>JAVHLV010000009.1:0-600707 GCA_036785495.1 Colletotrichum neosansevieriae
ATTATTAATACTGTAATATACTGTGTTATATTATATAGTATATTATTAAGTATTATTATTTATTATATATTTTATAGGTCTTATTTATAAAGGGTTTTTGAGATATTTAAATAATATCTTATATAAATTCTTAGAGAACTTTATCTTAAAGCTCTTAAACTAATCTAAATCTAGTTTAGGAGTCTTACTAGGTATCTATAGTATTAGTAGAGTATCTATTATTATAATATCTAAATAGCTAGTCTCCTCTTATATATTAAAGTAAGAATAGGCTAGACTTACTAGGATCCTTAATAGTAGCAGTACTATTAGAGAGGATATATCTCTATTATTATTATTAACTATAAGTAGTGCTAGAGTAGTTCCTTATATACTCTATAACTATATTTAAAAAGCATTATGCTCTTTATATACTTATTAGTAAGCTAATTATAGCTTAGTAATCTTCTACTAAAGATCTATAATAGCTTTATTTTAAGGTCTTACTACCTCTAAGCTTTATAGTATACTTACTATAACTATAAGTAACTATATAACTTCTCAGAAGCATATTAATATGCTTATAATATATATATTATATTAGACAGTTATATAACTTCATTTTGCTATTCTAATAACTACTATAAGGCAGATCTGATTTATAATATTATATAAGTTATACTACTATATAATAATAAGGATCCTATATGCAGTTAGGGGTCAGAAATAAGGGTCTAATAAGCGTATTAATTAAAGTCATATAAGCAAAGCTATCCTTATACCAAATTACAGTGTGCCTAGTGCTCCTCTTATATGTTATTAAGCCCCTGGGTTATCACTTATGCCCTTGAATCACCACTTACACCTCTAACCCGTATGCGGCTTAATATTGCGCCGCGCGCGGCCCGCTTATTGCGGTGAGGCGCCGCCTGCGGTCGTAACAATACGCAGGGCACACGCCGGCGCTGCCGCTGAGGGCCAAGTCAACACTCAGTTGCTGTTCGCCATGATGCGTTGGAAGCCCTGGTAAGCGAGTAAAAAATGCCTTTCAGATGTCTACTTCATTTGTCAGACTTTGATTCATGGACGATGTCCCCTTCCGGATTCCCTCTGGATCAAGCGTCTCGATCAGAAAGAAGGGGTTAGACTCGGGCCTCACCACCAACCATGTCAGGGACGAGGTGTGCCTTCCCAGACATGGCGAAAGGCACTAGAAGACGTCTTCCAAGTTTGGTGCAAACTTTAGCTGGGGCACAACAGCGGAGACTAGTACGAAGAGATGTGTGGGTGGTTGCTTGTGGATGTTGTACGGAGTACGTGAGATGGTTTGACCCAACGTGCGGCAGATGGGAACCGAACGAGGCTAGATTGGGACAAGAGGAGAGGTAGGGTCCATCCGGCAGGGGTGATGCTGCTTCAGACTGGTAGAGGTTGCAGGCGAGATGAAAGGTCGAAGGCTTAAAAGGAGGTCTTGGACGGCTGGCATCAAGGTCGAGCCTGGCGGTGAGAACAGAATGAGACCCTAGGGCCACAAGTCGTTTTGAGGCCTTTTGGATGAAGTTGAGTTGTCCGTCTGCTGTCATAGCTGCAGTGATTTGATTTGCGGAGTTCGCAAAGCATGAAGGAGAGATAAGCAGGAGGATCCTGACTTGTCCGGCAACGAAGGGAACCAGATCCGGGGAAAGGCAATTCCAGGGAACTGAGCTGTGCAAGTAGGTCTGGGCGCTGCCTCATGACGCCGACCGCTCATTGCGAGTGGCCATGTGCCAGCCGAAATGCCCGGTATGGCAGCGTTCAGATAATGGCCGGCAGTGAGGAAGTTAAACCACTGAGGTAAGCCGAGAAGGGATTTGCGAATTTTTGATGCCGATACTCTGGGTTCTGATTGATTGTATTGAAGCTTCGAAACCAATGAAACGCAATTGGAAAGGCACAGCGGCCCGACGTATGATTCGCTTTCTGGGAATAGAACAATTTGGAAGCGAGAAACATGGACAGGTTTCTTCAGTCGCGCTGGCTCCTCGTCGAGCAGCTTTGGCGACTTGACGATGTTTCTGTTTCCATGGGTGATCCGAGTTTGGGTCCAGGTAGCCGGTCAGTTGTACGGACCGCCGGGCAAAACAATCACATGCTTTGGTGTAGTGTTTTCCTTGACATGGAAGGGCACCCATGTGCCAAGGGAAAAAGGGGGGATTGAGTTTGAGGCAGGCACTGGCCCCGTTGGAAGTTCTCGTCCCTCTTTCGTCTGGTGTTTTGATACGTAACATCTCATGTCCTTTTGCAGGTGAGCGAGTCAATGACCAGAGGGCGCTAATACATATTTCCGCCGGTATTGTTTCCGATGTTGCAGCAGGGCTGTCGTTGTCTTGTCTAAGTTCCCAATTCAGGGTCTTCATTAGACAACGGAAATGTGTTTTCAGCAAAGTGACAGCTGGACTAAGGATCTTAGCCTGGGAACCTGCTGGGTGTATCCTCAAGACCAGACAGCCGAAACGGAGGGTGCGATGGCTGGACGGTTGGGACGCAGCTGCATTGCACTTGCCCTGCGGCCTGCGTGCACACTTCACTGCCTTGGAAAGAATTAGCAAGTAGGATCAGCTGCGAGCAACCTGTGGAAGGTACATACGAAGGAAAGCACAGCGCAGAGCCCCGCATTACCTCATGCCCTCCTGTCCCAAGTGACACTCGTGCAAACTCACACCCCTGACGACGCACGAACTGGAGAGGGAGCATCTTTGAGATGAGACCAGGCATCACGAGGACGACGCTAAGGTGCATCCAGAGTGCAGGTACACACGAAATGTTTACTCAACAACGAAGGTAAGGTAGTTTCTGATACCGCTCAGCGTCGGGAACCAGTCTGGGCCTTGATCCAGTGCGATTCCCTTTGCCTCTCGTCTCGGACCGCTTGAGCTGAGTCCAGTCTAGGCCACGACTGCCCCAGCTGAAGAAACCAATGTCGCTTCAGATAACCTGTAACTCCGAGAGAGCAAACTGGGATATGGGGGTTTGAGGATCGAGGAAAGACGAAACTGAATGAACCTGAAATAGACTTGACTGCTTGTCGACCACGTTGACAATTGACACTAAGGTACTCAACAAGACTCCATTGAAGTTCCATCCCCTCCTCCCCCCTTTTTTGTTTCCCCAACTGGACCGATTAGCGATAATTCGCATGCCGCTCACGTTTTGCCAAGCGCGTTCACGACAGCTGCGTTGGGTGCGCTAAGAATGGAAGTGGCAGCAAGCCCATCAAGAAGGAGCATTCCCAACCTTCCATTGGAAAGTGCTGCCGCCCTGTTCCGTCGTGCCTTCCAATTCTGTTCGAGAGTCTTGGCTGTCCTGGTCCCCACCTACGGAAGTCTTCTGGAAGGTGTGGACGATCGCCCACATACCCCATTGCTCCCTTCCTTCGTCAAATTTTAGCTGAGGTGCTCTCATCCTGGCACTCGGAAGGGCCTGGCATTTGCTGCATCTTCCTTCGGCAGGGGTTCCGCGTCCGCCTTCTGCGTCTGGCTCTGGCTATGGCTCTGGCCCTGGCACTGTCTGTTCGATCAGGTCGCGTTTGTGGGGCAACAGATATGGAAAAAAAAGCTGCACCGCAATAATGGGCAGACATGCCGCATCCTGGATCTGGATGGACCTCCACTAAGGTGATACTTCAGTAGACCTGGACACATCCGCATCCACATCCATCTCGGACATGAGGTGGCACTCTTTCTGCCGTACTGCGTATCCGCACGGGAATTATCCGTCTTGTTGGCCCAACTTACACTAGTCTCCAACGGCCAAGGATTCACCATTGCAGATTCCGCCACTCGGCTGCTTCGAACCCTCCGTTCATTGCGGCTCCATAATCCATCCGTCCCATCAAACACCGGCAGTGTTTCTGTCTCTACGAAAAACACCAACCTGTAAACCTTGCCTCGCGGCCCTATTCCAGGCTCTGTTTCCACCGTCGCAGACCAGGCCAATGGCGGCATTAGCTTTCTGTAATTACCCCCATGTAGCTGAATATGGGTGGCGAAAGGCACTAGAAGCTTTCTAGGCTTCTGCAGCCCCCAACTGTACCGTTCGAGCCACGCTGGAGATAAGAAGAGGACCACTCGCATCGTCGCTGTTACGTCTGCTCCGCCGTGAATCTCCTTTCGATCCTAGCGCGCCGCTACAGAGGAAACTGTTTACATACAAAATATTGTCGTCTCCATCAAAACGTCGTCCTTCACTGGCATCGGCTAGACTGCGGCCCCCACAGGCACGCGACGACAGGTCTGGGTCTCAGAAATGCAGGCGCCAGAAAAGAAGAACAACAACAAAGAAGAAGAGAAAAAAAACAGTGGCATCGTGGGACCTCCGGCCGGTGGGTCTCGAGTTCTAGAGCGAGTCAAAAGCCTTGCCCCGTTGTCCAGGTCGTCCCACGTCTCCCGGGCCCTAATCCCGTTGTCTTTGGTGTTTTCCCAGTCTTTGCCCCAAGTTGTTCCTTCATCTGTCAACCCCAAGTCCCAGTGTTTCGAACTCATGGCGGACCTGGCAAGAAAAGGTAAAAAAGAAGCCTTGACGATAGTTAGAAAGTACAGGGGGGAAAACACGGTCTGGGCGTTTTTCTCCGACCCGGGCTGGTTGGGCTTACACATACCGTGTCCAATTAACTACTTGCCATTTACCATAGCAACTTTAGAAAGTAAGCTCTTACCTGGTATATTTGTGGTCCACGGGAACCCATCTGTTCGTGGGGTAATTGCCAGTTACCAACCCGTCGAGGTTCTCTTGCCGCCTCTTCCCTCTCCAAGCCAGCCACTCACCGTCGATACATTACTAGCGCCTGTGTCATTGTCACTGTCAACTCTTGGTCACCATTCTCTTTCTCTTAGCTTTCGGCCATCTTCCAAACCATCCATCCATTACAGGCTTACCAAGACGCTCGCCCTCTGCCGGTGTCATTCCTCCCGCCGTTGGTGCTAAACGACTTTACTACGCAGCACCTGCTTGCTGGTTGTTACCACATCGAGTTACGACTTCCTCTCATCAACCAACCACACCAGCCATCCCATCCCATCCCATCCCATCCCAGTCTGGCCAGACCATCAGCATCGAATCGAATCGACTCGTCGCATCCGGCCGGGACTTCCCACGCTCCTCATACGACACGAACCTGCACCTCCCGGTATCCCCGCCCATCGTCGTTGCTTAGTGTGGCCTGCTTGCTCCTAGCGTTCGCGGCAGCCAACTCTCTGTCGTCCATCGTCGCTCATCGTCGTCGTACTTTTCTCGGCCTCGCAAAGCAATTGCTGCACCCGCACCACACCCACTTATTCACCACGCCCACTCTCTCTAATTTGCCGACACTCATTCTCTCTCACTCTTATTCTCACCCTTCCGCACACCACAATCACCAACTTCTTATTGCCATCACATCCATACACCTCCCCCAACACCACTTCAATCTCTCTCTTTTTTATTCTGTTTCTCTTGCCTCCGAATCTCACTTTGTCGCCTCCACCTCCGCCTCCGCCGTCCCGTTAGCCCGAGTCGTTGTCGCAAAGGGTAAGAAATTACGACAAAGGCGCAACATCCTTGCTGTCGTTTTCAATCAACAACCATTCTTTTCTTTTCTCTTCCCCGCCCCCCCTCCTCCTGGTGTCTGGCTTCATTGCGCTCTCTCCGTCATTGGCGAAACAAACAAGAACAACAAGCATCCGGATTAGGCTGGGGAGGGAATACGTCATGACATCCATAGTGAGTTTACTTTTCTTACTCCTCTCTCGCGTAGTCACTGTTACCCTGGATTCGAAACCCCCCCCCCCCCCCAAAAAACCTGAACCTCACCTCACCTCCGACTGCAAAGTTGCAAGCTTTCACGTTGCTGCCCTCGCGCAGCCAATCTCGATTGCAGCCTGCAGTCCCCGGCCGTCTCCAAACCTACCCGTTCGTCGTGTAATTGGCAGATAACAACGAGAGCCGCTTGTTCACCGCCTCACCGCTTCATCTTCCCGCATATCAGTGCACATCCCCGTCCTCTCCGTCTTCCCCGTCCTTCACCTTGCCCAACTTCCGCATCTCGTCCTATCTGCTCCCAGGCTCCCATGCTCCCATGTTCGAAATGCTCGCCCCCTAATTAGCTCACCCCCTTCCCTCGTACAGACGCGACGCAGATGCAGTATTCCCATCCTATCTTCTTGTCCTCCCCCATTTCCCATTCAAACCACACCCAGACCCCCTCTTCAGAGTTTCCCATAAGAAAGGGAGACTGCGCCGCCATGGCCTCTTTGCGCTTCCTCGCCTTCCCCTGTCTCTCATACATATAACCCTACCCACGGTCGCATGCCGCGAGTCGCTCACTCCTGTCCAACATCTTGTCCCTCCAGCACTCCGGACTGAGGCCTTGTTATAAGCTGCTTCGACGGCCCCCAGTTCTAAGAGACTCTCGTCATGGCTACACTCATCCTTTGAGATATCCCCCCTCTTCGCCCTACTTCTCTCACAGCGCGCCACGCATTTTCTGCTGGCACTGCCTTTCCTGTTCCTTGACGAGGGCCGCTGTGTTACTTCCTCACCTTGCCTATCACGATGCGTGTGCCATCTTTCGAGGACACTTTCGCTACAACTCGCGAGAATATCGGGACAATGCATCAACCGCCAAAATCCTTGTCGCTAATGACCGGCGTCCAGTTATGCCTCGCTCACTACTGTGACCAACATGGCCCGACCCCGCTTATGGTCACTGAAGGCCTGCCCGTTCCATGCACGACATGCTTCGACGATGGCGCCGCCAACTTCGCCGATCAGGAACAGCTCCGACCCCGGACAAGTGCCCCAACTGCGGCCAACTCGTCACTGAATCAGACCGTCGCCATGTCGGACGCCCTCCGAAAGATGCATCTTAATTCCCATCGAAGTTCTTCGTTACCGGCTTCCGAAAATGAGGCACAGACTCAGCGCGGGGCCATGCTGCGCGCATCCGCCACCGCTTCCCCGGCTTCCCCTCTGTCGCCCTCCGCCATTGAGACCCCACCCGATAGTCCCCGCCGAATATCGGAGCAACAGCAACCGCGAAGAGATTCGAGTTTCCGCCGAACTTACGACGAATACGTTACCAAGCGCGCCGGACCTTGCGAGAATTGCGCGTTAACGCTTCCGCAGCAACAAGGTGGAAAGGACAAGAACGACTTGAAAGCTGAGCGAGGACCGACATTACGCACTCGCGCACCCTACGCGAGAGTCTACGGCCAAGCCTCGCCGCCAACTTCACAAGCATCCTCCGCCAGCGATACGGACAGTGAAGGACATTCCGAGACGGCGCATCGGAGAGCCACTGGTTCCACAACGACAAGATCCAGCATGTCTTCAGGACGCCACGCCAGTCACACACACTACCTCGATTACACCTCCACTCACGAGCCCTTAATACCGACCTCCTTCTCGATCGTGCGATCCTCATGCCTACGAACCCTTTCGCTCGAGACACTGCCCCGTGCTCCGACCAACCCAACTCCGAGCGCATCGCCGCAGTCAAGCACTATGCCCGCCTTCGTCACCACACACAGCGCCGGGGCAGCCGCATCCGGCGGGCCCATCTTTTTTGGCGATCCGATGAATGGCTACACAACTGCTTACATTTTCCGTATACCCGATATGCATGCCCGTGGCCATAAACGTGTCTACGCCTTTCTCGCTCTGAGCACCCATAAGGAGCGTCTCGCTATGAAGACATTTGGCTTCATGGCTGCTGCCTTCCGTGACCTGGCGGCGTGGATCCAGAAGCTTGCAGAGGCGGAAGCTGAGAAGGCCGCTGAGGCGAGTCCCATCGGAGGACCTCAGCACCACAACACATTTCCAACCGTGAACGTCCACGAGAGGGAAGGGCCAGATCGTGGCGGAAGCAGCTTCCTGACTGGAGGAGGCGGCTTCACAAGACGAATGGGAGGCGGACCCGGCGGTGTGTCGCTTAGAGCGCGTGGCCTCGCCGAGCTTGTTGGCATGCCTGACTTCTTCATTGAGCTACACGCCAAGTTCGTCAATCTCATGCTGGCACTCGGCGTTGTTCTGAGCTCATAGTCACATCAAGTGACTGTACATACGTTTACGACACATGGGCTCTGCCATGATGCGAGGAGGAAAGAGACGAGATGAGATGAGATACCCAGGCAGTCATGCCACCACGTTCGCCTGCCTAGTCAGGCCAAATTCCGAGCCGCTCCGCCTTCAGCTGTGGGCATCGGGTTTCAAAAAGCAGTAATGGGTAATGATAATACCTAGCTACCTTAGCCGCTGCTCGAAATAGGACAGAAAGAGTTCGGGGAGGGAGAGTTTGCCAAAGGAGAAGGATACACCCAACACCTAAAAAAGAAAAAGAGACCAATGTCCTCGAACTACATCAGGACGTCATTCTGCATCAGCGAGGGTTGCATTCCTTAACATTTGTTACGAGAGAAGTTCAGCTAGCCTGAATCTTCGCCACGGCCTCCGAATTCATAGATCAGCTGTGTCACGACGACGCCGGTTTTTAATTTCCTCCCTTCTTTCTGGGTCGTTATGGCTTGAGATTTTCTGGTTTGTATGTTTTTCTTATTTTTTACTTTCCCAAGTGTCTTTATTACATCTGTTATTAGACCACACGGCTCCTAGGCCAAGGCAGGGAAAATGAAAGAGTATTCAAAACAGGGAAATGGGAAAAAATCGGGGAACAAAAATGGATGGGGAAAAACCGTAACTTCTTAGAGGCTGGGAATCGGATGCTAAAAAAGACTATTGGTACTCACTCCGGTAGCTGACAAGTTTCTGTTCAGAGTGCCGTTTACTCAAGTCGAAATCTGGGTTTCTGCTATCGAGAGTCTGTGACAGGAGCTTTATTTGACGTGAAAGCCTGACCAAAATTGCGTTCACAATATGAAAAGGTCGGAACCAAATGATGAAGAAAGTTATTTGGGAAATCTAAATGCAGTAGCCCCTTCCTGCTCCCGCGGAACAGCTTAACAACCTACCTACCGAGCACACACATATATACACCCAAGAACTCGACCCGAGATCTCGGCCTTTCGAGGCTTGCGGTTTTCCTGAATCGGGGTTTTGCAGTAGCAACAGCCCGATATCGAATTTCTTCTCCCTTTCCCATCTGGCCCAACATAGGAATACAGTTAAAGCAGAAGCACGAAAACCAAGAAGATGCGGGGATAGGGGGGGATCTGTATCTTGGAAATGGCAGTCGAGCGTAGGAGCATTGCAATGCGGACGCGAGCCACGGCCAAGCAAGCACTTGACGTCTCTGTGTGTGTTTTAAAAACGCAGTCAAAGTTATAAACCCGCTAGGTTGCCGACACGTTCTAATCCACGTCTGGACTGTGGCGATGGTGTTTCTACTGCGGGCTGAATTCGGAGCGAAGTGAGATCCCATTCCTGGATGATTTCTGAAAGCCGCTGCTCTTGTCATTCCATCCACAAGGGCCCACTCACCCTTCAAGTATGCTGCCCGAGTGTCATCGGTTACTACGTACCGCATGGGTACCTGAGGCATCATAACTGTGAGATGCTGGCTCATTGACGTCCATTCCGAGATGTTACTTCTGCTTGATATTGGCAAACCCGTCTCCACGACCCAACAACAGACATATTCCTCACCGAGACACAGTTTGCAGGTGACAACGCAGCATGTTTATCAAGAATATTGTACAACGCGACGCCGGGCTTCGCTCCCTCGAAGCCATTGATGGTAAAACGTAGTCTATCCATGCCCCATCAGCCCGCCTTGTCCATCCCACTACATCGCCATCCTTGCAGCGAGTGTTTCGTTCCTCCGCATCGTCTTCAACTTGTCCGTGATTCGTAGCTTTGTCGTTTATTTGTAGAAATCAAACTTGTTCTCGTCGCTCGTCCCCTTGACTTGGCTTGAGTAGGCATCCTCCAGATCGCTCTGGATGATGTTGTATCGGTTCTTTCGCACGGCGCGGAGGCCGGCCTCCTGCATGATGGCGGCGATAACGGCACCGCTCAAAGGGTCGTTGCGTACGATCAGAGAGTCAAGGTCGACCTCGGGGGCGAGGGACATCTTGCTCGCGATGGTGGAGAAAATGAGTCTGCGCTCGCGGCGGTCACGCAGACTGGGGAACTCAATCTTTCGGTCCAGACGACCGGGACGGAGTAGGGCGGGGTCGAGGGTGTCGGCGCGATTGGTGGCCATGATGACCTTGACGTTGGCGGTCTGGTCAAAGCCGTCCATCTGGTTGAGGAGTTCGAGGAGAATACGCTGAACTTCACGGTCGGCACCGGTCTGAGCGTCGAAACGCTTCGTGGCAATAGCATCAATCTCGTCGATGAAGATGATGGCGGGGGCATTCTCGCGAGCCATGCGGAAGACGTCACGAACCATACGAGGACCCTCACCAAGGTATTTCTGTACGAATTCGGAGCCAACAACGCGAATGAAGTTGGCCGTTGTGGAGTTGGCGACGGCCTTGACCAGCATGGTCTTTCCGGTACCGGGAGGACCGTACAGAAGAACACCACGCGGGGGGTCAATACCAATCTGCTTGTACAGGTCGAAGTGTGTCAGGGGCAGCTCAACAGCCTCACGAATCTCCTGCTTCTGCATATCCAGACCACCGACGTCGGCATATGTCACATCGGGCTTCTCGTCGGCGCCAAGCATGGCGATGGAACTATCGGCTTCGGGGGGCAGGATGTCGACGAGAGCATTGGAGTGGCGGTGGAGAGCGACAGAGGATGAAGGCTTGAGCTTCTCGCGATCGAGAGTCGAGAGGATGCGAACGACGTAGTTGGAACCAGTCGACGACTGAACGATTCCAGTGCTGTTTGAAGTTAGCTACTGAAGCTTCGAGCTTGGGGATATCATGTGCCGCGGGGTCCACTGACTTTTGGTCGATAGCTTCCATGAATTGGCCGATGACCAGAGGCACACTCTGAATACGCTTTATCTCTTCCTGAGCTCGGACAAGCTCACGCTTCAGACTCCTGTGACACAAGGTCAGCAAGACGAATAGCTACGATGATGCCTAACCTTCCTACCTTTGCTCATCCTTGATGTACTCTTCCTGCAGCTGGATGTACTCCAATTGCCTTTGAAGCTTTTTGAGTGTGGCATAGTCGTCGCCTCCTTCCGAAGAGATGCCCTCGAAGTTCTCAATACTAGGGATTGTCGAGGGCGCCGTCTTCTTATGAGAAACGACGTGGTTGGCCGGGTTTTCCACCAAGACGTCACCCATTGTATCTGCTGAGCGGGAAGCTAGGAAAAGTGTCGACCTGGAAAACTGCGGACTCGAGAATAAGCGAAGGACGTGTCGAAAAAGCAATCGTGGGGGATGACGTGGT
Source organism: Colletotrichum neosansevieriae (assembly GCA_036785495.1). Classification (NCBI taxonomy): domain Eukaryota; kingdom Fungi; phylum Ascomycota; class Sordariomycetes; order Glomerellales; family Glomerellaceae; genus Colletotrichum; species Colletotrichum neosansevieriae. Next base: position 11,302 of record JAVHLV010000009.1, read on the forward strand.
GTCGTTGGCGAAGGTAAAGTTGTTGGTCACAAACCTTGGGGATGGTGCTTGGTTGCTCTAGCTTGGCTGTAGGCGTCAATGGATACGCATGCAGCCTTTCAGCCCGGCTTAGTCAGGAAACAGATGGAAGCTCGGATGGATCACGTGACTTTAGATTTCCACCAGAGCTTGATTGGCTGAGCTGGTGGCATGGAGCAGGGCGAAGTGTCTGCAGCACGTTACCCAACTTGTAGGCAGCGACGACCTCCGATTGGCCCTGGTGGGGCTTTCTCAACCCCATGTGCTGTGGGGACAGCGCCGCTATCCCTGCCATGATGATGCGAGGGTCTCTGCCGCTAATGGCCCGCTATCCACTGTTAGCGACTCACTGCGAGAGATCATACGTCGTCCTAGCACAACCTCTGGCGTCGTCACCTATCTCTTATCAGACCCCAAGGCCTGTGGGATGATGTGGGCGTGATTCAGAGGAGAGGACGCCTCGTTAGGCCTCGTCCCAGTAGTCAACCTAGCACTGTACAGTTCAGTCACAGACACACTTGTTCTTCGGTCTCGTACCTTTAATTCCATTCTTGACTCCTACTACTACAACACATGTCGACTCCTCAGCCGAACCACTTGTGTGCTTTCCTTCGTCCTTCTATCATTCAGACCGCTTTCTAGGTACCGTACCTGGGGTTATCGTCTCACCTCGACATCGTCCACTTCCCCTCCAATACTCAATACCAATCACCATGTCGTCGTCGATTGCGATTCCGATGACCCCGTCGTCGGCAACTTCCTACGGTCACCACCACCACCACCAGTCCGTCCAGGTTCGTGGTGCAACTAGCTCCTCATCCTCGACATACTCAAGCTCGCCTCGGACTTCCTCCCCGCCTTCCGCCCAGAAGCAGAAGATGGTTCACCAACGTCGGCCCAGCCTTCTCAGTATGTCATCCCACCATGGGTTGAAGCTCCGGAGCCCGGGCGCTGTCTGCCTACTCCGCCCAGAGCGATGCAACTACAACCTGTGGTCAGTCGCTAATACTGAGATCAGGCACGGCGCTGTCGAAGCAAGAGAGCACCGTCATCAACATCGGCGAGCCAAACGGCACTCCCCGCCTAGTAGGAGCACCCCGCCGTTTGGAGTGGGTTTGTGCATGGGCTAATTTGGCATCGTAGATCTCCTACCTCTCCTCCAGCCAAGGCTTCGCATGGAACCCAGGTGTGTATTCTTTCTAGGCTCCTCTTCTCTCTCATCTGACCGGTCGGCACAGAAATCTTTCTGCCATCTTACGTCGATTGCGACTACGTACCCCTCGAGAACCGACGGGAACCTGTACACGAGATCGTTCTCAGCGACGAGGAGATCAACAACATGCTTCCCCAATAACGCCGCCCCGCAAGGCACCCCCACTTGACGATATTGCACGAACAACAACGTCCGGAGTGTTTTTAGACCGATGAATTCTCGCGAGACACCCCTTCTGTTTCTATACCACGGCGTCCGGATACGACCTAAACCCCCTTCACATTTTCTTCAGCCTTTCATCAATCTGGTTTACGCACTATGGCGGCGGATGAGGCCATGTCTGGTTTTGGGGGCCAAACAAGGGCATGAGTCTGGTCGGGACTAACAGCACATCTCGCATTTCTGCCCTGTCTACCAGGGAACGCCTTATTTTTTTTCCGTTTCATTATCACTCGGAGCTTACTAGGAATCATCTGGGGAGTTGGGTCTATTACGGCGAGACGGGTTTCATTGAGAGTTGTATTGCTTATTTGTTTGTTACGGCACTTTTTTTCGGTTTGCTTTTCGCTTGGATTGGGGCGTTTATTCCCATCAGTACTTGCAGCACATACCCTCTTCTCTCCTTCGCCCGTGCTAACTTCTCTTTGCTTGGTTTCTTCGGGCCATCTGATTCCCACACCAAAATTACATAGTCACAATAGAGTCACCAGGACACTATTCATGGCATCGGGTTCCGTCACCACATCCCCCACATTGGGACCTGCAATCCATGAGAAGATAGGATGCCGAACGGGCCACCAAGCATGATCCCTCTTCTCAGAACTAAGAGAGTTTGGGAGGCGACTGGTGGCACAAATCGGCTGTGCAAAACGTCCCACGGGCGCCGTCGGAGCTTGAGTCGAGGCCGTTGCTGTCCGACTTTGTATACGCAGAATGAACCTGACTTGGATGTGATATCTTTGTACATGAGCCAACGAACTTCACTCGAGGCAACGAAAAGGCGCAATCAAGGCGTCAAACCACTCGACATATACTCACTGGCACAAAACCGCCATGTCTAGCCCCAGATAGGCGTCGAACAACCTGGAAGCCAGCCGAGGAAAGAGGGTCCCCCAGTTCCAGGCCCGAAGAAAGATGCACCCCAACCACCGCTGCGACCCTCCCGTCCTCCCCCTTCCAGGCGGCGGGGGCGGGCACGAACTGACCGGCGGCAGCGTACTGCGCTACCTACCTTACCAGGGGTTTGCTGCGCTTGGTACTTGGAAAGGTGGGGGGCACTCAGCGGCGCCGGAAAGTCAGACACCTCACTAGTACCTAGGGGAAGGGAACAGGGAACAATTTGCTCCGCTGTGATTCGACGCCGCGGTCTCACCCCATGCAGGTCCGTCCCAGTGAAGAGTGTCATAGCGCTGAGAGGCATCATCCCTGGGGATTTGGTATGAACAAAAAGGACGATGACGAGAGTCATCAAAAGGGAGAAATGGATTACGAGACTGATTCTGCCGGCCGGATGGTTGCGCCGTGAAAGTCGAGCGTGTTCCGAGTGATCTTTATTTTTGTGTCTTGTTTACTATGATTGCTGTCCGTTTTGATAACTTTGGCATGGTGATATCTGTATCGACGTTTCATGCGTCCTGCCACTCTTTGTTATTTTTTTAGGGCTCTTGATAAATCGGGACGTCGATCAAATGTCCAAGAGTCTGCATGCAGCATAAAGAAAACTCTTCTGACTTGAGAAAATCCAAGCTCTTCCATACCGGTAGTGATGAACCCCTTGCAGGCCCCCATGTTGCTAAGTATTATCAAACCTGAAAGTTCGCCCCTTCTGGCCCGTGTTCCTCACATTTCTCCCAGTGTCCGATCTCGGCAGGGACCGGTGTCCTTCCAGGTTGTCTTCGATACCTTATCGATAAGACGAGACGAAAGATAAGATAAACATGCCAAGGAGGGGCCGCAAGGGGAGACACGGGTAGCAAGCGCGGGTGCGGGTCGGATGACGGACCCCAGACGCGCCGACTGTTGCTAAGAAACCCCGGGGATTCTGAGTAAACATTGCGGCAGTCCAGCACCGCCGACAAAGCATCACAATCTCGACGGCGGTTTTCTCTCTTCAAGCGACTGTAATTTGTGCCATTTTTGAGGGTGGAAAGGGAACATCATGGAGGAAGCCCATCGCAAAATCGAGCTGCAGTCTATGGAGGACTTGACCTACCTACTCACCAACGTGCGACGCGCCGCGCAAGACCAGCTCGACAAGGCTTTTCCCCAGATTGAAGGGAGCAACGCGCAGGAGGACGAGCTGAGGGCGCCTATTGAGCGTCTAGTGAAAGAGGTGAGTGAGCTGCGCAGTTTCACAGCCCACAACAAGAGCCCCCCCCCCCCCGAAAATCATACCCCCAGGGAAACGACACACATTCGGGCGCCAGCTTCGATAGCAATTACTGCAAGCATTGGCTTGAGTACCGAGAAAGATGGCTGACGCTTTCGCACGCGCAAACAGTACATCGACAAAACCTTCACCTACGCAGCCCCGAACCTCTCCATCAACGGCCTCGACGCCGACCCCTCCAACTTCCTCTCCGAAAACCCCACCGAGCCCGAAGAAGCGTACGAGCCCTGGGACGCGCGTCTGCGCCAACGCGTTGAGGATCTCGCGCGCGAGGAGGAAGAGCTGCTCAACGAGATCGCTGCGTTGAAGAAGAGCGTGCCGGGGTCTGTGGCAGCTGCTACGACACAAGACTTCAAGACCTCCATGGCGGCGGACGAGGCCGCGCTGGAGGCGGCGAGAAACGCACGCGCAGAGGAGCTGGCGGCGCGAGATGCGGACGTGTTACCGTTGGAGGAGATGCAGAGACAGGCCGAGACGAAGCAGGCGTTTGGAACGTCGGTGGAGAAGTTGGGCAAGCTGAAGAAGGATATGCCCGCTACAGTCGCCAAGATGGAGAGGGCAAGGGTCGCGGGCGAGTACACCGTCACCGAAAGGTCATGAGGGTCATGAGGTTCCCGGACAAGGGTGTTGATTTGGAGTTTTGGCGTTGATTTATACCACATGAAAATTACGAGTCTCCTAACCACATTAGGACTAGACGTTATATGGTCATTCGACTTACAAGACGCTTCACACGGGGCAAGTTGCGGTGAACTGCAATATGTTAGTCATTGTTGAAATGTACCATTACAACAACCAGAATGAAAGCGAAAGTATGTAAAATGTGAAGTAGCAAATTTGCTAGGACCAACACGCGTACGAGCGACTCTACAGCAGAAGCTCTTGTTCTTGACCACCCCGTCGCCTAATCCACTCCTAATTCTTCATCACGTATGCAACAACAGCAGATCTTGCCAACGCCTTTCGTCTAACTGGCTCTCCTTGCCCAGTAGCAACAGCGCCGTACTCGAAAACAACGTCCTTTCCAGACTTCAATGCACGTAAAGAAGTATCGTGCAAGACGCTTATGCCGCGGCCGGGGCCTTGGCGGGGTCGGCAGCACCGTCGGTGGTGACGGCGGTACCGGCGGGAGGCTGACCAGCGGAGGCGGTCACAGTCTCGCCCCCCTTGTTCTCGATGACATCGGAAGCGGGCTGGGACTTGGCCCACCAGGGCTCCTTCGTCCATTCCTTCTCCTGCCACGGGCCGGCATCGCTCATCTCGCAGCCACCCTGGCACTCGCACTTACCACCAAGAGACTTGGGGAGGTTCTCGGCGGGGATCTGAGCGAGGAGCTCCTTCTGGTAGCCGGACCCGAGGATGTTGATCTTCGAGACGGTAACGGGGTCGAGCCAGCCCTTGACGACACCCCAGACGGTAGAGAAGCCCCAGGGAGCATTGATCATGTACAGCTTGCCAAGACGCTCGGGGTAGTAGTTCTGGGAGATGACGGAAGCCTGCTTGACGTAGGTGTAAACCTGGGAAACCTTGGTGATGGAGACACCCTTCAAGTCCATGATGGTGCAGCAGGTCTCGACAAGGTGGTTGAACTTGCGGGAGCAGGCGGGGAAGCGGGGGTCGGCGCACTTCTCGTACTCGACGGCCAGGTTGGTCAACATGCGCTCAGAGGTGGTGATCTTGTACATGGCGTTCAAGTCGATGCCGCCAAGCTGCTCGATGTAGACAGGACGGCCGTCCTGTACCAATAGTGGTCAGTGGATTTTGCATGGCAAAGGACCTGAACATTCGTTAGAAAAGCCATACCTTGTCAGTCTTGTGGTAGTACTGAGGGTAGTACTTGAAGATCTCGGCCTTCTCGGGATAGTCCCAGCTCGGGATGGTCTCGTCGAGCTTGGTCGTTTTCCGCCAGTTCTCGAACTCGACGAACCTGAATGGAGTCGATCATTCGTTAGTTCGGTGGGCATTGTAAGGAAGGGGGCTGTTGGCTTACATCTGCTTGGCGAGGTTGACATCGAACTTGCGAGCACGGAGGAATCGCAGCTACAGATATCCAAACATTAGCTTAGACTGGACACGCAAACCTTATCTTGCGGTCTAGCTTTGCCTGGAGCCGTACCAGAGTCAAGGTGTCCAGACGCTTGTTGAAGCCCTCGGACTCGAGCATCAGACGCAGCTGGGCGACCTGAGCCTTCTGCTCCTCGGTGAGGTGGCCAGGGTGGCCGGGCTGCACGTTCGGCGACACAGTTGGGTAGTCGAACTGGTCATATTTGGGATCGAGTTCGGTTTGGGCCATGGTGGGGCTCTTTAAGGGTCTTCTTCACGAGTGAAGAAGAACGGTGTAGGAGACGGAAAAGTTGGTGGTAGTTTGAGAGGGATTTTTTCCAAAGGGCGGGGTGGAAGAAAGTGCGGTTTGGAAACAACGCGACGGGACGATCTGTCGTCAGTTGTTGTTCCTGGGAAGAAGAGGTAGGGCGACCGGGATCGAGAGTGTTCAGGAGACAGAGCTGGTTGTGGGGAAAGAAGAGGCGGGAACGAGAGATCGCCTGCACAAATGTAGGGGCGGCTTGGGAGGTTGAATTAAAGTGTACTTCGCTGGCTGGCGGTATGCCAAAATTCGTCATAGCGACTGGTCCCGCACTGAACTGCCCCTGGCTGCCCCTCTTGCCCAGGAATGGTAGACGACCTTACGTAATGCCCTGTGGTAGTCTGGAGCCAGCCAGAGGCGCTGTGGATTGGTGCTTCTCGGCCAGCGGCAATCAGCCCTGCCAGCCACAGCGGCTGTCGTGGTAAGCTCCCATGCGGCATTGAATCGGCTTCGGCACGACCTGAGGTGTCACAATTCGGGAACTTGGGGTGTTGGTAGTGTCGTGGAATGGTGGCTGAATGATGAAGCTCTGCCTCATCAGACATCGGACGATCCCCAATGAGGATTTGCTGTTTGGGACAATTATGTTCTCTTGGTTGGTGGTGGAAAGGCCGACAAGTGCGCGCTGTGACGATTCGGTCTGTGGTGTTGCACGGAAGAATTTCCTGGGTCCTTAGGCTCGACTAGACAATTGAAAGGCAGGGTATTTCATACAACAGCTATGATGTGTCCATAGGCCACGCCACACTAATTTGAATGGCACATGTCATTTACCCCCTAGTGCCCTGTTGAGGCTCTCAATCTCCGGCGACCCGATAGTTGGACGGCATCTCGAAGAACCACTTCAGGGGAAGGCACGCGTAGCAACTTTAGCAATCGTGTGTTGCCGTGAAATCATGGGTTCTTTTGTTTGGTATCGAATTTCACATCAACCCCCCGCCTCGGTCTTGTTGTTGTTGCCCTTCTCGGCCTCCTTCCCTTCCTCTTTGTCTTTGCGCTTCTGAACAACCTCCCAGTTATAAACTCTTGCAATAGCCACCTCCATGGTCTGGACTCTATTAGTCGATGACCCTTAGGCGGGATCGCGAAAATCGAACGTACCGTGATTTGCTCTCTTAGGAAATCCAAGTCCTCTTCGCAGTTTGACAAGCTCAGCTTTGCCGTTGACAGCTTGGACTGCAACAAGGTCTCGGCTTCGTCGATCGGGTAGGACAGCATCACATTGGCCTGCGATCTGTCAGCACAATCCTGCGCAGTCTCCTCAAGGATGGATACGAACGCCTAGCCAGATGTACACCTCGTCGGTGGGCGGGATCTTCGCCTTTGAGTACAGGGTATCGTTGAGTTCGAAGGTCGTCTCAATCGGTTCCTCCTCATCCTGCATCGTGTCAACAGCAATTCCTTGCCCGCGGTTTGATGACTACTACCTGTCTGAGCTTCAGGAACCGCACGGAGTCGAGCGTCTTTTGAATATCGGGGATCTTGTCCTTCAATCCAGCCATCCGCTTCTGAAGGTTCAGCTCCATGAACTGGTATTTCCTGCGCGCAATAAAATGTTACCATAGTGTCCCTTGTGTGACCCCGGCCTTTTCTCCGTCGTGTCCTTCGATTCGATTCGAGGTGAGGGCCGCATGCTCGTCAGCGCTGGGCGACTCACGAAATCATCTCCTGGAAGTTGCGCAGGGTCGGTTCGACATCTTCGCGGGTCGTGACGTAGTCCTCGACCTTGTCGACGAATGGTGCCTTTGGAATACCTCGAGGGTTGCTGGGCGTAGCATCCTTGCTGCAAGAGGAGGGAAAAAGGTCAGCTTCGTCGTGAAAGTTGAAATGAATTGCAGGTAACTTACCTAGCCTTTTCCGGCTTCTTTCCCTCTGCCGACATTGTAGAATTAGCAAGATGGTGCTTCAGCGCATCATCTGTTGGTCGGGAAGGAGCTCGCGATTTTTCGCCTGATGGTGTGGAGGGGAGCTGCAGTGACGGTCCGCTACCGAGCCGATCTAAAGTGGCCTGTTCACCGGGGTGAGGGGCACCTTTCTCAATTGCTCACCGAGCCTAGTGGGGTTAGCTTTCTACGGACCTCATCTGGATGAACTTCAGCCCGTTTCGTCTCCAACTGCGGAAAATAACAACACCAATGAGTGAGGGATAACAAATGAGCTCGATCGCGAACTTGAAAAGCGCGAAGCTTTGTCCATCGTTCATTCTAGCAGCTAAGCGGACAAATCTTAGATTTATAATATTGATACATGTAGAATCTATGCTTTCGGTTGAAAGCTGAGTCGATCTAGCAACCTCTCAGACTTTTACTTGCTAAAGCACGTATCACAGATGAGGGGACGTTGCTATCTAGGTAATTAATTTCGAATGATTTCAAGAACAGAAAACGAGATCTTAACTCTGAGATGGTTTCAGAAACTCACAAGAAGACAGGATCAGGGAGGTATTTTAAGCATCTGCTTGCTGGGCAATCTGATATACAGGCGGTAAAACACCACAATTCGACTAATGCTCGGCATAATAGACCAACTCGTGTGCACAAGTGATCAGGATCTCATTAAACTATGTGTCACCGACACGATGTAAGGAAATATCTAAGCTTCTGCGCAGACGCCATTGCATTTTGAGCCCAAGGATAATGATCACTATATAAGGTATGGCAGCGCGGCATCCAGTTCCGTCCGCTGATGAAAACCAGAGGGCAACGTTGCACAAAAAAGAAAGATGTTCCGAAACCGAGAATCGAACTCGGGGCTATGCCTAACCTCGCATCGGAGATGAGAGGGCATCATGTTGGCCACTACACCATATCGGATTGTGTTGTCATGCACTTCGTTGTAGAGTCTTGTGTTTGGTGGAGCGGGTCAGGGCATCGAGAAGCGGGTCTCGTCCCTCTGCCGTTTGCTGCTTTCTCTCGGGCAGGATCTTCCTAGCTTCTTCCTCACAGCGTTCACCTTGATGGTATCAATATCTACAAAACCACGTACGTGTTGGACCAAGGTCTATCTATATAAAGAGCAAAAAGCGTCTACTCCTTGTTCTCTACCCTGCGCTGCAAAATGTGTCTCGCATTCGCCGGCGTCAGCGTATCAATATCGAGCTCCTCCAGCAACGTCTTTGCCTCAGTGTTATCCGTAAAGACCCTGTCTGTTGCCTCTTTCAGCGAGAATTTTCCCTCTTGGGCCTCGGTAGGAAGATTGAGAAGCTTCAATGCATCTACCAAACTAGTCATCGAGGCCACTCCGTTTGGAATATATCTCTCAACAAGGGACAAAATAGCGTTTACGTCTCGAGTGAACTGCGCTGCACCAAATGCTGTGAAGCTTGCCCTCATAAGAACTTCGCCCCAGAGCAGGTCCTGGAGTTTGTCCAGCGTCGAGCGCCATGTGCGACGGTACGCGGCAGTGCCGATGGCCTTGATCAAGAAGTCAAGGTTTCGTTGAAGAATTCTGAGAGGCTCGTCAAGCTCCGGCGTAACAGCGAGCTGTGAGTGATCGACTGTAGACATGTTAGTATGTCATCGGGGCGAAGCAAACCACCTGACTCACTTTCTGAACCACTGTCACTAATGGTAGTCCACTGGGTCCTTGTTACGTATGCCCTGAAAGCTTTGTAGTGGGAATCGGCCAAGGCATTGACCAGGAAGTCCTGCGCGGTCTTGCGTCGGAGACTATACGCCGCAATTGTCTCGTCAAACAATACGCCGTCGTCGTTATCGGATCCCACGGCCATGGATGTTCGATCCTTGACTTCTTCGTAGCTCATTTCGCCAGACATCCTCGAGGGCTCGCCCTCTCTCGTGGCGCGAGCTTGAAGCTGGTCCCACAATGTCACGAAGAAGTCTTCGTTGCTCCAGCCTTTCAGAGTGTTGACAACGTGGTCGGCGCTTCCGAAGACTTTGCACAAAGACTCTAGCGCACCCGTGCCTTCGAGAGCAGCAAGCTGTTCCTTTGTCACGCCGTGGAGGGTCCTGCCGACAGTTGAGGTGAGGGCTTGGTAGGCCTCGAGAGAACCGCGTAGGCGGTCGTGATATTCGTCGAGGATGTCAAGCTGAATGCCGATCAAGAAGCGGATCTTGTGCTTGAACGTACGAACTCTCTCGTACTGCGTCGTAACAGACCTGAGCAGGTCGGTAACCCGCACGGCACCAAAGGTAGGCTTCGTCTTCCCGGTACCGGCGGAGTCGTAATCAATGTTACGAGCATCGGGTGTTGCCATGATGGCCTGAAAGCGTTCCATGGCGAATTCCTTTTCTGCCTGGAACCACGGCTCGAACCACTCTTCCAGGACCTCTGAAGCCAGACCTGGCCAACCCTGTTCTGGGTTGCCGCCGTCGTAGTTGAACTTGGAACGAACGCTCTCGTCAAAAGTCATGAGCTGGCCCATGAGACTGCTGAGGAAGGTTGGGTTCTTTGCAGCATCTACCATCACGGTCTTCAACTTCTCTCTCACAACAGGGAGCATGCTCGTGATGAAGGCGCACACGGGATCGACGTAGACTAAGCTATCCCCAGCCGGCGTATCGCGGAACTTCGCAGCCAGTGTGAAGCCCAGATTGTCCCGAAAGAAATCTTCCCACTTCTCAATAGTCGCCAAAAACCAGGGGAAGCAGTGCGATCCTATCGCATCAGACTTGCTCGTTGGCTTGTCGCTCAGAAAATGGAAGCGGAATTCTGACACGAAGATACGGCTCATGACATCGAATGGCAGTATGCTAACAATGGACTTGCTGAGCGTAATCTCCGGTATCTGAAGATCCAGGAGCTTCTCGAAGCATGCAAGCCACTCCTCATCCATCTCAGAGGTGGGGTCCACCATGGGCCATGACCTCTTGAACAGCACAGTCTCCAACTCGCTCGACATAATCTTCTTCATTTCGTCCCATAGCTTGTCGGTAACACTGCGGACGTGGTTGACGAGGTGCACCGCCGCATCGTCCGCCGGCCCGGAAAGTTCCTCCAACCGTCTGGATAGCTGCTTCAGCTTCGAGTACGGTTCCAGCGCAGCTTTGGGGCTTTCGGGAAGGTGCGAGCGCGCTTCCGTCCTAAGTTTTTCCACATCCTGCAACATTGCCAGATATTTTTGCGCCAGCTCAATCGTTTGCAACTTCTTCATCGGCCTCTGCAACCTCGCGATGGCCTGGTTGGGTGCGTCGGAGGCCGCTGCGATCTTGACTCGGACGTCGATGCTGTGCTGTAGCTCCTGGAAGTCCTGAATACGCTGGGCGAGCGAGGACTGGCGGTCGCCGGCGGTGCGACGGGCCTCGTCGAGCTGTTTCACGGCATTGTCGAGCTGGGCTTGGAGCTGGCTGCGCTGAACTTCGACGTTGGCAAGCAGAGACTCCAGATTCTCGAGATCGTTCGTGGATTGAAGCTTATCGTCGAGGAAATCTTCGACGCGAATGTCCAGAGCGCCGCCTGCTTGGGGGCGTGTGTTGGGTATTGTAGCCATGGCGGGCTGGAGGGGCTTTGCAGCTTACACTAAGCTTCAAGATCTCAACGTGTGGTGTGGACAATGGCGTGGAGCTTAAGGTAAGGTAGGTTTCGCTGTAGTGGGGTTTATGTAGATACTGGGGTTTTACCCCAGTAGCGATCCATATGGATATATCCGAGCTTAAATGCCAACCTCCCAGACGCAAATAGAAATGAAGTACCGTATTGCAGAGAATCAGGCAGGTGGTAATTGAGAACCATCTCGAGCGGGTATATGGCAACTTTTTAGTCTCATCATACCATCTTTTACGGAGGGAAGGTCGTAAGCAGCTCATCGAACCGGATTGCAAATGCACGTCACAGCCGAGCAAAGCTGCTATCAACAACACTCCATGGACGTTATCCGGCCAAGGGCACATGGGTCACCCTCACGAGGATAGATTTGTACTTTGGAAATTGTTGAAAGCTGCAGTCATAGGAATAAGTGACAAAAAGTAGCGTTTTCGCTACTTATGTCGCCGGAGTCAGCATCTGATGCTGATGTCGCACAAGCGGCTCTGTGCTTGTTCTATCTCCTCTTTTGGTCGGTTCTTCAAGTTTATTCAAGGCCTTGGCATGCATAATCAAGGTGAGAGAGGTCTACCCCGCCACGATAGACTGCTCACGGTTCTGAAGCTATTCAACTTGACAATCTTACATCCTCACGGATGATTCACCACAAGTTAAACTTTATGCGCCTAATCTTGCAGGTCCCTCACTAAACTACCTTAATACAAAATTCATTGCCGTCTCTCCATCATATCTGCCTCCATTTGTCGACTGACGTTATGATTCGATGGCACCATCCGTCGTGTGTGTACCCGCACGTCGTTGTTGAGGAGCAGCGCATAGTATGTAAAGTCTGTGGTAGTTCGCCTAAACTGGACGCCTTACTTGCAGAACATTTCTCGGACCGTATGGCATCACCTTATCTTCCTTCAGATGAGCCCTTTGTAGATACAACCTCTGGTGGCCACCAAGCGTCCCTTATGTGACGGCGGCGCCCGACGGCACGCGGAGTCGAGTCGTTGCTCCTGACATTAAGAAAATTGCACGTGCTGCTCGCAAGACCAACGGTCGCTATTATCGGAAGAACATCCACACTTATTCTCGGACTCTCAAATCGAACCAGTTCCGAGTCATCCTACTTTCGCCGGTAGAAGACGTTAAACATCCGATACATTTCGAGATGGAAATCTGGGACGATCAATGACACGTTAAGTACGAAACGGTATCATACACGTGGGGTGGTGAGGAAAACGATAGTGCGTCCTGTATTCCCATCTACATCGGGCTCTATTGGGATTGCCTTTGCAAACGCGAAACTGCTGGGAGCTACTCCGTCAATTTTGGCCTCAGAGAGGTATTCGAATAGTGTGGATCGACGCAATCTGTATCAACCAGAGCAATATGAAGGAGCGTGAAATTCAAGTCGCAAAGATGGCTTGCATATATCGAAACGCCTCTCGAGTTATGCTTTATCTGGGGCCCGACTTAGCGACACCCGTAACAAGAACGTCATCTCTACCCAGACGACATGACCTGCATGAATTCGAAACCTTGAGGGACCAAATGAAGCCACGATCTTTATCAGATCCCTTGATTCCCGTACCACTGTCAGACGTTTTTCGAATACGTTACTTCCGCAGGCTGTGGGTCATACAGGAACTTGTATTCTTGTATTATCGCGTCTTATCATGGTCCGCGTCAGTGATGTGGAGTTCATTGTCGACCCTCTTTCCCTTCAACTCCTGGCTGAAGGTTCAGATGGGGAGACTTTGAAAGACGCTGATATACCGTGGTTCAGATTCGCCACACAGAGACATATCAGGGACTCGCCTGGAAATGACTTGCAGGCTGCCGTGGACCTGGCTCGTAATTCTGTCGCATCGGACCCAAGAGACATGATTTTTGGAGTGCTGGGCTTGTTCCAGCATACTCTATCTCTTTCCAGCATACGCAAATGGGGTATTTTGCGTACTGTCTTCTTGTCAATAAAGACCTTCGAGTACTGGATATCGAAGCGGCGTCGAGCTCAATATGTCCAGCGCCGTCGTGGCTTCCATCGCTGTCATCATCGGCACCAGGAAGGCACCGGAGCATCGCCAGATTGTCCGCGGGGGGTGACAATACGCCTGTGCCAGTGCCTGGCAACAGAAACAGACTAAGCTACGTTATGAACATGCCAGAGTCCGTTAGTACCGCCTCCGAAAACGACAGATGGATACCCAGAAAGGAGTGTCTTCGACTGCTTTGTTGGCCGGGCCACGACCACATTAAGCCGCAGCTACTCCGTACAGCGAACGCCCTCGACGTCCCTACGCCATCGCACTACGATCGTCGTCCTTGGCATCATGGAGCTTCTGTGGATTCACAGACTGGCGCACTCAGATGGTCATAGGATAGGTGACGTGCGCTTGTCCCAAGCCCAGGGATGGTGCACTTATTCCGTCGCTTACGTTTCCCGGCACGTACCCTGGAGAGGCGATGAAGTTTATACTGTCATATGCTTCAGGAGGAAAGATCCTAATCTGGAAATAATCATTCGCTCGGGCGGCACTGGTCTCCTCGCGTTGTACGATGAGGCCCAAATGATGCGCCAAAAATTCTTAGCGGGAATCACGCCTAAGCTCTGCCTGTTGCAAGGCACCGATAGCGACAACAGACGAAGATTCAGGCTCGTGGCAGGTTCACTCGATGCGTGTTTCCATCCTTTAACAGTGGCGTTGGGATGTGCCCCGCTGGGCTATAATCACAACGAGGATGGATTTCACCAGCTTGATGTTTTGGAAGCTGTCGAGAATCAACGTCAACTCGTACGCGAAATGCGAGCACCAAATAGTTGGGATAGGCACAAATCAGTCGATAAGGCTCAACATCTGGGGCATTATCTCACCACTGACGATGAAAATGGCACAGACCTTCCTACGTCAGTCGGTCTGACTTCTCAAACACATTCAGACATCGATGGATGACATCCGGGAACACAGCATTTTCAGCGGGGATTCCCTGGCAGCTGTTCGCGTTTCCAAGTGTTTTCGATATGCAGTCACTAAGAATGTTTTCGTGGTTCAGTGATGAGGTCGAAAAGCAGGCCGCAATCATCGACAGTTGCAAGTTCGTCCATGATGCTTTACGCAAGCTTCTTGGGGGGTCTGCTGATTTATTGGCGTCTTATCTAGCGCTGGTGCATGACTTTCAGCCTTATGTTTATGTGCACAGCTTTGTAAAAGGGGAAGAAACTCACGCCCTTGGCATGTTGACATTTCCCCCCGAAAAACATCACGTTTTGAGGTCAATGATTGAATTTGTTAGCACATCAAAGTAAGTTGTTGATGCCAAAACGCAAGCTTCTGCTGATACTTGTTAAAGTGGCGCTGGAAAAGTCGGAACATCTCGTCATTTTGATTTTCTGCGGCTCAGAATACATGACGATGGTGAGCCAGAGGACATTGGATCAATCCTCGATGTCTTCAACGACAACCGCAACAGTGCTGAGGCTTTATCAAGGTTGAGTGAGTTTTGCAAAGACGTAGTTGAGATCATTTTCGATTGGATATCGTTGGCGTCTTGGACGACCACACATGATTTTCTACGCGATTTGAGAGACGTACGACGTTGGAGGATCGGTGTATCCCAGCTCCACGGTGGTCGACAGAGTTTGTGGAGCGACTCGGTATTGACGGTAGTATATGGGAGGTGAGTGTGGTATAATACAAACTGAATATCGAAACTACGCCCAGGAGATTCGGTCTCGGGAGACTTAGCCGCGGTATGGATTCCGTGCCCATCCAAGAAGTGTGAGCTGGTGCTATATCAAGCCGATTAAGCATGTCGACGTTGCATTGTGAGCCCAACTATTTGGCCGTCAACACCGCCTTCCCCAAAAGCTCAGTAACTTTTCCCGCCGCCGACTTGGAATTTTTCCGTCATTCGTGCCTCTACGGCGAACCCGGCAACTGCAGGCGAGGGGGCAGGCAGTATGCACGATTTAACCAAATATGTCCGCCCGCATTTGGATTATCGGAGACCGGATACGCAACGCTTAAAGTAATCACGGCATCCTTTTGACTTTGGCGTCTTATTAGTAAGGGCAGAACTCGTGGAGACGGGGCGACCCCATGTGGCTGAATATGGGTGGCGAAAGGCACTAGAAGAGACGAGGCGAGCCCTGAACGGATATCGGCAAAAGTTGCTGGTCGGTTCGGTGCCTCGACAGGAACCCGAAACCTTACCTTACCTTTTTTTTTGGGTCTTTTTTTTCTTTTGTCCTTTTTTCTTTCTCTTTTTCTAAGTCTTCCCTGGCTTACCGCGCGGTAGCCTTCTCGGCCGTTGGCTTATCACTGACCCGACTTATGCGATACAGAGGTCTGAGGTCATGTCGGGCGACTCGAGTGTTTCGGCTTAAGGACGGCGTTTCTGATCTGCGGGCCCGAGTGGGATTCCCGTGGTCGCCGGCCACCGGTCGGTGAATGTGAGTAAGTGGGCGGCATGGGATTCAGGGTTTGGGGGCGAGGCTTGAGCGGAAGGCGTTATGTCACTTTGCCCGTGGAAAATAGCCGCTGTTAAAGTTACACAAGCTTAAAAGGAAAAGCGACAGGCAAACATTTGTTCGAGTTGTTTGATTGCCAAGTGGTCTTAAGGGGAGTTGATGTGGAGAGCCTCACAGAGTCTCAGACAGACAGACACAGAGAGAGGGCTAGGAGGGTCGTCGACTCGTCAGGGGCAGTGGCCACTGCCAGAAGCTGGCAGCTGTTCCCGTCGAGTCGTGCCAAGACAATAGCCCGGCTAAAAAGGCGGAGGATATCCGGCTTGGCCCAAGTTGGTTCTGGCGACTTTGGAGACTCGCATTAGTTCAGTTTTCTAAACTTCGAGAGTCGAGGCGAATAATTTGCCCGAAAGGTGGTGCTTTGGATTGACAACTCCGAGGCTCTATCTGTCCTATCTGTCCTATCTGTCCTTTCCCTCCTCATCAAAGAGTTGTGTGTGAATTTGCAGCCAGATTGATGGATACGACATTCAAGGTGTAGTACCTTAGTGTAGGGACCACAAGTCCACCGATTCCCTGGGAAAATAAGGTCCATCTGGGATCCGTTCTCCGTTCCCGCCCCGCTGTTAAGGTGCGCCGGTCCCCTGCTATCGGATTGGCTGCACGCGAGAGGGCCGAGGAACCTAGGTACCTATAGATAGTGTGCCGTGGCCTTTCGTCACTTGAGGTGCGACCCGCTACGGGAGCTACTTCGTGTGATGGGTAAGTAAAAATCCCTAGGAAGGTATTATGGAGACAAGTGGCCCACTAAGCTGCTTTCACTGGCTAGTTTTTCGCTTGTGAGCGATGTACTGGCCTTGCGAGTTCAAGCCACAGATACTCGTCAGGGATGTTTTACTTTGGCCTGCTACCGCAGTAATTGCTTTGCGAGTCTCTTTGTCCCAGCTGCTGTGGTCCGGGGTAATAATGGTGTAGGTACAGAAAAAGTTCTTTTCTCGAGAGCCTCCCTCCCTTGAGCCTTGAGAGTAGAAGTCGAGAGTTGTAACTGATAAGTCCAAGACAACTGAGGGGCGTTTGCGCGGCTGGACTGAAACTATTCTCCAATGAGATTCTGGTAGAGCTTGACTAGAAGAGGTTGAAACGTCTTTGATAGAAAGGATCTTTCAAGAATCCGTGACAGCTATCGTTAAGGAGAACCTGGTATTCGTACACGGCGGGTACCAGAAGCAAGACCCAGAACCCCCCCTGGACCAGCCAGTTCAATCCGACACGGACAAAGGTCAGATCTCGCATCTTGGCGTCTCCTGCTGCTATAATGTGCATCCTTCTTTCTGTTCTTCGTGTTCAGGTCAGGTAGTTGCTACCATAAGCATGTGTGTTGTATGGAGTACCTTACCTAGGCAAGTCAGCGATGGCGGCCTCTTCTGAGGCACCTAGGTGAGGTAGGCACTTACCTAGTATAGGTAGGTACCTACCTAGTAGCCTGGACGGTAGGTACGTACCTACCTACCTGTGAGCAATTCAGATCGGATGTCGAGTTACTTCAGCCGCCACCCAATTTTCGCCTACCCACATCGTACCTATCTGTTCACGGGAACCGTCCTAGCAGCATCCATAAAGCCCTTGCACTGCGTTCCCCTCACAGGTGGCACTAGAACCCTTGGATTCCTCTTGGCCCGCCCCTAAAGCGAAGCCCAAGGCCAATCTCTACATGCCACTTGCCTGCTGCGCAAGGTAACTCATCTGCTTTTGACCATCGTCTTACTACCTACATTACTTCTCTTCGACCACGCTTCAATCCATTCCCCATTCTCTTTCTTCCCTTCTTCCACTCCTTCTACTGAACCTCTTGTTCCACCCCGTTGTGGCTTCTCGTTTCAACGACGATCATTCTGCAAATACCAAGAGATGACAGCGTATTAGTTTGTTGCCATCCTTGTCGTTCTTCTTTTCCCTGGACCCCTGGGTCCCCGATCAACCGTCGACTCGCTACCTGCGGTGTAGCACACGACCGATCTTACACCCAACTTCACCTTCGCGCAAACAAAGACTTGCCTCGGCGAGCAACTAGCCATGATGCCCCGCCGGAGGAGCCGCTATGTGCTCCTGGTCGCCATTGTCATGGCTTTCATGTTGTACCAAGTCTTTAAGAACCCAGAATGGGATGCCACAAAATATACCGGGAGGATCAAGCCCAATGAGCCCGCCAAGGGCAAGACGGAGCCCGCGAAGCAGCCTCCTGTCAACGGGCCACCGGTCAACAAGCCTCTGAACAACCAGCCGCCCCCAGACAGCGAGCACCCGCACGACCAGGAGGAGGATGAGCCCGAACAGAACCCCGTGAAGCAGACGGCCAAGCAGACTGTCAAGATCCCTCAGCTGAAGACTGAGGTCGCTAAGCAAAAGGGCATTCCCACCAAGTCTGCCAACACCCCCACGATGCCCGTCTACAACCCCGACAAGGCCGCCGATGTCACGAAGGCCCCGACGAAACCGACTCTTGAGGACGAAATCCACGCCAAGAAACCCCCTGGCCGCCCGAACGCCAACGACATCGACGACATCGACGAAAGCGCTGCCACCACGACGTCCCAGATCCACTGGCACAAGGTCTCTGAGCACTTCCCCGTGCCTACCGAGGACATTATCCCCCTCCCTACCGGCAAGCCAAAGGAGATCCCCAAGATCCAATACAAGTTTGAGCCCGAGTCTCCCGTGGCCAAGGAAAAGCGTGAGAGACGTCTGGCGCAGATCAAGGCCGAAATGCAGCGCTCCTGGGGCGGATACCGCAAGTATGCCTGGATGCACGATGAGCTTTCGCCCGTTACCGCGCGCTACCGCGATCCCTTTTGCGGCTGGGCTGCCACTCTGGTCGACGGTCTCGATACCCTCTGGATCATGGGCATGAACGAAGAATTCTCCGAGGCTGCCAAGGCCGTCAAGAACATTGATTTCACCTACAGTCCTACGCGCCGCGACATCCCAGTTTTCGAGACAATTATTAGATACTTGGGTGGTTTGCTCGCTGCATACGACGTGAGTGGTGGTAAGAAGGGCGGATACGACATGCTGCTGGACAAGGCCGTCGAACTGGCAGAGATCCTCATGGGCGTTTTCGACACCCCTAACCGCATGCCTATTCTGTACTACAACTGGCAGCCTCAATATGCTTCGCAACCACATCGCGCTGGCAACGTTGGCGTTGCCGAATTAGGTTCCATGACAATGGAATTCACCCGCCTGGCACAATTGACCGGAGAAAACAAGTACTACGACGCCATCGCGCGTATCACCAATGCTTTCGAGGATCTCCAGAATCGCGGCACCACCCTGAATGGTATTTTCCCCGAGCAGCTGGATGCTTCAGGCTGCAACAGGACTGCGGAAGCCATTCGATACCAGGAGTCGCAGGCCGCAGCTGCAAGTGCCAGTGCCGCGGCTGCTGCCGCTCATTTGCAAGAGCCCGAGGGCCACAAGCCTGTTATACACGAAGACCGCGATGTCAAGCCTTTGGAGACAGGCAAGCCAAAGGCCAGCGAGATCGAATCGAACAGCAGTTCACTCTCAAAGAGAGCTGTCGCTGTCGGCGAAGACGGCGATAACATCGTGAAGAATGCTGACATCGAAAAGAAGGAATCCGTTCCTAAGCCCATCGTAAACGAGCAGCCTATCTTCCCCGGCAACAGTGGTCGCAGGCCTTCTCCCACCACCCCTGAGCAGGACAAGTCCGAGTGGGAGTGCATTGAGCAAGGACTTGCCCCCGGTGGTTGGGGATACGAACAGTATAGTATGGGCGGAAGCCAGGACTCCACGTACGAATACTTCCCTAAGGTAAGTTGCGAAAATATTTGAGATGAAAGAACGCAAGCTGATTGGTTAGGAATATCTCATGCTTGGCGGCCTTGAGCCTAAGTACAAGACATTGCACGTCAAAACCATCGAAGCCGTCAAGAAGTGGTTGCTCTACAGACCCATGGTCCCTAAGGAGAGAGACATCCTCTTCTCTGCCAAGGTATCCACCTCCGGCGACCCTGAGAATGACCTTCGCACCGAGTATGAAGTTACTCATCTTACATGTTTCATTGGTGGCATGTTCGGTCTCGGAAGCAAGATCTTTGACAGGCCTGAAGATCTCGAGATCGCCAAGAAATTGACTGACGGCTGTGTTTGGGCCTACGAATCGATGCCTTCCGGCATCATGCCGGAGGGCGCCTCGGTTGTTCCTTGCGCATCCACCAAGAGCTGCCCCTGGAATGAGACTCTTTGGTGGGAACACCTCGATCCTTCGGCCGCGTGGCGTGACGCGCAAGTCAAGGCATGGGAGGACAGACAACAGGACAAGAAGAGTGAGGAGTTGAGGAGACAGGCTGCTGCCGAGAAGTACTCTGTCGACAAGGTCATGCCGCCGCCAAAGCAGGAAGAGGAGAAGGTTGACCCTCTCGCCGATGTTAAGGTTCCCAAGGATGAGCCGAAGCAGGTGAAGGAGGTTAAGAAGACGGAATGGCCTGCGCCTGAGCCCGGCTTGAATAAGTCGCCATCAAATGTCGATGAGCACCTTCTCAAGAAGAGGACGCCTCCCGCTGCAGATGACCCTCGCAAGGGCACTACTCAAGAGAAGGCCAGCAACTCTCTCAAGGACAAGCTTAACATCAACAACGACGATGATTCGGCCAGTGACAGTAGTAGCAGCAGCACCACATACGACGCGCCTGTTAGCGGAGGCGTCGTAGGTACAGTCCCCGTCTACGAGGAAGTGAACCCCGACCCCAAGCCCATGTCACACAATGAGTACGTTCTCAACAGGCTCGACGAGGAGAACATCCCGCCTGGCTTCGTCAACATCAATTCCAGGCGCTACATTCTCAGGTAAGTCCACCCACAATTCTGCGAATTCCATTCCTTTGCACTAACGCCTTTCCCAGGCCTGAGGCCATTGAGTCGGTATGGTACATGTACCGCATCACTGGCGACCCCATCTGGCAAGAAAAGGGCTGGAACATGTGGCAGGCCATCATCAAGGCCACCCAGACCGAGTACGGCGCCAGCGCCGTGGACAACATCCTTTCCAAGAAGCCCGAGCCCATCGACGAGATGGAGAGCTTCTGGGTCGCCGAGACGCTCAAATACTTTTACCTCCTGTACTCGGAGCCGGACGTCATCAGCCTCGACGACTGGGTCCTCAACACCGAGGCTCACCCTTTCAAGAGGCCCGTGTAAAAAGAAGAAGACGCGTCAACGAGCGAGCGTGCATGGTGAATGAAGCAAGAATTGTCGAAAAGAAAAAGAGCCGATAGAGGCGGATTGAAGCATCCTGAGCATAAGATATCACGGTGCGAATTTGGGTACACTGGCGTTATAGGCGTGCGTTTTGAATCCACTTGATTGGTCTATCGAGTCTTCCGTTGTATAAACTAAGACAGGCTACCTAATTGTGGTCCTATGCTGTTACTTGCATCTGCTGTTTCCGTCCATCTGCGGGGTCAATTTGTTGTGTCTCACGCATGTGCGAATTCATCACAAGAGAACGAACGGTCGAGAACAGAATTGGTTTCGGCATGTTCAATTTCATTTCCTCTCATCTCATCTTGAATCTTTCGGGACCCTCTTGATCCCGTAATCGTGGTCGACATACTCCTACAATTCCCATCCCAAAGCCCAATTGTCCCAAAAGTGTTCCTTCATTTCCTTCGTGCCGTTCTTTCTCTCTTTCTTTTTTTCATCTAGGTCGTTCGATTTCCTCCCCGTCTCGCCACCTGAGCGTCCTAAACTTCCTTTGCAAGACCCATCCAAGTGATTTTGGCCAAGCTTCAAAGTGTACAGTGACCGTGTGCCACGGCCTTGGGCGTCATTTCGCGGAGGAGGGTGAGGAGGTCATGAACAAGACCTCGCGGCGTTGCTGTCGTCTATCATCTTTCTTCTCTTGCGTGCCTCGTCCGCCGCTTGAAAAGCGTTCAACGTTAAAAACATGGGGGGATCCCGGAACGTCGATTTGTTCCTTACGTATGGTCCCCCTGCCGGCCCAGAGAGAAAATGCCCAAAGAAGCAAAAACAAGTAAGGTGGGTTTATAAACAAAACAAGACTCGAATCAAAACGCCAATTTCCCTGATGCTTGGTGTATTTTTGTTGCGTGACATTGATGAATGTGCCGACCGTGGTCCACGAGATGCCGCGCCATGTACAAGGTTTTCGTGGGCTCCGGGACGCCATCTCGTTACACATTGCTCGCTGTCGAATGCTTCTTCTTCTTTTCTTTATCTCTTCAACTTGGTTGTCGCCGCTTCCTTAGTCGACCATTTGGGATAAGACGCGGATACTCAGGATCATGACGAGCAGGCCGATAGTGACGATGATGAGCAGGGTGAAGCTGAACCAACCAAGAACCATGGCCGACGTTCCGACGCCAGAGCGGACAGCACCGTTTCCGAAATCTTGTGCGATGATGGACGCTGCGACGGATGCGGTGTGTTGCCACAAAACGGAGACCAGGACGAAGATGGAGGCGATGAAGATGATTGCCAGGGAGATCTGGGAGACGGGACGCGAGGGGAACGGCTTGACTTCGCGGTCGGAACCCTCGGAGTCCTCCTCTTCATGCCATCCGGGGAAGGTGGCCAGGAGGAGGAAGCAGACGAAGGCAAAGATGATGGCGATGATGCTGGACACGAGTTAGCAAGTTTGTCGAGGGGAAAAGAGGTAGGAAGAAGGCTTGCATGAGGTATGGGAAGACGATCATGTCCTTGAACTGGGCAGCGAGCCAGATCAGGTTCAGAGGGTCTTGGTCGACGGAAACTTCGTTGGCGAGAGCAGTTGCGTTGTTGCTGCAAAGCCAGCTGCCTCCGTCAGGGCTGATGCAGATACCAAAGTAACCGACGCGAGCTGCGAGACGGGCGTCGCCAGCGATGTTCTCGATGGCCGTGTGAACATTGTAATCAACTTGTGACGTGTCGGGGACGGCTGTGTATCTGTCATAGTACAGCGATAGGAGGAAGATGTCAGGTATCAAAGGTGATGATGACGAGCAACCTGCTAATAGTAAAGCTGGGAAAGATGTTAGTTTCCAAGTCTGTGAGGTTTCGAGGGAGGCGCTTACAGAGGAGGATGATTGCGATTGCAATCAAGATCATCAACACATGGTGGTATCCTAAGAACGGTACAAACCCTGAGGAGTGTTAGTCGGTCGTCGCGTGTGTGGCGCCGATGAGGATGACTTACTGTACCAGCCTACTTGGAATTTCGCCATGTTGACTGTGTGATCCTACTCCTTCACTCCAAGGAGAGGTATTCGCTCTGTGAGAACCCACGCCCGTCCTCCGTTGCAGCGGAGCGACGGTCGGGTCGTGGTCCTGGCACCCTCAGCGCTGGCACGCGGCTTGTCTCTCCTGAGGAAAGGCTAATGGCGCGGGGGTGACCTCGACGCGTGGTCGTGAGGAATGGCCAGGTTTCGCTGAAGGAATGGCGTTATTGTCTCGTGAGGATAGATGGAGTGGATAGCTGGAGAACACGGCGAGGAATGCGGGACGGTGTTGGACCTGCGGAGACGTGAGGTATGCGCTTCGAGACTTTGCTCTCTCGGTTTCTCGTCAGACACAAAGCAGACTACCACTTGTGATGCTGCTGTCGCTCAGAGTTGAGGCAAGGACGCAAAGTGTGTGTTTGAGTGAGTGTGGAATGTGTAGAGAGTGGGAAGGTCTTCAAAGGTGGGTTTGGGTGGGAAGAAGAGAGTTGATCTTTTGGTGGATGGATATTGGGATGGCTGGGGGAAAAAACAGCAAGCAAGAAAGCAAGGAAGGGTGGACTTAGTTCTGTCTCTGGGTTGAAGAAGGCGTGTCCAGAGTAAAAAAGACGGGATGCCCGCAGGTGGTCGGGGCGAACGGGAGAGTTTGTAGAGGGCGGATGGTAGACTCGAATATTCAGATGGCTGGGTGATTCCTAAGAGCTGAGAGTGTGAGAGAAGAAGAGTGATGGATCTTTTTGAGAATGGTGAATGGGTTTGAGGACGCAGGATGAGGTGCAATTGGTCCTGCCATCCCACTAAACGCGCAGCCAAGATGGGAAGATGGTATCGGTAGGGGAGCGTTACGTAGCTGCGCCAACCTCCTCTATTTACTTACTCGTGGCGCAACGAGCGCGTTGTCAGGGAGATTTGCAGCGTCGCAGCGGTTCCTGGGCCAGCCCCACTTCTGGCTGCCGCCACTCAGAGCTGGAGAGCTGCATTACCCGAGAGGGAAGGCGGGCCCCCACCTAAAACTGACCTTAACCTGACGTGAGAGGCCAAAAAAGCCCGGTGGCTGGGTGACGTCTTTCCAGGGGTCCCCTCCCCATCCCATCCCACATCCTCAATTCGCATCTTTCCTTTCTTTCGAGAGCTGAATCTCGCGCTCTGCCTCTTCCATGGCTTGCTTCAGACATACGGATACCCGCTCGACTGACCCAATCCAAACATGCACACGACTCGACGGGGGAACAACGCCTCGGGGGTTCCTGCATTTGAAGATGGCACCCGAGACCAGGGTCCGGCGCCTGGGGCCTGTTGCCTTGCTTTTATGCCCTCGACTCGCTCTCGTCGATTCTTGGTGATGCGTTGTTGCAAGAATCCGGCATCCCAAGCCCGTATTTGCGGCGCCCCGTTGGCCCGGCGACTGCATTGAATCTCGCATGCTTGGGAAGACGGCCAAGAGCCTCCTCCTCCTCCTCCTCTTCCTTCGTGGGACCATAAGCTCCCTCCCGAACTCCAAACACCCTGCCACGAAGACGATCAGCCGCTTCATCTTATTACAGCTTGAGCCTTGCCGCTTCTTGACGTTACTCGCAACCAACTTGCCCCTGCAGTGGGTGGATACGCCTGCAGCAGGAACCCCAGGCGGCTCCGTGCTTTCCCATCGTTGAGACCCATCGATATCGTGATCTCCACAAGACCAAGTCGGATCTCACTTGCCCAACACACCGCTCTCGTCTCGTGGCGGTCAATCATCTCCATTCTTCTGCATCGTTCGAGATGTGTTCTCATAGATATATCGACCAACATCCCAACGACACCTGTCAGCTGTTGGCTGCTGTCTCTCGATCCCGCAGGGACATGTGCGGACGCTAACGCTGTCTTGCCTCTCCACACCGTCCAGAAAGGCCCAAGTTGCCGGCACCCGATTTATCTCTGCAGATCACAGGAGTCCATGAGTTTATGTCCTTTCCTCAGCCATCCCCACGGCACCGCGGGGGTCCGAGATCCCCTTCGACAGCGATGAAAGACTGTCATCGGCATCCGTTCGCACCGATGTCTGTCAGCCATTGAAGCAATCATCTGCAGCGTTCAGTTTGTTTCTCGGTGCGTTACACGGACGGCACGCTAGCCAGCTGTTCTCTTGACGATGAACAACAAATTCCAGCCTGTAGTAATAACATGTACATGATGGATGACCAAGAGAAGCCTGGCCAAGACTTCAGCCACATCCCGTAACTACCATCCGGAAGCACTTCAACGGTGAGGGGCCCTCAATCTTCTAAGACGGGTTTTCAAGCATATTCCCGAGTCTTCCCTCCATCATCCTCACCACTCCCAACTCCACTTTCACCATCAGCCAGAACGCCCCTGCCAGCGCTAGCCAGCGCCTGCATTTGTTCCAGCACACGAGCCGCCTCAGCAGCATACTTACACCTTGCCCTCACCTTCCCTCTAACCCTCAAAAACAGAAACGGAAACGGCAAACATAACAGCGCGAGGAATCCCGGCACAGATCCAGCCCAATGAACTCCGAGGCTTTCATACAGTCGCGTCGTAAACAGAGGGAACGCTGCTCCCAGCAGTGACCTGAGTAAAGTATTCGCAGATAGCGCCGATGCCGCGAAGACGGTATAACAGTCGATGAGGTAATCGAAGAGACTTAGAAAGACAGGAAACTGCGCTGCGCCGAAAAAGGCCAGTCCGACGACCGATACCGCCCAATGGATTCCGGGGGTGCTCCTCCAGGTGAACCAGAAGAGGCCTATCGGGAGACATATGGAGCCTATGATGGTGGGCTGGAGTCGGGCTTCGGGGGACAAAGGACCTTTCCTGCGAGTTGTCGCTGCGTAACGGGTGTTGTTGTAGAAGGAGTATACCATGCCCAGGGTCATGCCGACGAGGACTGCAAGGAAGGGAAGGCTGGAGGCGCCGGAGGACCAGCGGCGATGGTCCCGGAATATGATGGGCCGGAGGAGAAGAGCATGTACAAAGTCCCGTGTGTGATGGCTGTGTAGAGAGAGGTCAAGAGGACGATCGGCTCTCGAACGAGGAGTGCCCATGGACGCAGTAGGGCGGTGGAAAGGGGGATCTTCATGTTTAGGTCGAGGGTCGAGATGTAGGTTTTGCTCGTTCGTTCGGAGAGTGCTGCTGCTCGTTTTCGGGGGAGGTAAGGGGCGCACGACTCGGGGCAAATGAAGAATCCCGCCAGCAGTATTGTCCCCGTGAAGATTGATGTCATGCCTTCAACCCACCGCCAGCTCGAGGCTTGGGTCAGAAAGCTGCCTGCTATGGGGTCTATTCTTGCGTCAGTACACGTCCTTCGATCAGTCTTGCGACTATGAGGAGCGTATCTCACCCATCGTGGGGCCCAAGAAAGGAGCCGCAGAATACAGGGACGTTGCGAGGCCCCAATCGCTCGCGGAGAACAGTTCCGCAATGACGCCGCCGCCGTTCGTCAAGGGAGAGGACCCGAATGATCCGGCGAAGAACCTGCAGACCAGCAACGTCGCGATGTTCTTTGAACCGCAAGAACCTGCGAGAAACGCAGTGACGGCGGTAAAGGTGCCTAGGAACAGCTTCCTCCTTCCGTAGGTCTCGCTCATAGGCCCCCAGATCAGGGGGCCTAAAGCGAATCCCAACACGAAAAGCGAGACGCCGAGAATGGCGACTGGCTGGGAAACGTCGAACACGAACATGATGTCGCTGACGCCGCCAGAGTACCCCGAGCTCGTGAAAGCGACGGACAAGATTGCGGTCGCGCTCACTATTGTTGTCGCCCATTTCCGGGACTGTGGGATAGTTGTAGGGTTCAAGGGGTCTGATGGGAGGAAAATGACAAGGTGATGCGAGTGTGCCTTCTCCTGGGAAGTCGTCCGCCAAGACTTTCTCAGTGACTACTGTGGTATCAAGCGCTCGCTATATCTTTGGGAGAAGTGATGAAGGCTTAGTTTGCCCGGTTTTGATGCTGGTATTGTTTCCCGGGACGTTGACTGATGAGGTTGATACCGCTCTCGACATCCTCGTTAGGTCCGGAAGGATCGCAGCCTTCAGTAACCCAAAAATTGAAAAAAGCCGTGTGGTTGAAGAAGTAGAAGGAAAAAGTGTGAAATTTTCTACGCTCTACTTCACAAGAAGAGGGAGCGGGCGAATCTTAAAGCGGAAAACTTGTTGATACAGGTGCGCAAAGCAATGGCCTCAAATGATAGGTAGCCAAGATCAATTTTTCTTATGGAGAGTGAAACGACTAATGTTAATGATTATTAAACTCCGTTAATTCCAAAGAATCTTCGGCTTGTTATTCAGAGATTCAAGGCGGATTTATGTTCTGAAGGGCGTGGCATAGTTGACGCTATGGAGGAAATACTCGGCAACTCTCAATGGCATGTGTACACAAAAGGATCCTAATAGTTGCGACAACCATAGAAATAGACATGGCCTCAGACAAAGTGACAAACCACCATGTTGACGAAAACATTAGCAGATTTAGCTAGAAGAAGCATGGCATGGGTCAAGGGTAGCTGAATCCACTAAGAAATGTAGCTCAGTTGGCCCATAGGGTGGTCCTGTCGATGTGAAAGTTGTCGCTCCCGCTGGTCAACCTCATTGCTAGTGGGAAGGCGAAGCCCGGTTTTATCAATACAGCTGAGATTGGAATCGAGCAGGTTCCGGAGTTTTATGGGAGGTTTGATAGGAAGGAGGAGACCAAGGTTTACATCCATTTCGACTAAAGTCAGTAAGCATGTCCTCAACTACCTGTGTCAGGTGGCGCTCGATCCACATGATTTTCTCTGCTTGAAAATAAGTAACGATTGCCGAGTTTTCGTGTTTCTTGAAAGCTCTCGAGAGTATTTCTAGCTTGTAGGTGAGATCATCGGCCATGCTTGACGGGTCTGCGAAAATGCTGATCCTGACAACTGGATTGGATGATGGTACGAATGACCTCTTTATTGTACACTAGTTAGTATTCTGAGAAGATGGTGGTGCGCGTGCACTTACATCAGAAGCGTGATGAATGTTCATAATAACTTCTCCATCCGACCTCAGCTGCACGCACGTCTCTGACTGTCAACATGAATGACAGGTCCGCCAGATCGCGACACGGGAGATGGGTAACAACCTGCAGAGAACGCCATAGGCGATGCAACGGCGCGAAGCCGTGCAACTTCTGTTTGCTTCGAGGGGTGCCCGAGCGTCGCCACTATGAAGATCGTGCCGGGTACAGTAAAGTCCGTCGCTTCAGATTTGACAATAATTGACAAGAGCTCACAGGACTGCTGCCCAGAGAATCGAAGACTCACTTGATTCCGCAGCTGAAGTCCAACTTCCGCTGTCGCCACTTACTCCAGAGAGTCAGTTGCTAGACCAAGTTGGCTACAGTTCAGCGAGCAGCGTATATGACCTTATGAATGAGAAGGAATTTCACCACGTATATTCTGACGAGAAGATTCAATTAACATGACGCAGCACACCTTATCAAGCGATGCAGACCAAGTACAGATCTCTGACACCACTGCTGCCATCCGTGGTCATCTGTGAGAAGCTCATAGATTACTTCTTCTCAGAAGCCAACTAGCACTTTCAAGTATTAGAGCGCTATTTCTTCGACGATCTTCACCAATCCTGGTTGGAAACAGACGTCCTCAACCGGAACCTAGGACACGTTATAGGCCTACCAGCCGCAGTCCTATGCTTCCCTGCACTTCTTCTGCAGACTTTGGCTGTGGAGCTTCTGTTTTTACCTGCCGATGGAACAGAAAATCACACAGGCTCTACGCCTCCGAGATCCATCGGCATATGACGCATTGTCAGCTTCGTACAGCAGCGCCGGGGCCAAACTGGCTCATATTTTCAGACAGTTCAACTCCAGTCTGGCTTTAGTACAGCATGATCTAATGAGATGTTTATGGCTGAAGACGAACGAAAGAGGAACGGCTTCATGGCAAGTCCTCGGAGGTGCCATCAGGTAATTCCAAAACACCACATTGCCAACCATTTTAAAAGTCAGTGACTTCTTCCTAGACAAGCCTATATGATGGGTCTGCACCTCTAGCCTAACCCAGACCATGAAACATGCAGCACTGCAACAGCAGTAGCTTCGATGTGGTTGGAAGAATACCAAAAACGTCTCTGGATAACGCTTTCACCTGGGATAGGTACGTCGTGTGAAGACCACATTTCACAACTTCATTGATAAATCCCAGCCACATGGCCTGTATCCTCTCCCGTCCGCGAATGATGAATCTCGACGACTGCACCGCCACTTCCCCTGCAGGCTGCCACATCCCGCCAAACCGCATTACGAGCGTACCTCACCCGATGTCATCAACCTCCAAACCACCCCTCTTCGCCAACCGCCTCTTCAGCTATGCCCTCAGTCTCAAAAGTCCACGAGATCTTTTCTCGCACGCAAACAAACGCTCTGTGTCGGACTACTCCATCATGGGCCGACTTCACAGCGAAGTGATAGCAGTATGGGACGCCCACCACCCGGCCCTCTGCCGGAAAAAACACGACACGACGTGGGATGAGTCGCACCCCATTGTCAAAAGACAACGAGAGTACGCCAAGATTCTTGCGAATTCTGTCATCCTCACCCTTCACAGAGATCATGCTCCGATCCACGAAGAAAGTTTTGGCATGGCGACGACGGCGGCATTCGATTCTCTGGAAGCGCAGGGGAAGTTGTATTTGACGCTTCCGCCGAACCAGCAACGCGTGTACGGTCTGTCGTGTCACTGTATCGATTCGTGTATTTTCATCGCATATGCTGTCACTCATTTAGGAAAGACAGATCGCGAGACCGTTGAGCGGGCTTTTGTTTTCCGTTAGAGAGCCTATCGTTGCTTTGGAGGCGTTGTCAGCGCGGTCGTCTCTTGCGGGGGCGGGTGTTACCGCGCCGAGGAAGGCTGAAGAGACGATAGGAGGTGCTTGAGATTGGATATTGTAGGTGATAGTAATGGGAATAGGGAGCCCGAGGTGACGAGGACACTCGGTGCTGAGTGTGAGGGTGTGGGCGTTGGAGTTCAGTGGTTTTGATGTGGACTTTTTGGACTTAAATGGCCGCTTTCAACCGGATTTGTGTGAGGAAATGGCAGCTACGGGGCTTTTTAGTACCTAGATCGAAGAAGAGTCATAAGGTAGCCAGGGGAACGTACTAGTCCCTTGGCTATGTCCAAAGACAGATATGGGCGTTATGGGTATCACCAAACTCCAAGTAAAGCAACCTCGTTTCTCCTTCTCTAAGGTCGTTCAGAACCAGCAGCTTCCCTCAACCTCGTAATTCTTCCTTCGATCCAAGCTTTCTGCCAGGCATCAATCTTCCCACCCAGCATCACACACTTCTCCGGCTCAAGCAACGCGGTGCCGCGAGCGATGAGCGTTCCGGCTTTTAGCACCACCTTCTCTCCAATGTTCGTCCTGCCGATTCCAATCTTCTCAAGTCGCCTCAGCTCCATCGCAAAGATTTTCTGACCCTTCCAATCCTGCAATACAAGCCTGTGCGTCGCGTTCTTCCGTTGCTGCAGTTGCGGTTGCGGTTGCGTCCTTCCGGGCCCCTCATCGACATTATCGTGCTCGCTTTCCTCGTTGGACTCAATCCTGATGACCCTTCGCCCGGTAGTCTGTTCTCCACGCGCTATCGCCTCGAGCTCCTCGACCTGCTCCCACCGCGAGAGACTCAGGTTCTCAATGTCGATGACTTGGCACGGAACATCGTGTGCGATCGCCGTTTCTGGAGTCGCCGCATTGGGCACTGGCAGCGTCGAAGTTGCAGGATCCAGGAGACCCGGGGTTGTGAGGTCTGAAGCGAGGAGACGCGCTTTGGCGGTCGCGATGAGAGAGGGCAGTGGCGGGGTCGGGACGCGGGAGGTCAGAGTCGTGGTCCAGGGGATGGAGGGAGCAGGATATGATTGTGAGATCAGCGCTTCCCGTATTCGTGTAGTCAAGTCCATCGTTTTGCTCGGACACGCAGTTCACATCTTGAAGTGCATGAGTTGAGAGAAAAAGTCGACGTCGATGGAAGCTCGCAGATTTCAAGGTGGGAATAGCTTCAGCGGGGTAAATGTGCCTGGATAAGGTACCCCAAATTCTTGGGTCGAGGGGCCCTCCCCACTGTAGATCCCCGAAATTAGCATGCGTCAAACTAGCGCAGCCTCGCTGGACAGCTGAAGTCCAGGGGCTAACCCCACAGGAGCTCTGCCGGCCTATCGTGTGCATCCCCGGCATCCTTCAACTTTTAGCCTCGCTCCCCCGAATCATCCATCATCACGAAGCTTCACACCGAATTGCAAACACGCTTGAAAGCCTTCAATTGGCTCGAACTCGGAACTCGACCACGAAGCCGCCTGCGTCATTCCGGGAGAAGCGATCCGTACCCTTCCGCCATGTCCACAATCGCGTCCCCCCGCGAACCACCCGCCCTGACGCGGCGCATTTCAGCTCAACCGCACACCCCGACATCCTCAGCCCGACCGTCCCTCGACGCCCCTCGTTCCCTTACGAGCTCGCCGAAACCAGGATCCTCCGCGAATTTCGGTACCCCGAGCACCGGAGCTCCTGGCGCGGTGGGGCCCTCCAAACGCGCCAACCGCGCCGCCCTGCGCGAGTACTACAATCTCAAGAAAGCAGGGACCCCGTCCCTCGAGGTCACCGACGACTCCTCGGACCGCGGCGTCGCAGAACACTCCGAAGTCCCCCCCAGCGAGCTCGACAACCCCTCTTTTGATGCCGAGGCCTACGTGCGCAAGGCGCTGGCTGAGAATACTCTAGATGATTTGTTGAGGGTGTATACCCGTGTGCTGGGAGAGATTCGAGCGCTGGATGCGGAGAAGAAGGCTTTGGTTTATGATAACTATTCCAAGTTGATATCTGCTACGGAGACCATTCGAAAGGTGAGATATCTCATTGTGCGCGGCGTTTTTTTGTGCGGCGGTGGTCACTGACAGGCGGGCGGAATAGATGCGTGCGAATATGGACCCCCTGAACCCGGTGGCTTCGACACTCGACCCGGCGATTGCGGGCATCTACGCCCAGGCAAGTTCGATTCGCGAGGCGCTGCGCAAGACCGTTGCGCCGCCTGATTCCGAAGAGAGGCAAGACGAAGCGGCTGCGGCGAGGAAGAGGAGATCGAGAGAACTTGCCAAGGAGGTGCTTGGGACCCCGGAGAAATTGAGGAAATTGGTCAAGGAAGGAAAAGTCGAGGAGGCCAAGAAGGCGTGGGAGATGCCTCGGCGCATGTTGGAGGTTTGGAAGGAGAAGGGGCTGGGCGGGAAAGATGTGGTGGAGTGCCTCGAGGAAGGAGATGCTGCATTGAAGGCTGGCGAGAGCAGTGTGCGGACTTCGAAGGACAGCGGCAGGTCATGAGCACGCTCCTCTGATGTCGGGTGTTGTTTCTACATAGCGCAGGTGTTCTGGCGTCGAGGTTGATTGTATCATTTTGGAACGGATCTATCGAAAATATCGGAAGAACTGCACGATAAAGCAGAGGATTGCGAACGAGACTCGCCGGTTATACAAATTTCAGCGTCATGTCGCATGAGTTAAAGCCCACGTCTAGGCCTCATATTTTCTCTCACTTTTCTCTAAGCCTCCCGCTCCCAGTTGCATGAATATACTACAAACAAACACACACCCAACCTCTCTCAGAGTTCCGACATGTCAATGATGTCAAACGGATCGCGATCAGCCTCGCTAACCAAAACCTGAGCCCCAGTCTCCTTCTGCTTCAGCTCACCCTCCAGCAATGGCTTCATCACCTCCGTGAGGTACCCCCTCTCCGAATTGCTATGGAACACCGTAACGACCGTCTTCCCCTCCTGCACGGCCTTCAACGCATTGTGATGGCTCATCTCACCAGTGACGATCAAATTCGCCTTGGCGCTCTTCACGACATCCCACCCGCTACCAGCGCACACGGCAACAGCATCAACCCGCGCCGTCGATATCCTCGCGGGATCCGGGCTCGCGACCATGATGCGGCGCATGCCGACACGTTCCGCTACGCGGCGGATGATGGCCTTGAGCGATTCCGGCTGGCGAAAGGTGCAGAGCAGACCGTACCCGGAGCCCTCGAAGCCGGCGGGTGCCGAGCTCAGCGGGGTGATGACGTTGCGCTCGGTGGGGGTCGCGGAGGAGGAGGAGACGTGACCGCCGCACACGATGTCGCCGAGCCAGGTGTTCAAGCCGTTGGGGGCTGCGTCGATGGCCGTGTGAGGGCAGTAGACGGCGATTCCGTGCACGGCGAGACGCAGGAGGGTCGCCTGCTGCGGGTCGTCTATGGTGATGGACTTAAGGCCGGAGAAGATGAAGGGGTCTAAGCATTGTGTGAGATGGGCCCGGGGGGGGAGAGAGAAATGGGGGTTGCCGAAGAACGTACGGTAGCTCACGATGACGCTGGCCTTCTTCTGGATCGCCTCTTCGGCAACGGCGTAGGTGAGGTCGTTTGTGAGGAGAACGACGGGGTTCTTGGGCTGGCGGGAGTCTGGGGTCTCGATGTTTCCGAGCAGGAGGCCGACGTTGTCCCAACGTCTGTCGGCGAGCTCTTCGGGGTAGCTGCGTTGCTCATTCAGTATCTGCCCGCTCTAGGTGAGTGATGGTGGGGTCTCACTGCTTCTTCATGGCGTCCACGACCAAGCTGGTGAAGCTGGGGGACGAGTAGTTGTCGCTTGCCGCCATTTTGGTAAGGGTTTGTTCTTTTTGGAAGTTTGTAGTGGTGGCGAAGTTTGTTCTGGGACTGAGTGCTGCCACAACGCTTCTGAAGAGACGAGGTCGAGGTGTGAATGCTGCCCCGCAAGTTCGTCGACTTATATGCGCTGATGCCTTCAGAAGCTGAGTGTTCATCGGCGGAATATCAGTGGTGAGGCTGGTGAGCCTAGAGGAACCGAACAAGACACAAAGGGATTGATGGACGTTATAATGGCTTCGAATTGACCCTTGACCAATCTTAACTCCTCAATTGAGATGTCGAATTGCTTCAATAAGATGAAGAAAGCAAGTTTCGAGGGATGTTTACAATTTCTTGTAGATGCATATTGCTTCCTCGTCCGTCTTTTTTAGTTATTGCGGGATGACATAAGCCCCGCTACCTTACGATGCTTACCTCCACTCATGCCTCCCTGGGACTCCTTAAGGTATCATTCCCCTTCATCGGAAGGCTTGCTCAGCAGGAATGATGATTAAAGGGCATAAATAGTGTAATATTTTCGTTCGACCTTTCTTAGAACTCTTTGTCAATTTTCTTGCCCTTCCCGCACCGAAGTGCCGGCGAGACGCAGTGACAAGGCGCGTTGAGGCCACCCCGCTACAACGAACACATTTCCGATATGGTGTAGTGGCCAACATGATGCCCTCTCATTCCCAATGCGAGGTTAGGCATAGCCCCGAGTTCGATTCTCGGTTTCGGAACATTCTTTTGCATTTTTTTGGGCGTCTCAATCGAAGAATCAGGTTACTTCAGTTGTAGGAGAGAAGAGCGCTGTACAACGCACGCAACCCCCCTTCTTTGGTTATGACTGAAGTTTGAAGCAAACCTTGTTAAGATTAAGATGAACAGGCGGGACATCACTGAGAGATACTTGCTGATGGGCAGGTTGTTTCCGTTATCGTGCAATGTAGGTTGTCATGAGGCTTGGTTCAAGGTAGCACTTGAGATTTTTGATAAGCCAGACGGATGAATAGCTGAATGAATCTCGTGAACTCGGATTGTCTAACCAAACACGCCTAAGGAGAGGCAAAGCAAGACAAGTGCAGGCTCAAAGTCCACTGTGCTCAGTCTAATTCGTCCACCATCGTCGGTTGATACACGCGCTGCGGTGGACAAGTCCTTCCGGGTCGAGCTTCGGTGCTGCTGAATCGGCGACGAATGCCCGGGAGGGGGGGGGCAATTTCTTGCTGCGGCTCACGACTGCCAAGCCAGTCACCGGAAAATACTACACGAAACAGACCTCGAGTCTTCATCTTTGCTGTAGGTTTCACTCGCAAGTGCGGGGGTCGATTCGATCCAATACTGCACGACGGTATTCATGAAATCCATCTGCTCGTGCTGAACTTCAGGCTCTGGGTCATTGTCAGCTGTGTTGCTGATATAGGAATCCGATTGCAAAGACAGAAGCTACCCCTTCACCTCGTTAACCTCTTTCCCTTAATGTTGCCCAGCGAGTTTACAAATATAGGCCTTGTTATGTCCGAGCCACCGCTATTTGCCTATTTCCTCCCCCCGTCTGGGCTTGATGGAGGTAGAGAGTACCTAGGTACCCGTCCGTCTGCCTACCAAAGGACCGAAGCCTTACCCGCCCAGACCTATTCATTCGGGTCAGCAAGCAAGTTCCTCCTCTATAAACGAACGCACCAATAATCGCCACAGCGGCATCAATAACAACAAGAGCAATGAGAACCAGATCAAGAAAAACAACGAAGACGACATGAGCTTCGACGAGGACAAGCGCCACCGGGCAGATAAGCGTGGTCAGGAGTTGCTGACTTATTCATGGAATGGCACCTCAACTATTGAGGTGACCAGATAGTTACCAACCAAAACCTGGATTGTATTCTATACCAGAGAAATTTCGTTTTCCATACTTTGCCTCTTATGCAGGGAAACTATTGAAAAGGGGTTGATACAGTTTGACAAACCTCGGATTGTCTCTGTTGGGCACTGCGAGGTCTCAAGCTTGAGTCCGAAGGTCAAGCTGACCTTCTTCAATCAAGGGCACGGAAAACCTTTAAACTCCAGCTCCCAAACATTCCAGAGTCAGTTCATTTGCCAGCTTGACGACAGTTTTATGCCTTATTTTCCCTGAGCCAGGAAACACTTGCAATGAGGACGTCCATTGTCCCCGCCTCCGCGCCCCATCTGTACTTTCAGCCATAATCGGACGCGAAATTTGAGCAGGTATCGAGCACATTTGCATTGTGAAAGTCGGATCCAAGCAGTTGTGCAGCCTGTGTCAAACGGGAAATCTGGATCGGCTCCTCTACTCAAAAGGCTTTCTACGACGATCAAAGTTGACGACTGCACCGCATGAGACCAGGAGCTGCCCCCTTTCGTCTGATATGTCCGCAGCTATGATCGGGCCGAGGTGCAGCTGCAGCCCATGACAATGGTGCCGTACTTGAGCACGGCAAGACAAGGCGGAAGAACCTTGGAAGCCAAGGCCGTCAGCGCGCATTTATTGGGTGGCTACATGGGCGTCTCAAAAGTTGTGACGTGCGTGGGCGGGAAGGGGGTTCATGCACGGCCGCACGCTGCGTTCTGTTTCGAGGCGTTGCTATGAATGGGATCGAAGCAAGTTTGCCAGGCGGCCGGCATTAAATCTGCGGGGTAAGAGCTCACAACACATGATTAGGGGGGATTATTGGGCCTCTGAGCATTATGTAGGTCTTGGATATGGTTGCGCCGACGAGTCGCCAGATCCAGGTTCCCGGGCGTGAAATGGGGGTTTCAGTGGTGGGGGATGACGTCGATTAGTCTGGTCTGCCGGCGCCGTTTCCCGAGCGTAAACGGCGACAGGGTATTATTGAGTAATACATCTATGGAATTAGGACTGAGAGTGTCGACGTGACTTATCTTATGAGATTTATGAGGCGTGATATGGGATGTTGATGTCACAACCAAGGTAGATGTCAACGTTGGCAATCTTGAGGCTCAAAATGAGATCTCCGCGCACTATTGAGCCTTCCATACTAGCGAGACAGGGCCAGATATGGACACCTCATTCGGATGACGGGATTTTTGAGGGGAGTCTCGCGGAAAGGTGCAGATGCGCTAGACCGACAGCAGTGAGCTGGCGCTTGCGAGCGCGGAATCTGGCGAATGAGGGGCTGGCTGACCACGGGCGACAGCTGGGGTTCCTTTTTTTTTTTTTTTTTTTGGCGAAATGGGCATTGATGCTGCAAGGTGATGAGAGGAGGTTGGTAGCTGTGCTTTGAGGTAGAAAGAATTTTCGGACCAAGGGTCTGTCTGGATAAGAGCTGATCATCTATCATTGAGTTTGGATTCAAGATTGAGTTGTGATTGACTGTGGGCGTTATCTTCTAAGCAGCGACCCCTGGACCGTGAAAGTTGACCTGGCGAGCCAATCTCCCAGTTGCTCCTCAGTTCTCCGTCCAAATCCTTCGACCTGAACTCATGAAAGGACAGCCGTCAATTACTTCTCGGGTTGGACGGTTTCAGGCAAGATAGTCTTCAATATTCCACACCCGAATTAATGAACAAACTCGGTTCACCGGGTTGCGGACTCAGACTTTTAATGAGTTGATCGTGTTCGAACGGCAAGGAGCATTTGGTGGGACGAGCCGGAGCCGAACCCATGCAGGGACAAATGAAACAAACGGGGTCCTGCGTCGGGTCGCAGTGCAGCGAGCGGTCTGGGTTGGGTCTGCTGCTTGTCTCAGCTAGCAGCTGGGTTGGGAGATGAGGCTGGAGTGAATCCAATTGAGAAGACTGAGGTAGACGGAGTTGGAGAAATCCAGAGAGGGAAAACGGCAAGATTAAGGTGAGAGTTGAGGAGCACTATTGAGCTGAGGCGCTGAGGTGGCTGACCATTGTTGAAGAGGAGGAGGAGGAGGAGGAGGAGGAGGAGGAGGCACAGGTCAGCCAAGCGAAAGGAATTTGAGTGACACCGGGTTCGCCTCTGGCTGTTGTGATGAGACGGCCTTTCTCTCACTTTTCCAGAACAACAATATGCCTTACCTAAGCGCTCTTTGGAGACCCAACACTTACACAACAAGGCATTCTCAGGTAGCATTGGAACGAGAATTGATACCTAATTTCCAATTGTCTGTACTGTCCGTAGGTACCTTCAATCAATTCAACTTTGACACCCATCACCATCAGACAGACGGCATACGACACATCACCCGTATCTCTAATTGCTTCTTCTTATTGAATAATATCGCCATTCGGAGACCATCACCCCTCTCGTCACACTGTCTTTATTGGCCCGGAGATCTGCACGGCACACCCGCCCCCGCCGAAGCTGCATCTCACACAATTGTCCGCGCCCGCGCATACTATTGCACACTCGCCCATCTCGGCCTGCCGTGCGTTAGCTTGTTAGGCGCAAGTCGTCGCCGCCCAGCGCCAGCCTCCAGCCACCCCAGATACATCATACGGTTTCATACCACATCGAACCCGTCCCTCTAAGCGCGCTACTGCTGCCTCTCGCCTGGCGGACCGCCTCTG
The DNA here is from genome assembly GCA_036785495.1 of Colletotrichum neosansevieriae. Taxonomy (NCBI): domain Eukaryota; kingdom Fungi; phylum Ascomycota; class Sordariomycetes; order Glomerellales; family Glomerellaceae; genus Colletotrichum; species Colletotrichum neosansevieriae. The sequence goes on from JAVHLV010000009.1 coordinate 49,643, forward strand.
CTTCTTCTTGCCGTCTCTGGGCTGTCGAGGTAACACTTGAAGACAATCGGATACATACCACACACCGCCCATCCTCCCCGAACAAGTCTCCATCCGGGCACTGGTCAGCTCAGCTCAGCTCTGCTTGTTGATCTTCCTTCAACACCAGCGCTCCAGCTGGAAACCGACGGACGAAACCAACGACGACAAGAAGCAACCCGGAAGCCGCGCCGCACAAGAGCTGGGAAAGAAGAGTCGACAAGCTGATATGACTACGGTCTGAGGCCCACCAGCCCAGCGAGCGCCCACTGCAGTAACCCACCCTACCCCTGCCATGTGCCGCGTACCCATCCCATCCCAACCTATCCATCAGGTCCATACCACGAACGGACTGGCACAGCCAAAAGGTATCTGCTGGTAACTGGATCTGGACCTTTTACCTGGGCATACCATGAGTAGTGCTAGCTCGCGCCAGCGCTCTGCGACTAGATCTGATACCCACGACCGAAATCCAAGCCCATTTCCGTCCGTCCCACGATCGAGGGACGATATTCACAATCTGGACGGCCTCGTCTTCAACAACTTACCCTCCAACTACGCCGCCACCAACCAGAAACCCGCTCCTTCGCCCTTGACCCTGCACAACAAGTCGTCAAACTCCAGCTTCCTCTCCGCCGGCGGTTCCCGCCCACGAGCCTCCACCGCGAGCTCTGTACCGACCACTCCTCTACTCGGTCACGACGCCGCGAGGCCAGCTACCCGAGCTGGCCCGCCTCCGAAACACGTTGCCATGTATCAAAACTCCCAACGACATGTCTCCGCCGCCGATTCCTCGAGGCCTTTCCAGGTCCCTCCCCCGCCGCCGCCCATGTCGCCTCCCGTGCAAGGCCAGATGAGCAACATGATGTCCATACCTCCTCCGCCGCCGCGCTTTCCTTCTGCCCCTGGTGCGACGGGTGGTGGTGGCATGATGCTTCCGCCGCCTCCAGGACCGCCGCCGGGAAGTGCGATGGCCGGCCAAGCACCCTGGCACGGCGCCTTTGGACGTATGTACGACGGTCGCAATGGCTTCAACGTGCCCCCTCCCCCGCCGGGACAACATCAGGCCTACAACCCGAAGCTGCATGCTCACGTCGCGACCGGCACTACTCTCTCGATTCCGCCCCCGCCTCCCCCGAATGATCATGGCACGGGAATGTCTGCGACATACATACCTCAAGGAGATACCTATGGAGAAGGCGTCGGAATCCCAGGCCTAGGCGGCTTCGACGAAGCGTCTACCTTTTCGGCGGCCTCGATGAGCTCCTGGCCAACAAGTAGTCAGACCAGTGCCGATACCATCATGACGACGCCTCAGGACGATATCACTGGCCGAGATAGGATGTACACCCAAGCTATGCATAGTCGAGGGCTGTCACAAACATCAAACGCTACCACATCGAGCATTCACCCGGATCTTGCAGCACAGTGGCCTCTCGACAAGGTACTACTCTGGCTTGCCTCGAACCAATTCTCCAAGGATTGGCAGGAGACGTTTAAGGGGCTGAACCTACAAGGCGCTCATTTTCTCGAGCTCGGCAGCGCCATGGGAGGTCGAGGGAATTTCGGCATGATGCACCAGCAAGTGTACCCCAGATTGGCTGTCGAATGCACGAACAGCGGGACCGGATGGGATCAGCCGAGGGAGCGAGAAGAGGGGAAGCGCATGCGACGCCTTATTCGAAGCATCGTGACGGGTCGGCCGGCTGACCCATCCAAGGTATCTTCACACGGGAGGAAAGAGTCTGTGAACCACGGCAACAGCCTACCCAGCGCAGGGACGGATGGCGCAGACTCTCCCAGCGTGAGTATGATAGTTCGTCCGAGTGAGCTCTCGAAGGCTGATGATCGGCAGACGCCAATCAAAGCTCCCGGTCCTGGTTTTGGTGGGCGTCGCTTCTCGCAAACCAGATCGACCACTATGCCTACTCTGAGCAGTAGCACCATAAGCTCAGATTCCAATCACAGGAGCATCCTGAAGCAAATCGATATCGATGGCAGTCGACGTCACAGCCCTAATGCAAGCGAGCCCGGAGGAGACACTTTTCGACCGCCACCTTTGCGTACTGATAGTCCAAACGGGAGTCCAAATCCCCAAAGTGCCTCACTGTTTCCATCATCGGCTGGCAATTTGTCTGCATCTCCACACTCAACCAAGTTTGGGCACAGGTCCCGAAACAGTACCGATTCTGTATCCTCCAATGCCGCCATCTACGGTTCTGGTATTCCACCCGAGGCTAGCCAGATGCTACGTAGCGGCATGAACATCGCAGACATGATCCAGGCAAGTCGTGGCAACACCGAAAGCCGACGATTGGGTCAGGATGGCGGGCGTCCTTCTCCCCAGGAATCCAACGGTGACCGCTCTGCCGGGACCGAGCCTCCCTCATCCGCCAAAGACTCGAAGAGCTTCCTCAGCTTTCTGTCTAGAAAAAAGAAGCAGAAGGAGGACGGATTTCCGAGCCCGGACGATCTGGAATCGCCCACTTCTCCGGCTCTCAACTTCAAGCCTCACTCATTCGGCTCTCGTTTCGGTAACAACAGCGAGACGTCTCTGGACCTTTTGCATGACAAGGATAGTGCCAAGTCAAGACGTTCTGCCCCCAGTAGGACATTCGTGTTGGCCACCATGGATGGGTACAACTATCGCATGTGCGACATCACAGACGCCGAGTCAGCGACAGATCTCCGGCAAATCATTTGCACCAACTTAGGTTTACTGGACACGTCAAATTCTCAGATTTACTTAACAGAGCTCGGAAAGTTTAACCACGAGCAACCCCTCGATGACCAGAAGCTGGTCACCCAACGCAAGGTCAGGGCAGACGCCACCGGGTCGCTGAAGTTCTTCATTCGCCCTGGGGGCTTTATGCCACAGGGATCAGGAACCGCTAATGGCGCGCCTGTGCATACCTCTCTCGATGAGGAGGCGTATAATCGCTTGAACGGTATCTCGAGGACGAGGTCTAGCTCATCGCCGCCAACATCAAGACAGAACACATTGACCGGTGAGACAAGTAACGACAAGATGCTCGCAAAAGAGGCAAGTGAGTATCGCGCCGAGATGGAACGCAAACAACGCGAGTATCTCGAGAAGAGGAAACGGGCCGCCAACAAAGACAGTCCTGGCGCTGCTCCGGACAGCTCTACGCCGTATATCCACGGACGAACCGTTGATTTCGACCAGCCGCGCCAGTCACCTTATGAGGACAAGAAACCGGAAGCTCTATTCCCGGTGCGAAAGCCTCCTGCGCCACCAAGTGACCCGTCTGCTACTTTGCTCAAAGCGAACTCCCTCAGCAGGAAGACAGGCCATTCTATGCGGGCGTCGGCAGATGGCGGTGCAATGTCAGCACCGCGCCGTCCTTCCACCTTATTTGAAGATATGGAGTTGCCCGGCCAAAACCCCGACAGGAAGAAGAAGACCAACAGCCAGCACGGCGGCATAGGTGCAGCACTCGTGGGCATGGGTCGTGGCTTGGGAGCTGTCGGTCATTCAAACAACCGTAGATCCAAGTCGCCTAAACGAGTTTCGTCGCACTCCAACCTGAGTGGCGATTACTCAGATCGAGGTAAGGGAGCAATGTCATCGGTTGACTTCGGCCAGTCCTGTTCGGATCAAGGCAGTCCTCGCTCGGCGTCAGGCTCACCTGGTACTCTCACATGGAGCCGTGGGAATTTGCCCTTCGTTGTGCCTGACTATTCTCCCGGCGGGACGCCGTTGGCAGTGAAAAGATCGCAAAATGGTACGGTTGCTAAGATAAAATCAACAGTTGTACATAGGGTTCCTTCTCGTGAGATAAGCCCCAGTTCCCGCAATCCACCCACGTATCCCCCGAAAGAACCAGCACCGCCCCCTCGTCGCAAGTCGCATGGACCCGACTTTGACTACCTTGGACCAGAGGTCAGCTTCGATAAGCCGCCTCCCGCTCAGCGGAATGATGATTCTGGAGACGACTCGGATGATGGCCTGTTTGCGGTTCCTCTTGCTGGCCAGAAAAAGCCGACAAAGATGACCCGCATATTTGACGGGGATGACTCGCCAGACGAAGCTAATGACAAGCGACCGACGTTGACGGTTAATACGGCGAAGTCCAGGAAGAAGCCTGTATCCGTGTCCTTCCATTCGCCTAAATCGTTCGGCGGGTCAAGCAAAGAAGGTGAAGAAGACGAGGCTTTGATGAGTGCCAGGAGTGGCAAGAGCTCTCGAAGGACTCCGAACACCCCGGGCTCAGAAGGTTGGGAGTCAGAAGACAGCAAGTTGAGTCGAAGGAAGTCGTTTGTTGAAAAGGATGTCTGGGCAAACCGTCCTACGACCGATGCTCTTATTAACAACCTCGACGACTTCTTCCCGAATTTGGACCTTGATCAACCGGTTCTCGAGGAAGGCTCAGGTGACCCTTCGCCTCCCTCTCCGATCGCTGAGTCTGAGGAGAAGGAAGCCGCACCGGGACCTTCAGCGCCTCCTCAGTCTCCTCCGCCGTCCCTCCGTGTAGGTATGGCCGCTGCGAATCGGACATTCTACAATGAGAGCGACACATTGGGTTCGGACGAATCTACCTTGAAGGCACTCGAACGTCCCGCCTCGGTAGCTTCTGTCGCCCAAAGAAGTATGAGACGATCAGGCGGTCTTGGCCGCATGAAGTCTATCCGTGAGGTTGCTCGTGGCGCACACGAGGCTAATAAGCGTTTCACCACCACAACGACGCAGCCAGGCCAGAGTGGGCAAAACACATCCGCCTTGATGAGGAGGAAGAGCACGAAGATGTTCAATGCCAACATTGTACAGATCCGTCCGGATCAACGAGGCAGCATGGTCATGCCCCAGATTCCCCAAGATACCTTGCCCAAACGCCAAACCACCTTCCGCTGGTTCAAGGGCCAGCTCATTGGAAAGGGAACGTACGGCCGTGTATATCTCGGTATGAATGCGACTACCGGAGAGTTCTTGGCCGTCAAAGAGGTCGAGGTCAACCCCAAAGCAGCGCAAGGCGACAAGGCAAAGATGCGCGAGTTGGTCACGGCTCTCGACCAGGAAATCGAGACCATGCAGCATCTTGACCACGTCAACATTGTGCAGTACCTTGGTTGCGAACGCAAGGAAACGTCGATCAGCATCTTCCTCGAGTACATTTCCGGTGGCAGTATCGGATCCTGTCTGCGCAAGCACGGCAAGTTCGAGGAATCGGTTGTCTCGTCGCTCACCCGACAGATGCTTTCAGGTCTCGCCTACCTTCACCGAGAGGGCATCTTGCATCGTGATCTGAAGGCCGACAACATCTTGCTGGATCTGGACGGGACCTGCAAGATCTCCGATTTCGGTATCTCGAAAAAGACAGACAACATCTACGGCAACGACAAGTCGAATTCAATGCAGGGCTCCGTCTTCTGGATGGCACCCGAGGTCATTCGCTCCGAGGGTAAGGGATACAGCGCCAAGGTCGACATTTGGAGTTTGGGATGTGTCGTCTTGGAGATGTTTGCCGGCCGACGACCCTGGTCCAAGGAGGAGGCAGTGGGCGCCATCTACAAGATTGCAAACGGAGAGACACCACCCATCCCCGATGAGGTCAGAGAAACCATCAGCCCCTTGGCAATCGCCTTCATGCTGGACTGTTTCACTGTGTAAGTACAACCACAACTGCCAAGGAGATTGACAGCTAACACTGGACAGTAACCCCCTGGAACGGCCCACGGCAGACGTGCTCCTCTCGCAGCACCCGTTCTGCGAGCTGGACCCCAACTACAACTTCTTCGACACAGGGCTGTACACCAAGATTCGTGGGAAAGACGTCTAGTTGACGACGACGAGGAAATTGAAAATGAGGAAGAGCACCTTCTGGTGAGAATTTTCGGCGTGCTGGGGAAAAAAACTGTGGTGGTTTATCAGCTATTCTGGATGTTGTTTGGCTGCAAAAGGGTGGACTTGCCGTGCAAAAGTAAGAACCGGACACTCGTTGACTTACAGCGAAGGCGCATGGAAGGAGTTGGGGCTTTGTTCTTGCGTTTCGTATTGTTGTGTCTTTGTATTGGGGTTTCGGAGATCTTGGAATGTGCCTCGACCAAGACTCTGGTATTTGTTGGAGGGTTATATATAACTACTATATAACTACGAGGCGGGTAATTTCACACTCGGCGGGAATGGCTCGAAACGTTCTACGTGCCTGGTCGCAAACGTGAAGGGCTCGAGATGACAAGCCACCCGTAGTAGACACCACCCAGAACGGGAGACGCATGTCAGCCCTTGAATGACCGACCATCCACAGACCTGAACTGATTTGTTCCACATGCTCTTGTGAGACTTCGAGGTTAGGGCGAGGACTGATTGAGACCCTATTATACCATGAAACCATTCACCCACGTAAGCCGTTTGCCAGCGACATGAGCCGAGTTATCCAACTGAACATCTTGGAGAGAGAGCGGTGACGAGTCAATGAGGGAGGGGCATTCTCCAAGATAGATCAGAGACAACGGTATTTTCACCACGAGTCTTGAAAACTTTTCTTTGATTCCTCCACTCTTCCGTACGGAATCATGTTTCTACGTACTCTTGACTATGCAACCCCAACACATGTCGCAAGCCTTGATGGTCATGCGATTGCGAACAGCCGATTGCGAACATCCGATAGGTAAATGTCTTTTTTTCACACAAACCACCATCTCTAATGGTTTGACATCTAGTTACCGGAAACAATCTCCCTCAGCGAGTTCCAACCATCTGCCGTCCAGGGTGACAAGAAAATGGCGGTCTGAGCATCCGCAGCGACCCCAGTACCTGCGTACGCCTTGGCCACGTCGTCCGCCTCGAGCGTCCCGCGAGGCGGCACGCCCTTTTTCGCCACGGTCAACGCCATCTCGGCAGGGTACTGCTCGCCGGCAAAGTCTGCGAGGTTGGACCAGCCGTGGGGGAGGTGGGGGTAGAGCATGATGTCGGTCTGGACCTGCGTCAAGACGTCGTCGTCCGTGCTCTTGTCTCCGAGCTTCGCGATGGCGCCGAGCGCCTCGCCGATCTGAGACTGCTCCATGTCGGCAATCTCATCGCTGGTTCTGAGGCGCTCCAGCTCGGAGACGACGGCCTCGATCGACTCTTCGTCGTTGTCTAGGGCGGCGATGACGCCGAGGAGGAGGACTGCCTGGACGTGGTTGGGATGCTTCTCGATGACTTCGAAGAGGGAGTTGCGAGCCTTCTCACGGGACGCCTCCGAGCCGATGGCCCACAGAACTTGGGCAAGAAGACAGACGGCGTCGCCGTTGCCGTCGGATTCCTCCAGAGCCGACTCGAAGCACAGGAGCGCTTCGTTGACGTCGTCGCTATAATACTGTGCCAGGCCAACTGTCAGATGAGCGGAGAGGCGCGCCTTTTTGCGTTCTTCCTTCGTCAACTCATTGTCGGATTCGTCGTTGCTCAACTGAAGTGCCATCTCGCCACACTCGATGGCTTGCTCATAGGATCCGGAAGCCAAGTACGATCTTGCCAAGTCTGTCTTTGCCAGAGCGAACTGCGCGAGGGACTTTGGTGACTCAGTAACTTCAAAGTCGGCCTCCAAAATCCCGCAGATCTTCTCCAGAATCTCGACCGCCTTGACGGTATCGTGAGTGCGCTCCAAAAACATAGTCGACAGGTGACCATACGCAAGATCCTGGGGCTTGAGGCTGTTGAGCTGGCCAAGAGCGAAGATGGGCTGGATGAGCGAGGCGATGTTGGCGGTTGTCGTGGTCAAAATATGATCGAAAACGGATACAGAAAATTGGCGCCTGGTGATGACAGAAGAAGACTCTGCGATCTCCATGGCGTGAGTGAAGAGTCCCCGTGCCTCCTTGATCTTGCCGAGAAGGAGTGCCACGAAACCCTGGCCAAGCCAAGCGTGGGCGTAATCGGGATCCGTTGATTGCGCTCTATTGAACGCCTCATTTGCGAGCTGCATGTCGTTCTGAAGAAGGGCGAGAGTTCCCAGGTTCGTCCATGCCGCCGGGCCGCGCTCGTTGAGATGCAAGCTTCGAACGAACGAGTGCTGCGATACTGCTGGACTGATTTCGCTCGTAACGACACCAAGTGCATTCCAGAATTCGGAATTTCCAGCCTCGAGTTCGATAGCTCGCTTGAAACACTTCATGGCAGTCTTCAAGTACACGCTCGACTTCTTCCTGATGCTAGAGGGCAGGCAAACATGGGCATGGTACTCTGCCCAGCCCAGGTTGTAGTAAGCCACAGCCTGAGCATGCAAGTCAGCTGCCGACACATGAATTCCTCGCTTGTGGCAAAGGATCGTGGCGTGAATGCATCTCGTCAAATCAACGCCCAATCTCTCGTCCTCGGAGAAGAGACCCTTGGCAGAAATGACCCCAGTGCCTACGTTATCCACATCGGAGAAGATTTCGTAGGCCTGTTTGTCGGCCCCATCAACGAGACTCATGATAGCATCCGCAGGGAATTCCACAGCTTTGCTCTGCACTGCGGAGAATACGGAGCAAGCATCGGCAACTGACTTCCAGAAGTTGAAAGTCTCAACAACAGTAGCATCGGCTTCGGATGCGAAAGCAATGGTGTCTTTGGCGAGCTGAACTGCCTTGCCGAAAAGTCCCTTTTCAATGCAGTCCAGCGCATTATCGACCATCGTCTGCATCAAGGCGATTGCGACGCCGTCTTCGTTAGGACGACCCTCGATGACCTCCTGGTAAAGAGCAATCGCCTCATCAAACTCAGCTAGCTCACGCTTGACATTAGCAAGCATGTATTTGGTGAACCAAGTGTCGCCCAGTACCTCCTTTGAGGCGGTTTCCTCCAACTTTTGAGCATTGAGAACAGCCTTGGTAGCAGCGATGTAGCGACCCGATGAGTAGTAGCTCTCGCCAAGACCGACCCATGAGTGATAGTCTTCCGGTGATATCCTGAGAGCTGATTGGAAGGACACGATGGACTTGTGAAAGTCTTGCTTGTTCAATTCTGCAACGCCTAGAGCAGCGAAAGGCCAGCTTATACCCTTTCTCTTCGAGCCTGGTGGTGGCTTGACCTTGCCAGAGTCAACTACGCGCCGAGCCACCAGCTCGACTCGATCCCAATCGCCTTCGTCCGCAAATGACTGAGCAAGCCGTTTTGCGGCCTCGACTTCTGAGGACGATAGTTCGACGGCCTTCTGGAAACAACGCCTGGCCCTCTTCTTGTCTTTGGCGTAGTCTGCGTAGTAGACACCGAGACTGGTGTAGGCTGGTGCGAAGTTGAGGTTGTTTTTGAGAGAGTCCAGGAAGTAAGCATAAGCACCCGTGCGGCTTTTGCGGGCTGCCTTTGATGTGTCCAAGTTCCATATGCAGGAGCCTAGCCGGTATTGTGTCTGAGAAAGAAGATCTTTTGACATGGGAGTCTGCTTCTCGATAAGAGGCAAAGAGGACTCCAACTCCAGCCTGGCCGTTTCACAGTCGCCCTTCAGTGCTTGGACCCAAGCCGCTTCGGTCTTGACGCGGAGGTTGCTAGGATCTCTCGTCAGCGCGCGACCAAAGAAATCAATGGCCTCGTCATAATCTTCTTCCTCCTCATAGATAAGACCGACGCCAATCAGCGCCGGAGTTGATGAAGGGTCATGGGTGAGAACCTCCTCGAACAGCCTCTTGGCCTCGCCGTGGTTCCGCGGGGACTGATAGAAAACCAAGGCCGTGCCTAGGTACAAGGAAAAGGCGTCGCTCGTGTTCTGGAAAGTCATCCCAGTCTTGGTTCCCTCGGCATTGAGGAGCTCCATGGATTTCCGCATCTGTTCCACGGTGCTTTCATACTCCTCCAAATGTTGATAGTACTCTCCCATCAAGCGGTGGGCGAACAACGAATCCGACGTTGTGATGCCGTCAGTCATCATCAGGATTCTATCTTGCTCTGTCAAAGGCACCATGGATACACCACCCCCTTCATCATCTTCACTCTCCTCCTCGGTGTCTTCTGCCTCGAGTGCTGCAGGCGTGGGCTTCGGGAATGGAGAGATGGTGCTGGTCAAAAAGCCGGTGATAACCTTGTACAAATCAGTCTCCGGGAAGAATTGGCAGTACTCCCTCAACATGTTGACGTCCCATTCTCGAATTTCCTTGGCGTCTTTCCAGTTGATGGCAATCTCCCAGGCGAGTCTGAACGGATGCTTGATGATGACCATATCGAGGGCCAGCTTCAAGACGGCCTGCAGAGCATGACCCTTGTCGGGACCGAATGGCGCAACCAGTAGGCGGTCGTAGCACCACTGGAGAAGCTTCTCCTCATACCGCCGTCGAAGCTCATCGTCGTTCGTCCAGTTGATTAGTTGCTGGTAAATCCACTCCAGCTTGCTTTGGCTGATAACCTCTCGCTTAACTTCGAGCGTGACTTCGTTGAGCCGCGCTCCTATCCTCGTCCTGCGCTCGCCAATGAGTGCGTTGATGCGCTTCTTCTCGTCGGCTTCAATGATCTGAGCCATCGTCTCGTAGGTCTTGGCGGGATGCGGTACCCGACCCTCGAGAGCAGGGTAGATGGGGCTTCCCGGAAGGATGACATTTAGAGCCTCGATGTACTGGGAGGTGTCGCCTTGAGACCTGGCAAAATCGATGAACTTATCGATGACATCTTGGCATTTATACATGTCTTCCATATCTCGGTAGATTTCTGCCAAGCTCACTGCTGCTTGCTGATACGCCCCGAGGCACTTCCGATCTTGCTTTTCGTAGAGCTTGATGAGACCTTGCCATGCTGTGGGTTCTTTTGGCTTGGCAGCCGCGGCCGTCTTGTAAGCCTTCGCGGCTTCATCGACGCGATTCTTCTTGTCCAGCGCAAAGGCTAGAAATGTATTCCTGTGGGATGTCAGTAGCCTTGCGATGACAGCACGGATGGACAGTTTTCTCACGCTTGGTAATGCTTTGGGTCGCGCTCGAGGAATTCGGTCGACTTCTGAATAGCATCATCCCATTTTTGCTGTCTAACCGCGTCGCCAATGGCCTTAAGCGCAGCCTTGGAGCTCATGTCGATGACAAGGTGTAGTGAATCATCAAAATGAGGCGTTCCGATGGCGGGGCATTGCCAGGATATTCCGAGCTCGAAGGTGGCCTTGTTGGAGTCAAATTCAAGTCGAGTCTGACCGATCGCTAGGAAAAGATTTCAAGGGAAGTTTTCGATATCGTTCAGAGTTTCCCGGGGTACGAGACTTCCCGCCACAAGTTCAAGTGGGTAGGCACCGCCAACAGCTCTGTTGTTGAATGAGAAGGTGAGATGAACTAGTTGCTCTGTGGTGAGTGGTGAGCGCTACAAAGTGCATGCCCCACCACTGACTGCCTCCCTTATTACATCATGCCCCGCTTAGAGCATTTGCGACAGAGGCTGCAGCCAGTCCGATAAGATAAGGTACCTTAACCTACGTCCACCAACAAGCCACAGGCAAGAATCGATCGTGAACTTTTCTTTCCGGCCTGTCGACGCCTACCCGTCTAATTTACCCAATATTTGCGTATCATTCAATTCGACCTCAATGCTATCCAGTATGGGTGCTTATACGTCCAAATTCAAACGTAAGGGGGTTAGCCACCCGCGATACCAGTGGATCATATCAGGCAGAGCCAATGCCGCTAGGCCATGTGCACAAAAGAGAGGCACCTCTCAGGCAGAGAGGCATATTGCAGGCATATATGGAGCTCGACAGATCACAGCAACAGGTCAATATTCGCTCGCCGAGGTAAAAAGGGTATCTATTTGATCGTGTCGCATGAATCACCACGTCTCCCACATCAAGGAGACTCTCGCTAATCTCTCTCTCGGACCGAGTCAATGCCAGATGTTGATGAGTCGGTCTTGCTCAGAAACTTCTTCGATCCACGCCGCTGCGTCACCTGCTCGCTCGAGGTTGAAGGCCGTGTGAAGACGGTCGAAGCAGAAGCATCGCGCGATGGCACCAGCGCATACTGCTGGAGGAGCTGCTTAATTTCTGATCCCGCAAGTCCCGAATTGTTCGCCGCCTGGAATGCGTTCTTCCCATTGGCGTCAGTCAGATGAGGGTTGGCGCCGTGCATGAGCAGCATTTCGATCATCGCGATCTTGCGAGCATCCCGTACCTGAATTGCGGCAATCAGAGGCGTGCAGATGTTGGTTCCGTCCGATGACGTTGGCCCTCTTCTTGTCGCATGGCAGATATTGGGGTCGGCCCCTTTCATCAACAACAACTTAACCATTACCTTGTTACCCATCTCGCACGCCATGTATAACGCTGTCTTGCCTGAGTTATCTACCAGGTCTAGAAGTGCCGGAGTATGGTCGAGCAGCAGCTGGGCGACCTTGACACCACCGGATTTGCTCTGGCATTTGTGAAGCGGACTAAGTCCAGCACTATCTCTGACGGCCACGCGAGCCTTGTGCTCCAACAAGAGGCCAACGCTTTCTCGATTCCTGGTCGACGCTGCGAGCAGCAAGGGTGTGGGTAGACCTACGTCGCCCCCATTCTCGAGGCTAGTGACGTGGCCCAACATCAACTTCAAGATCTTGATATTCTCATCTTGTATGGCCTTGTGGAGTGGCGAGGTACTGGTCATGAAGTCGCAGGTATCGAAATGGAAACCAGTCGCATCGATATCGAATCCATTTCTACTGCACCAGGCATATACCGACGAGAGCTCGCCCATTGCCGAAGGTCTTCGAGCTCCCGGAACCATGTCTGGGGCTGGCGCTGAGGTTGGCATATTGATGGGCGGTATGACATCAGTATCAACCCAGTTCTTGACCCCTCGAGCTTCGTCATGTGCCTCCGCAAGCTGCAAAGCCTTGATGTACAGGTTGGCAGTCTCTAAAATCAAGTCGATCGGCATGGGAGCCTGGTTCTTCCTGCCTTCGAGCGCTCGGCCCAGGAATGTCTTTGCCTGCTTCAGATTTCCGAGGTTGATGTACAGACTGCCGAGGTCATGGTATAATCTGCTGCGGCGCTCCTCGTCTCTCTGGTCGTCAGGTAGTTTTACTTCCTCTTCCAGCAGCTTTCGGAGAATGATTTTCGCCTCCGCGGTCTTGTCTTCAGTTTCGCATTTGAGAAGAATCTCTGCTAGCCTCTCCTTCATGGCAGCTTGTTCCGAGAAGGCGAACTTCTCGTCGAACCCGGGTTGGCTGAGCTGTTCTCGAAGTTCGATACCCCTCTTCTGGTATAGTGATGCTCGCAGGAAGATGCCGCAGTTGAAGAGCTGGCCTACAATATCCTGGTTCGCTTCGTACTGATGCTTTAGGATCTCTTTGCTTGGCCCATCTTTCCTCTCAGGTTCCGGATCCCAATCGTCCGAGTCTACATCGCTTGTCGACTCTTTTGAACCAAACTCTTTCACTGCCGGCAGTTTCGTGGATGATGGCTCGAAAGACAGCAGGGATGCGTCCTTTTCGGCGTCATGAAGTATGATAGCGGCTGCGACCTCGTCCGCCGACATCCGCCAGGCTCGAATCTCCTTCGTTACAGAGAGTGAATCCTCTGCCCTAGTTTCTTCGTCATCGTCCCACTCAGTCGACGGCCGTCTGATTGTCTTGAGTGTTCGCGCATCGAGCTTTGCATTTCTTATGGCGTCGGTCAAATTTCTAATCTTGCCGTGAACCTCGTCCTGAGACTTCTGCTGGTTCCAACCACTGGGTGTTAATGTTAGCACTTTTATTATTATTTCACATTCCGAGTCCGCGGAAAAAGAGCAGCAGTTTCACTTACAGAGACAGGGTTATTAAACTCAAATTGAGAACGTCTGTATAGGTGGTAATAAGCGACACGAGGTCACAAATAACGCTCGTCTTCAGTTTCTCAGAAAAGCTAGCTCGAGCTCTCGCGATCGGACCCGGGTTTTGCGCCAGCTCCGGAAGTGCTAACTTTAACCTCTCGAGTGCGCCGCTACATGACTTGAGAATACGATAAATATCCTGGTGATGCTCTCTTTCGAAGGGAAGCTGTTTCGGATGCTGGTCTAGTGTCCGGGCTACGTTGTAGAGCGCGGCGTAAAGACTCCCGATCGTCTCACGGAAGTCTTTAATGCTCGAATCTATCGCCTTGGTCTCCTCCACAAACCTTGCCGTTCCCTCCATCATCTTGCCGGCCACGCCGACGAGCGTCATGGTGAACGCCGATATGCTGATGGGATCCATGCTACGGTCGCAAACTTATTTCGAGGTTCGCCCTGTTGTCGGATATCAATCGTTGGGGAAGCAGCCGCATACACCGTTTCCAAGGAAATCAGTTGATGTTGGGTTTGATCTTGTGTTGAGGCACATGTTAATACGAAGATGATGAAAGAAGTCGAGTCTTCCTTGAGGGGAGACACGCGACGGTTGATGGTGCATCAATATGCATCCAAGTACAGCGATGCAAGAGATTTATTCGGGATGTTGGGCATCGAGGAATGAGGTAAAAGCGTGCCTCTTTACTCCAACTGATCGACACACAACGACTCCGCTCTCCCCCGGAATCTTGGTGGGCATAGCCACACAACCGGTCATCACGAGCGCACAACAGGAGCAGGCAGCGGCCGCGTGGCGTGCAACCCTCGGCCGCCTCGAATCGCTCACCGATTATACATATTCACACCGCCCACCCAGCCAGTTGAACGTGGATCTGTTCTCGCACACTCTCCACCCCCGAGATTCTCTGGACCTTGCCGGACATCACACACCCAAGAGCCCGACCGAACCCCGCGGGGTACCACGGCTGGGTGGCAAAAGGCACCAGAAGAACCCCGCGGGGTATCTATCTTATGGGACCAGGGTACAGCGCCGCCGTCATGCAGTAGTCTACGGTCATAAAGGTTACCGAGTAGTCTAACTCCAGTTCATCCCGTCTGCCAAGTGCAAATTTGGAGTTGGGACCGCACCCGCATGGCGCAGTAAGACACGGGACGACTGAGCGCCAGCTGTCTTTAATGTTTGTTCATCATGACAGCAATGGCAGGGCGATCTGCATGCGACCCAGAGACCTGTCAACCTCCAATATGCGAGCTGAAAAGAGTCATTGGCCCAGAGTAAGCCATTTCGGAAGTGCTGCCTGTTCTTGGTGCAGTACCCGCCCCTCTGACACCTCGCCATCAGTCTAGCCTACGTGACTACGAGGGTTGCAAGCAAATTTTAGGAAGGTACGCGGGTGATATGTTTGCGCCTGAAACGAGGCTCTGAGACGAGCATTTTTCTACTTCTCGTTCGACATAACAGGAACCTTCAAGCCACGACCATTTGGTCCGGTGCCCTGTCTTATTTCACCCCGGTGAGAAGGACTTGCCGTTTCCCATCACTACGGGCAACGTTGCAGCGGCATGGTAGCTGTAGTCAGACATACAGCTCGCACAAGACTATTCTTTTGCCCACAGCATGGTAAGACAAGGGAGATGTAAAGGATCGACTTCGCCACCAAGCCCTACATGGGCAGCCAAGGCAACCAATGCCCCTCCCCGCCTTATCCCTTGATATTATTCCGCATGGGGTATATACGAGTCAAGAGGTACCGGCAGTCGCTGAAAGATACCGAAAGGATTCAGATGAAGGCCATGTGCATTTCTTGCCATACCAAATTCCGCACAGCCTGCTTACAGAACCATCGCCCAGTTGGTTCGATTAGCGAAGACGCGGAATTCGACGAGTAGTTCCTATTGGATCCCGTTACTCTCTCCGCAGCCTGGGTCTCAGTTTCTAGGACTATGGTTTGTGCTGTTGACGGGCCTGACGGTATGATCGGTGGACTTAAAACAATGGAACGTCCCGGCCACCTCTCAATTAATGTCCGGGATGGGCCTGAATTCGGACAACCTCAGCCCTACGTTGGGTTCCTCCACATGGTTCTTCTGACAGCCTTTTGTCTCCCACGAGCTTTCAATCAATCAGTTTGACCGTCTGATCATGGAAATGTCGTCCCTGGATGCCTTCGGGCAAACTGAGTCGCACTCGGGCCGTGAAAGGCAAGCCCAGGCTCGCCGTCGACGGATCAACGACCGAGCTGTTATCGAGAACCCACTTGGTCGGTTGTCTTCCGACGCTAGCTTTTACCTTAAACTAACCTCTTGGATTAGCACAATATACCGATCAACAATTAGAAGCTGATGTTGGGTCCTTCGCCGAGTGCCTCACTGTCGACAGGACCGCTCTACTCCGCGCTGCTCGTGTGGCTAAGGACATCAAATTGTACGATGAAGTCGCACGCAACCCAGATCCTGGCGCCGGAAAAGAATTACCAGTGAAATTGACGGCGGAGGAGAAGCGAGCCCTTCGCCGCGAACGCGATGTTCCCTTTAGCGAAAGGGGCATGTGGACCATCATCATCACCGTTTCTCTTGCGGCTTTCCTTCAAGGTTTGTTGTTTATTCCACTTGTCGTTCAGTCTCCAATTCTGAACTTCTCGCAGGTCACGTTCAAGCATCCTTTAATGGCGCGTCGCTTTATGCCGACAATTTCGGCCTCAACATGACGGCAGGCACAGAGACCGGGACAGCTATGAGGGTCAAAGAGGCGGACTGGTTGCTCGGGGTTGCAAACGCATCACCGTTCTTGTTTGCAGCCGTGCTCGGGTGCCCGTTTGCGCTGCCTGTCAATCACTACCTCGGTCGTAAAGGTGGAATGGTTATCGCTGCAGTGCTGATCTTTGCTAGCTCTCTTGGGTCTGCTTTCGCGCACACCTGGCAAGAGCTCTTCGCTATTCGTCTCATTAATGGCATCGGTAAGTATCACCTGTATCGTTGATTTGGAGATGCAAGGGACTAACAATGGGATTAGGCATGGGTCTCAAGGCCGTCAGTACCCCTATTCTTGCTAGTGAAACCGCTGTCGGGTTCTGGCGCGGCACATCGATACTCGCCTGGCAACTATGGGTAGCCGCGGGTCTCATGGTCGGATTTGCCTTCAACATCATATTCGACACTGCTGGGGAGCCCGGGAATAAAAGACTGACATTTCAACTCATGGTGGCCGCCCCTCTGGTTCCGGCATTAGCACTGCTGCTAATGGTCCTAATGTTCTGTGACGAAAGTCCACGATACCTCATGCGGACATCTAGTCCCAGCTACAACCCTCAACGGGCATTCGAAATTCTGAAAAAGTTGCGAAACACGGAACTCCAAGCCCTTCGAGACATCTATCTCGTACACAAATCCATCGAGCAAGAAGAGTTGACGAACAAGGGCACCGGTCCTCGAGTGATCCCGGGCTTCATGTCAACCATCTCTGGATTTTTGCAACAGCACAAGCAGCTATTTTCACGAAGGCGATTACGAAATGCCGTTATCAGTAGCTCGACTGTGAATCTCGCGCAACAGCTTTGTGGCATCAATGTTCTGGCTTTCTACAGCGGGACGCTTTTCCGGAACGCCGGTGCAGATGAGCGGAACGCCATGTACTTCAGTCTCGGCGTCGGAGCGGTCAACTTCATCTTTGGACTGCCTGCGATCCGAACCATTGATACTCTTGGGCGAAGGAAGTGGCTGATGCTTACTCTTCCGGTAATGGCCCTGTTCATGCTGCTGGCGGGAGTTGCTTTCAACATCTCGGATTCCGGAGCCAAGATTGGTGTTACCGCGCTCTTCCTCCTCATATTTGCGGCAGCTTATTCGCCCGGCCTTGGTCCCATTCCATTCACTTACGCGTCAGAGAGCTTCCCCCTTTCTCATCGCGAAGCAGGCACCGCATTTGCCATCGCCGTCAACCTCGGCTTCGCGGGTCTACTGTCCGTGTTCTTTCCCAGCATCAACTCGGGCTTGGGCGACAGCGGGTCTCTGTATCTTTTCGCGGGACTCAACGTGCTCGCGTTCATCCTGGCGTTCCTGTTGATGGAGGAGACAAAGAGGCGAAGTCTGGAAGACTTGGACCTGGTGTTCGCAGTTCCGAAGCGCAAATTCATACATCACCAGATCACTCAGTACCTACCGTGGTTCATCAATCGCTATTTTCTCAGGAGCAAGGAGATCAAGCCGAGCCTGTACACCGATCTGATTTGGGGCTCCGTGAGTGAACCGACTCCGGGTGGAGGAAGGTTTGCGATGGGACTTGGAGATGATTCTGATTCTGACAAAGACAGTATTCATGCGTAGCGTAGTTTGAACTATAATCTCACCACGTGTTTTGGAATGTGTGCACACATTTGTCATCGTGTGTATCATTTTGCCATTCTGGCGGCGATTTCAATGAGCGGCCATTGTCACCCCACTCAAACTGATATTTTATTTCTCAGTCTTATCGCCGTCATTCTTATTGTTCAGTCATTGCTATTTGGTTGACTTCGTTATCTCCGTTGTCAATTTTCTCTAGCCTCATGTTTCCTCTCAGATAGCACAAGTTTAGCGGCCTAGCTCAGTATTACGCCCGCCTTTTCCGCAATTTTGGTGTAATTGACTCTTGTTCAAGTTGGCGGCGCTCGTGCTCTTGCGCCAATCGCTACCAAGCTTGCAATAAATTGAATAAGCTAGGTAGTCGAAGAAAGTTATTTCTAACAGTCCAACCATTTTCTTCTTCAGTTTTCGTTGCTGCCTCTCACAACCTGGCCAACCTTAAGACGGTCGTGTTTTTGACGAATCTTGCCCACTTGTAGACCCATGCGCCTTCGCAGTTAGGGCTCCAATGACTTCTTTCCTCAACCGCGAGCCATGAGTACAAGCCGTTTGCATTGAAGTCGCCCGTACGTGCGTGCGTGAAGTCGTATTCATAGGCCCGCAAGTTCCAACCCGGCGCTGTGACATCGTCGGAGCGAACGGCCGAAGTGGGACTCTCCACAAACTTCCGGAGTTCAAGCGGGAGCCGACGCCATCGGCCCCGCTTGGTCCCTGATGCTGATGCTCGTTGGTCCTAATAAGGAACACGAAAACGAGCTCGGATGGCTGGAGCTGTCACGCTTCTCCATCGAGTCCAGACAAGTCGTTCACAAGATATGTCTACGGCAAGCCGGGGCTGAGGCGGTCTCTTTCGAGATGGCTTAAGACGGACGAATGTTTTTTGGTATTTAACTCTCAGATTTTCCACTCAGACCATAATTCTCGAGACTGAACTTTGCTGTTGTCTCTTGTTCTGTTACTCATGCCCATAAGTCAAAGCCCGGGTTCACTGTTCGTCAGAAGACCCTGTTGAGATTAGCGCTTGGCAGTCGCTAAAGCGTTGGCGTGATAAGGTCCAGGGTACCTTACAAGCTGTGACAACCCACTAATCAGGACACTCCATCAGGACGTCATCGAACCGTCCCAATTTCAATCTCGGACCTTGAGTATCCCGGCCGCCGCGGCCAGGTACTCGCTCTTGTCGTTATTCTTGAGGTCTCCATCTCAACCTCCTCTGCCCAGAAAGCACTCGCTGCACACCACAACAACTGGGCGCTGTCAGAGAGAAGACAACTTTCAAGGACACAAACGTAACAGAACCGTCGTCGCCATGTCTTCTCTGCGATTGACCATCGAAGACGGCCAGTTCCGCGACGGCTACGGTCGACAGGTCGTCCTTCGAGGTCTCAACGTCGCCGCCGACGCCAAGCTTCCCAGCGAACCCGATCAGCCCTCGCAAGTGGGCACCGACTTCTTTGACGGCGACAATGTCAAGTTCCATAATCGCCCATTTTCCAAGGAGGAAGCCCACGAGCACTTCTCGAGGATAAAGCGCTACGGCTACAACACCATCCGCTATGTCTTCACATGGGAGGCCATCGAGGCCGCTGGTCCTGGGCGCTACGACGAGGAATGGATTCAGCACACAATCGAGGTTCTGAGAATAGCGAAAGAGTATGGATTTTATGTCTTTATGGATCCTCACCAGGATGTGGTACGTTACGCACGCCGATACTTGCATGTTAACGCAGCATACTGACGTCTCCAAGTGGTCCAGGTTCTGCGGCGGCTCCGGCGCGCCCATGTGGACAATCTACGCCTGCGGCCTCAACCCCCAAAGCTTCGCAGCAACCGAGGCCGCCATCGTGCACAACACCTACCCCAAGCCAGACGAGTTTCCGAAGATGATCTGGTCGACCAACTACTGGCGCCTCGCCGCGGCCACAATCTTCACCATGTTCTTTGGCGGCAGAGATTTTGCGCCAAAGTGCATTATCAACGGCATCAACATTCAGGACTTCTTGCAGGGCCACTTCGTCGCGGCATGCGCACACCTCGCCAAGCGGATACACGAGGCAGGCGATCTGGAGAACGAAGTCGTCGTGGGCTGGGAGAGCATGAACGAGCCGGGCTGTGGGTTGGTGGGATACGCTGATCTCAGCATCATCCCCAGTGCGCAGAAGCTCAAGAAGGGCTCCTGTCCGACAATTTGGCAGACTATTCTTACGGGGTCTGGTCGCGCCTGCGAGGTAGAGACATGGGACATGGGTGGTATGGGACCCTACAAAGTTGGTCGATCGCTGATAGATCCACATGGCGAGATCGCTTGGTTGCCAGCTGATTATGACGAATCGAGGTACGGATGGAAGCGAGACGAAGGATGGAAGCTCGGGGAGTGCATCTGGGCTCAACACGGTGTCTGGGATCCCAAAACGGATACGCTCCTCAAAAAGGACTATTTTGCGAAGAATCCGAATACAGGAAAGACGATCGACCACCCGGAGTTCACTAATACCTACTTCATGCACTCTTACCGCCTTTATAGAGACGCGCTTCGACCTATTCACAAGAATTGCATCATGTTGATGCAATACCCGACACTGGAACTTCCGCCACAGATCAAGGGCACCGAGGACGATGACCCTCTGATGGGCTTCTCGCCACATTGGTATGATGGTATTACCTTAATGACGAAGCGTTGGAACAGAGTATGGAACGTCGACGTTGTTGGTGTTCTGCGCGGAAGGTACTGGCATGAGGCCTTGTCGGTTAAGGTTGGGGAGACAGCAATTCGTAACTGCTTCAAGGACCAGCTGGCGTCGTTACGGCAGGAGGGCTTGGACCGAATGGGCAAGCATCCTTGCGTTATGACGGAATTCGGTATCCCTTACGATATGGGTGATAAGAAGGCGTACAGGACGGGTGATTATACAGATCAATCGTCGGCTTTGGACGCGAACTACTTTGGAGCTGAAGGTTCGGGAATGGAGGGTCACTGCTTGTGGGTTTACGTTGCAAAGGTAAACAGCTCCCCTGGCTGCATTGACCTTACTAATAGCCAGAACAGAACACACATCAACATGGCGATCTATGGAATGGTGAAGACCTTTCCGTATTCTCCTTGGATGATAAGACATTGCCGATGTCGCCTCTTCCCCGTAGCCCGGAGCCCAACCAGTCGTCCGACAACCCGCGGAACTCCACGAGCAGAGATGTACCTGACGAATCGAAGGTGACACCGGATAACCTGCAGAGGAACATCACGAACCCCTCAATCTCGACAGAGCCGACCAAGGACCCGGCACTAACCAATGCACCTGGGCTTCGGGCTGCCGAGGCCTTCGTTCGCCCCTCGCCCGTCGTCGTCTCCGGCGATGTGCTACAGTACGGCTTCGACCTCCGCAGCTGTACCTTCAATCTGAAGCTTCGGGCTGCCGCACCGCCGTCGGACCCCGCCCCAACAGTGGTTTTCCTGCCTGAATTCCACTACCCGCAGGACCATTGCCAGGTCGAAGTGTCTTCCGGCAAGTGGGCCATCAGCATGGACGATGACGAAGGCCCGCTTGTGCAGAAGTTGAAGTGGTGGCACGGTGATGGTGAGCAGACCCTCAAGGTCACCGGCCTGGTAAGGCAGCACAATGTGACCGAGGGTTCCGAGGAGGATATGGGATACCTGGAGCAGTGTCAGAAGAACTACGCCAACTGCAACGTGATGTAGAGGCATGTGAGGGAGGACCTTTTGTTTTAGAACGCGGAGTTTTGATGCATGACTACTTTGGTCTGCTGTCATAGACCTGAAGAGTTATGATGCTACCGTACTTAATGGGGAAACATTGCATTCTGTTTATACCTAACGCTTCTTCAACGAACAAGGAAATGCTGGAGCCGTTCTTGGATCATCTGAATTGTTCGGCGAAGAAAGTTGGCGTAATACGTACGTCGCTATGAAATGTTTGTTAGTCTGATTGTGTTTAGTTCCCGTCACACCACCTATGGTCTCACCTGCTCCACAACAAACTCTTGACGGTAAACAGCTTTTCGCCCTCTACTTCCTCAGACAGCTGCAGAAGGCGAAAAGTTAGGGTTTTATGGCATCTTCCATTATATTCTGCACTCGAGTGCGCCAGGTTAGCCTGTGCGCATGGACTCATGGATGCCCATTGAATCTCAGTGCGCAACACTCTTCTAACATTTTGCACCTAGATTTTTGTATGGCGTTATCACATCCGCATTATCGTTGGTGTCGTCCATGGTTGCAATATCAAACACAGCAAGGGCAGCCTGCACCCATGTGACACTGAACTTTGGCAACGTTCGATATCTTGGATGGAATCAAAGTTTTGTCAACTCTAACCTGCTGCAGCGTGACCAAATTTCCTCCACCAGATTCTCGTCGCCGTTGTCTTTTTTTCCAAAGTTTTTTCCCTTTGGATCTTGTCTTCTTTAGAAGTCACATTTTGCCGCAGTCACGGTCCGATAATGTCTAGGCCAAGAGGAACTATAGACTCTCTCCCATAATTGTTATCAGCGTCCTCGTTATTAGTACACCTAATCAAACAAATCCAGTCAGCCATAACGAAACTCACCATACACGGTCAAAACTAATCCAGCACCATAACACCTACAACTTTCGTCGATCATCGCCTTCAATTGCCAAGATCCATCAAGTCGACCTTATCCTCTCACCCACTCACGTTTCCCTTTGAGTAATCTGCCGACATGAGCCCATTTGCCCAGCCACATCATAGCCGCCGACCAGTATAATGTTGATGTGCGAATACAACGAAATGGCCATACACGCCCGCCGAGCCTCGCGGTCTTCCGCAGTACACCCGCAACCCCTTGCCGCCCAGACTTTCATCGTGGTTGGCCTCGCGGGTTTGATCCCACCAACCAGACGAAAAGCAAAGGAAACACGCCAGAAGCAAGCTGTGTTCTTGAGTCGCTGAGGTTTTATCGGGTTGATGATAACGCGAACAGCTCCTGGGTTCTCTTACGAGACCTCGTCCAACTTCCCTCAACACAGCAGCCCGAATCTCACGGAGCCCCCGCTCGTCACCAACAGTGAGGCAACACGTCGGCGTTTTCTTCGACCAAGACTTTTGCGAGAGTGACGCGGGGGTGCGCCTCTCACGAACGACGAGATCAATGACGGTAACCTGTGTCGCACTTTGGTCAGGCACCTCTACTAGCACGAGATGACCGGACATCCACACTTCGTCCCTCAGTTCTGCGGCGCCTGGACGGCACAACTCAAGACGACAAATTTGCACCTAGGTTGGCTTGGCGCTCGGGGCGTATATTTGCGGCTACTCTATCGGTAAGCTCTGCGAGCAACACGAGTGCGACCAAGTCCTCCCGATGGAAAGCGATATGATCTTTCACAGGAGCGACGCGCCCAACTCTCTGGGAGCAGCCCAGCAAGTCTGAGATAGACGTTGATTCATCCGACGCCAACAGTTCCAATGGCTCCGACGCATCAGACGCCTCCGATAATGAATGCGTCTGTCCCGAAACTCTCCAAAGCGGTCTGTCAATACATAATGCAGCAGCAGGTCAACCACGGCATCGTCCGTCATCAACATGTCGGCGTTGAACATTACGTCTTCGGACCGGACCGCATCCATGTCACCAAGCGCGATGGCAATGCCGACCCAGGCCAACCACAAAGCGTGTATCCCGGCTACCAGGCCAGCCAGGTCTTGTGCAAGACGGCAGAATAAGCCATAGACGACGATCCGAGACATTGCCTCAAGCTTCCTGAAAACACCTCTTCAAACCGATCACCGTTTCGACGCCGAGGGGCTGCCCAATTTACGTGGGTCCTGGCCATCGCCTCGGTCTGGCCGGACGGTCGAAAATGCTGCCGACCCCGAAATTGATGCCGAAAAGGAGTTTTAGAGGTGGCTCATCAATGAATTAAGCCCTGTTCGAGAGGCAAGTGAGGTGATGGAGTCGGGAATGCAGAAATGGCCTTTGCCCTAGCCCAAGTTCTCAACGCACGCGACATTGGACAAGCTTTTCACAGATGAAGAGGTTCGCAAGGCCATTATGATAGCCACCACAATGATAAGAAGAGGGAGGAAAAGCGACAACGAAACCTCTCCAAGGTCTCAAGACCCTAGATCATGGGTCTTGCCAGAACGATGATCAAACCGACTCCTCCATGAGGAGAACACACCGCAAAGAAGCGCGAAAAACACCGTGAAAGCAGCAGAGAGATATTGCGAGGCTATCGCGCAGAACACCGAGCGTCTAGTCGCAGACTACCAGTTTGCTTCCCCGAAGCCGGAAACTTTGTGGGATGAATGAATGTCATTGTGTACATCGAAATAGACACTATTGGTGTTTTTTCTTTTTACATGAGAACGTATGACCTCTTGACTTGTCAGAAGAACTTCGGTAAAGGTTCAGCTGGCCGGAAATTGAGCTCTACAGCGACAAACCATGCGGTAACTCCAACGACGAATTCAACCACAAATCCAACTACAACCCCCAAAAGAACAGCGAAAACCAGGGGATGATCAAGCCTCAATCTCGAGATCGTCCATGTCCGGGATGGTTTCGGGAAGCAAGACGTCAAATGGCAGGCGCTTCCTAGCCTCATCCTTGTGTCCGAGGATAGCTGCCTCTATATTGAACATGTTCTCGCCCT
The DNA here is from genome assembly GCA_036785495.1 of Colletotrichum neosansevieriae. Taxonomy (NCBI): domain Eukaryota; kingdom Fungi; phylum Ascomycota; class Sordariomycetes; order Glomerellales; family Glomerellaceae; genus Colletotrichum; species Colletotrichum neosansevieriae. The sequence continues at coordinate 74,325 of JAVHLV010000009.1, forward strand.
TCATCGTCGCGATCTCGACGCTTCCCTGATTGGCGCCTGAGCCAATCGCGCGAAGCCATAGTTGCGGGGCAGTGGTGTTAGGCGTGATATTCATGTCCGTGAAGTGGAAGAAGACGCAGGCGATACCGTCGTATGCCAAGATGTCCTCGAGGCGATAAAAAGTACAGTATCCGCGACACTGATACAGAATGTTCCTTGATCCTCGCAAAAGTTCGGTGATTTCGAAGCCGCCTTGCATGCTGCCTCTCGCCCTGCGGCCACCACGCCGTCCATGTCCGCTAACCAAAGGCGTTTTCTTCGCCCATTTCTCAAGGTTGTTCACGAAGCGAGCCACATAAAACGGCCTCTTGGCCTCTTGGCCTCCTCGCCATACACCGCTCTGAATTTGCCGTTGGGAATGCCCCAGGCCAACGACGATGGTCTCACCTGTGGGTAGTTCGTGGCCTTCCAGCGGACATACAGCGAGTCGATTCTGCAATTCATCCATGGTGCTGTACGCTTCACGCCCTGGGGTCTTAGACGTCTCTTCTCCTCATGGAAGGCGTGAACCATTCCAATGAGGTCAGCGGCAGAAAGAGAATCCGCGGCAGGACGTGGCATGTCATTCTGGGTGCCATATTCGCGAAACGCGGCATCGGTAGCAGATCGAGTCGAAGTTTGGCTTTGGATGCCGCCTCGGGAGCCAGAGCTAGCAGCAGTATTGTGACCGCTGGTGGAGCCTTCTTCTGCACCTGTGTCGGTGACAGTGGGCGGTGGGATTGAAGCGTCATCGGTGTTTCCCTCGGCCTTCTTCTCCTTGGAGACCTTCTCGATTCCTACCGCCGCCAGAGAAAACTCGGCTGACCACTTGCACTTGATGTCAGGGAATTCGGGATCCGTCCACGATAACAACTCGTCGACAGCATCTTTGTCATGCCGATGATAAACGATGACAGCGTCCTGCTCCCTATCCGGGAGATGGGCACGATTTTCCAGGACGGGAGGGAAAGGCCTAATGCCATCGGGATTGAGAGTCGTTCCGTCAGAATACCTGAACTCTCCGTCCTTCACCTTCCGCGCAAGATCGCGGCCAGCCGTGACATATTTCGAATGATCAATCCATTTGGGAGCGGGTATCTCCAGCTGCGTGAACCCTTTGCTGACACTTGGATCGCCTCTCTGTTGCGCCTTAGCTCCAGCGAATGCGTAGTTTGGTCGCTGCTTCACTGGTTCCAGAATCCGAGTCAAGGTCGGGTTGGGAGCCGCAGGGATTGCCGAGGAACTTCCTGTCGGGGTGGTGGGCATGCCCGTGGAAATCACGCCCGGGGTAGCTGGGGAAGCCAGAGTCGACGGGTTTGACAGAGCTCCAGCAGTTGCAGCCGGCAGTGAAGACGCCTCCGTCATCTCGTTGTCGCTCATTGTTGCAAGTTTGTTGGGGGCGAATACTCAATAGACGCTTGTGACGGGTACGACAGCGGAAAATATCAGCTACGGACGAGGAAGTGTGGTGCCAGAATCAAGCAAGGAGATGAGAAGGGGGCCAAAGTAATGGCGGATGTTGAAGATGGAGTTTGGCGGCAGAAGACGAGGCGTATCAACAGCGGACGGCGAAGATTGATGTCGAAGATAAATCTCTCTCTCCGCTAGATGGGCGAATTGTACAAAGATAAAAGGCGAAGCAGACACAAATAGACGGAAGGGAAGGAAGGACGTGGCGGCAGGAAGAGGTGGGAGGAAAGGGCAGGAACGCAAGAGTGATCAACAAGCACCATCGAGAAGAAAGGAGCTTTACAAACAGCCTCAGGAGGAACTTCAAATAAAGGAAAACGGCATGATGGACTTAACAAACAACAGAGATCCATTGGGAGGGTGCTTTGTGCTTGTTGATGTTGAATGGGTGGCCGCCTCTGGAACATGGCCGCCTGATGCTGCCGTTTGCCGGCAAAGTGGTGGCCCCGCTCCTTTGGATACGATGCCATTACGAAGCCTCTGGGCCTTTCCCTCAGTCGTTCTGGAGAGCTTGCGGCCATATGCAGTTGCTCTGTCTCCAGAGAAGATGATGAAGCCTTCGTAAGACAACGGGTTTCCAAAACCAAAGTGCTCGCCTCTTTATCCCCGATGATACTTTGAGATCGTCAAAGACTCCGTCAGCCTCCTTGGTTCCTACCAATTTGTCAGAAGTTGTATTCATACCTCCAAACTTGTGGATCTAATACATACCTTACCTAGGCATGCTGTGGTTGGATTCCAGTCTACCTTGCTGAAGGGCCGCGGCAAACCGGAATCAGGCAGACCTGCTGCAATGAACAGTTGACACCCCCTTTGAACCCTGAACTGCAGCAAAGTCTGTCTGGAAGGGGCAGGCCAGGCAGGCTGCATTAGGAGAGACCCGTATTCCCTTGAATTCGTGCCTCTCGCCTGGTGGCCACGCCTTTCTCGCAACGGTTTTCAACTTGAGCCGCCACTGACTCCTGGGAGTGCTGTCTTGAGAATCTCGCGACTGTCTGTCTGGAGATCTCATTGGGAACGAAGGCATCGATGGCGATGGTACCCAGTAGCTACCAAGCTCATTGCCACGTACGTTTCCAACCAAGACCCAGAGCAATGCTGCGCAAAGATAACGTAGACTGATGAACAAACAAATTGAATTGCAGATACCTCTTCTTGTCAGCGGCATCATACATGTAACATCACCCTCTGACCCTGGTCGTTTGGGTACAAGAGCCCGATGGAACTTTGCATACGGCCATCAAAGTCAAAGAGCAGATTCCAACAGGACCATACCAGGTACAACTGAAAGCTCGGTTTGAAGTATGCCGCCCGCCATGAATCCGCCAAGCAAGGCCAGAAAAGTTCAGTTGTGCCACATTCCTTTCTTGAGCCGTTTTCTCGTCTCGACCTGGGCTCCCAAACATCCAGCATCCTTACTATTATCATCATGAAGCCTCTGAACTATTTCAGAAATTGGGGCTGAAATTGTCGGTGTCAATAACCTTGATGTCGCGCCAGATTGTGCCAATTTCATTCTGGAGACGGGACGTCACACCACCCTTGTCATGTCTACCTTTTGGGTTGCGCTTCACAGTATCGAAAAAGTCGCGCTCGTGACCTCAAAATTAGTTGGAAGGGTTTGGGACCATTTCTTATCATTCCAACGTTGGACGTCTTGCCTGTGCACCACCTTCTGTCCCATTGGAGGTGAGACTGCTTCTTTGGTTGGGACGCATTAGTTTGTGTTTGTTTTTAAGCCTCAGTCAGTCTTATCAACGAGCTTGGGATTGAGACCAAAACTTACCAATCACGCCCCTGAATGGCGAAGTACACTGTGGAATCAGGTTTCAAGTGGCTGGCAAATCTGGTGAGGGGTTTGATGTTGGCAGTACAGTCTGTCAAGGGAACCATTTGGGCTAAGGAAGGATGGATGCATGAGACCGACGGCAACTTGCATGTGGATTCAAAAGCACGTAGGCGCAAGGAAAAGAAATTGACAACTTTTTGCGTCACTATGTATTGGTTTACCAGTTGAGACTAATAAACTTTGGCCTTACCCTGGCATCGGAGCTGCAGGCTGTGACACAAGGTCATCATCTACCTCCACGTTGCCACCAAAATCTGTTTGCCTGTACGGTAGGCTTCTTTCACCGTCATTCTTGAATCTTCTTCTTTTCTCTTGTTTCCCCCAGATAGAACGTCGCCACAGCCTTTGCTCGGGCACTAATAGGCATTGCCATCCACCTCAGTCTGCTGACCACATCGCTGCAACCTCGCCATCGACATCTTCCAAATTTTCGCTGTCAAGAAATCACCGCCATCGGCAATCGACCACTGTTGTTGATCTTTACGGCAGTCACCAATCTTCTCCGCTCTCCTTTCTCGTTATCAAACAATTACGCCGTCGTCCAATCATTTCGATCCTACAACGACGGCAAATGCATCCGTACAGCATCATGAGCGACATTGAATACAACCCGGCCAATGACTACAAAGTCGGCCGGGCTCTGACTCTTTTCCCGTACGAGCCTGTTCATCCGCACGGCAGTGGCCAGTACTCCCGCAATCCTTTGCCGCCAGACCTCCCGCGTGGTCGAGTCCGAGACTTTGACACGACGGCCGACTATTCCAAGGAGCTAGCGAAGATACGGATAGAGGAACAAATCGCAGTGGGCTGGAATCGAGACTTCCAAATCGTCAGCTGCAGTGTGACGAAGTTTCCAGAGAACGAATCCCGGAAGGAACAGCAGGAATCTCTCAGTCACGACTCCGCGGACGGCATCCGAAGGAAGATCACCCGCAAACTTGTTCTTCGATTCTCCGATCCCAAGTATCGCGTGAGTGACGCCATGGCGCCCACGAGCAACGAAGAGCAGGCCGATGGAGACTTCAGTCGCGATTACTGGGCCATGAGGCACCTTCATGAGAGGAACGCGACTGGAGTGGGTTGCCTCGGGCCGCATTTCTACGGTGGCTGGGTCGCGAAAATCGAAAACGGCCAGGACCAAGGACGCATCACATACAGATATGTTTGTGTGTCCATCGTCGAGAAGGTTTACGGATACACCGTCGACTCTTTGTGCTGTCGTGCAGGCGAGGACGAGGACGGCTATCTCATCCCGCCTAGTCATCCGGTACCCTTCCCCAAGGCCGACGGCACCTATCGCTATGTCACGTTCAACCGAGAAAATTGCGACGAAGTTATCAAACTTGCGCTTCACGGTGCTGTCGTCAGCATGCATCATGGCGTGGAGCACCGTGGCTTCGATCCGGAGTCCGCCTTCATCACCTTTCGCGACGGAGACAAGGACTTGCCATCGATGCGCGTTCTCCAACTTGGTCATGTCCGCACACAGGCCTGGCGCTTCACAGAGGCGGCAGCCAAAGAGGGGCTTCGTCACTGCTTTGAAAGCCTGCCGTACCCTCCACATCCTGCCGAAAAGTTCTGCCACGAAGCACTTGATGATTGGTGGGGCTTCATACGAGAAGAGGAGGAGTTCAATGCATGGCTGACCAGCAAGAAGTCTTTTGGTCCGCTCCAAGAGGCACGAGATGTAATCGCCGAGCTTGGCCATTGGCCTCACCAGTACGCAAGATACTCTACCTTCGCGACTCTTGATCAGATTGAGAATGATGGAGTCAAGAAGATGGTCATTGCACCTCGTGTCGCAGGCTACTTGTATGAGATGGACGGCTTCCAGGCCTTGCTTGCGATGTGCGAGAATGACAAGATCTTGACCTTGAAGTCCAGACAGAAGTGGATTACCATGATCCGTCAGAAAATGAAATACGAGCATCGGAAGAATAAGTTGATCCTGAAGACGGTGAGGACATTGCGAACGGATTTCCCCGAATCGGAAGAGAAAGCCAAACGGCATTCGATGCTTGACTTCATAGTCGCACAAGATCGCCCGGGTAGTCAGCCTGGACCGCGATCCCCCCACAAGGAGCCCGACTTCGCTTCTCTCGCCGAAACAGACGTTGGCATCGCTGAAACAGACGTTGACATCGGAATGCCAGCCCTTTCTCTTCGGGAATCGCGAGAAAAAGCCCGAAAGGCTTCTCGTCTCGCTCACAGATCCATCGAGTCTTCGAGCAGCTCCCGCAGCCCTCGACACCTTGACGCAGAGTTCAGCTCCTCCGACCTTCGTGACGAGCGCACAGAAGTCGAAGTTGCGGGAAAGCGAGGAACTCCATCCCGCGATAGGCCGCCCAGGCGCCCTTTACAACCTCAAATCCTGGTTCAGGATTCCCCCGAGAGAGGAAGGGCTCACGCCACCGACGACGCCTCGCAAAGTGCCAAGGCTGAACACTCCTCTCTCTTGGACGATGGCGAAGACATCTACGACTCGTAGACGGAGGTAGCAACCCATATTTGTCATCTTTGGCGCCTTGTGTGGCATGCTTTTGCCCAGTCGCTTGCAGTCGCTGGGCGTCGATGTTCTGGTCGAGTCGCGGCGAGGTTTCCTTTGCTTCGACGCGGAACTCGGCCTGCATTCCGGTCAAAGTATGTGTGGTGGTAAAGAACAAATGAGCGGTAGCTGAGGTCTGGGGTTGGTTGCTGGGAGCAGGTTTGGATTGTTGGATTTGGATTGTTGGCTTGGCGAGCAGGTAGACAGATGGACCCGAAAGCACGGTGTAAGTTTGGACATTTTGCAACAGCTTTGCAGGGCAAAATTGAGTTCAATTTACGCCGCAATTGTGCCTTTGCCTGGGAGTGATCTTGCAATCGTTTCCGTACATCGTGATCTTCCCAATTGGGGCCAGACAATCGGTCTAGGCGATGATGCGCAGCTCAGCGACACGGCAGCCTCGATTGGCGGCCTCCGCACATGACCGAAGTCTTTTGATAATGATCACGTTCTCAACATGCAAGGTATCGTCCATCAGTAGAGACGCCCATTACGTTGCCGAAAAAGGTGATCCAATGCTGGCGGCAACCCGATCGCAAATCAACCCAACACCAGAATCGTCGCTCGCACTTTGAAAGGGACCAAAGAAGGCCAAGCTGTACGCGGCACTCAAGCCAGTCAACCACCGAGCGGAACCAAGGCGAAGTGCGGAACGCTCCCGATAAGCCGAGCGCGAAACCCCCACCATCTAATCAATCTAGGTAATAATCTAATCACCGAAAACGCCCAAGCACCTCTCATTTTCGACAACTTTCCAGCGCCCCAATCCCAACCCAACCTTTAACCTCCCCCCCTAAAGACCGAAGCCGCAACCCCCCAAAGATGGCAGATCAAATAACAGAAGCCTCATTGAAAGAAGCTCTCACCCAGAGGCTCCAAGCGGTTCACGTTGAGGTGACGGACATGTCCGGTACGTGACACAATCAACGCGCGCTCCGACCAAATCCCATCCCCCACGTCATACCCCGCCGGATTACAAAAGCGAAGCCGGCGAAGCGCGCGCCGGCGCCCGCGATTCGTACCAGTCCTCGACTAACCATTTTGTCTTCTCGTGTGCAGGTGGCTGCGGCCAATCCTTCACGTCGTTAATCATATCCCCCGTCTTCGAGAAGCAAACCTCCCTCAAACGCCACCGCCTCGTAAACGCCGCTCTCAAGGACGAGATCGCGCGCATCCACGCCTGGAGCGCAAAGTGCCAGACCCCAGCCGAGTGGGAGCGCGACCGCGCAGCTGCCGGCGGCGCCCACGGGCCCCCGTTGGACGGAACGGTGGGCGGACAAGTACAGGGTGTTGCCCAATGAACGGCACCGAGAAAGAGACAGAGCAACCATACCTCAGAGGTCCTACGAGATGAAAGATAGCATGGCATTTGGACGACGCTGCATGAGGTTGGACATGATTAAAGGGTATGCATCATTATGATTCCACACACACGGCGCGGCAGGTGTTCTGGACCAATGCGCCACGGTTTTCGAGTACATACATTTGATTTTGCGGTAAACGAGGAAGGAAAAAGAAGCAGGCTTTTTCGTGGCTTAGTTCTTGTCATATATCAACCTATTTGAATCTGCTGCGTCAAACAGCATGCCTGGACTCCAGACTGATACAGCCCTATTATTCGCGATCTAGAACAAACCCAGCAAGTCCTCGTTCGTCTTCTTCTCGTTGTCTTCACTAGGTTGTGATTGTGGAGTTTGAGTCTGGTTTAATTGCATGGCCGCCGGAAGAGGTTGGCTGGACCCTGTACTTCCGAAGTCGAGCCCGGAGAAACCGTTCATCAGGTCGTTCATTCCATTGCCGCCAGCTGCTCCGGGGCTCATTGCGTTCCCAACGGGTTGTTGCTGTTGCTGTTGCTGGGGTGGCGGGGCGTCAAACAAACCCATCATATCCGCCATGGCGCTTGATGGAGCACCGCCCGAAGGGCTGGCGACTCTGTCGGGGGTGTTGATGTTGCTGTTTTGCTCGGCGGACGCAGGCGCGGCGCCGTCGAAGTCGATATCGAGCAAGTTTTCGTTGTTTTGTTGCGAGGCATTTCCGTTGGCGGCCGCGGCAGCTGCCACCGACGCCGCGATCGGGTTTTCGGCCGCCTCTTGCCGTTGCTCACGGATGGCCGCGCGCTGGATCTCGTCTGCCCCGAAGCGGCCCTTGCCGACGAAGGATTCCGGGGGCTTGTGGTACACTGAGGCGAGAGTGGAAAGCTCTGCGAGTAGTTGCTCTAGGAGAGCGGGTGGAAGACTAGTCATTGTTGTGGAAATGGCGGGCTTTTGTGACAGAATGATGCTCTTGGCGACATCCAAGTCGCCCGATAAGAGGCGCCAGTAGACGTATGCTCTGTCGCGAATATCAGGGTTGTCGTTATCTGTTGTTGCTGACTGGAGGACCTTCTGTACCAGTCCTTGGGTGTTACCAGGCTTTTTCAGGAAGAGCTTGACGACTGCGGTAAGAATTTGAAGTTGTGTCTGCTTTGTTTAGCATAAAGAATGAGTCTGTTGAAAAGGGGAACAAACCTGCGTGAATTCCTCCATGAATCCGTCCACAAAGCTTTCCAGAATCTCATCCGCATTGTTGATCTTTTCTGCATACTCTCCTACGATCCAAATGAGAGAGCCTCTCGCGGTGGGCTCATCGAGCTCGTCGATGTGCTTGCATAGCGTGGGAATAACACCCTCGTACCCTGGGTACTTTCGGAGGATGTCCTTGATAACCACGACGACTTCCTGGACGACATAGTTGACTTTGGTGGCGATGAGATCCAGTAACGCATTGACACACTTTTGGCTGGCGCTCTCAATCTTGATGGCGACCTGGCCAATCGCCTTGACCGCGCGCTTGACAAAATCCATATCGACTTCGAGGGCGTACTCCTTCAACTCGGCAAGAAGCTGGTCGAAGTTCTTGTCGTTGGCTATCCGAACCATAATCTCAAGCTTCTGAAGCTTCACATAAGGAGGGTCGTTGTATTTACAGAAGAAAACGCGCAGCTCCTTGCTGAGGATGTCGGGCTTGGCCTGGAGGAGAAGGTCGATATTCCGGAGCGCTACGTATTGTACTTCAGGGGCAGAGGCAACGAGTGTAACCAGAGGCGGTGCCATCTTCTTGAGATACGACCGGACCAACTCTGGGTTGATGGCCTTCATGTGGATGAAGACGACCTTCACGGCGGCCAGAACGACGCTGGGGTTGACGTGCTGAAACTGTGGTGCTACCCTCTCGCAGATATGCTCGGACTCCTTAACATCCACAGCAGGGTAATCGGCCAAGGTGGTGAGAATCGTGACGCGTCCCCATTCCGTGCACTCGTTCAATGCCATCAGTAGCTTCTTCAGCGTTGCCGGGGTCACCACGAGCGCACGCGTCTCCGGTGCGGTTTCGGTGATTTCAGAGAGGGCTTGGACCGAGTTCGCGACGACCATGGGGTTCGGGTCACCGATCAGCTCTTGCAGTGATTCCAAGAAGCCGTTCTCTATACACATTGACGGGTTTAGGTCGAAAAGCTTGGCCACGCAGATGGCGGCGGTTTTGCGAACGTAAGGCGATTCGTCTCGTAGCGTCTTGCGCAGGGGTTCTTCCATGTAATCCACCATCTTGTCAACTCTAATGCATCCCATCGTCCGAATCGCTAGCGCACGAATAAGGGGATTTGGGTCTTCGGAATCCTGTACGAAGGTATTGACGGCGAGAATACAGAGATCGGGATGCGACTTTGCGTAATTCCTTTGATACTGATCAGCATTTCGATCGTGACATTGAACTTGCTCCTCTTGGAGAGAACACTCACATCAGGTATAGGTAGACGAGCTTCTTCTGGTCCAGATCTCCGGTCGCAATGTTTTTCAGAACATCTGGGAACAAAGCAGAGACATCCTTGCCCAACGTCATCGCCATGATCGTCTTCTGGATGGATTCCTTGCGCTCGTATGCGTACTGGGAGACAAGGCCTGCCCGCAGCTCAAACGTCTCTCCTTTCCTCGGGACGGCAAAGGCCCCACGAATGCGATTGACCGCCATGGTGTTTGGTGTATTGTTAAGCGTCGAGGGCTTCGATAGGCGTGGTCGGTCCGCTGGACGATGATTTCGCGTTAGGAGCTGATCGGTGTTTGGGGGAGACAGCCAGTCCTAAAAGGAGCTGGACAAGCTCATCCAATTCGAAGACGCTGGTGATATGGCAGCAATAGACTCGCTGTTTTTCGTCGATGTTTGGGGGAGATGTAGCGAGAGTCCCTCGTCGGAATCCGCCACGAGGAAGAGGTGGTCGAAGAAGTACCTGCCAGTTGGATGCCCCCCTAAACTTAACGTAGGTAGCCTGGCAATGCCTGGATGAGGCAGCCCCCCATTCCGCTAAGTGAATTGACCTCACCCCTGGAAGGCCCCACTTCAGCTGCATGCATGTATCGGGTCGCTGGTCGTCGTAGATACCAAGGTACCTGCCCATCTCAATCTTCTGGACATCAGTCGATGCTACCCTCCTATCATCTACACCATCACTTTTTTCTTTGTCTGAAGTTTATGAAATTTTTCTGCTGAAACGATTGAAAACTCTGTTATCAAATTTGATTGCGTTTGTGCATACTTGGATGCCTCGGACAGAAACCATCTTCTCTGACTTAAACAACGTAAGAAACCAGGATCACGATGGTAAGTAATTATCAACATCGAAACGTCGATGCTCATTTCCATACTGACAACCATCGTCAAGGCAACGCTACCCAACTTGCGCCGACTATTCATCGAGGCAAGGTCAGATGATGAGGAACGAGAGGTGTCTAGGAAGGCAGTGAGTTGGTCGGAAGCAGTGTCGTGCTTCAAACAACTGACATTTTGTTTTCAGTTCTATAATGCGGTGCTCTTCATGAGCTCTGTTGCGATTTTCAGCTTGATAGCTCAAAGAATGAATGCGACCAAATGAGAGAGATCGGACCGGGAAGATCAACTCAATCAACCGCCATGCCAAATCCTTGGCATATCTTATTATCCCGGCGCATGCGAAACCACGATTGGTTCCAACTCACCAACGTCGGACGCCAAGTTCGGCTGGGACGGGGGGTCAAATCAACTAAATGGTGGTATTACGTCGGGGCTTGAGGCCTTCGGTTTCGGCAATCTCTGAGTGCAGTAATGCCGATGGGTGGCACCAGCCAGCTACCTTCGGCCTCGCCCTACAACCTGCTGCCTACGAAGATCATCTTCGTATCGCCCTGGGAAGCCAGTCGCCGCTCCATGAGGACGTCTGAACCGGAATGCCTGTATTCAGAGCTTTTTCTTGCTGTGAATGCCATACATTCATTGCCGTATGAGAGGCGAGAGGATCCACAACCAATCTAGAAGCTGGCTTTCAGTCCAGATGCAGCATTAGATTAGTCCGTCCAGGGATGAGGGTAGTTCAAGCTCTGGGCGACAGAAGCTTGCAGTCAGCGGCATGCATAATGAAAACGTGGTAGATCAGATGCATTTACATCTCCGAACATGTGCCTTCCGAGCCAAGTATGCTGCTTGTCCATAAAATAAGGAACATTACTACCGTCAGAAGACAGCCGTGTTGTTTGAACATGCATCTCATCGGTGCAACTCGCAGGCCTTGAAGGCAGTAGGATAACAGGCACAGAAAGAGATGCAGGCACAGTCGGCGTGGTGGGGAAAATGACATCGGACCCAGGAAGGATTCTTATCAAAAGACATCGTCCTGTACCACATCTCCCGACAACCTATCATTTGCAGGCAATCCAGGAAGCTGAATTGCGTTTTCAAAAGATCGATTGACGAACTCAAACCAACAAAAAGAAAATAGGGAAAATAACAAAAACAGATCCCTGTTCAACGCGCTTCCAGAGAGCGCCGCCTCGAGTTAACACAAGATACTAGAGACTCTAACGGACGGTACTTGTAATATCCTTTAGGTATCGTGTAACGCTTTCACCAACTAAGCCAACTGACCTATGCGGCAGGACTATCGCTGTTGAACTTGTGGTGAAGGCGATGCCTTTTTTTAGGGCCATATACCTTTTGAGTGTGGAAGTTGGGAAGGTACGCAGGCTGGACGGACAAAACGCTAAGAAGCCGAGCCTTCATAAACATTAAAAAGCCTAAACCTAAAAGAAGTAGGTGACTTGAACGTACGCCAGGAAAAATCTAAAACTTCAAGAAACTGCCTTCTGTTATCCTGAATGGCAGGCTCAAACTGCGAAACTCTTCCTTTCCATATTCTCACCTTTCCATATTCTCACCAACGGGCCATCTCGTCCATACACAGGATCATTAGGCGGTACAGGCATACCCGCAACCTCTTTAACAAGGCCCTCCTTCTCTTCCAAAAGCTTTTCCCCCAGTTCGTATCGCCATTTTGGTGTTCCTTCGGGGTATATACCTACGTATCGTAACGGTACTCCTCTTCCTCTTGCTCAGCTGGGGACTCATCCTCGTCGACAGAGGCGTGCGACACCCCAGCAGGGACAACAACGACGTCGCCAGCTCCTACCTCGCATATTACACCACTCCCGGGGACATCCGAACTACCTTCCCCAAACACACAAGTCTGATCGACCTTGGACCTTGGAAGATCCATAGTCCATCTTGGCACAGCGGTCAGTCGGCCAATTTCCATGTCCGCTCTGATTAGGTCGCCACGAACTATAGCATTCGTGCGTATTGGGATGAAAGTGCTTCAACTTGATAATACCCCACGTGCCCTGGGATGGAGATACAGCAGCAAATATCTGAATATGGCAGAGGGCAAATCGAGGACAGCGGACAAGGCGGGAAACATGACTCACCTTCTTCACCCACCCGTTCCTTTGCATTCTCCCCGAAGCCCCGTGTTCATCTAGACCGGTCAAAATACCTCGATATACAAGCATAGGAAGCTCGTTATTCGGACAAAATGGTCTTCGCTTCAGAAAGTAGGTCTCCGGCGACCGGTCTTATCACCGACTGCGACCAACCATGGCAAATATTCAAGTTCCATGCGGCTTACCACCTCCACCATTCCTCACCCACCTCAGCGGTAATGCCAAGCAAGTCAAGAGAGCTGCCCGCCCCGATTGAGAAGCAGGCCCCGTTTATCTCCGCGTGTCCGTAAATCACAAAGTCGGCTCCGAGAATTCTGGTGCCGAATCAGGCACCTTACATATCTAGTATGTGGTATCTCCTCGCTCGTTAACGCCAAAACGCACCAAGCCTCACTCATTCCTCAAGATCATCTCCGACAGCCTCCTTCGCCGGCGCCTTCGCCTCCTGCTTCCTCCACAACCCAGCAAGAAACTCGTTCGTACTGGCCTCGTCAAGCCCTTTATCCTCGCGCTTCTTCAAGAACCTCGGAAACCGTAGACTTAGCCCTCGCTCTTCACTCACAAGGCCGATGGCGGCCGTGTACGTCGGACTCAACGTCACATCCGCAAATGCCATCTCCCACACCTCCTGCGGCTCAAACCACACGTCAGGTTCAGGGCCGGAGTACTCCACAAAAGCGGGCTTCTGGGCGCGCGTGTTCTTTCTTTCGCCCGCGTCCTCGCCATCGTCGTAGAACTCCTTGTTGGCTTTGTAGAAAGCGTCGGTGAACCCCGACATGCATTTGCAGACCACTTCGAGCGAACCGCTGTCTTCGTTGCGCACGGCCATCAGGATGGGAGACCACCACTTCGCTTTGCGACCCTGGCCGTGCCATCCTGCTACGGGGATCATGTCGAGAGTGTCGAAGCTTGAGCTGTAGTCTTTCTTGACCTTGAGCCAGGAGTCGAGGCGTTTGTCGGGTTCGTATGTCGCGAGGAGCGGTTTGCGACGGCCCTTCTTCTTGGGCGCTTCTTCGTCTTTACTGGCTTTGCCTCTTTTCGACTTCGATGGTATTCTTGGCTCCTCGACGGTTTCTCCGTCGGCTTCGACTGCGTCGTCGCCTTGATAAGGGACATCTGTCAGATTGTCCAAGATCTTGACCATGATGCCTTCGCACTTGATATCAGTTGCTTGCTTGAAGAAGTCCAATACGGCATCTGAGTCCTGCGATGTCGCATCCATATTCTTGACCCAGGTGAACTGGTGGGGAACCTCGATGAACATGGAACGTAGAAGTTCCCTCCTTTCCCTGAATGGTCTGTCCAACAACGGCTGCCCGTTTAGAAACATCAGGTCGAACGCAAACATGCAGACATCGACCTGAATACTTCCTATCGCCACATCTTTCCTTGCCCGGTTAGTCAGGGTCTGGAAGTTCTTCAGCTCTCCAGACTCCCTGTCCACGGCGACGACTTCGCCCTCCATGATGAAGCTATCCACACCCTCAGCGCGAATCTTTGGCATCAGCGCAACCAAATCCGGATACTTGTCCGTCATAAGCTCTAGGTGCCTAGAGAAGATAGTGACCTTTCCCTTTTCATCGCAGTGAATCTGCGCCCGCTGACCGTCATATTTGAACTCGCAGGCAAAGTCTCTGCCCTGCAGCTTGGTGAGCATTTCGGATAGATCTCTTGTAATGCTGCCCAACATGGGTCTGAGCGGTATGTGCAGGGTAAGACCGCATCGGAGCAGAAGTTCATCGCAAACACCAATTTCCAGCAATACTGGAACAAGGTCGTTATAATTAGGGCGTCGCGCGAAGCAGGCCTTCACAACTTCCTCGGCCTTGCTCCATACCTCCGCCAGCTCTTCCTTCTTAAGCTTCTGCAGGCCCTTTGCGGTCCGTAAAGGGAATTCGGCCCCTGGAGGGCGCGAAAGCAGAAACGCTCGAGAGAGAGCGATCAGCATAGTGGTTTTCACGGCACCGATTCGCAGCTGCAAAATTTATCAGCGTCGTATGCGAAACCGAGAAAGGTGAACTTACATGCTGGCATAGTGTTCGCACAATATACCTGCTCTCCTCTCCTCCCCTGGCATCTTGAAGTAACCGATCAACAATTCTCTGCTTGGCCTCGCCGCTGCCCTGTCCTTGACTGTTCGCGATCTTAACCAAGGATTGGTACACCGTCTGGATGGTTAATGGCTTGGGCTTGCGCAATGTGAAGCTCTGCTTCTTCTTAGCTTCGAATGCCACGTCACCAGCATCGCCATGTTTGTCATAAATCGTCTTTAGAGCCCGAGAATCCAGACCGCAGACTTGCTTCAGCGCTTTAGAGATCGCTGACCCACCCAGACCGAGTTCCAAAGAGATGTAAGGGGGCGAGATCGCATTCGTTGCAAGCCAGACAGCTGGCAGCAGGCTATCAGGATCTGCCTCAATCAGGACCCTGACGCAGTTGACCAAGGTGTCCACGATCTTAATTCGACTTTGCGTGCCATTTACTAAGATGAAGCATCTTGTCAAAAACGCATATGAAGCATGACCTCCCTCAGAAGCCCACTGCTCTTGGAGCTGAGGCACAAACTCTGACGGGTCGAATGTCAGAGGGCTCTGATCCAGTGGTATGGTTAATGAAACGGTGTCTTCGGCGTTGGCTACAGATGATAGAGATAGGGTATTCTTCTTCGGCGATTGTGGAAGCACAACAGTTGGTTTTGGTGTCACATCAGGAGCGGGAGCTTCCTGGGGCATCGACTCCTTTTCAGGCTCAGGACAGGGCGTTGAAGCTGCTCTCTCGTTCTGCACTTCGGCATCCCACTCGGCTTGTAACTTCCTCGCAAGCCCCTCATCCGTCAATTCCGAATGTTCGCTGTTGGCTCCGACTCCATTTGGCGCGACGTTGGGTGTCTCGTTCGGAATATCCTTTGAAATTTCTCTTGGGTTTGAACTTCCATTTTGTCTCTGCTTAGAGAAGAAGTACTCCAATCCCCTCGACGGCACTCCGGATGAGGACTGATCGTTGAGCTTCCGCTTCTTGGACGGGCTGGGCATGGCGGCGAGGAAGAGATCAACCGAAGGAGGTAGGAAAAGACAACATTCCAATTTGAGAGAACAAATGATTTTACTCAGACAGGAGTTGGGTTCAAGCGAACGAAGTCTAGAACTGAAGTCACTTCATCTTCTAAGTAGGCAAGTGCTTGGGACTGCTACAATAGACTCTAACCCCTGCAGGCCGTCTCATTCAATGACGCCCCCAACTCGACTGAAGGTCCAAGCTCCTGGGTGCCTGATAGCTGAGTCATCATCTCTCGTCGAGCTCCGGGCAAGTCCAGTGCACCGCAGTTCGGCTATATCTTTCCCCTATCCCCGAGAACTAAACCCCATTCGTCAAGCGACACCTTACCTGAACACACAACTTTCAGAGAATTCCAGCAGGTCCCAACGTGCGCGGTCCTCAGAAAGCAGCAAAAAAATACCAGCCCCACCAAAGCGGTTTTCTCTCGTGAAGCCCCCCTCCACGAACGAACCTCGAATCCGACCTACACCACACACCCCCGTGATACCCCCCGCCCACCACCACAACCACGCAGCAGCCATGTTGAACGGCGAAGATCCGCCCGAGCGGCCCGACTACATCATCAATATCATCAATGGCCTCGAGCGCTACAACCCCGAGGCCGTCGGCACCCTGGAGGCCTACCTCGGCGAGCAGTGCGAGCAGAAGTACTGCGACTGCAACGCCAACCGGACACTCCTGAAGCTGTGAGTCCTCACCTCTGATCTCGTCGTCGCGACGAGCCGCTCCTCCTCTTCTCCATCCTTGGCCCATCTCGTTGGTCTCGCGCCGGTTCTACATGATGACCTAAACGTTTCCTCTTACCTGACCTGCGCCGGTTCGGCTTCCGTCAAGAACCAATCGGACGCAACTGAAGTCAAACCGTGGTGTATACTGAACACATAATCCGGAATTCTGCTTCTCTCAAAGTCACCAGCATGCGCACTTTCTCGAGCAGGCAAAGCTGACAATATTCCTCTTCCCCCACAACAGGTACCAGCTCAACCCCGACCGCATGAAGGACGAGATCGTCACCAACATCCTCGTCAAGGCCATGACCCAGTTCCCCTCGCCGCAGTTCAGCCTGGCCCTGCACCTGATCAGCCCCTCCGCCGCCGCACAGGGCGAGCTTCACGAGGCCGTCGCCAAGCTGCGCGCTCTCAACTCCCAGCTCGAGGGCGCCCAGTTCGCCCGCTTCTGGAACACCATCGATGGTGACGACCTCTGCGCAGACCTCATTGCCGACATCTCCGGCTTCGAGGACCTCATCCGTGCCAACATCGTCGGACAGGTCTCCCAGGCCTTCCGCGAGGTGTCCCTCTCCCAGCTCGAGTCCTGGCTCGGCCTGAACTCTGATGCCACCGCCAAGTTTGCTTCTGAGGTAGCCGGTTGGACCGTCAGCGACAACGGCGTCGTCTCCATTCCCCGTAATGCCGAGAACGAGGCCAAGAAAACTGAGATCAGGGAGGACGTTAGCGTCGACATGTTCTCGAGGGTTCTTCGTAGGTCATGGGAGGAGACTGCTTAACAAAAGGAAAACGACACGCGGGGTGGTGGGTAAGAGGATAGACATTTGGGGGTCAGATCCCCTAGCTGCTTGACTGCTCCATTAATGGAGTTCAGGGCTGGAAGTGAAGCATGGCGGCAAAATTACCGGCGTTCATTGTGACTTTGGAATTGGGAGCCATAGAAGGATATTCCCGAATATGAGACATGCCACAAAAGTATTTGAGATGTCGTATAATAAGTTCATCATCCCACGTGCCTTTAAAAGCTTTTCCTTTTACGCGCCATCCACAAATCGCACAGTTTCATACTCATCGCTTTGTGAGCTCCTCCCACTGGACACCGCACCACTCCTCGAGATATCCCTCTCCACCGGCCTCGACCCCCCTCTGCTGACAATCCGCCTCGCAAACACCCACGATGATCGTACCCCAGTCCATGCCCTCGAGGGACAGCTCCTCGGCCTCGAGCTCCGTGATGGCGTGCGGCGTCATCTGCACCTCGAACACCCTCCCGGCGCCACAGTTTCCGCAGCGCGGCAGCCGGCCCCCAGACGCCGCGAGCGCCTTGCCCACGGCGTCGGCCTTGGAATAGAACAATGGCGCGCCCCCGAACTCGTATCGGATGGCCTGCTCCGGGTTCTGTGCCATCCTGTCGGCGAACTTTTGGAACACGGCGTCCATCGACGACTCGAACACGTCCTTGGTGTCCATCGACCCGCCCGCGCCGCCCGGACCGTCGTTGTCGACCTCCATACGCGCGTTCTGCGGTACGGCGGCGGGCTCGGGCTCCAGCGTCTCGTACTCGGCGTCCGCGAGGTAGGAGATCGGGTACGGCTTCGGCTGGGCGTCGACCGCGGGCCAGGGTTCCGGGGGAGGCGGCGGGCCGGAGCGAGTTTGAGGGTTGTTTAGGGAGAGGGTGTCTGCAAAGGTTTTCGGGAGGGCTTCGGCCGCTGCGTCTGTTTCCGTCTTCGTAGGGGTTTCGGGCTCGGGCTTCTTCTCGGCGGGTTTCGAGAAGGGGTTGGCGGACGGCGCGGCGGTGCTGAAGGGGCTGGCTGAGGAAGATCCCGTGCTAAAGGGGTTCGCGTTGCTGGAGAACGGGTTCGCGGCGGTTGCGCCACCGCCGAAGAGGGCACTGCCGAGGCCTGGGCCGTCGTTCTTTTTGGGCTCTTCTACTTGTTTTTTCTCTTCCTTCTGAGTTGATGCTTTCTTTGCATTCTGAGCAGGCGCGTCCTTGGATATCCTGACTCCTCTGAGGGCGCGGATGCTGCCCTGCTTGCGCCGGCAGGTTGGCCTGCGGCAGGCGAAGACGTAGAGGCGGCGTTCGTGGCCGGGAAACCTTTCGGGGAGCTCGCCGTTCAGTTGGAGGAGCTGGACCATGATGTCGTTGCAGACCTTGCAGCGGGCGAGAGCTGCTGAGGGGGCCTGCTCGGGGTTCAGCCAGTCCTGTGAGTGAAGTCGCAATTAGTTGAGAGCACTCATGGAGGGGCCGCCTGTCAACCGAGCTGTCGCGATTGGGACTTACGGGTCTGCCACCGAGACGGCTGATTGTGTCCTCGTCGGCATCTTTAGTAGCGTAACCGAGGAGAACATTGGTCTCGGTGAACTCCTCTTGAGAGGAATCGCTGTCGTAATCCGCCATTGTTCGTTTATCGTATGTGCCGTGCAACTGCTGGGTTGGGCTGCCGTACGTGGGGTCGAGATTTTTTTGGCACTTCAAAATATTCGATGCGGGGCTTATCTTATCGCACCTACCTAGGTAGGTAGTGCGGGCGAGGGGTCAACAATGCTCATCGTACTACAAGCCATCACTGAGACAAAATAAATGCAGCAACTCATAAATGTTCTTCGTAAATGGATATCATTCCAATTCTCAGCGTATGACGGATCTAAGCGCAACGCCTTTTGTCTACCTTGCCAGTAGTTTACAATGGAATCCGGTGAACTCATTATGCCTCGGGTCCGTCCATACCCGGGCCTGGGCCACCTTGTCTACCCATCTGTCTCGCCTTCAGCAGCTCATCGCAGAGCAACAGGTTGGATGCAATGCTGGAGCTAGAGGCGACGCAGTTTCTCAACACCCTGAAGGAGTCGAAAATACCCTCGAGCTCGGGGTCCATCGGCTCACCCGTTGCAAGGTCCAAGCCGACAACGTTGCCGTCAGCGTGCTCGTCTTGCAGCGCGGCAACTATGTGACGTTAGCTTAATGAAAATGTCTCAGAGTAAAAGGCGAGCTCACGGGCATCCTGGATGTCGAGACCAGCGTTAGCAGCCAGGGTCTTGGGAATGATGAGCAAGGCGTCGGCGAAAGCCTCAACACCCCACTTGGCCTTGCCCTTCACTGTCTTTGCGAAGGCGTCACTCTTCAGGTGTGCCGCGCAAGCAACCTGGAAGGCGCCAGCGCCAGGAACAACGCTCTTGTCGACAATCATGTTGTAGACACTGCGGAGACCGTCACGAACAGCATCGGTAACCTGGGTAATGGTGTGTGCGTTCGGACCCTTGATGAGAAGAGTAACGGACTTGGGGTCCTTGACATCCTCAATGAAGGTGTATTTCTCCTCGCCCAGAGTTTGCTCGTAGACAAGACCGGCCCAGCCAAGGACACCGGGCGTCAGGTCGTCGACACTGTTCTGTGCGATACCACCGCAGATGAGCTGCAGTCTCTCCATGTTTCTCCTCTTGGCGCGACGTAGGGCAAGAATACCGTTCTTGGCCAAGACGTCGAGAGACAGGGGGTCGATACCCTTCTGGTTGACAATGACAAAGTTCTTGCTGGGGTCGTTGCCGCACACCTCCTTCTTCAGCTCGACAATCTTCTTC
Source organism: Colletotrichum neosansevieriae (assembly GCA_036785495.1). Taxonomy (NCBI): domain Eukaryota; kingdom Fungi; phylum Ascomycota; class Sordariomycetes; order Glomerellales; family Glomerellaceae; genus Colletotrichum; species Colletotrichum neosansevieriae. Next base: position 94,353 of record JAVHLV010000009.1, read on the forward strand.
AACTTGGCATCGACAAATCTACGCTCGCTCTCCACCAGCTTGTCCCTCTGCTCCGCGCTGGAGTAGAAGAAGCCGGAGTTGATCTCGGTCTTCTCGTACTCCAAGCTCACGTTCATCGTCAGGATATAGGCGTTCTCAACACGCTTCGGCATGTCAGGGTGGCGGGCGCCGTGGTCCAGAGCCAAACCTTTGATCAGCTGGGTATCGGAGGCGGTTCGGTGCTGCATCTTCATAATCTCAACCATGTGCAAGTCGGGCTTGGCGGGGGCCTGGTAGATGGCGAGCACTGCATCGACAATATCGGGAGTGAGCTTGGCCGCAAGGCTGGAGTTGAGCTTCGTGGACAGCGATGTGCGGGCGACGGAGAGGAGCAGTTCGCGGTCGACCTCCTTGGCGAGCTTGAAATTATCGAGGAACTGCAACTATCAGTCCCCATATTGTGCATGGTCTTGGTCTCCGTTAACCCACCTTGAGAGCCTCGTTCTTCGCAATCTCGAAACCGTCGGTGATGATTCTGGGGTGCAGGCCTTCCGAGATGTATCTGTCCGCCTGCTTGAGAAGCTCGCCAATCAATAAAACAGCCGATGTCGTTCCGTCACCGCAGATGTCGTCCTGTGCAGTCGCAGCTCGCGCAATCATGACGGCGGTAGGGTTCTGTATTTGCATTTCTCTGAGGAGAACATTTCCGTCTTTTGTCAACTTGATCTGTTCGGGCGCATTAGCGGCGGTCCAGGGGAAGAGGGGCGGTATGTCGCACTTGGCCAGAGCCGTCAACAAGCCTGTGAATTATTAGTACCATTGTATAATTTTAGAAGAGCTAGATCCATACATCTTGATGGTGCCCAGAGGGCCGAGGTTGGACTTGAGGACATCTTGCAGGCCTTCACCAGCGCTGATGTTAACCTTCAGGGCTTCACCCCGCCGCTACTTCAATGATTAGCAACACAAGCAAAGCACGGCAGAGAGAGAGCATAGCGCACCCTGGATTCGGCCTTGGGGTTGAGCAGTTGGGCCGCAGACATATTGGCTGGAGGTCGTCGAGAGGATCGTGAGGGGGTATCGATCGGTAAGGTAATTGGATTAGCGACCTGGCGTGGAGTGTTCTCGAGGTTGACCTGGCCCGGGGAGCTTCAGATGCGGGACTGTGGTGGTGACTTTTTTCTGCCTAGAGGTGCCAGGCGGTCAACCAGCGGTGGAAGGTGCTGGCTCGGTGCCTGACCAAACTGATGGTAGATTGAAGAAGTGGTTGTTTAGATGCATTTCATGCTTTCCGTCATTGTATGCATTTAAAAGAGGCCATAACTGTTTGAGTGACGGCATACATGGTCTTTGCATCGTTAGCGCTGCACGGCAGGCGGGAGCAGGGACTTTGGGGGTCCTCGGGGACCACTCGAATGAAACCTCCACTGAAGGACACAGCCGCCGCTTTACCGGGAGCTGCTCTGGGCTCGCACCTCAACCATGGGATCCAATTGCTTCAACCCTCAAAAGCTGGACGCCTAGAAGGTGTACTGAACTGTGGGAAACTTTTGCTCATCAGAACAAATTTTACGAGACAAATTCGAATTTGGTCGTTGGCTGCGACTTATGTGCCATTGAAAAGGGGAACTCATATATCCTCCTCCCCCTTGAACTCCTTTCATCCCCGGTCAATCAGGGAGCAGAGACACCCTAGCGATAAAGCGGCGGTTTGTTTACTCACCCTGAGTTTAATTCATTTGGGGACCTCCCGGGGGATACGAATTACGAATCTCATTCATGCTCCCCTTTCGTGCCTCTTTCTCATCGCCCAAACATGTACTGACGTCTGCCATCTTCTCTTCCTTCTCATCACTCCTTATCTGAACTATTCAACCTTTTTTGAAGCCTCAACATTACAACGCTACACAATGTGGGGATCCAAGCTCTCAGCTGTGCTCTCCGCACTCAGCTTAACTGGGGTTCCGGCGACCGAGACTGACGTCGAGATTGTCGTCGCTGAAAGCAACATCAAGCAGGTTGCCATCATTGGTTCGTGACCGCGTCTGTCATTCTCTCAGTAAAACCATGACTCCAGCCTAGCTTGATCACTAACACGGTACCCAGGAGCCGGGGCGGGTGGCTCATCCGCAGCTTACTACCTGCAACAATATGCCGAGGCCGATGGCATCCCGGTCAACATAACTGTATTTGAAAAGACCAATCACATTGGTGGTCGAACTTTGACCGTCGAAGCTTATGGCAACCCCCTCGAGCAAGTCGAAGTGGGCGCCTCCATCTTCATAGAGGCAAATCACATTCTATTCAATGCCAGCCAGCGGTTCGGGCTTCCCCTAAAGGAACCCGAATCTGGCACTGACGGGTTCCTGGGCATCTGGGATGGCGAGCAGTTTGTCTATACTCAGGATGATAGCTCCTGGCAATGGTGGAACTTGGCGAAGCTCTTCTGGAAATATGGCTTAGCTCCTTACAAAGCGCAGAAGCTTGTCCAGTCAACTGTTGATGCCTTTTTGCAGTTGTATGAGGCGCCTCACTTCCCATTCCGTTCACTAACACAGAGGGCCTTTGAGCTGGACCTTCTGAAGGCCACCTCTGTCACCGGAGACCAATTCCTCACCAACAACGAAGTACGTCATGAAACCCCTATGAGTTCAGTTTTGGTTGCTTACACTGTGTAGATTGGTGAGCTTTTCTCCCAGCATATAATCCAAGCAGCCACGCGCGTAAACTATGCTTCCAACCTAAAGTACATTCACGGTCTTGAAACAATGGTCTCAATGGCGCCTGAAGGTTCCAAGCAAGTCATCGGCGGCAACTGGCAGATTTTCGATACCATGGTCCAGAGGAGCAACGCAACAGTAAACCGCAACACTTCCGTGGCTTCCATTGAGGTGAAGCCCGGCCCATCAACCTCCAAGTACCTGCTCTCCAGCAAGAACGTCAACTCAGAGGCCGGAGCTGAAGCGGACCAATACCCGGTCGCCTTTGACAACGTCATCATCGCCACTCCCTGGCAATATAGCGACATCAGTGTCGCGGAAGACTTGTTCCAGCACAAGATTGACGAAATACCTTACACCAAACTCCACGTCACTCTGTTTGCTTCGCCTTTCCGCTTGTCTCCTGAGTACTTTGGCATGGAGCCTGGGTCCAAAGCACCTGATACCGTTCTCACGACTCTCAACCCAGCGGATGAGGCGAAGGCTGGCGCCGAGGGTGCTGGAAAGGCTGGCTTCTACTCCATCAGCACCCTGAGAACTGCCACAAACCCCGAAACTCTGAAGGACGAGTATGTCTACAAGATCTTTTCGCCCAAAAAGGTCACCGGTGAGTTCTTGTCAGCGCTTCTGGGCGTCAAGGTGCCCGAAAGCATCGTCACGGAATCGAAGGCCGAGGACGGGAGCCCTAGAACTGTGGACCCTATTTCCTGGTACCACCCTCACGTCTTCAACTCGTACCCTATTGAGTATCCCCGCGTGACTTTCCAGGACCCTATCCTAAGGGATGGCTTATACTACCTCTCAGGCATGGAGAGCTTCATCTCATGCATGGAGACAAGCGCATTGATGGGCATGAACATTGCCAAGCTGATTGCAGAGGACTTTGCTGCGGAGGTTGCCAAAGACGAGGGAGAGAAATTCGAGAAGATCGAGACAGACAGCGTGCAAGAGGTGCTTGGACACAAGGAGAAGGAGGCGGGCATTCCGGATGAGCTGTAAACTTTCGTTGTTCTGGGTCCGCGGTGCAAACCATTAACGTCTTTGTCACGTCACTCTCGTTTCAATAATTGTTTCAAAAGTTATGCGGTAGTTTGATCAATCTTGCGGTGCTTACTGTAATGCTTTTCGTTTGGCAGCAGCTTGTTTCCCTGTACGGATTGTGTCTCAGCCAGCAGAGAAGTATGTGAACCGGGGATGGTACCAAGATCAAGACAGCAGGTCGCAAATCGTTTCTGGCACTTATTCAGGAGAGACGCCCATCAATTTTCATATATGCATCTTTCCGTCTCACATGTTCATGTCTCGGGCTGAATGTCTCGGGCGAGGGAAAGGACGACGACATCAAACATAGGTTTTCATACCAAATGGGGGGGGAGAAAAAAATTAAACATTGATGGAACCCTACAACTTATTCGAATTAAAAAGAAGAAACTGCTGGTTTCCAGCTCAAATTCTTTTGCTTTTTTCCCTTTCCCTTTCTTGAGCTATTAGTTGACTCGTCGATCAACTCAAACGTAGCGAAATCTTAGTATGAGTGCGGAGGCCTATTGAATCTCAGCTTTGAAGGAAGCAACCATCCTGAAGGTGATGAGAAAGCTTTCTGTGTTTGCAGCTACAAACTTCCAAGGTTCTTGCGCATGAGAACTGTTGGGCAACAGTATGGCCAGCGATCATCGTGCGCAATTCGATATATTAATGTGTGTGTAACTAACTAAGGGGCCAAATTGGCGCCCACATATGAAAATTCAGTGCTAACATAGATCTAATATAAATAACCCATATTTAGGCATAAATTCATATCCCGGAATATCTAACCCGTGCACACCTTGCTTATAGCAATATATAGGTCTGATATACCCCCTCAGATCTTAAAATAAAGCTATTATAAGATCTAGATATGCTATTTACACTTTTATTATTATAATACTATTATTATTACTACCCTACTTACTAGCTATATAGTATATAGGTCTCTATTAGATTATTATTAATATCCCCTCTAGAATTAATCTAAGAGCGTTTAGTATAGTGGTTTAGCCTCCTACTTTATTAAGTATATTAAACTAAAAGAGTTAGTAACTTAACCTTAAAGTCTTAGATTTAATTTAGAGTTATAGATACTCTATTAGTTATAATTATATATTACTAAAAGATAATCTAGCTAAGCCTTAATACTATAAAAATATAGATAACCTTCTAATTATATAGTTAAGCTTAATACTTTAATATAGTAGAGTTTATAGGTTTTTATAAGAGGTAACTCTAAGATATCCCTAAATTAGTATAATATATACTTAGTTATCTAGGATTAATCTTCTATTATAGAGCTATAGTATCTAGTTCTCTTTTACTATTTAGTTTTATTAGTTATAATAAATATATTATTAATTTAAAATACTAAACTAAATATAAGTAATATTAAAGTATAACTTATAATAACCTTTTAAATTAAAATAATATATTTATAAATAACTTAAACTATAAGTAAGTTTTATAGTTAAACTTTATACTATTATAATAAGTATAATAAGGTAATTTAAATAGTATAGTTTCTAACTATAGAGATTACTTTATTATTAAGATATTTAAAGTTAAAGTTTATAAATAAATATAAGGTAAAATATAATAGTAAGTATAATAAGTAAATAAATTATCTCTTATTAGAGAGAGTTATTATTAATTAATAACTAGATATTTACTATCCCTAATTATATAATAAAATAACTATAATTTTAGATAGTAAGAGCCTTTATAAAGCTATCTATAACTATCTTATTAATCTTTACCTATTTAAACTTAACTCTGCCTCTTTTAATCTCTTATTATAGCTATAGGTTATTAATATTAATATAGTATAACTTACTAGTTACTTAAGGTTATTTAGTAGTGAGTAGTTAAAGGGTTTAGGTATTATTATAGTATATAGTAAAGTTATTATTAAGCTAAAGTTAAAGTTTATTTATAAGTTAAATAATAGTAAGATACTCCTTTATTATATTTATAAGGGCTATAAGTTTAGCTTTAGTGCTTAAAGTTATAACTTAGTGTTATTTTAATAACTTCTAACTAATTAGTTCTCTAAATAATATTATTATATAGCCTTAAATACTCTTATAAGTGATATTATTATTAGTAAAGGAGATATCTAAGGCATAATAGAGTATACCCTTATTATTAATATTAAACTTAATTATAAGGTATCTTATCTACTATAGATAGATAAGATATTAATTAGCTATATTATTATACTTTTTTAAGGGATTTAGCAGAAACTCTAAGAGTTATAATAAGGTTCTTATAATATTAGGTCTTATAATAATTACTATATAGTTAACTAAGCTAACTTTATATTAATACTAGTTAGCCTCTTTAGCTATTACTTATTTAGGGTTTAGTATTAAGTTATCTACTAATATTAGCATTACTATTAATCTCTTTAACGTTATTCTATTAATACTAAACTTATTATAGATCTTTTTAATATATTTATCTAGGTAAAGCTATAACTTATATTAGTTATAGTTATAGATAATTTAAATACCTAAAAATACACTTAATTTACCTATTTCTTTTATCTTATAGGTAGACTTTAGGCTATTAATAATTACCCTTGCCTTAGATTTATCTCTTTTTTAGAAAAGTATAGCAATATTATTAATAAATATAAAGATTAGTACCCTATTTAATATAAAGATATAGTTATCTTTGTTTAGTGGTTTTATATTTAGGAGCTAGAGGGTTATCTTAAGGCTTTGCTGCTATAAGAGAGGGGATTAATATAGTCTATATAGAGCCTTATATAAGATAAGGCATTTACCCAGGCAGTTAAATCTAGGTGGGCAGTAGATATAGATAACTTTATTTAATATAGCATTTATGAAAGTATTTATAGTATCTAACTATATTAACTTAAGGTTAAATCTTACTATAATTACTATAAGACTTCTAAATAAATATAATATAAGTGTTAAGGTATAGGTGTCTAACCTATTTATAGGTTATAGGTTTCCTCTTATATAAATCCTCGCTTTAAACTTCTTAAAGTATCTATATTTATTAAATTTATATATAAATACCTATTTAAGTAGAAGGATTTAGTATCTATCTTTAATATTATTAAGCTATATAAGCTTAAAAGTGCCCTTATTTTAGATAGTTTAATATTTAATATTTATTATAGTAAGCTACTTTATCTAGTATAGATATCTCTAAGCCTCTATATAATTTAATAGGACTAGCTAGAGATCTTAATAATAGACTTTGCCTAAGCTCTTAGCTAATATATTTTTTACTTCCTTATTCTTAATTATATTAGTTAGTAGTAGGAAGTTAGATTAGTTTTGAGAAGTCTCTTAGATATATTATCTTATTAATAACCTTATTACTATAGCTAGTTAATAATTTAGCTATCTAATTAGAACTCTTTACTTAAATAGTATATTATTATATAATTTATAGAGTCTTCCTCTTAATCTTATTAATATTATTATTTAGAGTAGTGTTAGTAGTGTTATAGCTAGTTCTTTAACCTTAATTAATTTAGTAACTTAGCCTAGTTTAACTAGTTAAGATTAGAACCTCTTATTAGTAGTTAAGGCAGTTATAGACTGTGTTAGTGATTATTATGCTGCCTCCTCCACCCCCTTAGTTAAAGTAGGTATAACTAAAGGTTTCTATAATAGTATAGAGCTTAGCAGTTAGGTGTTAGTGTTATCCTAGATATCTTTATAAAGCTATTAATTTAGCTTATAAAGCTTCTTATCCCTATTCTATATTATAGAGTTTATAGAAAGTTCCTCTATAAGTGGATCTAGCTGCTTTATTTTAAGCTACTTAAATACAAATTAAAGCTCTTATTAATAGAGGAGACTAGTGTCTTTAAGTATTAGATTATATATAATACTCTTATTAAATATTATATTATATATATATAGTACTTTGCCTAATATAGATACCTAGATCCTATAGATATTAGTATTATTATATCTATAAAGATAGCTAATATATACTCTTAGTAGGGTTTTATTAGAGTGCTATTTATCTTACTTATAGGTTATTATTAATAGGTATGCTTAGCAGCTATATCTCTTTATATAACTAACTTAAGGGACTTTAGAGCAATAATAGGCAGTATTTAGTTATCTATTTATCTACTTATTAATAAGACCTTTAGGGGTTTTCTACTTATAGTAATATCTGCCCAGCCTATTTGCTATATATATTTCTGCCCTAATAAGCTCTAGGACTAGAGATTTAGAAAATCTTAATTAATATTATAGAGCTTTAGTAATTATAAAGAGAATACTACTATACCTTTTAGTAGGATTTTAAGCACTAGTATAGTCTGCTAATCTTTTAATAAGTATACCCTTAGTAGCTGCCTATATATTAAAGGTATTATAAAGTGCTATATCCTAGTTAAGCTTTATAATAGAGATAGTAATACTATATTATTAGTTAAGATAGGCAATAATATATTAGAGCGCTTTAAGACCTTTTTTATAGGTATATAGGGTATACCCCTAGATAAAGTCAGACTAGTAGTTACTAAGTAGTAGAAAATACTTCTCCCTATTATAGAGCTTATTTATTAGAAAGAAGTTAATAGTAATATAGTTACCTAGTGCTATTAGCTAATAGTTAGGAGGTCTCCTTAATACTTATTAAATAGCCTTACCTATAGTATAGGCTTTATACTTATCTTTTATAATCCCTTTAAGTTTAATATCTATAGTAGTCTTTATAAGTTACTTAAGGCTTTTTATACTTAGATAGCTAAGTCTCTTATACTATAACTAAGCTTTAGCTTTAGATAACTTCTAGATCTTTAATAACTTAAAATTAGTAAAAGATTATTCCTTATTATCTATTTTAAATTAAACTTACTTAGAGTTATTAATGCAATCCTTATCTTTATTATATAGGTAGTATTTAATAATATATTAACCTAATTAATAAGACGTAAAATAGAGAACTTTGCTATACTTATTTTTAAGGCCTGGGATTTTAGTTATAAATATAAGTCCCTTATCCTATAGAACTTTTACTAATAGAAGGGTTATAGAATATAATAGGCAAAACTATATATTAAGTGCTATAATACCCTTCTTACTTATACTGCCTTGGTTTAGCTTAACTTTTATCTTACTAATAGCCTCAGTAATAATAATACCTCTTTTAGTAAGAATTTACTTTTATTAGGAGTAGTCTAGGTTAGTTATATAGTTAATATTATTATAGATATAAAAGGCAGTATTATAGTTAATAATAATATTATTATAAAGAGTATTGCTTGCTATAAAACTAGCTTAGTTATAGCTATAAAAGAAAGAAGAATAGGTACTTTTATTATTACTCTAAGTATCTTAACTATAGAGAGAAATATATATATTATTATAGTGTTTTTATAATTAAGAGCAGCTTTATAATAGTTAGTAACTATTATTATTCCTCTAGTTACCACTTAACTTAGCTTTTGCTTCTTTAATTATAATCTCTAACTTTATCTATACTTTAGTATTTCTCAGATTCTATAACTATTTATTTCTAGCTTTAATATAGGCCTTATTAACAGAGTTATTTATATTATATAACTTTAGCCTAATTATAGAGTTTATATAGAAGCAGTCTATTATCTAGTAGTACTTCTTATAGATAGAACACTTTAGCTTATTATCCTTTTAATAGTTTAAAGTTCTAGCTAGAGCTAACACCTTCTATATTAAAGTTATAGCTTTCTTATCCTCTCCTTACTAAGTTATAAAGCTAGATCTCTTTACTAACTTTATTAATAGTGGTTTAGATAAGATAAGTTAGTCTAGATAAAATATATAGACTTAGTAGCAAAACTTATAAGCCTGGTTTATACCTATAGTTTATAGAAGAGTAGTTAGCTCTATTTTACTATCTTATTCCTTACTTTTATAGTTATTATCTAAGAAGGAGAAGGTAGCCTCTATATAATACTCTAAAATAATCTCCTTAATAATATTAAGGAAGTTAGATACTTAAATAGTAGGACTTATTAGGGATAGAGTCTTAGTCTATATAGCCTCTTCTATAATCTCCTAATAGGTAACTAACTATTTAGATAACTAGAATCTCTTAACTAAATAAAAGTAAGTATTATATTACTAAAGGATATAGTATTATCTTATATAGTTATTAAGTTAAAACTCCCTTTATAATACTTTAAGAATTAATTAAGTATTAGGTTTATTAGTAACTTTGCTTAGGTAGATCTAGTTAATTAACGTTATAATATCTCTATTAAGCTTTACTAAGTTATCCCTAATATACTTATATTCCTCTAATTAGCTTTAATATTATAGTTTAGTAATTTAGGCTTTATTATTAAATAATAAGTTATTATTATCTAAAAGGATAAGACTAGGCTTATTATTAGTAATAGTCTTATCTAGATTAGTATAGTCTTTAACTCTATATTAGTTAGTAGTTAATATAATATAGTTATACTATTTAACTTAGTTATTATTACTTTATAAGTAAGGAGTATTAATATTTATATTATCTAAGCTTATTTTAAACTCTTATTATTAGTTAGGTTTAATTTATATAAGAGATTTATTATTAATAAGGAGGTAGCTTATTCTTGCTTTTTCTCTAATAATAGATAATTTATTTAATAATATTAGATTTAGGGGAGCCTAGCTAATTCCTTTAGACTTTCCTAGCTTATTATTCTTTTAATATAATTACTAGCTATATTACTTAGCTAAATTAGATACTGGGGTTATAATAACTTTGATTATAGGATTCTAACTTGCTTTGCTAATTAATAGCTATTATATATTATTAGAAAATAACTATATAATTAAAATACTGATTACTAGAAATTAACTGGGCTTATAACTGTTAGGTAATAGTATAGCTAGTGATTATTGTGTGTAATTTGATATATTAATATGTGTGTAACTAACTAAGGGGCCAAATTGGCGCCTATATATGAAAATTCAGTGCTGACATGGATCCAATACAAATAACCCATATTTGGGCGTAAATTCATATCCCGGAACATCCGACCCGTGCACACCTCGCTTATGGCGATGTGTGGGTCCGACAAGAACCTGGAAGGCGAGATCATCGCTACAAAGAGTGAGAGGTTGCCTACCTCAGGCCAAGACCACCAGATCCCGGCCAACAGGGGTCCATGAGCCACCCCAGTCGCTGTGGCTGAAGTATCCGCAGGTTGCCGTGGCGAAAAGAATTGGAGGGGCCTGGAAGGAAAAAGTACGTGCACCGCCACAAACGATATTCACCCCTCCATCAGCAGGGACCGACCCCAAACGCAGGAAGCTATTTGTTATGACGCATTCCCCTTCCCGCCCTACCTTTAGAGCCTACCTAATCTCTCTTTCATGGCCAAGGTCTGGGAGTTTCTGCCGTTATTTCTCTCGTCTCTTCTTCTTACTCATCCCAGTTGAACGGGAATGCTTTGCGAAGATCCATAAATAATTGGCAATAGCTTCCACGACCCTGCCCGCTTTCATCAGTAGCCCTTCTCTCCAACTTCAAGATGTTTGTCCTCAGAAACGGTAAGTTTACCCCGCCGTTTTCGCTCGTTCGCACTGCCTGCACCTGGCTTTGCCATCTCACCGACGTAAATCGCACGTGGGCCGTTTGTTGGTTGGGCCACTTCGTCATCGCTGTTTTCAACCACCGGCAGGCTGACTTTTCTACTTCTTGAATTCTCCACAAGCAAACAAGCAGACACTCTTCATTTCTGTGGATACTGACAAAGTTTTCTCACAGTTGGCAAACTCATCTTTGGATCCAGCAACCAAGAGTCTCTGATCGAACTCCCCCAAGGACAGCTCTACCTAGTCCGCCCACTTTCGCCCAAGGGTTACTCCGAGCTCATCTTCAAGGACGCTGCCGCCCGAATCCGTCGAACCGCGCAGGACTTCCAATTTCAGCTCGTCATCCAGAGAGTGTACGAGGAAGGCGAGGCTGAGCTTCTAGCCGAGGAGGAGGGAGAAGACGCTGAGATCGACGCACTTGCCGCTGCCGAGCGGGACGAGAAGACCTTCCTTCTCGACGAGGCCCTCCACTTCCGAGTGGAGTTTCGCGAGGATTCCCAGAAGGTTCTTGCCTGGAGAGATCTCAGCGGTGACACCGGTGACGTTTACGAGTTCGTTTGTGACAACGTCGTGTCTCCTGGCCAAGTCGCACAATTCGAGCGCATCGCGAAGGAGTGCCAGTACGAGCGCAAGTACCGCAAGCCGCACACTACCGCTTCCGACGCGGACTTGGAGCAGTTCGAGTTCCAAGACGAGCAGCCCATTCCTCCCGCGAGTCCTATCCACAGCCCGACTTTGACTCGATCGATCGACAGTTCCGACGGCTTGTTCGTGCCGCAGACCCCACCCGAGAAGGCAAACACATCTGCCAAGAGAGAGCAAACGCCTGTCAAGACGCCCGCCATGCCCGAGAAGAAGAAGGATATGGGCCCTCCCAAGTCCGCAGACGCCCCGCCTGCTCTCAGCACTTATGCTGCCGAGAGCGCTGAGCTTCACTTCTTTGACTTCCCCTCGGGCTCGTTCGTTCAACAAGACGGAGCCGTCACCGCCACTGTCACAGAGATCGGCAAGTGGGAGTACTGGCTGCAGATCGAGAGCGAGGACCGCGCCTGGCTCGGCATTCCTATTGTCGCGGATATTAATCCGGTTTTCAACTTCGAGTTCCTGTCTTTCATTTTCAACCAGTTCGCCCCTGACGGATCAGCATACTCCTGGCTCCTTCGCTTCAAGGACCAGCCGACACTGGAGCGTTTCCAAGATGCTCTCCTCCGCGCTTTGTGGGAGCAGCTGAACGAGACCAAGTGGGAGAAGATCAAGGAGAGGGAGCAAGAGTATATCACGGATGCCTTTAACGACTTGACAATGGAAGATACCCCCGAGGAGGAAGAGGAGGAAGAGGAGGAGGAGGAGGAAGACTACGAAGATGCACAGGACGATGCCCAGCGCAGCGAGCACTACGACAGCGACGAAGAGGACGATGACGTTGCCACTAGGGATGAGGACGGCAATGTCAACTCACAGCTTGCCGTTGGCTACAAGCATGACCGCTCTTTCGTGGTACGCGGCTCAAAGATCGGCGTCTTCAAGCATACGCCTAACAACAATCTCGAGTTCTCGACCAATATTTCCAAGGTTGAGACTCCCAAGGGCACTCTGTTCAGCCCCAAGAAAGTCATGCTGCACAACGAGGATCGCAACATGATCTTGCAGAACGAGACGGACCCTAACAAGCTCTATCGCATGGATCTGGAATACGGCAAGGTCGTCGACGAGTGGAATGTCCACGAGGATATTCCCGTTCTCAACTTTGCCCCTGAGAACAAGTACGCCCAGATGACGCACGAGCCGACCTTCCTCGGTATCTCCAAGAACGCTCTCTACCGTGTTGATCCCCGTCTCGCGGGTTCCAAGTTGGTTGACTCTCAGCTGAAGCAGTACGCTTCCAAGAACGACTTCTCTGCCATCTCTACAACAGAGAAGGGCTACATTGCCGTCGCATCCAACAAGGGAGACGTCCGTCTGTTCGACCGCCTAGGTATCAATGCTAAGACTCATATTCCCGCACTCGGTGAGGCTATCATCGGCCTGGATGTCTCCGCCGACGGCCGCTGGGTCCTAGCTACCTGCAGAACGTACATCCTGCTCATTGATGCTATGCAGAAGACGGGTAAGAATGAGGGCAAGCTTGGATTCGAGAAGTCTTTCGCGGCCGACTCGAAGCCTCAGCCCCGCCGTCTGGCCCTCACACCAGAGCACGTCGCCCAGTTCGCGCACGAGACCGGCAAGCCCGTTTCCTTCACCCCAGCACGCTTCAATACCGGAACAGGTGCCGAAGAGACTAGCATCATCACCGCGACCGGTCCTTACATCGTCGAGTGGAATCTCAAGAAGGTAGTCCGCGGCGCCAAGGCACCCTACCTGATTAAGCGCTACGCCGAGGAGGTAAAGGCCGACGACTTCAAGTTTGGTTCTGATAAGAACGTCATCGTCGCCCTTCCGAACGAGGTCAACATGGTTGGCAAGCAAGGCCTGAAGCGCCCCACGCGCGAGAGCATCGCAGGCCCCGGATGGGCCAGACTCAGCATGGGCCGCCGGGACTCTGGCCGCATCGGCACGCCGCAGAGTAGCCGGTACAAGCTCGGCAAGGACGACATTGTTAACTCGCCCTTCTGATTACTGGGGGGAGATGGGAACTTTTCCTGTGCGATTTCCTTATCGTTTCTGAACGCTTGATGTGGGACGTCATTTCACGAAGGCGGGCGTAAAGAGGGACGGAAATGGAATTACAGCACTGGACAGGATTTGTTTCATGTTTTACTCCGTCGGCCTTTCGCTTTCTTTCGCTTCTTCCATCTGCTGCCTCCGGCAGATGAGTGTTCTCTTTAGATACCTTTTTTTGCGAGCCAAACAAATTTTCCCATGCGGTTAATGCAGTCCATTGAACCACCTCGCGCGTCAATATCGTCAATGCTGCTTCGGTATGTCTTCGAGAATGTTCCCAAAGTGCATCGTTTCGCGTCTTCATGTTGTGCCATGTACACCGCCAACTTGCTTGCTTACGAATTCGCGCTCCTTGTTGAGATCGACAAACCGTCACGCCACAACTTTGTCAGGTCTCATGGCTTCTGTGAAACAACCTGATCTTCAGATAGGTAGATAGTCTAATGCCAAACCAACATAAACTAGGAAACGGAAAGTAGAGGAGAGAAAAGAGACATTCATATCCTTGTCCCAAAGCCATCCTTGATCCCTCGGCCGCACGAGGACCGAAAATCCCTTGAATTAATGAACTCCGCTTTGGCTCGACGCCCTTACCCAACCCGACATAACTATGAATATTTCGCCTCGCTCATGTGCTAAATTACCCTTCGCCAAACAGACATGCCTTCGCTGATGAATTGTTTGTTAAGTGGGCTGTGATTTACGGGCTGGGGGTATGTAAGTCTTTCTCTTCTTCTTCTCATCATGCTCTCATCAAAACCGGCCTGAATGCAGTCTGCCGTTACGCTTCTTGCGTCTCCTGCTTCGTCTCTTCCCCATCCTTGCCCGCTAGGTTTTGGGCACCTTCAATGGCGCCTTCAATGGCGCCGTGCAACGCCTTGCTGACTTGGCCGACGACGTTGCCGCTGATGTTCCTCAGCGTCTTGGACTGCATCGTCTCCTGGGAGAGACGGGTCATTTCGGCGACGAAGGACTGGCCCCACCAGGCGGAGGTGTACTTGAAGACGTAGCGCTCGAGCTTGCGATAGTTGACCTCGCGCTGTTCGGGGGTCATGGTCACGGCGTCGTGGATAGCGTTTGCGAGTTCTTCGGTGTTCCATGGGTTGACGATGAGAGAGCCGTTGAGAGACTGAGCGGCGCCAGTGAATTCAGAAAGAATCATGACGCCGTGATTGTCACGCTGGGTTGCGATGTACTCGTACGAGACCAGGTTCATGCCGTCGCGTGTCGATGAGACCAGGCAGACGTCGGAGACGGCATACAGAGCAGTGAGCTCATCAAAAGACACGCTCTGATGGAGGAAGTGGATCGGCATGAACTCGATGGTGCCGAACTTCCCGTTGATGCGGCCGACGAGTTCGTTGACCACGGCGCGTAGGTTCTGGTACTCCTCAACGTCTTGACGTGAAGGCACAGCGACCTGGACTAGTACAATTTTGCCGATCCATTCGGGATGTTCTGTCAGGAAGACCTCCAAAGCATGAAGCTTCTGAGGAACACCTTTGATGTAGTCGAGACGGTCAACACCGACGATCAGCTTGACGCCGTTGAACTTCCGCTTCAGAGCCTCGATGCGCTCCTGGACCTTGGGCTTCTTGAGGCCTTCGACGAACTTTTCGGGATCGATGCCAATGGGAAATGCGCCGACAGTCACGAACCTGCCGTTATAGTCCACGCCGTTGGGGGTTGTAGGAGTTCCACTGGCTTGTCATTAGCTTAGACGCACGGATTCCTAGAAACGAACTTCACTTACAGAATGCGCGAGCAACTGCTCAGGAAATGGCGAGCGTAATCGTAGGTGTGGAAACCGATAAGATCGCAGTCAAGAACGCCAGTCAACAGTGCCTCACGAACAGGAAGAATGCGGTAGATTTCGGAGGAGGGGAAAGGTGTGTGCAAAAAGAAGCCAATCTTGACGTTCTTCTTGGAGTCGCCAATCTCTTCGCGCAGCATCTCGGGAAGTAGCATGAGGTGGTAGTCGTGGACCCAAATCAAATCGCCATCCTGTACGTCTTGCACAACAGCCTTGGCGAACAGACGGTTCACTTCGCGGTAGGCACTCCATGCGCTCTCGTCGAATGTGATTTCACCGGGGTGGTAGTGAAACAGGGGCCAAAGGATGGAGTCTGTAGAGGGCAACTGTTAGCTTGAGTCGCAGAGCCCTTGGGCAAGGGATGAATCGTACTGGAAAAGCCGTTGTAGTGCTTGTCTGCAAGCTCGTCGTCAATAAAGACGGGGTGTGCGTTGTACTCGTCCTTCAGACGCTGCTTCATGCCTGTAATCTCATTCTCGGGGACCTCGAGGCCTGGCCAACCGTACCATTGGAAGCTCGTAGTTTTTGACAAACCGCTAAGGCCAGTGACGAGACCACCGGAGGACATGGAGAAAGAGTAGCTGCCATCGTCGGAGCGCTTGATGGTAATGGGAAGTCGGTTGGAGAGGAGTAAGAGGCGCCCGGGCGCGGTGTCTTCGTCGACGAGCGCAGGCATGGTGGAAACGTTTCGCCCGGCGATGTGATGTTGGTGACGGGTAGAAAGAAGAAAATCGTGGGTTTGGCCGGTGGGAAATGGGGAGCAGCAGCTGGTAGCTTTAGTGGTGCTCTGGTGGGTGGAAAAGGTGTTAGCTGAGTCGTTGTCAGGCTGGGATGAGCTTGCGGGGGAATGGAGGGGTAAATGTAGGTTCGGCTGGTCTCGCTGTGCAGCCTGTGCTGTAAGTGTAAGGTACGTGGTGCGGAAGCGACGCAATAATAGGCCGGGGTGTTTGTCGCTCGCCAAAGAGTGACGGCAGAGCGAGCCAGGGATAGATGCAAGCTTACCTTCCTAGCTTCGTTGCTTGTGGAGAGCTGTTTGCAGGTACACTTGCCCGTGCCGACAGGAAGGCTATGGCGAGGAGGATGATTCTGAGGACGTCCAAGTTGGAATTTCGGGGACGGTAGCTTAAGTTCTAGGATCGTGAGAGGTGTCACAAAGCAGTGGGCAGTATGAGAGCAGTAGATGTGAATGGGAAAAGAAGGAACCCAGGACTGGATGGACGGGATGGAAAGAGACGGAAGAAGGCGGCTAGTCGATGGTTGGCTGCGGCGGCTTCCTCACGGCCAATTGATACTCGCTTGTTGAATGGAGTGATGGATGTGAAAGGGTGTTGAGGGAAGGAAGGCGAGGCAGGAAAACGCCAATCCGACGGTCTGCAGGGTGTAGTGAGGCAAAATGCGTGGCATTGGCAGCTTCCCCAGAAGTAGAGGTACTTGCTAAGGCGAGCAATGGACGATGACTTGAGTACAAAACTGGAATGCTTTTTACACCATCAAGTGATGGCCTTACTTCAAATCCATTGTACCTAGGTATTGCAGTTTTCATATCAATCAATTATTGCTGTTTGTGTTACCCTTGAGGTTTATTCAAGTAACAAAAACGAGACATTTGGCTAAGCTGTGTTTTGCACCTTACTTAGAATGAATGGCATCTATGTACGTAATTTGAACCTAACCCATGTCATATCATTGCGAAGAAATACCAGCCTGTCACTGCCAATTCCGTCATTTTTCTCTCGCTAGGTACCTGTTCGGACCATGTCCAAGCATGCCGCCTTCCGCCTTCCGCCATCTGCACCTCATCTCTCTAGTCACCTCGACGAGCCTCCGTTTACTCACTTTCCCGATGGGCTTGCCGGACGATTAGGGAAATCTGACCGAAGTTTTGGTGAGCGATATAATCTCGCAGGGCCGCAAAGCCGACACCCCCCTAGCTGTCGTCTGCAACCCGACTTTCTAGGTCTGGATAAACGAAAACATCGTCTTCAGGTACCAGTACATGATGAGTCTCGTGACAACCGCTTGTCAGTGGAGACACCGGTGCCGAGGAGTGGACACCACCGGCGACAGAGAAGAGAATGTTCACGATGCCTCTGATTTTTTCCTCTCATCCACTCGGCCGCGAAATCGCAGGCCCACCAGCCGACGCAAGGATGATGGTGCATCGTATGCGAACCTCCGATCATCCCGTGCCACATGGCTTGTCACCATCATTCAGTGTGGTACTTCTACAAGGAAACGTGAGGATATTGGCCGGAGGTCTTCTCTGAAATCCTGCACATACACATGGCATCCCGTGCCTCATCGAAGCCTCGCACAGATGCCAGAACCCAGAACCCGACGGCTTCATAGAGAAGCGGAGCCTCATGTTTGACAGGTGAATCATGCTCCGTCTTGTGCCCCGGGAACGACGCAAGCGTGCCGTCATTCTGGACGCGGGCTCGAACCGACATTTCTCGAAATTTCAACGTTGAACCCGTCTCGCCAGCCAATGAGCGGCTGAGATACTCAGAGAACGCTCTAGCCCAATCATCCAGCCCACAAGGTCCCCGTCGGCCTTTGGGATTAGGTAAGGTAAGGTAGGTACCGCAGACTGACATCGAAGGCCCCATTTTCTCCCCCGGAACCCGGACCAAAACTTCCTTAAACTGGCTCGCAGGCGGCGAAGAGTTCGGGCGAGTTGACGTCCGGGCCGAATCGGTCCATCAGGACCCGTGACTGCTCACGTCGATTTATCCAGATAACCCCGATTGACCTTACGATAATCGTAGTATAGAAGTTTGCCCGACCAACGAAACTCATTTTGTTGGTGACTGTATCCGTACATTTGGTAGATCTTTCCCCACTCTTGAACTTTCTCAGTGAATCGCGCTTACGAACGGAAATATTCCTCGCTATTCTTGGAATTCTATGAGGTGTTAAGAAGTGGCGTTGTTCTTCCGTCTGTACAGCGTGCTTGGGAGTTTGAAGAAACAATGCGTGCCGCCATTGCTGCTTCCATGGCCAGAGTCAAAGCAAGAAGCTCGGACCAGCGCCGGGTGACTCGAGCCCCACTTCGGTGCAAGCCAGACGCTGCTGCCCCCGGTTTCAATTGATCTGCAGACTGCCGCCGGCTTTGTTGATGCGCCTCAACACCCGTGTATCTTGACGCGACGACGACAACCGCGACGGAGCTATCTTAGTCAAGCTCAGCGGAACGCATCGCTTTCACGCCTCTTTCTCCAAGGATTCGCGTTGTGCGATATCTTCTGTGATACCAGTTCCTCATTTCCAGTACCCTGCGCCCTAAGCTATGGCTCCCTCCGACAAAAAGCTCGAAGCGGAGCTTCTCTCAACCGTCCGCGAAGTCTTCAAAACCGACAAGGATCAGCTCACGGTCAACCACATCCGGAAGCGCGTTGAGGGGGACCTAGAACTGGAGGATGGATTCTTCTCTTCGGGAAAATGGAAGGAGAAGAGCAAGAAGTTGATCAAGGAGCTCGCTGTAATTGAATCCATTCCTGAGACGCGCCCATCGCTAAATAAAGATTATCGTGATTAACACTGCTGGCTTTAGACCGAACTCCTTGAGAGCCCCGACGCGAAATCATCTCCCCCACCTGAGGAAGACAAAGGGCCGACGGCCAAAAAGGCTGGCAAGCGCCAATCGACCGAAACATCACCGCCGTCAAAACGAAGAAAGCGGTCTTCTAGTCCACAGGAGGAAGAGCCTGAGGATGAGGAATCAGAGGCTGAGAAGCCTAAATCCAAGAAGAAAGCAGCTCCACGCAAGAAGTCACGCGCCACGGTCGAATCCGACGACGAGTTGAGCTCAGTAAATGCGAAACTATCCAAAGCTAAAAATGGTCGCGCTAAGAAGGCAGAGGAGGTCGAGGACAGCGATTCTGACCCTTTAAGCTCGCCACCGGACAGCGGTGATGAGAAAGATGACGACGGAGAGGGCAAATCACAAGACAAAAGGTCAGAGGCATCGCCCGAAGCCGTCGTCAAGGAGAAATCCCCGGCCGTGGCCAAAGAGCAATCCCCGGCCGAGACCAAAGAGAATGATGCAAAGTCCGAGCCTCCTAGCGAAAAGAATGAGGAGCGCGCAGTTGTGGATGATACCTCGAGCGAGTTGTCCGATGTCATTGACGAGCCACCTAAACCGAAGCGCAAGAAGAAGGAAGCAGGAGCACCTAAGGCGGCTAAGCCCAAGAAGGAGAAGAAGGCTGCAGCACCGGAAAGCCAGGACGATACCGAGATCAAGAAGCTTCAGTCTCAATTAGTCAAATGTGGCATCCGCAAAATTTGGGGGTTTGAGCTGAAGCAGTATGGCGACAACTCGAAAGCTAAGATCAAGCACCTCAGGGGCCTGCTGAAGCATATCGGCATGGACGGCCGTTTCTCTGAAGCCAGGGCACGAGAGATCAAGGAGAGGAGGGAATTGGAAGCCGACCTGGAAGCAGTTCAGCAAATGAACGCAAGCTGGGGTTCAGGAGGCCGTTCATCTCGCAGCAAGGCGCGCGGGCAGCCAGCGCCTGCGAAGAAAACGGCGGAAGAAGAGCTCTCCGAGGAGGAGGAGGACAAGAACGACGACAACGAAGATGACGATGAAGAGGCCCACATTTCGTCTCGCGCGAGGGGCAAAGCGCGCGCAGACTTAGCGTTCCTCGGCGATGATGATGAGGAGTCGGACTAATGATGTTGGACTTTGAAAGAGGACCTTTCCCCAAGGCTTGCGGAGCGATTTAGCTGATTACACGTAAGTGCAAGTTGTATTATATACCGTGGTGCTTGCGCATGTTCTTATTTCGGCGCCGTCGCGGAATGTCGACTGAGGCGATAATGGACTTTGGGACAGGCACGATTGATTTCTGCATTACCTATTAAACACATCCATTAGGCTCTCCTCCATAAATATGAGCAGCCAATAATGCATCTTGCGATCAGAGCCGGTCCCCAACTAATGAAAATTGTCATTCTGGATCGCAAGCGTCGCAAGCGAACCTCTCAAGGATATAGGTACGGATGCCCATGCATTGAATCGCCTGCCTCCAGTGTCCCGAAGCCTCTGGATAAACGCACCAGTAAGACGGCAATATGACCGCCCATAACACGCTAGGTAGGAACCTCCCAGCCCCAGTTGGGCGTCGTGGTGTGAGGAGCGCATCCAAAAGAGAGGGGAAGCTCGGCCGTGTCAGCAGCTCTTGTGTCTCCAAATTACCTTACCCCGCCGCGAGCAATTGCCCCGCAGACTCCGTCATTAGGTTCTCTTCAAGAGGTTCCCCCTACATCCTCGTCCAAACCCCACTGCGACTGCCAACAAACGAAAGAAAGCGATCAATAATAGCCTGAATTGCACTTATCCCCGTGTTGCCCAGTTACGCGCGGGAATCGGCCTGCACTTAAAGGACACATACCCTCTATCGCGTTGCGTGATTTCGTTCGAAGCGTCGTTGGTAACTGTCTGTGTTCGACCATCTGTGACCAAACACTTGCACCAGAGAGTAATTGCCCTGCTCGATATCTATCACCATGGCCGACGCCCCCTTCGAGTTCCTGCCCCTGGGCGCCATCCTCCAGTCCCTCAAGGTCAACGGCACCAACATCGTCCAAGGTTTCCCGACCCAGGAGCTTTACGAGCAGCACAACTCTCCTTACTTCGGTGTCACCGTTGGCCGCGTCGCGAACCGCCTCGAATCCGCTCAGATCAAGTCCCTCAACGGTGGTAAGACGTACAAGTTGGCCGCCAACGATGGCGCCAACAATCTCCACGGCGGTATCAAGCCCTGGAGCAAGCGCGTCTGGGACGGTCCCAAGCCCGTGGGCACCCGCGAGATCCCTGGCGTTGAGGGACTCAAGGGCGGCGAGAGTGTCGAGTTCTCGCTCACTAGCGAGGATGGCGATGAGGGCTTCCCAGGAACAGTGAGGGCCACCGTCGTCTACACAGCTGGTACGCAGGAGGTCAACGGCAAGGTGATTTCTGTGCTCGGTATGGAGTACGAGGCTAAGCTCGTCGACGGAGCGGATGAGACGGCTATCAACATGACGAACCACTCCTATTTCAACCTCACCGGCGATGAGACCTTCGCGGGCACCATTGCCACGCTTGCTACGAATGCCCACCTGCCCCTCGAGAAAGGCATTCCGACCGGTGGCCCTGCGCCATTCCCTGGTATCGAGGGCGGAAAGCCGTTTGAACTCGGTATCGAGGGGCCTGCCGTTGATGACTGCTTCATTGTCAATGAGAATCCCGGCTCGGTACCCATCGACACGCGTAAGGAGATGTTGAGGCTCCACGTGCATGCGAAGCACCCCAAGAACGGCGTTAACCTCGAGGTTCTAAGCACAGAGCCTGCTTTCCAGTTTTACACGGGTGAGGGGATTGATGTTCCTGCCGTCGCTGGTGCACCGGCGAGGGGCAAAAGGAGCGGCTTCTGCGTTGAGCCAAGTCGTTGGGTGAATGCCATCAACGTGAAGGAGTGGAAGGGGCAGATGTTGTTGAAGAAGGGCGAGACGTATGGCACTCGCATCGTGTACAAGGCTTGGGCTGATTAACTGCGTATCGCTTTGCAAAGAGTCATTATAACAGATTGCTCATGCGATATCAAAGGATCGAATTGAGTATGGGTGAAGAGTAGGAAGGTATGTGAGCAGTCAACAGTCTCAGTTGAAATTGGAAGCATGGCAGTCCCAGCACCTCGGCTCGGTGTCGTAAGCGTCTGGATTCCATCTCAGAATAAAGTGTCCGTGTTCCTTGGAAAAAAAAGCCGATTCGACTGATCTGATGATGAGAGGTGAAAGTATAAGATACCGGACGAAGACGAGTTCTTGTAAGGTACCTTAGGTGCGTTGCGCGCCGAGGGGCTCTAGCTTTATCTTAGCGCCTGCATCCAGCTTATCACGTCGTTTTCCTACCTTAGCACAGGGGACTTCGACATCACTCCAAGGAAAGCCCACTGGACCGAGCCAAGGTGTGCAACTACCGGATTTGACCAGCAACTAATTACCTACCAAAACCGACCTTCCTTCCTCCTCCAGACACTCTGACCGCTACGACTTCCTCGCCTTTGCCAACAAACTCGAATATTTTCAGTCGCAACACATTTCACAACTGGCGGTGCGAATCCATCATCGCACCGCCTCCTCTGCTCCTCAAACCGCCCAAACAAAACCGATTCAGGTGCATCCACCGCTCCCGACGGCAACCGCGACCACAACCATGACCGACGCCTTCCCGACCCCGACGGCGACGCCGAAGCGCAAGAGAGACGAGGAAAATCTCGAGCTGTCGCCCCACGCCACCTCCAAGTTCTCATTCCAACTCCCCGATGCTAAGAGCGACGAGGACGGAAGCGCGAGTCCGCGCAGCAAGGTGGTCCATAAGTTCCGTGGCCTGGCCCTTGGTGGTGGGGGCGGGGTAGCCCAGCAACAGGGCAGCGGAACCCCCTGTAACCCGACTCGCGACAACGGCGGCGATGTAGTCTTCGACGACGACCCATTTGCGAGTCGAAAGAGAGTCAAGATGCCGGAACTGGAGATGAAGGACGCCGATGTCGCGGACGCCGCTGAACCGAATCCCGTTCCAGACCCTGATGTCAGAAGCGATCCTGGACTTGATGCGGTACTCGCCCCGAAGACGGCCGTTGAACCTGATGCTGCGCCTGCGATTTTGCCGGCCACAACGTTTTCTACCACAACTACTGCAACGCCAGCCACAAATGGCCCGCAAAGATCACACCCATTCATCAACCGGATGCAAGACGCGAGATCCAAAGGACGAAGACGAGCCGGCACACCACCGCTCAAAAACCGCAAAGGCAAGACTTCAGCGGAGACAACAACGCAAGACGAGGATGAGGAGATGGAGGTTGTGGACCCTATCAGAGCTGCCTTGACGTGGAAGGACGAGGAAATTACCATTTACGACCCCAACGACGAGGACGACGACGGCACCGGCATTAATGGAGTCGGGTTCATGCCGACGGCGGCCATGGCGTACGCCCGCACACAAAAGCGCCGGCTGCAGCTGGCCGAGTACAAGAAGCGCGAGGAGAGCGAGGCCAGGGCACGTCGGAACCAGCGTAGACGTGGAAGCGGTGCGGGCTTGGGGGTTAAGATCGATCCGAAGCCTGCTTCGGGCAGTGGTCTGCGCAAGGTGCGATTCGAATCGGAGCCGAACACGATTGTTACGAACGGATAAGAGAGACACTGAAGGGGAAGGTCGGGACTTTGAGGGGCGTTCTCTTTTTAGGACTCTGGATTTATCGCCTTGTATAAGGGCTGGTTATGGGCGTTTGGGTGTGTTTCTGGTAAGGGCGTGGTTGAACGCCGGGTTGCATGAGGTATACTTGCTAATGAGCTCTTGGAAGCACCTCTGTCATTGGCTGATGACGAGTCGGGCATTCTTTTTCTTTACGCGAGGAAGGGAAACGCAATTGCAGCGAGCACGCAATGGAGTTTGGGTGGACGATGTGAATAGTCAGTCTTTTATACCCCAACTTGAAATGCACTAAGATGATACAAGTCTTTCTGGTCCCCTCACGCATCGTGTCCAATGCCAGCAATGCTTATCTATGTGAAGGAAAGATACTCATACACGGGATGCGTATCCTGCCAGAACTGGCTTCGGTAAATAATGTCTACCAGATTTTGTACCAGGCCTTTTGACTGGCCTTGATGGCCTCCTGTTCCTGCTTCTTCTTCTCCAGCGCCTCGATCTCCCTTCGACGCTTGTCAGCCAAGCTCTCCTGGTAGACCTCTACTGTTCTCTTCATCCTGATGCGTTCTTGTCTGCGCTGGTACTGGCAGTACTCAAAGTAGCCAGCGGCACCTGCGATGAAGCTGCCTACAGCCCAATTCGCGGCCTTGCCGGGTGTTCCTGATAGATACGTGAGACCATGGTTCGCTTGAGACAACCAGCTCCTGAAGGATCTTGAAAATAGGCAAGAAAGGAGAGAAAAATTTAGTTACCTCTGAAAACAAATCTTAAACCTCCAACACCGAAACCCGTGGCGATACCAGTAAGGAAACCTCCTCTGGCGCAAGGCGTCTGCGTGACGTTTGCAAAATCCTCGGCCTTGATGCTCTTCACTGCTTCCCCAATGGTCGGGTATTTCTGTCCATGCTCATTCACAGGGAAGTTGGACTGGAATTCCTTCGGGTCCGGCTTCGGCACTATCGCTGCCGGCGTCGTGTTCTCGGATGTCGTTTCTGATCCCGGTGCGCCCTCTCCTACGGGCCCGTTGGTCGACCGTGACCACAGGTACATCTTCTTGCCGTCGCCATCTGTGGTGGTGTGGACGACTGTCCCCGATGGTGGTGGTGGTGGTGGATCATGCGGCATGTTGGTAGCAGTAGTGGTTGCGCATTTGATATTGCTCAAAGCCGTCCTCTCACTCTCATACTCAGAATCTGTCCATGACCTCACCGAATCCCGTCGTTGCTAGGCCGGCTTGGTCTGTGCGTCGGCCATTTTCGAGACGGGTCCCCGGCCGAGCTGGCTTAATTGAGGTGGGGCCCCTTTTTGCTTTTTGGCGGGAACTTGAAGAGACGTGCGTGCATCGGTCGCGTAAAGTCGCGGTGCAAACGCGTCTTTGCAGGTTCCGCTCTAGACCTAGACCACTCCTTCCACCCCGGCCCGCGATCTACCTAAAGATTGTGCACTTAACCCCCCCAGACATAACACAAAAGTGGCAATTGCCAGTCTCCCACTCGTCGAATGTTTGGGAGTGGTTAACGATACCCATACCATTCTGTTTGTCGCCATTTTCTCCCACGAGGACTTCCTGAGATACCCCTTAACTCTCGTTCAAGGTTTCGCCTGCCTTTGGCACCTCTTGTTCGCGCAAACCAGACTCGTTGAATTCGTTTGCGAGGCTCTTATCTATGCTTCCCACGAGACTCGACTGCCTCGAGAGTCTTTCAGCAGGAACTCCGACGGGAACAACGATTACCTCAATCTCCTCCGCCAGTTTAACATCCATCGTCCAGGCAGACATCGAAAATGCCCAATACAAGCCTACGTCGCCCGCAAAAGGGCTTCCGTCGCGGCGGGAAGCAAGCCTACCACGGGCGTACGACACGCACCTTTGCCGCCTCTTCCCGCGCGGAAGCAACCTCTGCCGACGAGAAATGGGAACGCACCCGCCTGGCACACGCCATTGACGAGAACATGGGCTTCGCCCGCTACGAGGGCGGCAAGCGGAAAGAAGGCTGGCTCGTCAACGTGCAGCCCACAGCCATTGAAGACGAGCGCATACCCGGCGGCCGCGCAGCGCTGGACTGCTACTTCCTCGAGGACGATGGCCAGACCTTCAAGGCCACGGTTGAGTACGAACCGTACTTTCTCATCGCCGTGAAAAAGGGCAGGGAGAGCGAGGTCGAGGAGTGGATCAAGCGCGTGCCCGGCGGCGGCGTGGTCAAGACGGTCAAGAGAGTCGAAAAGGAGGACCTGAAGATGCCCAATCACTTGCTGGGATACCGGCGGCCGTTTTTGGAGCTGAGGTTCGCCAATGTGAACGACCTGATGGCGGCGAGGAAGGATATCATGCCGATTGCGGCGAGGAATAAGAAGAATGTGGATGCGATGGACGCATACGCCGAGGTTGCGACGTGAGTTACTCGCCTCTGGGAAGGGCTCTGGACTCTTTGGCTGACGATTTCGACAGAACGAACGGCGACTTTGACCTTTTTGACGACTCACGAGATGACGATAGACGAGCGAATGCTTCTTTTGCCGATGCCAGCGACTTCATTGTCGATATTAGAGAGTACGACGTACCGTACCATGTAAGAGTAATGATAGATATGGGTAGGTCTTGCTTTCGCAAGAGCTCGCATTGGCTGGGCTAACCTTGGCAGATATCCGGGTGGGAAAATGGTATTTCGTTGACGTGAAACACGGCGTTACGAAAGTCACAATCAACGAGGATAGACTAGCCATGGCGGACCCCGTAGTCATGGCCTACGATATCGAGACGACAAAGCTGCCCCTGAAATTTCCCGACGCCGCCACTGACCAGATCATGATGATTTCGTACATGATTGATGGCCAGGGTTTCCTCATCACCAACAGAGAAATCATCTCGGAAAACATTGGCGATTTCGACTACACGCCCAAACCGGAATACCCTGGTCCCTTCATGATTTTCAACGAGCCTAACGAGAAGGCCGTCATTGAGCGGTTCTTCTTGCACATCAAGGAGGCACGGCCGACGGTCATCGCGACGTACAACGGTGACTTCTTCGATTGGCCGTTTGTCGAGGCGCGGGCGAGCGTGAACGGTATCGATATGTACCAGGAGATTGGCTGGAAGAAGGATAGCGAGGACCAATTCAAGTGCGGCTACAGCGTGCACATGGATTGTTTCCACTGGGTGAACCGAGATTCATACCTGCCTCAGGGATCTCGTGGTTTGAAGGCTGTTACTGTCGCGAAGCTTGGATACGACCCTGACGAACTGGACCCCGAACTGATGACGCCGTACGCGCAAGAACGGCCGCAGACGCTGGCAGAGTACTCAGTTTCCGATGCCGTGGCGACGTACTACCTGTACATGAAATATGTGCACCCCTTCATCTTCTCTCTCTGCACGATCCTGCCGCTAGGTGGCGACGATACATTGAGGAAGGGTACTGGTACGCTTTGCGAGATGTTGTTGATGGTCCAGGCGTATCAGAAGGAGATCGTTCTCCCCAACAAGCACGTGTCACCAAGGGAGGCATTCTTCGAGGGACACTTGCTCGACTCAGAGACGTACGTCGGAGGTCACGTCGAGAGTATCGAAGCTGGTGTCTTTCGGTCAGATATCCCTGTCAACTTCGCGGTTGATCCAGGTGCTGTAGATGAGCTGCTCAATGACCTGGATGCTGCGCTGAAGTTCAGTATCACGGTTGAAGAGAAGAAATCTATGGACGACATTGCGAACTACGAGGAAGTCAAGGAGCAGATCGCAGATCGACTACGAGCCCTGAAAGAGACACCAAACCGAAGCGAGCGACCCCTGATTTACCATCTTGATGTTGCTTCCATGTACCCCAACATCATGACGACAAATCGACTGCAACCGGACTCTATGATTCAGGAGTCAGATTGCGCTGCTTGCGACTTCAATAGACCCGGCAAGACGTGTGACAGGCGCTTGCCCTGGGCGTGGAGAGGAGAGTACCTACCTGCCAAACGCGACGAATACAACATGATCAGAAATGCCTTGGAGAACGAAAAGTTTCCTGGCAAGTGGCCTAACTCGCCAATGCGGGCTTACCAGGACCTCAGCCCAGACGAGCAGACGGCTCTTCTGAGGAAGCGTTTGCAGCTCTTTTCGCAAAAGGTCTACCACAAGATCCATGACTCTACGACGATCGTCAAGGAGGCCATCATCTGCCAGCGCGAGAACCCCTTCTACATCAACACGGTCCGCGACTTTCGTGATCGTCGTTACGACTACAAGGGCAAGGCCAAGGTGTGGAAGGGCAAGACGGAGGCCCTCAAGTCCTCGGGCGCGACGTCCACGGAGGTCGATGCAGCGAAGAAGATGATTATTCTGTTTGATTCACTGCAGCTCGCCCACAAGGTCATTCTGAATTCTTTCTATGGCTACGTCATGAGAAAGGGGTCCCGTTGGTACTCCATGGAAATGGCCGGAGTGACGTGCTTGACGGGAGCCACGATTATCCAGCTCGCCCGAAGCCTCGTCGAGCGTCTCGGTCGTCCTTTGGAACTGGATACCGACGGTATTTGGTGCATGCTTCCGGCTACTTTCCCCGAGAATTTTGCCTTCAAGACGAAGAATGGCAAGAAAGTCACCGTTTCCTATCCTTGTACCATGTTGAATCACCTGGTACACGACAAATTTACCAACCACCAATACCAGACGCTCAAGGACCCCAAGACCTTCAAATACGAGACGCATAGCGACAACTCTATCTTCTTTGAGGTCGACGGTCCCTACAAGGCCATGATTCTGCCTACTTCCAAGGAAGAGGACAAGAACTTGAAGAAGCGTTACGCTGTCTTCAACGACGACGGCAGTCTGGCGGAGTTGAAGGGTTTCGAGGTGAAGCGCAGAGGTGAGCTGAAGCTCATCAAGATCTTCCAGCAGCAAATCTTCAAGTTCTTCCTTGAAGGCACAACCCTGGCTGAGTGCTACACCGCGGTCGCTAAGGTGGCGAACCAGTGGTTGGATGTGCTGCACAGTAAGGGCTCGACCTTGGCGGATGAAGAGCTCATGGAGCTCATTTCCGAGAACAGGAGCATGTCCAAGACTCTTGAGGAATATGGCACGCAGAAATCGACGTCAATCACAACCGCAAAGCGTTTGGCGGACTTCTTGGGCGAGCAGATGGTCAAGGACAAGGGTTTGAACTGCAAGTTCATTATCTGCGCAAGACCAAAAAATGCCCCTGTCACTGAGCGAGCCGTGCCGGTTGCCATTTTCTCTGCTGAGGAGACCACAAAGCGGTTTTACCTGAAGAAGTGGCTGAAGGAGGAGCCTGCTGATACCGACCCGAGAGCGCTCTTGGACTGGGACTACTACCTGGAGCGTCTGGGTTCCGTTATTCAAAAGCTCATCACCATCCCCGCTGCGCTTCAGAAAGTCCGCAACCCAGTGCCTCGTGTTCCCCATCCCGACTGGCTCCAACGCAGGATCAACATCAAAGAGGACAGAATGAAACAAAAGAAACTCACCGATCTCTTCACCAAGAGCCCGTTGGAAGATATTACCAACTTGAACGGCCGAAATATGGATGACATTGAAGATTTCGGCAGCAAGCTGTTGAAACCGAAGCCAGTCACGGCAGTGGTGGCCTCATCACAGCCAGCTTCTACAGCCCAGAAAAGAAAGTCACCCGAGCCTGTCGAAAACGCTGATCCCTTTGCGGCTTTGCCCAAGGTCATGCCCTCGCCCTCGGAAGACTATGTTGGCTTCCTGCAGTATCAGAAGCAGAAGTGGAAGATCCAAAAGCAGGCTCGCATTCGCAGGCGACAACTTTTCGGTGATCGACGTGGCAACCAAAGCAACATCCAGGCGACTTTCATGAAGCAGGCGCATCTTACCTATATGAATACCTGGCAGCTTCTACATCTGAAGGCCACCGAGACTCCTGGAGTCGTGAACGCTTATGTGCTCATCGACGCCAAGATCCATACCATCAAGGTCAGGGTTCCGCGACAAGTGTTCTTGAACTTGAAGAGTGGCGACATGCCGGACGTGGATATCCCAGGCTGTGAGGTCGAGCAGGTCAACCATACTCTACCGAACGGGCACTCCTCTGTTCATCTCTTCAAACTCACCGTTCCTGAGGATGTCTACTTCGCCGAGTCCGACAAATTCTCGCTTCTCTTCAACCATCCCAGTGTCGAGGGCGTGTACGAGAGGCATCTGCCGCTCAACATCAGGGCTGTTCTTCGATTAGGCAACCTCTGCACCATCGACGAACAGCAAGATGCTGTGCTCGGAAAGGGACTAGATCAAGGATTTGACCTTTCCGGCTTAAAGCGGCCCCTAAAGCCAAGGACGTACCTCGACTCCTCTCCTCTGGCGTACATCTATATCTCTCACGTCACTGCGGGCGACAGGCAAATCTTTGGTGTCTTTTCAACAACTAGAGACGAGGCCCATGTCATTATCCTACAGAAGAACAGAGATTCGGGCCAAGACCTGCCCAACATCACTAGGATCTATGCAGAGCTTCTCGCCCGGCGCGGCGAGGAAGCGGAAGGCACCAACTGGCAAGACTGCTTCCGCTACCAGGAGAAGCTCACCTTCAAGATCACTCAAGTGACGACGAAGAGGAAAGCGCACTTGGAGCTCAGCGACGTGGTCAAGAAGATGAGAAAGGACGAGTTGCGCCCGCAGATGATGGTGATCCAGTCTTCCCAACGCAACATGCTGATCACAGATGTGCCGATTTTGGGCGATTTCCCCATCCTCCCTCTCAAGTACGAGCCCGCGGACAGCTCACTACCGCCGCTCGGCTGGCAAGCTGTCGTGGCGAAGCGCCTTGTCGGCCATTACCTCGGACTCGGCTCCTGGATCCTGCACCTGACAACCCTTGCGCGCTACGGTGACGTACCACTTTGCAACTTGGAACGCGAGGACCCTCGCTTCCTCATCGACATCACCTACGCTCGTCGTTTGCAAAACAACCATATCGTGCTTTGGTGGTCCGGTAGCCCTCGCCCCGACCACGCAGGCTACGAGAAGGACGACATCACCGGGCCCCTTGAGACCGTGCAAATGCCTTCCGTCAATAATCCCGGCACATTCTCGTCAGTTTGCATTGACCTAGAAGTCAGGAATCTCGCCATCAACACCATCTTGACATCCTCACTCATCAACGAGCTCGAAGGAGCCGACTCTGTCTCATTCAACCCTGGCGAAGGGTCCGGAGACGATGTCATCACATCAGAAGGCACGTTCGCCAATGCAGGTGTTCTCGTTCTCCGTGAGATGGTAAAGAGTTGGTGGCAGGAGGCATGCAAGGGCAACACCATGGCCGACGTCATGGTCCAGCATCTCGTCCGCTGGGTAGAGAACCCGGACTCGTTCTTGTATGATCGGGCGCTGCACTATTACGTCCAGATGATGTCTCGCAAAGCGTTCCAGCAGCTCATGGGCGACTTCCGCCGCGTGGGCTCACAAGTCGTCTTTGCCAACTCGAACCGTCTGCTCTTGCAGACCACCAAGGCCGAGGTCGGCACCGCGTACGCCTACAGCCAGTATATTATCAAGTCGATCAAGAGCAAACCCCTCTTCCACTTCATCGACCTCGAGATCAAGGAGTACTGGGACTACCTCGTCTGGTACGACGAGTTCAACTACGGAGGCAAGGCGTGCCAAGAAGTCGTCGAAGCCGAGAACCAGAGTCTCGACACTGTCATGCACTGGCAGATGGCTACATTTCTACCTATCCGTCTTCAGCCGACGTTCCAGGATTGGGTCATCGAGTTCATCCATCTCATGCACGCCCTAAAACGTCCGCAAGGGGAGTTTGACTCTACACCTCGGCTGACACAGCTCCCACAAAAGTCTCTCGCCGAGGGCGCGGAGGGACAGATCATTCTCGGCAAGAAGTTTGAGAAGCCTCTCAAGAAGGACATCGCGAACCTAGTCAATCTGCAGAAAAGGGAGCTCTTGCATCCTGAGCTTGCGGGCGATTACTCATTCCCTCAGCTGCCGGGCAGCCACCTCGCACATCTGTCTTCGAGAAACGCCGTATTGGAGCTGGTCAAGGCTCTCATGCAGGTACTGTCGCTTGACAAGAACATCACTCTCGAGGCGAGGTTGCTGAGAAAGGAGCTGCTGGCCATGTTCGACGTGCGCGAATTTAGCAAAGAAGGCGCCTTCCAGAACCCCAGCGAGAGCCTCAAACTCATTCAGCTTTCGTGCGACAGCTGTACCATGGCCCGCGACCTCGACTTCTGCAGAGACGAGGATTTACTTCCCGAACTCGGCCCCGATGGCAAGCGCATGGGGCCCGAGACGAGGCCGTGGAGGTGCGGATTCTGCGAGGCCGAGTACGACCGCAACGCTATCGAGGAGATGCTGCTTGCGCAGGTCGAGGCGTTTGTGGTGCAGTGGAGCACGCAGGACCTCAAATGCGGCAAGTGTGGTGCGCTGAGGCTGAATGAGTTTATGGAGCATTGTACTTGTTCGGGCGAGTGGGTTGAGAGTGTGAGGAGGGGAGACATCGTCAAGAGAGTTGGGGTATATGGGAGTGTGGCGAAGTTTTTCGGGTTGAGGATGCTGGGGGAGGTTGTCGAGGGGTTGAAGAGGGGGTTGTGAGGTGAATTGAAGCCTTGAAATGACTCAACGTATGCATATAAGGTGTTCTTTGGCGTTTGGGCAGGGTTTGGGAGATGGTTATGGTCTACTTAATCAGCCCCTGAGATATTTTCTTTCTTCGGCTTGTCTTGAATGACGAGATGGCATAATCAATTTTTGGTTGCTGTGACCTTTGATTCCTGTGACTTCAAGGCCTGACCTGTGGAGTAGTGTGAACGTACGTCTATAAGCCAGGGAAACGAGATGACGTTCCTTGGGCTATACCTGTTCAAGATCTGACTCTCGACCTGAGTGTAGTTGCCCATCTTCTCTTGCGTTGACAGATTCTAAACACTTGATCCTACCTTTCACATCAAATCGCAACAACAGTTCTAGCATTTACTCATACAGAACAAGGAAGCTCAAGAACGGCGCCAGACGCTACGCATAAGTGAGCGACTACTTTCATCTTTAAGAACACCTGATGTCAATGGATAGCTAGGACAGAAACCAACGCTACAGTATTAAGGGTTAATTTACAGGTCCTGACCTCACAGCTGCAGAGTGGGGCTCAACTGAAGTCTTTGGCCTTTGTGAGTTGAAAAGACGACAGGACTAATGTAAATGAAGCTTCCATTTTGCAAGTATGAGAATGACATCCGCAAAAGTCGTCCCAACGCACTTCATTTGTGGACTCGAGGTTAATCGATTCAGCAGCATAGTTCCGTTCTTGCTCCAGACTTGCGAAATGACAGGTGTTCCCTTTCAGGGTGGAGGTAGATAACGAGAAGTCTTGCCATCTACAGTCTGGCTTGAGGGTAAGCTGGTCGCGCAGCAGTCCGACTGTAAGTTCAAGCCCACAGGCACAGCGAAACTTTCCACGAATCAAACGCAATATTTGCTGACCGATCGCCTTGGTTTAATCTTTAGTTGACTGAGCTGAGATAAGTACGTTAAGACTTAAAGGTTGGAAGACTGAAGAGGCCCCCTCTAGCGTCGAATGATCTTAGTTTCTTTATTTGGATATTTCTACATGCGAAATGCATCCAGCCACAACTCCATGACCTTTTAGGCACGAAAATGTTAAGTTAGCGCGAAGCTTTTCTGGGAATTCAACTTTGACTGGAGTTTTTGCATCTGTGAGGCGATAA
The DNA here is from genome assembly GCA_036785495.1 of Colletotrichum neosansevieriae. Taxonomy (NCBI): domain Eukaryota; kingdom Fungi; phylum Ascomycota; class Sordariomycetes; order Glomerellales; family Glomerellaceae; genus Colletotrichum; species Colletotrichum neosansevieriae. The sequence goes on from JAVHLV010000009.1 coordinate 128,022, forward strand.
TAATTCTTCTTTACTCACAGTCTTACAGGATTACTACCCGAGCCCTGCTGCCTATTTGATGTCTGTAGATAGCCAAGGCAGTTTCCACCCCATATTTCAGTTAACGTTTTATCCCATGAATACAAAGACGTTTATCAAAAGCCGCCTTATGAAATTTGGTCTTGTCTTGCGGTAGGAGTTAGGGAGTAGAGGCTGCAAAGATGCGGGCGGCACCGTCCGATTCTGTGAGGATCATCTGCGTCTAGCTTGAGCCAAAGTCAAATGACCCTTCGATCTCAACCATAGTATCCGCTGGCCTGCTTCCGACACCATTCCATTTTTAAGAAAACCAGTCGCAGGGAGTAAGCGGATGGGTTGCAGACAGTTAACGATGTGACCCCCGAAGCCTTGTTGGGCGGAGTGCGGTTCATTTAAAGCCTGGCCCCTGGCACAAAAAGCTTATCTCGTCTTGGCTCCCCTCGGCAAAACGTTGCCGCTTACATGAACCACATTCAACTTCTGATGGCTGCTGTGCCGCACTGTGCACACTAGGTACACAACGGCATCGGGCCGTTATCATTTTCACCTAGTCCACTGAGACAACCCCTATTCCTTGCATTTTCTTAACTGCGAAAGCCTATCAGAATTTGTCTACGACCTCCCCTAGCAGGGTTTCTGAGCCCCTAGTCATATGGGACCCTTGTAATGGGCCGACGTCGGCAAGAGATCGGAGGCTTGCCGACTTCAGTCACTTCACTTTCGCCTTGTGGATGTTTCCAATCTCCTCGGCTTCAATATCACACGTTCAGGCGGCACGTCGCTTACAGGATCCATAATCGAACACTGCAGCCTAATGCAACCTCACTTGAACCTCCGGGATCATTTTTGTCGGCCTAAACTCCGTTCATAGAGCGGAATATCCGTCATGGAGGGTATGAACTAGACGTGCATTGGCTCAGTGACGCCTGCCTGTCTCGATGCTGTCCGTAACTGTCGCTGCCAGATAGCTGAGAGTCCATATACTGAACGTAAGCCCGTCAGCCACAGAGTTAAGCTGTGCCTGCTTGCTCCCTACCACCAGAAAGCCAATTGATCCAGGCAATTCGTCGTCATGGACCGTCACTCTTTTTACTGTTTTGTTTTTGCACTCTTTACAGTTCAAACGTGCCACTCCTTCAATCTCTACCCAGCCATTAACGCCGAAAAGCTATCAAAATCACTGAATGTCACGTCAGAATGCATTGCGGCTTTGTAAGTACCAAGAGTTTATCACTGAGAGTTTTTTTCTAGTGCTTTGAACTAAGTTGGGAATAGAAACCAAACTATCTCAGAATGTGACCAGACGTTGCTGCAGATGGCAATGAATCTGGAGAATTACGGGTGGACCGTGGACCGATGAAAACCTTACGGCTGTCTACGACTCTGGCTGTGCCCAAGCTGTTGGCGACTGGAACTACAATGCTGCAGACCGCTGCTACGAGCAGACCTTCACAGCATATGGGAAACTCGTCCCAATGACCCAATCTAAACAGTCACTGAGCGTGTGGTGGACAACCTTAGATTCACCTGCTTGGAATCGGGGTATGTCAACACCGATGCGTGGAGGGAACAGACGATGTTCTAATTACCACCAGGTCGGAGAACTACACATACTGTTTGACCGAATCGCAGGAGTGGGTGGGTGCCGATGTCCTTCGCGTTGATTGCGACGTAAATCCTTCGGACCCTACCTGTGGAGGGAATTCTACGGACATTCCGGAGGCTAACGTGCGTTTGGGAAACCTTTATGAAGACTATGTTGTAAGTTCGCCGCCTGAGTGACTTCCTGTTTTCCGTATTTACAGCATGAACCTTTTCGAACTACAGCGTTATTCAACCGATTCCGTGTGTCGCTTTCTCCGTCATGACAACTCCGGCATGTACAAGATGGCAGCTCGATGTTCAACCAGTTGTATTCGACGTGTTTTACGTGTCTTAAGCTGACCATTCGTTTGATATCCCTCAAACATGACGTTTGTAGTTTGAGCCGCCGATAGCTCTTTGGCTCTATTACGACCTGCCAATCCTTGCACACCGAAGCGCACGCACCCCATCCTGACGTACCTCGTGTAAGGATTTCGATAATCGTCAGGCGGATCTCCCGTGGAAGAGAACTCCAAGCTGGCCCTGGCGTCGCTGTTGAGTCATCGGAGTCGGTGGTCAGCATTGTTGTCGACACTTTCCACGTTGGAGAGAATGTGTAGAAGTTTTGGAGTTGTCAGAGCGCATACTTTGAGGACCAAAATAGTAAAGAGGGGTTCGGGCATGCTTCACGGCTAATACCATCAGAAGATTCGTTGACTTTTATGAGGTTCGATTTTTAGACTCAGTAGGATGGCTATGGGGTATTGTACCTTTTTGCTATAGGTAATTGCAAAGTTCTTACAACCAAGGCCCTCAGGAAATTAGAATATCAAATTGTCCCAAGGTACTTTGAGGAAGAAACTATAATTATGTTTTTGGTATACTTGAAAATAGTGTAAACTTGTAAAAATAAGAAAGTGACCCAAGCAAAGCGCTCCCCCTAGTGTTGTCTATTCAGTATATATATATATATATAACCGGAAGGAGCTCCCCCCTGAATCCTCGAAGTGGATGGGCTGAGTTGCGCCTACTGACTACCTCTTGCCAGTTTAGATACCTTTATAACATACTACAAGGGCAGTAGCATGCAAGTCACGGCTGCTTTGCGTGAAGTTTCCCTGGGCCCAATCAGCATCAAACGTGGCTCGTTCAACTTCAACCCAAAGTGGAGGGCACTCGACGCTTTCGTTTCGAGGCACCCGACCCTGGATTAGACTTGCATGGTTTCTCGGTCGAGCCCCACCCCCAAGCCTCATGTTACTACGCAAACACACGTATGATCTTCAGTGTATAAGTTGTTACTTCGCTGTCCTTCAAGTTCTTGCCCTTTGTACCATGCATTTGGTGCCTCTGGATGGGTTCTCTCACATTAGCCTATTGTTGTTCCTCACCTTCGCATATCGAGGAGCGCTTCACTGTTGAGGACTCAAATCTGAATCGGAGCCTGGCTTGAAGGAAGTTGAGCCTCGAGTTAAGGGAGTCTCATGACCCACGAGACTGATGGCCCTTGATAGGGGTACTGAAGACAGTGGGGACGAGGATAGACAGTGAAATCGAAGGTATCCTAGGGTAGATCAATTGTTATAGCTGTAGTCGGGTTTTCTAGTATTTAGGATTCAATATATGAAGGCGCAGTCTGGATGTCAAAGATGATGGAGAAAAACCTTCGCGTTGTAGCTAAAAAAAAGATCGCCAAGCGTCTTCAGATCTAACGGTTTTGTTCCAGTTGAATCCAAGGAAGAAGTCCAAATTATCCGTCCTCAAAGAATTAGTAGCGTTCACACCAGTCAACGGATGGTTGATTCATCTAACGACAAGTAGCAAGCGCTCTATGAAATCCTTGACCTTGACATCTTGTGAGTAGGACAGGAGGCGTGTTTAGTGGGTGGTTTGCATATTACATGATCAAGCACTCTTGATCGGTAACTTGAGTAACGCAATCAAACCCCCGTTCAAGGTCCTTCAGGTAGAATGGCGGTAGTCGTCGAAGTAGAGGTCGCCCTAGACGATGATGAACTTGACGTTGACGTCGATGTGGTAACTGGCGGAGAACTGCTGCTCGTTGAGGAAGTATTTGATGTTGAGGTCGAGGAGGGATCCGGCGCAGAACTAGATGAAGAAGTTGAAGGCTGGGCGCTGGAAGAAGTAGAACTGGCTGAGGTGGAGCTAGGTGATGACGAGCTGGCCGGAGGAGAGCTAGAGGATAGGGAACTCGACGCAGGCAGGCTGGACGATGAGGTGCTGATGGCTTGAGAACTAGATGAGGCCGGGCTGCTTGTCGAGGAGCTGCTAGAGGTGGAAAACGGACCAGAGATTGGCGTCGTGATCACTGGAGAAGCTGGCAGACTAGAAGATGTACTGGCGGTAGTCGTACCAGGTGTGGAGGAGACAGATGGGGATGAGCTGCCAGAGCTACTGACCGACCCAGAAGACGCGCGACTGGAGAGAGACACTGAGGCGCTGGAAGTGCTTCGGGAAGAACTGCTGACGGCTGATGAGCTTGGTGTCGACACAGATCGGCTTGAAGAGCTTGAAGGTGCTCTTCCGCCTACGATGGCCAAGACGAATTCTCCAATGAATGGGCCAGTCGGGGCTGCACTGGAAACTGGAGTCGCACTGCTGGACCCAATGCTGGTTGGCAAGGAGCTGCCAGATGGCACGGTACTGGAGACAGAAGTTGGGGTAAAGCTGACTCCGGAACCCGACGCACTACCTGAGAGGACCGAGCTGGGTCCAATACTGGTTCCCGAAGAGCTTTGGACGACTGACATGGTATCGGAAGTGGTGGGGCCGAGACCCAAGCTTGTCCCGGTGCTGGTAGAAGTTGTAAGGGGCCCAGTGTTTGCCAGCGGAAGCGTGGGAAGGCTGGACGAAGACAGAGTGACTGTCGCGGGGGTGATGGCCACTTGAGATGCCGGAACGACGACGAATAGGGGAACAGCGTCCACAGCGCCAGTTCCCTGGCGTCTCCAGAGATCGCGACGACGACGTTTGTTGCCGGCGGCCGCACATTGTTCCGGAGCAATGAGAGGGAGCTCTTTGAGGGTCGTACCACAGAAACAAGTATTTCTGTTGGCACCGGTCATCGTGAAACCCCTGACAGCACAACTGACCGCACAAGTGGCTGCGGTGAAAGAGGATTCCTCTTGACTCGTGTTCCCGCCGAACGGCGACTCACCGGGAGGTACGCCTCTGCAGCCCTGAGACTGGACGACGAAGGGCTGAGTTGACCTTTGCCCAGTCACTGGATCGATGACTTCGAAAATGACGATCAATGCTTCGCCAGCCTGAATCTCGAAGACCTTCTCAAACGACACAGGCTCAAGAGAAAGTACTGCAAATGAGAAAGCTGCAGTCGAGCTTGGGCTAGCCGTTGTAAGCTCGGCAGTTGAGGAAGGAATTGACTGGCTCGACGGAGTACTGTCCACAGGAGATGATGAGGGCGGTAAAGGACTTGAGCTGGGAGGTACAACAGGCGACGATGATGGCTCGGGTAGAGGACTTTGAGATGACTCTGGGAGGAGAGACGGGGAGGGTTCCGGCGAAGGGCTTGGCGAAGGACCTTGAGATGGCTCTTGGGACGAGCTAGGGCTGGAGATGGGCGAAGATTCTGGGGAAGGTGAGGGACTAGGCGAAGGGCTTGGGCTTGTTGAAGGCTCCGACGAAGAAACGGAAGGGCTCGGCGACGGAGTTGGCGAAGGGTCCGGCGATGATGAGGGGGTCAGAGTACGAGTTGGCTGCACAGATTGCTCCGCCGATGAGCTGAAACTTGGGGTAAGAGACGGTTGTGGCGACGATGATAGAGTTGCAGTCGGAGTCACAGTTGGTTCGACCACAGGTTGAGAAGTGGACGTAGACGTCGGCTGAATGGGCTCAGAGGTTGAAGTAGATGTCGTCTGAATTTGCTCCGAAGTAGACGTCGACGTCTCTACTACCGGCTGAGTGGTCGACGTGCTAGATGTCTCAGTCGCAGGTTCAGATGTCGAGGTAGAGGTCGGCTGTGCTGGCGGCTCCGAAGTCGGCGTTGAAGTTGGCTGTGTGGTCGGCTCAGAAGTTGAAGTAGAGCTTTCTACAGGCGGCTCAGAAGTCGAGGTTGTCGTGGTGGAAGTTGACTGATCTATAGGCTCAGAAGAAGTACTGCTTGAAAAAGTGGGCCCAACTGAGGTTTCTGAGGAGGTAGTTGTCCCAGGCTCAGAACTGGTTGGCTCAACTATGGGTTCAGATGTGGACGTTGATGGAACCTGGGGCTCAGAAGTCGTAGTAGACGTTGTTGGCTCTAATGTGCTTGACGATTGAGTTGTAGGCTCCGTACTCGTAGGGGTTGGATCCACCGGCGGCTGGGATGTGCTAGTAGACGTGATTTCGCTGGTTGAAGTCGGAATTTCCGAGCTAGTAGACTCACTTGACGTGGTCGGCTGCTCGGAGCTTGTAGGCTCACTTGTCGTCGTAGGCTGCTCTAAGGTTGTTGAAGTTGAAACCTGGGAATCCGGATCAATGGTCTCCGTTGAGCTCTGTGAAGACGCCGGCTCGCTTGTTGTAATCGGCTCTTCTGTTGTTGCACCTTCCGTGAACGTAGTCGGACTTTCAGTCCTGGCCGAGCTGGTCGTTGTGGGCTCGTCTGTTGTCGTGACTGTGCTCTCCAAAGTCGTACTTAGGTCCGCACTTGTTGTGGTGGGGTCCTCGATGCTAGTGCTAGTCTCTTCTGTTGTCGTTGTCGTTGTCGTTGGATCTTGAGACTCAGGATCAATAGTTTCCGCTGTGGTCGTCTCACTTGTGGTACTTGGGGCTTCTGTCGTTGTGGTCGGCGCATCGGTTGTTGTGCTGGGGTCCTCCGTTGTCGTGGTAGGGTCTTGTGATTGCGGATCGACAGTCTCCGTAGAAGTTTGGTCCGTTGTCGTGGATGGATCCTCTGTTGTGCTGGTTGGGGCCTCGGTTGTCGTGGACGGGTCCTCTGTCGTGCTTAGATCACTCGTCGAGGTTGGCTCATCCGTTGCAGTTGTCTCCGTGGCAATGCTGTCCGTCGTAGTCGTCAAGTCAGTTGTCGTTGTCGAATCGTCCGTCGTGGTTACCTCCGTCGCCTCTGTGGAACTCTCGGTGGATGTCTCGGTTGCCGTGTTGGAAGTGGACGTGGTCGTAGAAATAAAATCAGGGTTCTCCAAAACATATTGAGCGGTCCCAAAAGCTAAACCACCGCAATTTTCGGCGGTGTTGCCAACGCAAGGGGCGCTACAGTCGCCATCTGGATCCGTTGACAAATTTCCTGCAATGCTGTTACCGCAGCTGCAACTTGATCCGCCAGACAGCGCGTAGTATCGGAACGGTGCGCAGAATTCCAGACAGGTCTGGTGCGTCGTGCTGGCAATGTCCGTTTGTGGTTGGTAGTTGCTATCTTCATTTCTCACGGGAGCCGCGTTATCCTCCAGAGGGAGGTAGCATCCCGGTACGGATGGATCGGTCTGAGCCTGGATTTGTTCGATGAAAGAGACTGATAAGGAGGCCACCACGGCTGCCTTCACCAACCAAACCATCTTAACCGGTGATCTAAGAAAGACAACTTAGAAGAACACAGAGCCGTCAATTACAATGAGGCAGAGGTGTATCGAAACTTTGAGTTGCAGCCTTCTCCTAATAGAGAGATAGTATCCTTCGCAAGAAAAGAGTACACGACCTCACGCTCGCGGAGATGCTGAACGTAGACAGGTGTACACAGAAAGCGGTGCGAGTCGAGAACGGCGAGGGTGAAGAGAGAAAATGGTCAGGCTTGCTCTTTTCTTCTTCCCTTCCATTTTTGCCAAGGCTTTCCTCCCCAGCAAGAAAGAATACGCCCTTCCATCCCTTCAGGGCAGACCAATGTCTCAAACAAATCCCAGAAACCTGGAATGGTAAGATCAAGGATTTTTCGCTACTCAAGCTTGGAGGAATTTTCCCCTTGAGCGCCCAGCATTCCGTGTGTCGCTCCGTTCTCTCCCTGCCTTGCATGTACGCTTATCTGGCCAGAGTCCCGCCATTTCGGCCGGCGACGCTTCCACTTCGGACTTGATACGAAAATGGCGAAAGCCTCTGAATGTCTCAGAGACCTCACACCGACGGCCACGCAATATCCCTTTTGTAGGGTTGGAGTAATTGATTGTGGCATGCGCTGCCCAAGTAAATGATAGGAATGCCCACCGCCCCTTTAGTTTCCACTACATGTTTATGGTATCAAGGGAATGGGAGCCATGTGAGGCTGGTAGCTTATCAAGCCCTGAGGGGGAATGGATCAGGGCCGTTGACCCAGGGATGCGGTGGAAACGGGCCGGCAGTTCGTGATAGTGTGTCTGGTAATTGCCGCTCCCCGCCGCTCACGTCGTACGAAGACCGGGTCCCACAATCTTGACCGAGGCCTTAAACGTACCACGCAAAGCTTGTTCCCATGGAGGGTCCGGTAGGGGTATGGATCAACTGTCATATCGCTGAGGTGACGACGTACGAATTCCTAACGGATTCTAGTCCTGGTCTTCATTCTTGCCTGCAATCGTGACGAGGCTCCGTGCTGCGGTACGTGGCTCGGTAGTCAAGTAAAAGAACCGAAGGCGTCTCGGCTCTAGTTTGAGGAAGTTTCCCATGATAGCCTGGTGGTATTCGTTCCTTAGACCTTCGTTACATGGCTAGCGACGTGGCTTCTCCAGCCCGTGACCGCTTAATGAGAGTGCCCACTGGCATGATGTTGAGCTCATGGTCAATAGACGAGAAAATCCTCCTTCGATGTATTGTTGACTCGCAGCTTCCGTCTCAGCTTGTGCTCTAGGTCCTCGTTGTTGATGCATTATCTCCGTAGCCTCTAGCTTCGTCGCCCCAGTGCATGATTCCTTCGACGTAACAGGTTCCAAACAGGGTGACACCACGTTTGTTCGGGCGTCTCCGCACTACGCACGGCATCAGACCGCCTTCGAGAACACAAATACTGTCCCCTTGACGCATCCGCTCCGGCCCCAGCCCAATCTGTCCTCGAGAGGTCACAAACAGCCGGTAGCCACTAGCTACGGCTCGGATGGTGTCTTCAATCCACTTTAGGTGGCCATCTGCAGCATCGCCGGCGTCGAAGTTGATGGCGCCATCACTGTTCGACTGCTGAAGAAAGGTGAGTAGGAAGGGCCAAAGTTTCTCGTCGAATTTACTTTCTCTCTGCCCATCCCGAAAAGTGGCTGATGTCTCCTCTAAAACCGTCCAAAAAGATTGTGAAGCGTTGCTGGCAAACCGGCGATCTTCTCCAAAAATCCTCTTTGAGAGCTAAGGTAGACTGAATGGTCGTAATTGGAGCCTTCGAGAAATAAGTTTGCCAGACTTTCGGCGGTGTAAAACAGCATCCAGTGCGAGACTTGTTTGACTTCGTCCTGATTGAGACCTTGGGGGGCTGAATAATCATCAGACCCAGCCTCTGTCCTCACTGAGTAACACAGACACCGCGCGACAACTTCCACGAGAGGCTCTGTATGCAGCGTTTGCTCCTGCTTGATGACTTGCCAGCACGCGGATATGATGTGAGACACCGCCTCAGCAAGATTGGACAGATCGCTGGTGATGGGATCGTAGTGCTCTCTACACTACAACTGACTCCTGTAGCACTCAAAACGAACAGGTGATGTTCTGAAGCATGAACTGGATCGACCTGAGCGGGAATACGATGTACTGTTTCCCTCCCAGAATCGGAGTCAATATCTCCGTCGGCCAGGCGTTGAAAATGCTCTTGCGGTTATACGATATGGTCTTCCGCGCCAGCTTGAAAATGTCGGAATCTAGCACGACTTGCGTTGAATCCCTGAAATAGCTCTCCATGCAGACGTATGCGTTGCTGATCCCAACCTGGTATTGAACAGTCCGAAGACCAATCAGGGACCCCGGAGGGCACATCAGTCCGAGACTTGGCAAGCAAGTCAAATGTTGTAACCCACAGATGTCCCGTTTGCCGGACGATCTCGTAAGCCACCTTCGTGAACAAATCCCTCGCTCTCACTTCGTAGTCAGGATTGATGTTCAAATCATTGTGGCTAAAGACGGCCTCGCTCCTCAAATCGTCCGCAAGTCGACGAAGTGCAAAAGTCTTGTCACGCGGTTCGGATGATCTTCTATTGCGAAAGTTTTTGGGCAGCCAAATAATAGAGATGTTGGTTTCAATAGAAAACATACGATACGAGCCGCGAACGCGAAGAAAGTCAATCGTGTCGGCCTTTGCTGCCAGACAGGACATTACTTGAAATAGGTTCGGCGAATCTGGCGAAGGCGAGTCAAGGAATTCGCGCGCTCCTTGGCCTATTACCCTGAAAGGAATGGAAACACGACCATAGGCAATAGTGAGCTCTTTGGCAACGCAAGCCTCTTGTACAATCCAAATGCGATTCCACCAGTCGCTGACAGCGAACAGACGAATTCGCTCTGACATTCGTCACCGTATTTCATCTTCGGCCAAGAGTTCTGGTGTCGATACTATTTCTCGGCCTATTGTGGCTGCAATCTCATGTATGGGCGCTGATATGAGACTGTAAAGGCAAAGAGTTTCCTCATGTTCGGATAAAGATCCCGGCGTAGAGGATTGCCAGAAGTTGAGTGAGCTTTTGATGAGGGGTATGTCCATTTGTTTGCCGGTGAAGCGAACAGCGGGAGATTTTCCGAGCAGTTCAAAGCGAATGGGATAGTCTTCGCGGCTGCGATCCAAACCATCGCCTACGTAAGCGATAACCTCGGTGGCTGAGCCGAAGATCTCGTGCATCAGCCCAACTTGATGGCTCTTCTCGACACCGTTGTTTTGGTTGATGCATATGGAGTCTACCCAGATCGTGATATGGTTCGCTGACTGACGAATGGCTCGTAAAGCCCGATCGAGATTGAATGTGATGCATTGTGCCTTGCCGTTAATGATGATCTCGTTGGACTTCGAAGTGCTGCCCCATGCGTACGACAACGCGACGTATTGATGGTTCTGATTGGCAAGATACAGCTCTGCTTCGAGGTCATCGAGCCAGTCGCCAGGCAAAAGACGTAGAAGCCGGATCTCTTGGCCATTAAGCTCATCGTAATACTGGAAGGCTGACATTGGCACAGCTCTTGTCGCTGAACCTGCGATTTCGTTGCCTGCAAGTTCCGTTCATCATGTTGCCAAGAAAATTCGAGGTAATACGTGACCGAAAGCTTGGTGAGGTCAGCCCGCAGCTCTGAGGTTCATGACAGTCATTGTTGACAAGCCTGTCCGAGATACAGCGGCAATCATCGACACCATGAGAGTGCCGCCGCTGGACACTTGGAATACGGGATTGGCGTAGAGTGACCAACCGACACCAGAGTCAGGAATATGAGGCCGACATCCCAAGAAGCTGGTAAACGTTGAAAAGGAGCAATTCATTTTGTGGGGTCGAGCTGGCAGGAGGAACCGGGGTGAGGGGTGGGAGTACCCCTCCTCAATTACATAATCCACATCAGGTAAGGCAACAATGGGTGTGGCCCGTGCCCAAGGAACATCACGAAAGGCTGCAATAATTTTTTGGAGCTCCAGAAGCTTCTTGGGCCACGAACAGTAGAACTTCAGCCTTCTCGCGACGACACACGAAACCCGTCCGATCCGACGTCACGAAAATAGGCCGCTGTACTCGTCGTCACCCAAATCATACTTCAAAATGTCGTTCGGAGGCCAGACCCCGACCATTATCGTCCTGAAAGAGGGTGAGTTTACCCCACCGCCTTCCCCTTGGTCGCTAGGAGCCATGATTGACGAGTCTGTTGCGCAGGAACCGATACCTCTCAGGGCAAGGGTCAGATTGTCTCCAACATCAACGCATGCTTGGCTGTTCAGGCCACGATCAAGTCTACACTTGGCCCCTATGGCGGTGATCTCTTGATGGTCGATGCCAACGGAAGGCAGACCATCACCAACGATGGTGCTACCGTTATGAAGGTCGGGAATGATGCGGGCAACATCCAAGACGAAGTGCTGACGCGCGAATAGCTCCTCGACATCGTTCACCCCGCAGCCCGAATCCTCGTCGACATTGCGAGATCACAAGATGCCGAAGTCGGTGACGGCACAACATCCGTAGTCGTTTTGGCTGGAGAGATCCTTAAGGAGATCAAGGAGCACGTCGAGCAGGGCGTCAGCTCCCAGGTTATTGTGAAGGGTTTGAGAAGAGCGTCTATGATGGCCGTCAATAAGGTCAAGGAGATCGCGGTCGACACGAATGAGGGCAACAGAAGGGAAACGCTCGGCAAGCTTGCTGCTACTGCCATGACTAGCAAGCTGATCAAGCGCAACACCGAATTCTTCACAAAGAGTAGGTCGACATACTTCCCTAATGATTTAGCACTTCTGACAATGCATAGTGGTCGTCGACGCCGTCCTGTCCCTCGACCAAGAAGACCTCAACGAGAGGTTGATCGGCGTCAAGAAGATTCCCGGCGGTTCGCTCACTGACTCCCTTTTCGTTAACGGTGTCGCTTTCAAGAAGACCTTCTCTTACGCTGGTTTCGAGCAACAACCCAAGTCCTTCCAGAAGCCCAAGATTGTGTGCTTAAACGTCGAGTTGGAGCTTAAGGCCGAGAAGGACAACGCTGAGGTCCGAGTCGAGCAGGTGTCAGACTACCAGGCCGTCGTCGATGCGGAGTGGCAGATTATTTACAACAAGTTGGAGGCTATCTACAAGACTGGTGCTAAGGTCGTTCTGAGCAAGCTGCCTATTGGCGACTTGGCTACCCAGTACTTTGCGGACCGCGATATTTTCTGCGCTGGTCGCGTTGCGTCTGAGGACATGGAGCGTGTGGTCCAGGCTACTGGCGCGACTATTCAGTCAACATGCTCTGATATTCTGGCTGAGCACCTCGGTATCTGCGGCAGCTTTGAGGAGCGCCAGATCGGTGGTGAGCGCTTCAACTTCTTCGAGGGCTGCCCTGAAGCTAAGACCTGCACACTGGTGCTCCGTGGTGGTGCCGAGCAGTTCATTGCCGAGGTCGAGCGCTCCCTGCATGACGCCATCATGATTGTTAAGCGCGCCATCAAGAACCAAACCATCGTCGGTGGTGGCGGTGCCGTCGAGATGGAGGTTTCCGCTTACCTCCACCGCTTCGCCGACAAGAACATTCCCCACAAGCAACAAGCTATCATCAAGAGCTTCGCTAAGGCTCTCGAGATCATCCCGCGCCAGCTTTGCGATAACGCCGGCTTCGACGCGACCGACATTCTCAACAAGCTGCGCGTGGAGCACCGCAAGGGCAACACATGGGCTGGTGTCGATTTCAACAACGAGGGTGTTGCTGACATGATGGAGCGCTTCGTTTGGGAGCCTGCGCTGGTCAAGATCAACGCCATCCAGGCCGCCACCGAAGCCAGTTGCCTCATTCTCGGCGTTGACGAAACGATCCGCAACGAGGAGAGTGCAGCGCCTCAGGCGCCCGGCCAGCAGCTGCCGCCCGGTGCTGCACAGCGTGCTCTGAGAGGCAGAGGACGCGGCATGCCCCGCCGGTAAAGTATTTATGACTGGAAAATGAAGGGAAAAGAAACAAATTAAAAGGATTTGATGAATGGCGTCTGTATGATACCTAGAACTTGCCCAAAGGCATTGGCTTTCAGAAGTCGGAATAGACTGGGTCATTTGTCGTCTGTCATGGAAAAACTTGGCTCCAACATTGGAAGCCTAACCCTGCTTGAACGCATCACCTTGGAGGTGGTTTAAAATGCAGCGCAGCTACACCAGAAGTTGCAAGGTTGCAGCCGTGGCTGACCGCATTAGTTCCTGAAGCATTCAACATGTAGCAGGATTGAGGCGATCTACGGTTTTCTGGATTGAGGTTGAAGATACGCTCGCCCAGATTCTAACCAGTCTGGCCGCCAACCGCACTTCTGGCTCCAACCTGCCTTTGAGCGGTTCCAATGATTCTGAATACCCACTTTCTCGAAAATTGACACTGTTCCGTACTCCCTCGTGACATACCGAGCCGTGTTCTCTTGTAGAATGCAATTTTAGAATGTTGCGGGGAGTAGTCGTACTGGGTTCAAACAGGACGATTCTCTAGCTCAAGCGTGCGGAAGCACCGACATCCATATTAGACTGCGAATGAGCTTCACTGTATATCCGCACCAGGTGAAGACAAAATCGATGAGATGTTGTATGAATGCTACGCCTCCAGAGTATGCAAAAAGTCTACTGAACAGCACCAAAAATACGCCCAAGATCTAACCACAAACGCCAAATACTGACACCAAAGCACATCATCACCCTGCAGAGTATCCCATGCCGTACATTTCTTTGTCCCGACCCTTGTCTCCCATAGCTTCGTCCGCATCTTCTTCCTCGTCATCGCCCTGCTCAATCAGCATATCCAGATCTCGATCTACAGCAGCTGCCTCCTCCGGTGTCTCCTCCGCCTCCGTCGCATTTAATAAAGCCTGGAAATCAGTGTGATGCGGTTGATAATGACTATACGGATCGTGGGTTGTAGCTGGAGGACCAATGATTTGCGGGTCGATGGGCTGATATGATTCGTCTTGTAACATGGGATTATGATGCGGGTGTCGTGGTAATGGAGAAGCGGACGGGTCGCGGAGAGTATGAGACGGTGGTATTGACGCAACCTCTGCGTAAGGAGATGACCGCGGTGGCGAGAGAGGCGGAAGATGATGGTTCTGAAGCGCGAGAACGCGGTCAGCAGCGCCGACGTTCGCGGTCGACATGGGCGGCGTAGAAGTAGAAGTAGATAAAGAATGGTTCGAAATAGAATTGTCAGAAACAGGCGTGCTTTTTGCTGCTGCTGCAGCCGCCGCCGCCGCTGCTCTACCCCTAGCACCCCCGTTGCCCCCCGGGGCAGGCATCTTCCCCAGCTCTTTGCACTCCGAGCAGTTGCGAATAACATCGCTGACCGTCTCCTTGATGCGGCTCCAGTGATACTTCTCGGCAATGGTGGCCGTCGTCTTGTTGATGCCGCCGTGGCTGGCGACGTGGACCTCGCGGGCGATCTCGTACTGGCGGCGCGGGTCCGGGACGACCTCCTTGTCCTTGAGCATCAGGCGGTCGCCGTCAAGCAGTTTGTAGTGGGTCGCGGCGCTACGGAGCCTGCTTTTCTCGGCGCGGTCAGCCCCGGCCGGGTACTTGCCGTATTTGAGGTAGAACTTGATCTTGTCGAAACGCTCTTCACTCACGAGTTCCTCGGATTCGCCGGGGACGAGGTCGCGCCCGTAGATGACGGCGTCGATGAGCACGCCCGGGTGCGACTTGAGGTTGCCGCAGCCCTTGACGCGTCCTATGCGCTTGAAGCCCAGCGCGTCCCAGATCTTGCACGACACCACGTTGGTCTCGTACACAAGGTTGAAGACCGAGTACGTGTAGCCCAGCTTCGGGGCCCAGTCGATGTAGCACTCGCCCATGAGCCGACCCACGCCGCGGTTGCGGGAGGCGTCGGTGACGAGAAAGCCCGCGTTGCACACGTGCGAGCTGCGGCCGGGGTAGTTTGGTTTGATGTAGAAACTGCCGAGACACTCGCGGGACCAGTCCATGTCTTCGGTGAGGTCGGAGCGGTCGACGTTCCCGAGGAGCATTATGGCGCCAAAGTTTTGGAACCAGTAGGCGCCGAACTTCTCCGCGGACATGACGTCCGTCATTGGGTATGTGTCGCCGCCCTCGATTTCCTTGTTCAGTTGGTCGCTGAGGTAGCGGACGAGAGATTGAGGGACTTCATGCTGGGAGGCGAAGGGGATGATTGTAGCGACGGTCTGGCGGTCTCGAAGCGTCACTTGACGGGGAACGATGTCGGCCGGGAGTTCGGGCTTGTTCGGGTCCGGATAAGGCGGGGCGCCGGAGACGCGGTATATTGTGGGGCTCGCCGGGTCATCCAGCATGGCCGGCATTTTTGGTGATTCGGCAGCGGATCGGCGCCGCAGGGGGTCTGTGCCTCTGGTCGTGTAAGACGAAGAGGGGTAAACCGTGTTAGGAGGTGGCTGTCGCCGATCGCTTGAGGCGGCTCTACCGACTTGAATGCTGAGAACCTCACTTATCGAGAACCTCACAAGTGATAAGTGTTAGTCAACATTTCACGTGTGTAGCAAGCAGGCTGCAGCAAGGCAATTTGTTGCCTGTTGTGCATGCGTTTTCTTCTCTCTCTCAGACCCTTTGATATTGACAGGAGGAAATGCAAGGATTGTAAGTGAAAAAAAAGGCTGTAAAATAAGCCTACCAAATTTGGAGTTCAAGAGCCTCGTCGACTGGCTGCGACGACGACCTCGGCTCACACGCCGATTTGCGACACAGAGAAGCGCAGCGACGGTTGGTGGCTTGAAAAGGTGGCCGTTGGTGCTGCGTGCACACTTTGGAAAAAAATGATGGGCACCGCGTGCGTCTCTCTGGGCCAGTTTCAGCCGACGACACTACAGCTACCATGCACGAATGCCTGACCTTGGCGGGGTGTGAGAAAACGGAGCTGGCTGGCTGCCCTGGGCTTTGTGCGTGCTGAGATGTTCGTTTGGTGATGGTTTTGGACCTAGGGGAGGGGAAATGCGCAGGCGCGAAGTTTTCAACATGGGGGCGGGTCCTGGATTATGTAATGGGCCTGAGCCACAGGTCTTTGATCGGAAACTCTGAGCATTAGCCTCTTGTGGCTGAATCGCAGTGAAAATGAGGTTATTCGGAGTATCTGCTGGTATCTGAATGTCGTTGTGCAAGCTCAAGTCAAAGACGAGACCACTTTTTTTGGTTCAACTTGGCTGAATCAATAACTCGTCGGACTTTTCTTGCGTCAATGTGTCTAGGCAGTTGTATCTGTAGACGCTTTACGGCGATTTAATGCCTACCTGTGAACAACGTGAACATATTGTGGACACTAGTGATAAGAGGGAATGGGGAAAAACGACGTTTTAGGAGGAATATTTGATTATGTCATGCGACTTCATCCCCAACGCCATTTCATAGAGGCCGTCCTGGAGTTGGATGATGCTGGTTTCGTTGACCAATGACCGCGGTGGGACCTTCCCTAGAAGGAGAAATCACGGCATAAATACCTGAATGGTTTTTTGCCTTATACACGATTTGATCTTCTAAGCGATGCTATTCATGTACTCTATTTGGATTTATCTTTGATATAAAACATACAGTATGACCTTTCTGCTATGTATTGTTAAATATTGGGACTAGTTCCGCCACCGTGCTAAAGCCTCCATGAAAGAGACCATACATGAGATGATCCCTCTTCACGAGTTGACGAAAATATAATGTTTCTAAAATACCCTGGATCATATGCATATCACGATGACCATCTATATCGTCTGCTTAATCTCTTCCACCTCATGTTGGCTCATGTAAACAGAAGACAGCGACGACAAGGAAAAACGATCTCACGGGTTATCCCTGAAACAGCCTCATGGCTGTTGACATTGAAATCCTGCAGAGTTATGGCGTCTTCTGGCCACTGCGCCTGCGCCTGAGAAGATTATATTATGTGCGCTCCTGGTCATCGTCTTAGCTGCCTATCCAACTACGTGAGATAGCAAGCTCTTATACAAGGGTTTCTCCTGGTTGTCATTCGCAAACAGCAAAAGTCTGATCTTCCTCAGCTACTGTTAGGCGTCATCTCGTTTCCCTCCATGGTGCCGGCTGTTCCCATCAATCCCCATATTCCTCTTCTTGATCGCATACTCGTGGCTTGGAATAATTAGCCAAGCCTAGATTAGAGCATGCTATTCATGGGAAAAATGCAGGATATTAGAAACAGCAGACGAAGGATATTTCTTCAGCTTGTCGAAAGTAGCCGCCACTTGCCACTGCCCAGCAGTATTTTAAGTCTCCTGGAACTCCCAAGCAATAGCTGGTTCAGTCCTCTTAAAATGCAGTCATTAGCTTCTAATCCGGTTAGCTCTAGGCAAAGTCTGACCCAGCTTTCGCCTATAGAGGTTTACCCATTAAAGGGCTTCTATATAGACCCAAGCCAACTGCCAACAGTGGAATTCAGGACAGATATAGTTAGAATATCTTCCGGTGTGATGAGGCAAGTTTAGAGTATTATCTAGCCTAACACCACAACAGCGACAACAATGATAGAACTTGTACCTGACTGTTTCGATATCTGAGCCAGGCAAAGTCGAGGTCTAGCTTTTGAGCTGACGAATCCATCGAATCGATCCGAAAAGACTCCAAATTCAACCAAACGCAGCGTCTCCCATTGACGATCATGGACTTGGAAGAACACTCTCTCATCCTTAATACCTCACGCTCTAGCGTCATGGGGACAGCCGGAGGTACCTGAGCCCGTATGATCGCGGCATCTTCAGCATCCCAAAATCAAAAGATGTTAAGGTATATATATATATGGCCGGGCACGCGTTTGGGAAGAAATTTTGGGCAATCCCAGCAGACGAGGGCACGGTGGTTGAGCTTCAGATGCCAAGCGGCCTGGACATGTTTGCCCGTCTTGCGTATTCCCAAGTCAGTGGGCTCTGGAGCTTGTGATATGTACCTTAGTCTGCCGTCTGGCCACATCGCTGATGCTCGAAGAGGCCATTTGAACAAAGCAGAACCTGCCCGTCACTGTTGTCGTCCAGAAATTATTTGTCATTCAATAAAACGCCGCTTTCCCAACTCAACAATGCTCTGCTGCGAAGAGCAGGATGACCACCAGCCCTGAACGAAAATGACCAGCTTCGCCCGAACAAACAAGGCTCGAACGTCACCGAAGATGGTCGGCTGGGTCTGGGCTAGTCTTGGAGGACTGTGTCTGACTCTGGAGGGTTTAAACAGCTGCATCAAAGGCGTCTATGGCCGTTACGAGGTTGAAAAACTGCCTGTCAGCTGCTTTCCGAAGTCCTAAGGATAAACACGACCTTACTCGTGTGCGAACAAGACTCGTAGCGAGACGCCCTCCTCGGGCAGATTTTATAATACTATACATGTTCATACATTTTCAGCGTGTACAAATCCCACCCCCGCCCGCCCGCCCGCCTTCACGGATCATCTCACTGATCCAGCAGCTGCTTCCTCAGTTCTTCGTTCAACGCGCCCTCGGCCATGGTCTGCGCGTCAATCTCCTGCTCAATCTCCTCCTCCAACGCCGCCTCGCCGAACATGGCCCGCTGCCGCTGCGCCTGCACCATCTCCAACAATTGCGGCGCGCCGCCCTGGTTGGCAATGTCCGCGTTGTCCTCCCTCCAGCGCTTTCTCTCCATCTGCCACTTCTCCTTGACCTGTTCCATGAACCTTGACGTGTCAACCGGGATCTCCCACGGGACGACGCCGTTTTCCGCATCAGCCAACCGGCGCTTCTGGCCCTGCTGACCCGCCTTGCCGAGCACGCCTCCAATGACGGCGACGGAGCGGTAGCTGTTTTTCAAATGTCAGTATTCCACAACCTCCAAAATACTTGAATCCGACTGTAGAGAGGGGCCCTTACCTGTCATCGTTGGCAGGAATGGTGTACGTTACCCAGTCCGGGTTAGCATTGGTATCGATGATACCAATCGTCGGAACGTTCGCCAATCCGCACTCGTACAGCATGGTGTAGTTTTCCAACGGGTTCAAGCAAACCACCAAATCAGGCACTAGCGGCCTCGCCAAGCGCTGGTACTGCTCGAAACCCTTGAGCTCCCCGTCTACCTCATCCACGACCTTGATCTCCTTGCCGAGGTTGATGATGTCCCGGTTCGTGATGTTGCCCGGCGTCCACCTGTTGAACAGGTGACACCCGCCCGCCAGCTTGGCCGCCTTGGTGACGATGTCCATCTGGCCTTTCCGGGTGCCGACGAATAGGATCAGACCGCCGCGGTAGGCGACCTCCTCGACAACCCGCGCGGCGCGGCGCAGGTGTGCGGCCGTGACCTCGAGCGAGATGAGGTGGATGCCCTGGCGCGCGCCGTAGATGTACCGCGCGTTGGCCGGGTTCCAGAGCGAGGTGTGGTGGCCCATGTGCGTCTGGCTGGCCATCAGGAGCTCGAGCGTGATGTCCTTGGGCGCCGGCGGCTTCTTCACGAGGCTGGAGGGGACGTAGTTCCTGCCAACGACGGAACCCACGCTCGACGTCTGCCTCTTGACCTTTTTCCACAGCATGTGGTTGTGGAAGACGTCGTCGGGGTTCAAGGTCTGTTGGGGGACCGGCATCTCGTCTGCCGCGAGTTGACTGGCGGCGTTCAGGGCGGATTGGGCGGTGAAGGCGTCGAGGCTCTGTTCCGTGAGGTCGTCATCCACCTTGAGGGACTCGGTCTTGATGGTGCGGTGGCATGATCGGATGACGGGCGCGAGGGCTCTGCGGCCTAGGGGTAAGGAATGGTCAGTCTAAACGTCCACTACGGACGACGGGTTGGGTAAGCGTACCATGCCGCGCAGCTATGCTCCTCACGATCATGGTGGCAGCTGCGGCGTGGTGATCTGGACGTTGTCGCTGCAGTCCTGGGGTCCGCTCGGAATTTTTTTGGAGCTTTCGGGAGCTGGACGGTAGGCTCCGTAATTGCGGGTGGACGGATTAGGTAAGCGGCCTGGGATGAGCGACTTTGGACCACCACCCGTCAACATGATGCGTCTATGCGGCAGAATCATTCAAACGCATTTGCGACCAAAAATGGGTTGTCCAATCCAATGAGGAGTGCGGTGTATTAATTAACGTCGGGGTACTCAGTCTAAAGACAACCATACTCGATATCTACAATGCTCGGCAAGGACTTTCGTCAAGTCATGAATGAGATCCGCCCCTTCTATCTCTAGCGCATCCCTTACCTACTGGTCAGGCGCGAGATGGTGAAGACACTGACAATAACAACAGCCAACGTCACAATCGCACCGGGGAGCAGCAGCTCGTTGGGGACGCCCTGAATGACTTGTTCCGGCTCGTGATGCGACGCCCTTGAGCGACGCGATCTCCTCGAGTGCGGAACATCGTCATCCTCGTCCTCCGCGTCATCATCCTCTTCGTCATATCTTCTCCTGTGGCGCAAGTCGGGGGTAGCGGAAATGGGAGGGGTAGGAAGAGCAACAGGCTCCATGGGGAGAGAAGCGGCAACAGGGGGCTTCTCGGGGTCATGGACGAACAGGTCGACCTTTTCCCTGCATCCCTGGCGCGCGAGAAGAATGGATTCGAGAAGGTCGTTGTCTGTCGTGATGGAAACGGAGTCGCCCTCGTCGTCGAGATAACTGAGCGCGAAGCCGCCAGAAATTCTACCCTCCTCAAAGGTAGGGGCGCCACCAATGGCCTCCACCTCGTGCCCAAGCTTGGAAACCACGTTGGCGACCATAGCGCCAATACCCTGAGATGCGATAACTTGCAGACGGTGCACACGTCCCGAGGGCGCCTTGAACTTAAAGGGGAAAGGCAGCTCCGCGGGCGACTGCTGAGCCGGGCTGTTGCCGGTGACGATGGAGTGAGGAGGGGACTCGATACCCACGTGCGATGCAGAGTCGCCAGGGGCGACGCTGTCTCCAATGCGCTCACGGGTGAGGTCGGGTGACATGATGCGGGAGCCGAGATTTGTGTGGTGGGTGTGGCTTCCCTCGCCAGACATCATGGATTCCGTGCCGTCGTCGAGAGAAAGCCAGAACTTGTTCCATGCCGGTCCCTCGCTGTCGGAGGTGGACATGGTGTTGATTTGCTCGAGGGTGGCGTAGGTGAGCTTGAGGACGTCGACCATGCCGACAATCTCGCCGCCATCGGATGTCATGACGGGGAGGTTGAGGTAGTGGCCATCTGTGATCTGTCAGTTTATGCCTCTTCACGTCTGCTCGGCAGCTCCTACCGTGCATCTTGCGGAGAGCAGCCTGAATGCTCATGTCCATGGGAGCAAAGTCGGGGTGGGGGGTCATGACACGAACCACACTGCAAGTGGCGGGGTCGAGACCCGGAGCGATAACACGAAGGACGACGTCCTTGCTGGTGAAGATACCGGTAATAGCTCCCTGGTCTTGCACAAGAACGGCAGTGGTACGGTTTTCCTTCATCTGCTGAGCGGCCTCCTTGACCGAGGTGCGAACGCTGACAGTCGTCGGGGGGCGTCCGTCCAGAACAGACTCGAGTGTCGGGCCAGACATCTTGCTACGAAGCGCCTCGACATACTGGATGATCTGTTGGGGCTGGCTGGTACCGAGCTCGGATTGCACACCCTCGAGGGCGTCATACAACCTCCTCGAAGAAGAGTAGGCGCGCTCCAACTTTTCCATAGCGTCGTAGAAACACTTTGTGATATCCAAAATACCCGAGATATCCTGGTTCTCGTCCATAACCGGCAGGTGACGGAAGCCCTTGCGGACCATCAGATCGAGAGCGTCGGTGGCGCTCGTGTCGGTGCGAGCACAGAGGGGGTTCTTGGTCATGATCTCGGCGATGGTGATGTGGTTCGGCTTCTGGCCGGCTCCGACGACGCGGAAGGCGAGGTCCTTGGCGGTAAAGATACCGGCGATACGGTCGTCGTCGTCAGTGACAAGCACGCAATCCTCGCGCTTCGCGGCCATGAGCTGAGCGGCCTCGGCGACGGTGGTGGCGGGCTTGATCTGGAGGGCAGGACTCGGCTTCAGGGCGAGAACGGTGCCCGGCGGGGCCTTGCGCGAGTGACGGGCTCGGCTCGTGAGGTGCTTCTTCTTGGAGAGATCGCTCTCCATCTTCTTGCGGATGGCCTTAACATAGTAGTCAGTATCCATTGTGTTGAGCTGTCTGGCTCTTTCGAGCTCGTAGTAGGTGAGATTTCCCATCGTGCGGTTGGGGTGTTTTTGGTGCCTCGCGGGGTTCATTTGAGAGGATGCGACCATGGCAGCGGGACAGGCAAGGGAGACAAAACAGAGACGGAGACAGAGATGCGAGAGCCAGAAAAAAAAGCAAAATATCACAAGCCGGTCCGGGGTAATAGCAGGGCATCACTAACCTCATCTCTCTTGGACTGCTTCTGACGGCTGGCACTGACTCCCGCTCCACCGACTTCGCTCTGGGTAGGCTGGGACTCGAGGACTGGGCGAGGAATGCCAGAAGCGGCACCACCATGGGCAGCAGCGGCGCCATGAGGAGCGCTGGCGGCAGAGGGGCTCTGGTTGAAGGGGATGCCTCCACGGCTCTGGCCGCGATTGGGCGTGCCTCTAAGGGTGTTGCCTGACATCGCATAAACTTGCTTAGATTGCGAGCTGATGAGGGTTGATGCGAGGTCTCTTTTCGTGTGTGTGGGTTTTGGGTGCCGAGGAAGGCCGGAGTCGGTGACGGGATTTGTTTTTGCTGCTATTTGCTGCCGTTCGGTAAAGAGGAGTCGAAAAGGAAGATGGGAAACTGAACAGAGAAAAGGACGACAACGACGACGACGGTATCCAATTTGATTGAGGTCGACGCTGGCGGTGAGAGAGAAAGGAGAGGGAAGCCGGCGAGCTGGAGGGGATGGACGACAGCAACTCGTTCTTCGGACTCGAGGAATTTTTGGCAGGTCGGTCGGTGTGTCGGTGCTTTTTGGGCTTGGGACCTTGTCTGGGCTGATGAATTTAAACAGGGGTGAAAACAATCACACTGCTTTTGCGCAGGGCATTTAGTTTTCTTTCCCGCAGCGTTTCTCACTGTACGTGTCTGCTTCAGTGGACCGGGACGCACCAGTTCAGTGTAATAGCCCCTGGTTGTCGCGGTGACCCGTCAGCGGCCAGCGTCCAATGAAAACGCGGGGCACGGGCCATCATCGGCACCTGGACCTGGATGCGCCTTATTTCAACCAATAATATTCTCTTGTTTGCTCGAGAAGCCCCACTTCGACGGTCCCTGAAGCTCCCGAGACTGCGTCCCGTGACCGGAAAGCAGTTGTCAATTCTGTGAATCGAAGGCCCTGTGACAGATTCCGCGGCTGGTGATATGTTCTGGTGTGATAAGATAAGGTAAGCTGGATTCACGAAACATGTTCAATCGCAACAATTGTCCTCTCGTTCAGCTCATATCTCAAACCCCAAAACTCAATTGCTCTCCTGACAACTCAGAGTTCATGCAAAAATTTGTGGGATTTGTGTTTCCCCATCTCCCCTTGCATGAACACCGAGCAGCGGTGAATATCAGCCATTCTTAAGACAGCCGAACCCTGCCCAGTCGAGATGCATGTCATCTGACTTTCTCTGCGAAAGCCCGCTCTCGACAAATACACTTTCCGTCCAGTCCTCGTCACAGTATTAGAATACACATCATCATCGGCCGACCATTACACCATCTCTATTCAATTCCCCAACCAACGACCAGCAATGCATTCCCCGGACCCCGTTCTCCCCCAAATGTCTTCGATATCGAGGTCAAAGCCTGATGCTTCCTGTACACTATGCGTCGTCTTGAACAGAGTGAGCGGGTCTGCTGGGCCCAGTTTGAGCCTCAGCCGAGGTACATTGTCGTTTGGCTTGCCCCAGATGGTCGATGCAGGCCTGGCTGATTTGAATGAAGCAATCCTTGCTGTCCGTGAATACGGTTTGGAATCTCTGTATCGTGAGCTCACCGCCTTGTTAGTCATTGCCTTCTGCGGGACGTCCGTCGAGCACCTGCCCACTTCTGCGTGCTTTTCGGAGGATTGGATACGGGAGAGATTCAATGCGCTTCGGCTCATGAGATTGAAGTTGATGTCATCACAGTCCCACGTGGCATTCCTTACCTTACCTTGCATCCAAGATTCTTGACCCTTGCAGACGCTGTATATTTGGGCTGATGACTTGATTGGTCAATTGAAGCGCAGTTTCTAGTTACACAAGTTGAACACTTGATCGTATTAGTTCAAGTTACATAGCACGATGCATTATGTAACATTTTTTCTTCATGACAGGTTTATCGCTATAAATCGTAATATTGAGGGCCACATTCGAGGGTGTATGCTGAAGTGTCCCGGAAAATGCCCTCGTACACTCATAAATCCGAATCAAATGCCAACATGACATCAGTATGGACCCTCGGGCTGTCAAATGATCCTTAGCCAGGAGCCAGGAAGCAAGTTTTCAACGTGATCCAGCGAGAGGCTGACGCATGGAATCAAGAGACTGTTGGTAAGCTCATCCCAGGTGCTGCGACCTGCATAAACACAGCAACGGGCTCTCCCGCAGCCTATTCAGCAAAGCGGGGGCAGCACAGACAAAGATCTGAGTGAAAATATTAGGGGCTCATTGATTTGAGGAGGAATGCTTTTGTGATGTTCAAAAGATAAGGGGGCTCTCATAAGATAAAGCGTTGTCGTCTTTTGCAACGAAGAAGTTTTCGCAAATTGCGACCCCAAAAAGTCCCCTTCCAGAGCCGGTCTTGATATGAATCATGCGGAGGGCTGCTCATGACATCTCAGGTGTTCCTTTCGGTGCCGACGCGGGCTCAGAGGGGACAAATCATTGAGGTCTCATCGTGCATGGACAGCATCAAGATAAAGCACGTGATTTATTCATTTTGAGCAGACATCAAAGGCGGGAACATGAAGCATCGTCCTTCGAAGCGGACGCTAACCAGCTCATTGAGACAATATTCATCAACTTTAAAAAACTTGGCAGCAAGGTGCAGACGCCTGCCATGTAGCTGAGATTGCTGTGGTGAGCACGACATGATGACATGGACAGGTGCAGGTTTGGTGATAAATGTGAAGCTATTCCCAACAGTGGATACGTACGGTGAAAGTGTCAGCCAGCCGATGGATCGTTGATTGACTTGGGAGAAAATTGGTCAGATTTTTCGTCAGATACACCTGGGACCGATATCCAAGCTCAGTCAACGTCCAGTGCATGCGTTCGACATCTCAACGGTGGCCGTTGGTGATGTTAGCGTAATCTGAGGAATGCGCAGGTGGCCTCGTACAGCATACCCGATTTCGGGTACAAGCGAGACGCGTCGGCGATACCAGAAAAGGGAGGACTGGAACAGGAACAGGTGCAAGGGACGAAGGATGGCTGGCTTTTTAAGCCCGTCATTGACACACAACCGGGCTGATGAGAGACAGCAGATGAAACCAGACTTGGTGCTTTGCTTGTGGCTGGACAAACGCACGATGGCGGGTGTTGAGACGGTGGACTCTGGTTGGGCTGTGGTGGGCGGTAGACATCGGCTGTAAGGTAGTGGTCGTCGTCGTCCTGACTCCTCCTCCACAAGTCCGGTTGCCGGGGTGGTGCGATCGGAAGGGGATCGAATCCAGGTGAGGGGTGAGGGTGGACGAGGCGAGAAAAGCACGTCCTTTGATTCGGCATGCGGAGGAGGATTTCAAGCTGACGGACGGGGACGGGGACGGGGATAGTGTTTGGAGTTTGGAGTTTGGTCCACTTTGCTCTTTGCTGATGGGATGGGCAACATGTCGGTGTACGGTGTAAGTCGGCTGTGTTAGTTTTCAATGTTTACATTGTCGTCTCTGCCTTTACGGTACAGAGTGCATCCGTTGATTTCAGCGTATAGCGTGGATGATGCTGGTGAGATGATAGCTTGAGAAGATGCGATGCGTTCAGCTGGCAACGGGATCGACTCGAGAAGAGGTGTAGATGAAGATGACAACTGGTGACAATTAGCCAGGAGGCCATGTCTTAGGGCGACGAACACATCAGGCTTAGACCAGCTCTGGTTCCTGGGAAGATTTTCTCCATTATCCCAGGTGTTTTGCTTTTTAGTGCCAAAAAGCCGCCCACGGTGCCTGGACGATGACGAGATACGTACCCCGATTAATATTCTCCAACTCCCAGCATCCCAGCATCCGTGGACCAACTGCGGCGCCCGGCGGGAGCTACAGCAGGCGGGGCACCAGGCGGCAGGTCCAGCTGGTGAGCCGGGCTGCTCCAGGTCTTCAGCCGTTGCTGTGGCGACGGCTCACCTTCCCATGTCAACAAAGCCCATCACGCCTTGGATACCCGCCCACCACCAAAAAGCCTGATCTGGTTTCCTTAGATACAACACCCCTCCAACCAGCGTCGGCCTGTCTGTTGCTATCTTTACGACTACGACTACTACTACTACTACTCCTACCCACCCAGATCCTCCTCCAGAGTGGAATCTTGAATTTCCTGCCCCCCTCCCGCCAAATCCACTACTGCTGCAGGAAGACAACCTCTACCTCACCTCAACCTCTTCGTCGTCCATCGCGACTTCATCGCACTACCACTCACTACCGTTACCTCATCCAAGAAGCCAATACTTCTTGTGTAATCATCAAACATCCGTGTTTGCTATTGACAAGTTTACCTTTGCCTAGGTAGAGAGCGCGCGTTTGCATCGCCCTCATCCATCTCACCTCGCCTGAATAAGGCGTAATACCAGATTGTATCTGTTTAACCCGCGAAGTCGACCTCGACTGAGCACAACCATTCCCTTCCCCTAGCCCGGCAGCTGTGCTTGCGCTGCGTGAGGTGAGTAGTCCATCAAAATCATCTGTCTGCGAGTGCGCAGCCTTCAATTGCAATACTAACACGCAACTTACACAGTTTCGGACCCAAAGGTTCCCTCGACAACCAACCGACCAACGACAATCCCCTCCGGACTCGACTTGCGACACAATGCTGTCCAACAATCCGCCAACCAGCAGCCTTCATGCTCGTCACAGGCAACGACGCCAAAATTCGACACCGACTGCATTCGAAGGAGTGAAGATCCAGCCCTTGCCTAACAATGTCCAGCGTCAGCGTGCCCTCGGTCACCGCCGGGGCCTCAGCCTGGATACCAGAAGACAAGTCATGTCTCCTAATGGAGTAACAAGGCAGGATTTCACCACGGTAAGTATTACTAACAACACAGGACTAGCACAACAACCGCAGCATGTACTGCGAGAAGCGCAGCAGCAACGCTTACAAGCACGCCCGGGCCCCCGCCAGCAAGCACACCTTCACCACCACCACCAACCACAACAACAGCAGCAACAACAACAACAACTTCAACACCCACAGCACATGTTCGTGGCCGCCAACGACCATGAAAACTACCTCATGTCTCCCCATGGCACGCCGTCGGGCCAGCGGTTCGACACCTCCTGCTTCGATTCGACCGCCGTACAGTTCGACCAGTACGGCAACCAGATCAACGGCATGATGGCCAAGA
The DNA here is from genome assembly GCA_036785495.1 of Colletotrichum neosansevieriae. Lineage (NCBI taxonomy): Eukaryota > Fungi > Ascomycota > Sordariomycetes > Glomerellales > Glomerellaceae > Colletotrichum > Colletotrichum neosansevieriae. Next base: position 155,580 of record JAVHLV010000009.1, read on the forward strand.
ACCAGCAGGTCTACGGCGCGAACATGGGAGGCAACAAGGATTTTGAACTCTTTGGCTCTGACAGTGCCCTCTCGACGTCCTCATTCATGAACTTTAGCGACGCTCCCAATACACCTCAGGGCTGGATCTCTGAGGGCGAAACCAGCAGTTCGAGGCGGTCATCGCGGAGAATCAGCAACGGTATCATGGATAGGGTCAGCAAATTCGAGACCATGGGTGCTGAACAGATGTCAAGACCTATGACACCACCTACCCAGAATGCAACCAGTACGTTTAACTCACTATCAACAACATGCCGTTACTCACACTCTCTAGATTACTTCCCCCCTACTCCTATGGAGACGCCTCACGATCGGCCTATCAAGCATGAGCCCGTGTCAGCGAGACCGAGCCGTTTCGCTGAGGGCTACGACGAGTCCATGGAGGAGACCCTTAAGCCCACGAGAAAGTCGAACCAAAGAACGCAGAACATTTTCGAGGAGCTACGAAGACAGTCGGAGCAGAACACCATGCCCGCTCCTCAACAGCCCACTCAGGTGAGCGATGGCGGCATGTACAGCCAGTCCATGCCCACGGCAGACTTCATGAATATGAACAACTTCAACACCGAGTTCATGAAGATCCAGGGCGATTTTGACGGCATCACCGACGACTTCCACGCCTCTGACCTCTCTGCGCAATCGACTCCTCACACTCCTTTCATGAACTTCCACTCTGCATTCGACAACAGGCCCGATCTGCGTCATCCCAACATGGATACTTCATCTGTCTCCCCATCACATTCATTCGACATGTCGCAACGCTCATCGCCTCATCGCCGCACCGAATCTCTTGCCAGTATCGCCAGCGCAGCCAGTATCGCAAGCATCAACATCGAGGAAACCAAGACCGAGACCGGCGTCACGCTCGAAGACATTGCCAACTACATTCAGGGACCCGATCCCAGCGATGGCAAGTGGACCTGCGCGTTCGACGACTGCGGCAAGAAGTTCGGTCGCAAAGAAAACATCAAGTCCCACGTCCAGACCCATCTCAACGACCGACAGTACCAGTGCCCTACCTGCAAGAAGTGCTTCGTCCGCCAGCACGACTTGAAGCGCCACGCCAAGATTCACACCGGTATCAAGCCCTACCCTTGCGAGTGCGGCAACAGCTTTGCCCGTCACGATGCCCTCACACGTCATCGCCAGCGTGGCATGTGCATCGGTGCTTTCGACGGAATCGTGAAGAAGGTTGTCAAGCGCGGTCGACCTCGCAAGCACCGCCCCGAAATGGACGAGCGTGTCAACAAGTCTGCCCGCACCAGGACCAAGAACAAGTCCTCGACATCCACCTCGTCGCAATCTGGATACTCGGACAGCTCTGCGGTCAACTCCCCAGAAAACGACTTCAACATGATGGACGACCAATTCGAGATCAACGGCATCAGCATCGAACGCCCGGGTCTCGACATGCCGTTGCAGATCACCACGGTATCCTCTGCTCCCATGCCGTCATCGCCCCCGCGTATTCGCAAGGAACTGGATGTCAAGCCCTCGCCTGCCGCGAGCCACCACTCTGGCTACGTATCCCCGGAGGCCCTGATGGAGGGACCAACATCGTTGCCCCAGCAACCAGAATCCCCAGCCAAGAGCGAGTACAACACCCCGCCAGAACTTTCTCAATCCTCATCTCCCCCACCAAACCAATTCTTCGACGCCGAGCCAAATGCTTCCGGTTTCAGCGACGATTCGCTTCTCGCTGGAATGAGAGGCAACACTACCACAGTCGGCAACACAAGCCTGTCCAGCCTCGGTCTTGGCGAGCCCGACGAGGAGATGCTCATGAAGGCTTTTACTGGTGAAGAGGGTTTGGTCCAATTCGACCGCGACCCAAATATGCTGATGATGAGCAAGTTTGATGAGGAGTTCGACGACGCCGTCAACATGTTCACCAACGACGACGATGTCTTTTTCGGCAGCTCATGAGACAGGCATGGTCAGTTTCGACAATTGGTGAAGCCAGGTTCTGACTTTCGGCGTCTCGGTTCCTCTCCGGAAAAGGTTATATCAAACGACGTCACGGCTTCTTTCTCATTCGGCGACAATTTGTACGTTAGGACGCTTTTTACGCTTACGTTTGCTTGATCTCGTTCAATTTCGGTATTCACACCACGGATCACGTAATGACGACAACCTATCTCAACGGCTCTTTCGCTCGTTGGCGACGGATGTACCACTATCGGGGCATCAAAATCTCTTGGGGGGCACGGCTTTCTACTTTTTTCCCCCTTTCTATGGAACCGGATATAGGTACTTCCTTGGCGATTACGGATTTTTCAGGATACTTTTGGGATCTTGGTATTGGAACGGGGTGGGTTATTGGACTGAAATGATACTCGATTTTACGTTCGGCGCGAGGCATGCTGTGTTTGCCTCCGCCCATCGAGCTGGGATCTACGCGATATAGAGGCCATGGATATGAAGAATTGAATTTGATGGATTCACACAACACCTGACCCCCAAAATGTCAAATGCGACAAGACTTGATCGAATATGTGGCATGCACCTGGTCTCTTTCTCGTGACTCACTGACGCATTCCTTACCTAGACATAAATCATCATCAAAGCGTGAACGTGACCCTCTTACCCACTCGCTGGAATGTGAACGAGACTCTGCAACAGATTTCTCTCCGTCGTACAGACACTCTCAACTCGGGTCGAGAACCTCTCCCCGTCTCATCCGATCTACGGAGGGCGTATTCCCGGTGCTTCATTCAATTGGGAATCTCATTCCAGCAGTGTCCCCGCGCAACGGCGGTAAAGCAGTCACTGCCCGGGAACGCGAACTTGTTGCTGTGGTTGTCGCAAGACTTGAGCGGCCAGCCGTTGTAGTCGATGCACGACGAGTAGTCCCGCGGGCACACCGGCCGTGGTTAATCTTGTAGACCTGCGAGCAAACCCGCGCCCGCCGTGGTCCTGCTTGCAGGAGCCGCCTGTTCCCCTTCGGCCCAGGGCCCGATCGGGCTTTCCTCGTTGTTGTGTTGGTGTTCCTCTTCATGAGAGTGATCGTGCACGCCCTCGCGCCAGCCAAAGTCGTAGACGAGAATGTTCTCCCCCCTCGCCGTACCTCCGCACGGGGTAAGCCGGCTCGGCGAGGTAGATGATGCCGTTCCCCAACGATGGTTTCCCCGTCACACCCGTCACATACTCCGCCCGGTAGCCGCCGACGACGGCGACTTCGCCGTCGAGTTTCGGGTGGGGGGATTGTTCGCCGAGCGTGTTCGCCTCGACGAGGGCGCCCGCGTGGTACATGAGGGCGTTCTCGACGGGGAAGTAGACGCGCATGGTGAGTTCTTCGGGGTCGTGGTAGGCTGAGGTGACGCGAATTAGGGGTTTGGCGTCGAGGGTGGTGAGGAGGAGTGGGAGGAGAAGTGGGAGGAGGAGTGGGAGGAGGGCGAGATACTTCATTCTGGGTGTGGAAGAGGTGCTAGAGACGGTTTGGACGTCGCCAGCGGGAATGAAAAGGGGTTTTCGGGTTGATCAAAGTCGTTGACGTCCTCGAGGACGACTTTATATACGTCCACTTTGATCGTGGACGGCGGCTGTTTCGTGACCCTTTCGACAGGTTGAATATGCAATAAGTTTCTCCCATTTTGCGCTCGCATCTAAGTTCAAGTCGCACGGTAAAAAGTAAAAAAGAGTCTATCATGACATACTCAAGTTGCAATACCGTACTTGGAGCAACGGTTAGCGATCTGTCCCGTTTGGTTGATGATATACGGGTTGTCGTGAGGTGAGAGACAAGGATGGTGATAATGTGTAGATAGCTTCCTGATGGGCTCAGCAACCAGACTGAAAAATCCAATGCGACGAATGCGAGGGGACTTCAAGGGTAAGGACACACAGGTCTGGCACCAAGCCACAACATCGACGCGGATCGTTGACGTTTAATTTTGGCTGTGAAGTGCCGGATGCCTTGACGTGCTTAGCCTCGCTCGAACAACCACAGGAGGGGTCTTTTGTGCCAATCTTCCACTTTATGAAGGCTGAGTTGGCAGATAAACAAAGTTTCTCTTCTTGATCTCAGTTGTGCGGCGGGGAAAGATAGGTTCAGAGGAAACCTAGCCATAAGACGGAGCAATCATTGTCCCGTGATGCTTTTTTCTCGCTGCGAGGTCGTGACCGAGAAACGGGATGTGACGGAGGCCAATGTGCGGCTGTGGATGAACAAATAAATTATTTGAAACTGGGGATCTGATATGTTTCTTGGGGTTGCGCGAGACTTGCCTCTTCTCAAGGCAAAGGGTGAAGATTGTTGGACGGTGGATAATCAAGGGAGATTGTGACAGACATACTTCTGATAATTGGCGAGGTTTTGGTGCGTAAATGTTTCGCTCAACGCCGATTGCAGTGCATGAGATGTGTGATCGCACGGGTTGAGAAGAAATGTTCGGGGGGAAGCTGAATCGGTGAAGTTTCAAGGGTTTTATGGAAAGACGCCTCTGCCACTTGAGCAGTGGGCCGGCTGGCACGATAACTTGGTGATCCGTATGATCGCGTCCAGCCACGTGTGCGTGCACTTTGAACTATTCGAATATCTGCTTTCCTTACACAAAACTTTGCGGGAAGACGCGCCGCGTCCTCCGGTCCCGGAATCAGCGGCGACGGCCCGGGCATAAATAGCAATGCTGTCCGAACATGATGCGACACGACTAATAATTATGTGTCCGATGACTCGGACCGAATCTCCCGCCTCGCGGCCTCACTTGTGCGACTGCGCCGACTTGTCATTTTCGAGTCAAGCTCCCGCTGGTTCACGCAGCTTCCACGACTCATGGTGAACGCGCACTGGGCGCAAACTTCATCTCGTCTCATGTCACCCTCATCCATCCCTGACAGCATCCGTTGCTAACTCGCTGTGTGTCCAATAGTTGCCGGGTCCCATGGCGAGCCGGGGTATCTGCAGATTGAGAAAACTCTAAAATTCGGAGAAACCGCTCTGTGGCCTTCGATCCTAAGGGGGACTTGCGGAACAGAGGGGGGGAGCCGGGAGGGGAATGAGAATACTCGGATTGAGATGCAGGCCGTGTATTACTGTCAGATCACAGCGCTTTCATCTGGAAGAAAGGCTGGTGAGGGAAAACAGACGATAGGGCGATGAGACAGCTTCATTCTGATTTCTTCTTCGACGCCGCCGAAGAGGGCTGCGTGTGATGGGCTTTTGCTACGTGAGGCCCGCGCTCCTTCATGCGCAAAATCTCGCATCCTCCCGCTGACGAGGGTAGTATGTTGAAGCCACGGCATTCGGCCGCTGACGCAAGAAAAAAGAAACGCCGGCGGCTCGTTCGGCCCGAGCCAACGTACAACCACCCTGCCGAAACCCGCTGCCCTGCCGACCTCGACCTCGTGAGCAAGAAGAGTACCGCGTTGTCAGAGTATTGGTTCGAAGGGGAGGAGGGAGGAGAGGGGGCCAGGCTTCTTCTCATCTCATCTTCACTTCAGACGACACAGACGACACAGACGACACTATATTTAGATAGCCATCTGGAACCACATTTCACCTCCGCGACAGCCGGATTGGCTGCGTTGCCTGAAACTGTAAATGTCTCTCACAGCAATCTTTCTAGAAATTGCTGATCCGGGATGTGCCAAACTCTATTTTCCCAAGTACTCGCTACCGAGTCACTGTAGCAGTCGGCTGGCGGGCCGCGGAAGTTGCTGGGTTGGGAGAGTGAGGATTAGAGTTTGTGACCCCGTTGATTCATTCCGACGAACCGGCACTCACACACACATGTCACACACACACATGAGACGGGATGGACTGGCTGATTTCTTGGTGTGGATACGCAATCCTGAAACTGATAAGACGGGCTCAAACTACCTATATGAACGCATAAGACCCGCTCGCTCATCTAACGCCCTCTTACAACAGACGGCGATCGGTCTTGGAGTGATTACCGCCAGACTGGGTACCGGCCGGATCTTGCACAGCCTCCCAAGAGATCAGACTCATTGCGACTGTATATATGCCTTGTCTGACTCGTGGTTGGTTGATGGTAGTATATAGCTTCGAATATCCCACCGATGGGAGCTGAAATCGTTTAGATTATCATCATCATCCAATTCAACAGTCTATAGTAGACCCAAGCTCTCTTTAAGAACACATTCGCTCAAACAACGCGCGAACAAGCAACCGCAAACAATCACACACTTTCATTCCATATCACACTACATACACCATCCAATATGAAATTCACATTGGTCACATTCGTTGCCCTCGTCGGCGCCGCTTCCGCCATCAGCGTCGACGCCGGCCTTGTCAAGAGACAATGCATCGCCAAAGGAGGTTAGTACCCTCGCCAACTCAGGTCGAACCTTTGCTTGTTCAACAGTAACTGACTGCGATGGTCCCTAGGCCTTTGCTTCACCAGCATCGACGATATCCATAAGCCCTGCTGCGGCGGTCTCCTCTGCTACTCCCAGGCTGCCCCCAACACCAACTTCTGCCTACCCGAGCCGAGCCCCAAGGTCTCGGGCAAGCGGGCCGAGGTCGAGGATCTCTCGAAGAGATCCGACGAGCCGGCCCCGCCTCAGGCAAGGGCTTTCCCCCAGCATCCCGACCAGCCCAGATAGGGATAAATGGTGATGGTCTCCGCTGGGATCCCTTTGAGAGGGAATGATGGAAGATGGCACTTGCTTTCTTGGCCTAGATGATCGTTTTATGACGGCAGCTGGGTTACGCAGACACATAGACTTTAATACTACTATACTAGCGTCCTCAATATAATTTCTCCAACACATGCTTCAAATTCATGGCCATCTTCCGTGACTGTACATCGATCACGATCGGTAACCCTCCTCTATGTCTGAATCCCTGAGCCAAACCTGCATTATTGAGCCCTTTCGTCCTCCTAGTCACGATCGAACTGGCTCGTTTGATGGCCGTTGCATCGTGCCGCTTGTATCGAAGTGAGCCAGTGTCTTCATCGGAATCCATGGGGATGTGACGAAGAAGGCAAGGCATTCAGGATGAAGGACTTGTCAGACGTGAGGGGATCGTTCAACGGGGTAGTCGATCAGGATAACTTGGTGAATTTCAACGAGGCGAATCAGGCGTAAGTTGGACAAAGAACCACAGTACTGAAAACATCAACCATCACGGAGTCACAGAGCACGGAACACTCAAAAGCATGTGCCGACGATACCACCTCCCAACCCTGACGTCCCCCACCCATCCCGTCTTCCTCGAGATGCAAAGCATCCAGAGTCCGGGATCGGGGCAGTTAGCAGGACGACACGGAGGCTGGGAGAGCAAATGGTCAATTCGCAGAACCGAACCACCCACCCCCACCCGTAAAAATTCCCTATCCAATAAATCGAGGAAACGTCGGCTTCCCCGTCTTGTGACCATCTTCGACAACACTTCATCTTGCGATCTTGTGCCTTGCGAGAGAAAAGCCCAGAGGACGGGTTCTTAATGTACCGCTCGTAATACAGAGCTGGATCAAGGATGAATCTCGCCTTGCGCTCCACCATGACGTGCGGATGCCTTGGCCCCGAAAGACTTTTGGCTGGTGCTTGTGTGTTCGTGCTCGGGATGGGTAGGATATTTGGGAACAGAAAGGAAAGAGAAGTAGGCATCAACGGCATTAGTCTTTGGCGCGTACCAAGGTTTGGCCTGTAGCTGGGACGGCCCGTGGGTATCGTACATTTTGTTTTTCTCACTAGTTCAAAATTCGTCAGCCAACATCAACGACCCTCCTCGAATACGACCTTCTTTCGGCCACTGCCGCGGTCGTTCTCCATCATCTCCAAAGCTTGGTCGAGTCCCATGATGTCCAACATCTCCTCTTCGACATCACGCATCGTGACGTCGTCTTGCAAATCCGCCGCGCGCTCGAGCTCGTCCGCAAAGCCGAAGCCGGACTTCGGCCTTCCGAGTGGTAGCGTGAAATCGTGGGTAGGGTCGTCGTCGGGAACGACGCTGTCGCGTCCTGTACGCAGACTTCTGGTCTTGTTGACGCTAAGGTTGAACGAGACATTGCGAGGCTGGTCCGGTCTGGAGTGAACGATGATGGCGCTGTCGGCCTTCTTGTCCCCGAACAACCGTCGGCGTGTGGAAACAACGCTGCCAACCTTGGTACCTGGTGTATCTTCAGACTCGTGGACAATGACCAACCGGCTCTCGCCCATGACAAGGACCTCGACCCGCAAGCCGCCATCGTTGTCCTTAAGCTTGGCGAAGTTAACGGCTGCGCCTACGCCACAGCATCGCTCGCCAAGGAGACCTGTAGACAAGTCGTGGAGGCGGATCATCTTGGTTGGCGTGGTTCCGCTGAACAAGTTCACACCACCTCCCGAGCTGCGGCGCAGCTGCGAGTCCCAAAAACGAGAGACTGCGGGGATGACAGAGACGTTATCAAGACCACCAATCCATAACACGACACTCTCATCAGCAGACCCAGAGCCGCTACCAGGAAGGGCAGTCACAACGATGCCGCCTCTGATAGCTACCAGCCGCTCGAGCGAGCCGGCGGCACTCAAAGACGCGGCAGCATCACGGCGACTGTGAGGTGTCATGGGCACGAACTCCCCGTTGCCATTCGATCTTGGCACACCCGCTGTAGCACGTAAGGGACCAGTTCCTTCAACGTGTCCCGAGGCGCTGAAAGTTGTGAGGGCGGCGCCCTTGATTCCGGAGCTGTTCTTTCCCAGTATCGAGCCGCCCAGTGGACTGGCGCCGTCCACATCCCAAATGCCCCAGGTGCCGTCGGCAAGCAGTGCAAGAACAGCTTTTCCATGGGCAATCCAAGCTGCGTCGAGAATAGGTTTGCGCGTAGGTGTGGGGCGAGTAAATGGCTGGAACAGAGAGAGTAGCCAAGATCCTTGACTTGGGAAGGGACCGGTGGCCTGGTCATCGGGCGGTAATGATGGCTGCGCGTAATCATAGATACGGACAGCGTGAGGTGAGGAGACTGTCAGAAGTTGTGTGAGGTGCGCAGGATTGAAGGAGATGCTAGAGAGGGGACTGGGGAGGTATTCTGTTTGGAAAGGGTTGATGCGGCTGCTGGCTTCGCCTGGTTGAACGCCCAAGGGGACGTCCCAGAGACGCAGCGTCCCGGATGCCTCGCAAGTGTGTGCTGCCACGACAAGACGAGGCTTCTGAGCGGCACCGGATTCATCTCGTATCCTTTCAGAGGTTGAGGAGGTCTTCGGCTTGATCAAAGACATGGCCACACCCTCACTGTGCTTATACTGACCGCCGAGGAAGACGACCCTCTCACCCCACTGACCCGAACCTGCCCTGCCGGACAAGATATTGGACCTCAACTCAGGTCGTGCCTTGCTCTCCGGACTCGGCGGGGTCAAAGGTAGGGTGACGACGTAGACTTCGTTGGTCGCACACGCAACGGTGAAAACCATTTTCTCCTTCAGAACCTCGGCTCCTGCCCAGGCAGCATCTGCTGCACGGCATGGTGTCATGGGAAGCACAGCGAGGTGCAAGGCGGCGGTGCCCAGGGTAAGATCGATAGTCTGGATGATTTCGGGGTATGGTGTGTCCTCCTCGGTATCCTCGAACTCGGGCTTGTCGGTGAAGGGTGTCGACGCTTTTGATGCCTTGGATTGGGGTTCATCGGAATCGGAATCGATGATCATAACGGCATCATCTGGAGCCCCATTCTGCTTCCCGGGCGGAGAGGGCCTGTTCTTTGTTGGCTTGAACCGACGGCCGCCTTTCCATACAATAGAGACGCCATTGTCGTGACCATATAAAAGGATGGTGGCGCCTTGAGGGGACTGGACAGGGTAGGTCTTGGTGTCGTGGACCCGTCTTGAGATATTATAGCTGTGTTCACGTTAGCTTGCCAGCTTACACTAGACCATCGTGTGTACTTCGCGTACGTGTATTGTGTGTTCTGCGACGTGCGCCAGACTCGCGGCGTGAGCTGAGCCATTGTAGATCTTTTGTCGGTATTTGTTTGGGTCGAGCTTCGATGGATCCTAGGAGCTCGCAGTCGGCGAGAGCACAGGCGGCACAAGCGTACCTAGCAGGTTCTCTTCGAAGAGGATGCAGGCGCTTCAGGCAAGCAGCTGATAATTGAGGTAGTGGCGAAAGAGAGGTGTTGGCAGTCGACAAGTAATTTCCCCGGCTCTGGCGCTGGCTGGTGATCAAAAACGCGACCAGCGTCGCGAAAAGCACCCGAACGCAGCTGTCATGGCTGGCGCCCCGTAAAGTCTTTCTGCCGGAGTGGCCAGAAAACGAAGGCGGTGAGATTGAAGCTGGGCTCCATCGGGCGGTCTCAGCTGGTGCCGCCTGGGCAGGCCTGCCCAAGCTCCCCGCCCTCCCCAAGCCCTGTGACAGCTCTGACAGCTTCCCTGGTCCAACCACTTGCTTGATCGGGCTGTTTAGACAACCTAAGAAAGACCGGGCAAGCGGGCTTTCCTGCGCAAAATCGATCGCAAGTTCGGCTTTTTTCCCCTCTCTTTCTTTTTGGCAAGATCTTCTCTTTATCCGTATTCTGCCAACTCATCAAATGAAATACGCCTGGTCGATCAACCCAAACCTGTGTCCTCACTATTCATTTCATTGAACCCTGGGCTGTTTCGGGGGGTTGGAGAAGCAAAAGCATTGCGTCGGCGCCGATACGCTGCTTCAAGTCTACTTACGTCGTGGGTAAGCTATCGTTCAACCCACATAAATTCTCTGATTCCATACTAATGGATATATAGCTTGAACTTTTGTCATCCGTCGACGATCAGACAGAACGCACTACTAAGGGCAAGATGCTCACCCCAACGGTTGCCAATTCCATCTCGTTCTTCTATCCTGTCGGCAACACCCCAGCCGTGAATCTTGCGAGAGGTCTGCCACAGGGAATTGATGGAAGCTTGTTGCTGTTGGGTTGTGGAGATGTGAGGAATATCCTGCACACGGCCTACAACGAGGTCGGACTGCGTATGTCTCTAGCCAGCCTCATTTTACTCATGCCCAATTAACTGATATTCTCAAGCTGATCGCAAACTCGACATTACATGCAATGACTGGGATGAGGCTGTCCTAGGTATGTCAACCACATTGCCCACAGATGACTTGTGTTGGACATCACGCTCGCGAAACACCCAATATCCCCAGGCCTACAAAAACCATTGCCCTTCTCCTGAATATACTGTGCTAACTATATGAAGCCCGCAACATCTTGCTATTCTCCCTTCTACTCGACGAGAAGGTCTCAGGAAATACCCAATGGAACATTTACTACAACCTCTATCTCTCCAAGTCCGACCTCAAGGTACTATCGGATCAACTTAAGAAGCTCATCGCCGCATCCGAGTCCTTGGCATCATGGAAATGCAGTGTCTATGCGAAGGTATTGCCCTTCTGCGACCAGAACACTTTCGATGACGTCCGCGGAATTTGGAGAAGATATGCTGCTTCCGTAGCTGCGGACTTGGCTGCTAGCTCAGCCGCCCTAAAGGCGAATTTGAAGCAATCGATGGAGCTCAGAGATATTGCCTTCGGAAAGGATACGCAGACGATGACGGGCATGCGCTCCGCTGCTCCTGTCGCAATGCACAATTTCCAAGACATTCTCAATGCATCTGATTCCTACTGGAAGTCTGCACTCGCTGGGCCCAGCGGTTCTGCAGATATACCTAATCCCATGTTCGCTGCTGCGTTATCTAAGCACAGAGTCCTACATTACGGGACTGACCCGATCCTCGGCTTTCACCTTGCCAACGCCTTTGTTTCTCTCGCCGAGTCATCGCCCCTGAGACCTGATCATAAAGACGACAATATGAAAGCATATGCGGCGGCCAAGACCCAGTTCCGGAGTTGGGCAGATGCGTGCGGCAAGCTTCTCCAGAAGAAGAAGCTGGTCATCCGCTCTGTTGCCAGCGACGCCCTCGCATACTGCCAGACGCTCCAGCATTTTGTCGCGACTAAACAAACATCGGCTGGCTGGTACCGAAGGCAGTTTGACACCCGGCCCTTGTCTCTGGATCCTGATGTTTACGGGAGCAAATCATCCGCACCATCGTCGTTCGATGCTATCGACACTTCCAACCTGGCAGACTATCTCGGCACGTTGAATTTGCTCACGTCTGCCCTGCCGCTGCTCGCTAACCACCCCTGGTCTTCTCTGTTCACTGAAACTTTGTTGAAAAGGGCAGAGACGAGCAGGCAGGCATTCGACAAGCTTCTTTACGGTCACGGCCCGACCGTGTCTTTGCTACTAGGTGCCAGTCCCGTCGAGTACTGGACCAACGCCACCGCGGTGTCGTGGGTCGATGAGGTTTTGATTGGCCTTGCCTCAGGTTCCCTCAACAAGAACAAGGATGGCCAGACTCAATGCCATTGCCGCATCAACTGGAAGCAAAGCAAGTTCCTCTCGGGAGTGGTTGCTATCGGTCCTCTCAAGGTCGACCCTCAAGCTCTTGCTTGCGTCATTTTTGCGGTTTATCTTGAGATCTTTCAGCATGAAAACCCAATGAAATTGCTATCCATCTCTCAGGCGTCAATATCGCAACTTATCCGTAACACGGCTTATACTAGTTTCCATCGCGGAACCATCGTGTCCATATTGCGTTATCTCAAGTTGAGAATGTCCGTTTCGGACTTCAACACCACAGTCAGAATCTTTCTCGAGAAGTTCTCCTTCGAGAGGAGTCTCATGTTCACGGGCAACCTGCGACAAGATCTTTCTGTGCAATTGCACAACCAGGGCTTGCTTTCTGAGCCTTGGTTAAGCAAAGAAATCAAGCCCAACCGGAATCTAGGCGGCTTCGACTCATGGGCGTCGATCCCGGAAGTAGTCGCTGTGAACCTTGTCGTCCCGAAACAAGCCATCAATCGCATGTTCACCGGCTCGGATCAAGCAAAAATTGCATCTCCCACGGTCAGAGGATCTCTTGTCTCTGGAAAGGACGCAGATCACAAGTGGCACAACTTCTTTGATGATGTCCACCTCGTCTGGGGCACCATCAAGACCAGCGGCGACCGAGAGACCGACCAGTTCTCTGTCACAATTGATGCTGATTCTGCTGGTTGGGCTGGAGATTCTCCGCTTGTTGCATCGTTCTACGTCCCTGCCGCCTCCCTTCAAGTCGAACGTAAAACATCATTCGTCCGCTTGGAAGTTCAAAGCTCCGCTCAAAACATTGCGGTTTACCAAAAGACTCTGGGTGCCGAATTAAAGATTTACGAAGCTATGCTGAAGGAGGAGTCCAGCGTGTTCATCACAAAGTATCTGCCGGGCCAGACACGGTACCCCGCAACATGTGAGGCCGCTGGTGCTGTTGCGGAGTCTACTTCAGAGACAAACGGCGAGACTAAAGCAGTCTTCACCGCAGACGTCACTGAAGCACAAGACAAATTTGCCACCGTTACTGGTCATCTTGACTTCGTCTCGGACACGGCAAAGAAGCTCCTCACAGACAAATTGCCCCTGGTCCTTGAGCAGGACACTCCCTTCACTGTGAACCTTGTGTTCGGTCAGAAGGAGCATATTCTCCCCATTACATTCCCAACTCCGGTCGACGCCAGCAAAGCCAAGACTCGGATTGCCCGCAAATCAGCCTATGTCGAAGTCATCGCTCCTTTCGCCGCACTCGCCATCGACCCAGAGATCGCGACACCTTTGGCCGACTTTGTGTACCCAACTACTCTTGCGAAGAGCTTGTCGAACACGCCCGCAAACTTCAACGCGCCACACTTCAACCTCGATCGCCTGCCCATCATTGACGTTACCAACAAGGAAGCGAACAGATGGATGACCACTTTCCTATCATTCCAATTCACGGTTCGCGAGAAGGCGCTTCGCGAAGAAGTCCAGGCCGGCAGGGACGGCCTCTCTAACTACAACCGCCTGAACTTCAAGGAGTCCCTCTTCACAATGTTCATGCTTTCCACGGGCCAGCAAGGCGGCCACACCGGTCTCTTCGGCCTCAACCGCCCCGACGGCTCCGGAACTCACATACTCATCTTCGTCTCTGCCGTCCGCCTCGACGCCGCGTCGGGCTCGATCGTGCTAGACGCCGCCGCCATCCCCTTCACGGACGAAATCGTCAAGAAGCTCGAGTCCTTCCTCCTCATCCTCCGGACGCTGGAGATCTGCGCCATCACCGTCAACGAGGAGGAGCTCGTCTTCTGGCGCAAGATCCTCCCGTCTTTCGCCGAGCGCAGCCGCACCTGGAACCACAAGTCCTCGTGCGAGTATAGCAAAGCTGGCACTGCGCCCGTATCCCTGAAGGAAGGCGAGCAGATCCTCTGCTCGTGCGGTGAGGGCCAGCTGCCGGACGACTTTGTCAGTCTGCCCGAGTGGGATACCGCGGCGAAGTACGCCACGCGCGTCGCCATTAGTCCCACCTTTGCGGTGCCGTTTGTGGATGACTGCGTGGACTTTGACTCATGGGAGCGGAGCAGGACAGCCGGGGCCGTGGTCGCGCAAGCGCCTCAGGAGAGATGTCGGAGTTGCGGGAAGGCATCGGCCAAGGACGGTGGTGCGTTGAAGAAGTGCATGCGGTGCCTGACGGTGAAGTACTGCAGTGCTGAATGCCAGAAGAAGGACTGGCGGAAGCATCGCGGGGAGTGTGAGGAAAGCGAGGAGTACATGAAATGATCGATGGTGGTTGTAAGTCAGGGGAAAAAAAGAAGAGTAGCCTCGTAGACAAAAATTTCGATGTTCTGGATGAGCGAGCTTGCCTAGCAAATACCACACCACCTTCGTTTCTCGTGCAACCCCGCTAGAGAGCAGAAAGCTGCTGGGATCCTGATCCTTCGTTCCGGGATCTCGCTTAAGCAGGCTAAGCTACCGTCACGTCACGTACCTTAGATAGGACCGGAAAGTCGCTGCTTCATACACGATCATGCGACGCTTACGAACATCTCTTTCGACTCTGATAATGTGGAGGTAACAATCTACGGCCTCCCGACGCCTTACAGTTTTCCAGCCCAGTTTCTCAGCCATCGCGACTCTTCCCTTGGCCGTCATTGGTGGCTACGAAGCCAGCCAAAATGTGGCTCATCAACACCAAGACATTGCGGCTCGAGGAGAGAGTAGAGCCCTCAGCTGTCAAATATGCCATTCTCTCACACACTTGGGGCGAAGAAGAAGTCACCTTCAAGGACATGCACCATCTCAAGAGGGCGAAAAGGCTAAAAGGCTAAAAGGCTGCGTCAAGATTGCCAAAACTTGCGAGCTTGCTCTTCACCGAGACCTGGAGTATGCGTGGATTGACACCTGCTGCATCGACAAGACCAGTAGCGCAGAGCTCAGCGAGGCCATCAACGCAATGTTCTCATGGTACCAAGACGCAGCCGTCTGTTTCGTCTTCCTGGATGACCTTCAGCCTCTCCCAAGGAAACCATACCCCCCCACACTGTCGCTGCTGAGCCACCGTCGGTCCGCCTCACAAGCTCTTGACAAAGGTTTCGTCTTGGACGACCTGCGCCCATCATACGAACTGGGACGGCTCAAATTCTGTAGATGGTTTACCCGCGGCTGGACCTTGCAAGAGCTCATCGCCCCCAGGACGGTCGAGTTCTACGACCTCAGCTGGCAATTCCGCTTCACAAAGGAAAGCCAGGCGACAACGCTCTCCAGGATCACGCGGATTGATGTGTGTATCCTGAAAGCGACGAAGAAACTCACAGACGTCCCCGTGGCCGTCAAGATGTCGTGGGCGGCATTTCGCCAGACGAGGCGGCCCGAGGACGTCGCCTACTGCCTCCTCGGCATGTTCGGCATCAACATGCCGATGCTCTACGGCGAGGGCCCGAAAGCCCCTTTCAAAGGCTCCAAGAAGTCACCATGAGTCAAACAAACGACGCGTCCCTGTTCGCCTGGTTGGCTGCCGACGCCGACGTAGACCACCAGACCTACCGGGGCATTCTCGCCCGTTCCCCGGAAGAATTCGCCCACAGCGGGGGGCATCATGCCGGGCAGCTGTACAGCGTTCGAGGCACCCCATGTGACCCCGACGAACCAAGGCATTCAGGTCAACGCCTTTCTGTTCGCGGTAGAAGAGACCGACTTCATCCTGCTGCCCCTGCAACTCAAGAATGACTGCCCGCTGTGCGGACTAGTACAACGAGGTGTCCCTCTGTTTCCTGCCGACGAAGAAGGGAGTCGTGCGCGCCGGGTCTCGAACGTGCGGCGATTACGAGCCGAGCACCGGGAACAGTGGATGGAAGGCTCTCTCCTTGCTTTCAGGCAGGTGGACGAGGAGTACAGCAGGGAGCTGCGGCGATGCGCGAAGCGCCGCCTACAGGTGTCGGTCGAGACCAACTCGGAGCGCGGCGAGGCCACGCTCTACCCATCTCCCGCAGACTTACTGGAGCTGGTTTCACAACGGCTTCATCGGCGAGGCCCTCTCGAAGGACTTTGTGGGGTCCGTCGACGTGGACCTGTTCTATTCGACGAGGATGGTGTTGCTGTTGTTGCTGTTCAACATCGCCGGCCAGGACCCGGACGTGGAGCTTTACGTTTTTGGGTTCCGCTGCGGCTACTTGCAGGGCTGGGAGATGGGTAATGGCGAAGAGATCAGCTCGTTTCCGAGGCTGCTTCATGATTCTGACCTGGATGCTGAATTTGAACGGTATAAACATGAGAAGCGGACTGGAACATACCGGCCGAGGACGACGGTCTCGGTTAGAAGGTGCAGCGATTGGGGTTTACCACCTTTGGCAGTGAACTTCGAGGTTAAGATTGATCAAGGGACCGTCTTCCTGTCTGAAGTGGAATCTCCTGGCAACCCATCTGCAACAGATAGCGAGAATGGTGAGAGTGACGAAAACCAGGGAAAGAAGGAAGATGGCGGTGTGGAAGAAATGGAGGGCGTGGCAGAGTAGGAGATCCGTGAGGTAGAAAGCCAGGAGATAGTATCATGCCGTGGAGATCCAGATTTCCAGTAGCTGCGATGGCAGTTGCACATGGTCGTCAACGGCACTTCCATGGGATGAAAGCCGTCTTCCTTCAGTCACAATAACTGACTTACCCGGCCAACTCCAGGACATCCTCACGACCTGCTGGAGCGCTACCCTCGTCTCCAGAGTCCCCGCCGCACCCGAAGGAACTCAAGAGCCGATCCTCGTTTCAGCCGAAGCCGATCAAGACGTCATCCCGTCCGTCAAAATACCACACCATTAAACCCGGCACATGGTAAACCCAAACCCAACTCAATGGACAGCCCCCCTCCCCATCACGGCGCCGAACTCAAAATCAAAGCCGAAAAAAGCCCCCATTCATCTTATCAATAAAAGACCCGGAAATCCCAAATTGATACCGCCCGGGCTCGGAGAGTAAGTACATAAACGTAAGGCAGAAATTCCCACAAACCCCAACAAACTCGCGAACGCCGAATTACGGTAGGGCTCCGGGGCTTCGGGAACCCAGGCGTGATGGGATTTTAAAGCACCTGGCCATGAAACAAGCCCAGCCACACCCCCAAGTAATAGCCCATCCAGTCGTGGTCGAATATAACCCAATGATGTATGCCACCGACTCCCAAGTTCACCAATATGTCGTCAGGCCAAGACGGAGGACCCTACGGGAGTAGGATGATCAAACGTCTGTTCGGAGAGGAGAGGGGGAGGAAGAGGATCAGGGTCTGCCCCTACCTGCAAGTCAAACCATAACTTCTCGAGTAAGGAACAACACATCACCCAAACCAGACAGACCCCCTCTTTTCAAAGTGGGTTGGTTCTCCGTTCAGACAAGTTGACAGAGATCCTCACGGCCAAGGACGTAAGCAGCGCCGACACCAATGAAGTTCAGCCCAAGCGCCGACGGTTGATCAGTCGACACCACCGTCCAAATTCATCCACAAGCAACAGCAACCACACTACCACGTTAAGCGGACACACACAGAGACGAAAAGAAAGACACAGAGAGAAAGAGAGAGAGAGAAAAAAAACCCCCCGGCCGAAAAGCGATCGTCAGGGGTCCTTAACATGACACAGCCAACCCCAGTTTATTTCCCCAGTGCACCCACCCACCACCGTCCAGCACAACTCGTGGCCTAACACCGCCGAGCACCGCCGCCATCCAATCCAATCACACCCTCCGCTCTTCTGTCTTCTTTGTCCCGAAATCTCCACGTGCTCCTTGGGAATGCTGGGAGGGGGGGCGAGGCCGAAAACCGGGCAGAAGAGATACGCAAGAAAAACTGGGAATGACTGGGCGGGCAAGCAACAGCGTTATTGCCAAGGTTAAATCATTAGTTGATTGGCGCCCTTACAGACGGAAGGGGTTGGGTGATCTTGTGAGATTCTGTTTGGGGGGCTGGGCGGGTTGGACACGGCAACCTTGGAAGACATGCGAGAAGGAGAAAAAGGCTAAACCCGTTTGTCGTCCGGTCAGGTGAACTTTTTATTTTTATTTTTGGCTGTTCCCGGGTTTTCGGCCGTCTCGAAAGGAATGTTCCTAGGAAAGGCGACCCGTAAGGGCCACGGGGAAGAGAGCTCGGTGGTGTAGCTCGGTGCTCGGAGGCGGTGCTCGGCGCGGAGGAGACGAAGCGCCAGAAAACGGCCGTCGGGCTTGTCTCTGTCCTGGTTAACGGTGATTGTTACTTTCAAGATCATCCTCCGCCAGACCATTCAACGAGAGAAAAGATCCAAGAATTGTTAGATAGAAACCGCAATCTTGAAATATGAGTTCATTGAATGCTCGATTACTGCGCCCATTTCCTTTAAGTACATCGAACACGCTACCAGAAAGATTTCCAGCACCGTTGACCCATTGGTCTCCGTCGCCCTTCGATCGGGGAAAAGGTTTTGCCAAAAGGGCTAGCCCAACACTCCAAAAAAAAAGTAGACCCTCGTCTGTCTTTCTTTTTCCTTCGAGACGGCGGCCTCCAGGGGGGGCGGGAAAACATCAAATGCGATACCGTGATAAAACCCCCCAGAGACCGTCGCCATCGTCCATAATATGAGGGTCATTGTACTATACACACAAGATGGGAAGGGCGCCACCGTACTCCGTCGCAACACTTTCCATCAAATGTCGTTAAAATAAATAAAAAAGGGATATTCCCAACCGCCGCCGATAGATCTTTTTAGAGAAAAGGAAAAAAAGAATATCGGCCGGCCAAACACCCCCCAAGTCAGAGGAATCGTAAGAAGCGAAAAATGCCCCAGCGAGGGCGATTGGCGGACCGGGACGTTTTTTGTGTGTGGTACATGTATGATATGATTGTGGGTGTTGATAGATGGCGGGTTGATTTCGGGAGGGCTTACGTCTCGAGACGTTGGGATCCCCCCTTTCGTGTATGGTGTTTGTTATCGAGAAATGTCTGAAAGAGCATTCGCAAAAGGAGTGGACGGCGTAGGGGGTTATCGTGCCGAAGGCGGTTTTTGTGTCCAAACGATGAAAACTGATCCAACGCAAAATCCGTATCGTAAATCCGAGGATATGTTCCCTACACCATGATACATATGAAATCCGACGACACTGGTCGTTTTTATCGGAAGACGTCCCCGAGTAAGCCAGCGTCGGGAAATTGAACACCTCGTAACGCCATGGATGCCAGAATATAAAGTAATTTAGCGGCTAGAGGCCGGATCGTTCGTCGTCACGACTTGAGGTGCTCATGCGTTGGTAACCTTTTCGGGGATTGTTAGCTTCTGCCAATCAATATGCTAGAATCAGGGTCAACTCACTCGGAGAATCTTCCGCGAGTAATCTTGGTTGTCAGCGATGCTGCCGTCGCTCATGCGGCGATGGGCGAGTGTCGGATCCATGCGGGAGTCGGTCATGGAGGCACCGCTGCTGCTGGGCGGCTTGGAACCACCGATGAAGGCGTTCACGGCGGCGTTACGGCGATGCTCCTCCTCAATCTCCGCGTTGCGCTTGCGGCGGACGTAGAAGAAGATACCACCTACGATGGCGGCAATAACGACAACACCGACGACGACGCCAGCGGCTACACCGGCGACATTGGTGCCGCCGCCCTTCTTTTCGCTGTCGGCATGGGTGGTTTGAGCCGGGGGTGGCGTCGGGGTCTCGATGATGGTTTGGACAGAGCCGCCAGCTGCTGTTGTAGCCTTGGTAGTGACCGCTGCGGATGTAGTCTGGGGTTCTTCATCGGGGATCACAAGCTTCAGGCCGGTGTTGTACACGGAGTAATACATGCCACCATCAACACCACCGCCTTGGATCCGTGTTAGCTGATTTCGTCACTGACTGAGCAATGGAAATGGATGGCAACGTACAAGCTTCCAGAGGGTAGTTTGGACACGGGAAGTTGCACTTCTTGTCATCAACGAGATTGATCTTGGGCGGGTAGTCGTCGCCGCAGTAGCAGTCCTCGCCGTTCAGGGCGGCGACGTTCTTCTTTTGCTTTAGTTGACACTGATCCGTGCAGGCTCCCATACTCATATCCGCGACGGGGTAAATCTTCCATGTCGTAGCGTTCGCGTTGTAGCAGCCGTGAGAGGTGATGGCGTCTTTTACTGGGGACGTGCTGGGTCTCTGGCTGGGTGCGGATGAAGTGGCAGAGGTGGTGCCGCTGGCCGCGCTGGCCAGGCCGAAGCCGACGGCGGCGAGGAAGACTGTTGAGAACTTCATGGTGCAAAATGTGAAGGTTGTTGTAGCGAAAGTGCGAAGCAAAGAAAGAAGTTGTGAAGGAGGGGCGGTCTCGAATCCGATCCAGGACTCGAAGACGGTGACGGGTCGTCGTCTTGCGGGTTCGAGGGTCGACGGGTCAGGGGCTACTGGCTCGTTTGCGGTTCAATTCGGCCACCAAATATTTCCAACTCGAATTCCTCGACGTCTACAGCTTCCTCCGTTCGATTAGATGATTTGCCGGTCGATAGAATAAGTCTTCGGTCGATCGGGGGTTGTGATCTTGATGGGCGAGCGAGCGTGTCGTGTTCGGGCAGGACCGTGTTCAGGTCGTGCGTCCGGGGGAAATCAGGCGTGTCCTAAAGAATGTACTGGGCACAGCAGGCCTCCTTTCTGCTTCCGCGCGAGTATTCAACTGATATCGAAGCCTCTTATTGTTTGGTCTTTTTTTCCCCTTCGAGTCTCTTTGCTGGAAAAAGAGGTATCACCGAGTAAATGACATTGAAGGAGAGCACGAAAACCAGGCAAAAGGAGGATACCTTGGCGGATCAAAGATGAGTAACAGCGGAAAAGGGAAAGACTTGGGGGGGGGGGAGGGGAGGAGATTGGAACGAGTGACAGCGGGTGGAATTGGAGGGAACGGCTTGTTTTGTTGAAAAGAGGGAAACGAGCGCGGAGTGGGTTGAGATGAGGAGGAAAAGCGAGATTGCGAGTCCACTTTGCGGCATCCCGGGGGGCTCGGGGGAGCAGCTGGAGGGGAGGGTGTAGACCCAGAGTACGTATCCATACACGCTTCGAGGTTCGTTGCCCACTCACACACACACACACACACACATATATACAGAGTATACATATACACTTGGGCATAGTATAGTGTATGCACACACAACCTTCTCCCTCGGTCTGAGGGTCATCTCATCAACCCGTCCTGTCATCCGGTGTGTGCACAACTTTGCATAGAGTGCACAGCAACGTCGTTCGCTGGTGGACACCCACTCGACAGAAGGAAAAAGGATTGTGGTGTCCGCTAGTCAGCGTCTGTGAGTGTGAGAGGCGGGCTTGTACTGGGACAAGCCCTGACAAGCGTGGTGTAGCAGCGTTAGTCACAGCCAAGGGACCCCCTGGCAACATGCTGGGCCTTCAGACGGGACAATTGGAAGAGGCCAGGAGCAAGACGGGCAGCAACTCCTCGCCTGGAGTTGGAGTGACCTGAGGAGGAGACTTGTCACTGGACTGGTCTTTATGAAGTGAGGGCCAAGTCGTTCTGGGAAAAGCCGCCACGACTGTCCTTAGGGCCAGGGCCAGAGCCAGAGGTTCCAATCTGTAGATGGCTTTGGGAGAGGATTAGGCTGAGCGACAGGCTTGACGCGGCCAATTTCCAAAGTCCGGTACCAATGGCCTCATGCCGTGTCTGGCCAAGGCTCCATCTGATTGGATTCCATTGGGTGCTGCCGTCCGTCCTGGCACCTGCTTTCCAAACATTGAACATTGGCCTCGATTGGAATCATTGGATATTCCCGCAGCAAAGGGACAAGGGCTTTGGGGGGGGGATTCTGGAACCATTGTTACCGTCAGGGGCGCAGTTGAACGTGCAGATCACTCTGGTAGTACACTGTACCGGCCGAGGACCAGGAACCCTGTTAGTCGGAAAGGTTAGAGGCCTCTGCTATTCCTTAACATGAGACACCGTCCTCGGTACATGTTATCGAAAGCTGTCGAGTGATCAGACCCACTTTCCAATTAAATCCTTCACAAAATGCAACACTCACACACCACCACCACCCGTAGCCTTCATAAATCCGAGTTTGTGCGTGTCAAAAAAAAAAGGGGGAGGCGGTGGATAACTTGACACACGCGCTACATCATGAGCGATACCAGTCCTGGCAGTCAGGATTTATGATTTATGAATCGGGTAGTGATAGTGCCAGTCAAGGCTGGAAGACTTCAAGACACTGACTGCTTCGGCACCTTGGTCAATGATGATTGATGGTTGCTTGGCTCGTCATCTCCTCAAGGGCAGAGTCATTTTTGGAGGCGGACACCCGATCGGCCGCTGCCAACCGCAAGCCGACACCCACGGTATGGTACACCGTACGGTACGCCGTTCGCTCGACCGTTACTGTTGAGAATCTCCTGGCTGAATGATAAAGAGGCGGCGAAGCATCCGAAGCGAGATTCGTTCTTGGGGCCGGTAGCTGCTGTGCGACTCTGCGGCAATCTGCTGAAGACAGGATAAGTACCTTCACCTGCTTAACCTTCCAGCCGTTGTTTTCTTCCGCGTGCTGCAGTGCTGCGTGCTTTGTGCTGATTGTCGGGTGCCACGCGCCTGGCGGCTGCTTACGGTCCCTTACGGTATACCGCCCATCCTTTCACTCCGTGGGATGGGATAGGTGTACAAATTCAGGTAAGGTACCCGTCCGTACCCGCAAGAGTGCCACGGTCTTAGGGGTCGCCTGCGCACAGGCGTCCGTTGCACATTTGTTGGACTCTGGTGCCACGATAGCCTGACAGACTGGATGAACGTTCCTTCGCTCGGCCACGCCAACGCCCGTTTTCCTCTCGTCGCAACTGGCGGCGCAGCTGAACGTGCTGAAATCCGAACTCTGAATGCAAGGCAAGGCATGGCGGTAAAGGAAGGCCCCCCCCCCCCCCCCCCCTTCTGCCGTGACTCTTTCCCGTCTGACTCTTCGGACGGACTCTTTGCTTGGATCTTCCAACATGCAGTGCAGTAGCTGCTCCAACCAACCATCAAGTGCCTGTCCATCCAGGCGATTTGACGGCAGCTCACAACTTGGACTCTGCTGATTGACGGCTCATGACGGGCACAGCGGGCAAATGCTCCAGACTCGAGACAGGCCACGGCTGGCTGTTTGCGGGGTTCTGTTCTCAGTGTGATGATTGATCACGGCCATCTTCATGCAGTGGTCGTCCCAAACGACGGGCTGGTCAAAACGAAACCGCCGAGGGGCTGACCAAAGTCGCAGGTTGAAACTTGAAACGAGAACAAACAAACAGTAGAAGAGCATGCGAAATGAGGCCAGGCCGACCGCCTTTTCCTCACGTTCCAGCAGAATCTCAGCAGTGTATACCGTTTGGGGCGCGGGCTGTCGTCAGCTACTGTAGTATTATTGTCCCGGCACCAACGCTTCAAGATGGAGACGGTGCCATTTCAATGGGGTCCCCGGACGAGACCCGCGATCGGGAAGGCAGATTGGCTGCTGGCTGGCCGGATTGGAGGCTGAGTGACTACCGATGCTGCATCTGGTTGCATCTGGGGATGGGTTTCATGCATGAGAATTCAGCAGGTATCGAGGCGTCGGTCTGGTGATGGCTTGATGGTGCACTCACCGCAATATGAATAGCGAGTACTAATGCTGCTCGCAACGACGGACTTTGTATTGACCAAGAGGTCGCCCGAGTTATGTATGTCCTGTATAAAGCATTTGTACTGTAGTCGTTATACAATCCAATGTCGTTTGATATCCAACGTGCTGTACAGTGCTGCTGTGCCAGGCATTCTAGTCCCGGCCAGCCAGCGAATCTCCAGACATTCTGCGCCGTGCAGTGGCGTGCACAACGACACGACAGCAGCAGATGGAGGCGAGATTGGGTGCCGGGATGTTCCCACTCCCCCCCGTGTCTCTCTTTTAGGGGCAGAGGATACGAGGACGGGCGGCCAGGCCAAGAGGCTTGGGGAAGGCTTGCAGAGAGGCTTGCAAGGCGTGCCCGTTGCTCTGCGAAATTGTCTGAATGTGCTATCTATGCTGCATACTTCATACTGCGTAGTCATGGGCTGGTGGCTTGCATTGGGACAGGACGAACTTCGACGAAGGACCTGCATCGTCCGACTCTCCATCAAATGCAAGAAAACGTCTTCTAGTGCCTTTTGCCACCCACAAGTGTAAAACGTCTTCTAGTGCCTTTTGCCACCCACTTAGGTAATTACACTTTCTCATATAAATTTAACCTATATTATATGCTCTACTATATATAATATACTTTATATAATACCTAGAAAGCTACTACTACCTTTTATGCTTCTATATTTATAAAAAAAAATTATTAATCTTAATAGCCTTATAATAGAGGTTCTGAGAACCTTAGAAGTTAATATATAAGGTATATAATAATAAAGTTAATCTAGTAGTTTGCTATAGATTATCTTAGGTTACGTAATCGTTGATAACGTAATTGATAGCTTAAAAGGGAAATAATAAGTATAAATAAGTTAATATTGAAGTGTCTATCTTCTAAGTAAAAGGGAGTATTCTAGAGAGGGAGAGGTGAGTTATTTATACTTAAGGCTTAGTTTCTAGAGCCTTCTATAGCTGCGTAAGCTGCTTGCTAAGCTGCCCCACTTATTTCCTTATTTGGGTTATTTATTAAGTAATTTAGTAACCTAAAACCCTTTTAGGTTTAACCTTAATTTAGGCAGTAAAAGCTAGCAGTTTCTATAGCTTTCTAGAGGCTTCTTCTAACAGTATACATAGTACTAATAGTACTGTAATATACTGTATTACATAATTAACCTCTATTATATAGCCTCTATATTATTATATATTTTTAGTATAGGGTTTTATAGTATATCTCTTATATCCCCCTTTAAGGTATATATATTATATATAGCTTATTGCTTAAGAGATATTTATACTGGAAAACCTAATAGGAAAAAACTAGTACTTATTATTATTTTTATACTGGAAAACCATATAGGAAAAAACTAGTATTATTATTATTATTTTGATATTTTATTATTTATTTATTTATTTATACTAGAAAAAACCTTATAGGAAAAATTCTAGTATTTATATTAGGGAAAACTAGATATATATAGTATATTATTTTAGTAGCTTATTGACTCTTTGAATATTAGAGTCTTTTGTATTTTTATTATACCTATTAATAGGTTTATTATAATCTGGTAAAAAACCCTTTTCCGATATATTGTAAGTATCTTTTATTGAGTGAAAAAGTATTTTTCCTAGTGGTTTAGTTAATATATCTGCTATATTATCTTTAGTATTAACGTGATATAAGAATACTTTTTCAGCTATAACGTTATCTCTTGCAAAATGATATTTTATATTAATATACTTAACTTTTTTATAAAATTCTGGGTTTTAAGCTAGCTTTTGAGCTGCTTTATTATCTATTAATATTTTAGGCTTATCTAAAGCCTTATAGCCCAGAACTTTATATATATAGTTATAGTTATTATATAAATATATAGCCTCTTTTATAGACTCTGTTAGAGCTATATATTTAGCTTTACAGATGCTTAAAGTAACTGTCTTTTATTTAATGCTATTCTAGCTGATTATATTATATAGTCTAAAAGTAAAGATATAGCTAGTTATAGACTTTCTATTATCTAGATCTCCAGCCTAATTAGAGTCTGAAAATCTGATAATATTATTGTTATTATATAGCTAGTTATTATTATAGTTATAATATAATCCTAAAGTAGGATATTTATTTAAATAGCCCTATATCTTATCTAGAGCTATAAAGTGCTCTTTAGAAGGATTACTCATATATCGAGTACAGGTAATAACAGCTAGAGCTATATCAAGCCTAGTTTTTAAGGCTAAGTAAAGTAAAGCTCCTATTTGCTGTTGATATATAGTTATTTCTTCTGGCTTAGCTATATCTATATTTTTATATAGCTTTATATTATTATCTATAGGTATTTCAGCTAGATATATATGTTTTTTATTATATTTATTAAGTATTTTCTCAGTATATTGGCTTTGATATATATATAAAGCCTTATTTTGATGGTCTATAGTTATTTCGCAGCCTAGGAATTTACTAGGCACCCCTATAGGCTTTATTTTTATACTCTTTAATAAAGAGTTATATATATATTCAATTATAGTATTATTTGGTGTAGCTATAAGCATGTCGTCCATATGGCATACTATTAAGGCTTGTTTATTATTATTATTTAATATAAATAGGGCTTTATTATAAGGTGAAACCTTAAAGCCTATATTTATTAAGATAGACTATAGGTGTTTATACTATAGTTATAGGCTTTGCTTTAAGCTATATAAGGCCTTTTTAAGCTTTAGTATATAGTTATTATTATAGGGTTTTATAGGGGAATTTATATTAAATTCTAGCTTATTAGTATTTTTGTTATAAATAAAACTGGTAGGCAGTTGTATATATATCTCTTTATCTACCTCTGTATAGATAAAGGCATTAGAGACGTTATACTGCTGTATATCCTAGTTATTATATATACTATAATATAATAGAAATCTATAGCTTTCAGGCCTACAGGTAGTACTAAAGGTTTTAAGGTAATTAATACCTATATGTTGATTAAAACCTTGTACTACCCACCTAGCCTTATAGCGTAGAATTTCTCCTTTTATATTGGTTTTTAAAGTATATACCTATCTACCACCTAATATATTTATATTATTATTATTATTATTATTTTTTGGTGGTTTAGGGATTATTTCCCACGTATTAATATTTTCTAGCTCTCTTATTTTAGTAAGTATTTCTTTAACCTACTTATCTTTATTTATATTATTTATAGCTTGCTTATAGGTAGCAGGCTCTACTAAACTAGTAGTAGAGAGTATATAAGAAGCCTTTTTATTAGTTTTATTAATAGCGGATAATATATTAAGCCTTGGGTAGTCTTCTATTGATAGAAGTAGCGCGCTGTTATTAACCTAAGTATAGGCTTCTTTATTAATATGAGATTGGGGGATTTGTATCTTAATATTAGAGCTAGTATTATTATTATTATTATTATTATTATTATTATTATTGTTATTTGATATATCCTCTTATGGGTTGATATTAAACTGAATAGAGCTATTTTTAGCTTGATTATTTCTGCTATTATTATTATTATTGATTATTAGTGGACAATTTATAGTTATTGGTAGCTCTTTATTATTAGAGGATATAAAGGTATTTTCGAGGATTTCTATATCTCTGGACCATAAAGCCCTTTTAGATGTTAGATCCCATATTCTATAGGCATTTTTGCTATAGTTTATTATAGCTCCCTTTTTTGCCCTTATATCTAGTTTCTTTAGATTAGGGTCTTTATTTTTATAATAGCATATACTACCCTATATTCTTATATTAGATATATCTGGCTTATAGCTATTCTTTAACTTATAAGGTGTTTTATAGCCTATAGAGCTATGTGGGGTTCTGTTATATAAATATAAGGCAGCTAAAAAGGCTTTACCCTATAAGTATAGTGGTAAGCCTGAATTATATAGTATAGTTTGTACTTTATTTATTATAGTACGAATTATTCGTTTAACTATGCTATTAGGCTTATAGGTATAAGGAGGCTTTATATTATAAATAATACCCTGATAGATATATATAGCTTTTATTTGTTTATTATTAAATTCTAAGCCACTATTAGTATTGAATTCCTTAACCTGTTTATTATTATTATTATTATTTAATATATTTATAAATTCCTTAAAGGTAGCAGATACCTCTTCAGAATCTTTTGTTTTTAGGAGATATCCCTATGCATACCTAGTATATTTATCTATAAGTATTAAAAACCACTTATAGTTATTATAAGTAGGTGGTTTTATAGGTCCATATAGGTCTCTAGCTACTTTATCTAAGTAGCTATATTGTTTATTTAAATAGTTATTATATTTTACCTTATTAGTTAACTTACCTTTAAAGTAAGCTTCATAAGGTATTCTTTTATTAAGATATAGTATATTAGTATTAGTTATAGTAGCTTTAGTTAGCTGTTATATTATTTTATAGTTAGTATAGCCTAGTCTTTTATACCATAGTATATTATTATAGTAGGGCTTATAGAGTATAGCCTTATTATATAGG
The DNA here is from genome assembly GCA_036785495.1 of Colletotrichum neosansevieriae. NCBI lineage: Eukaryota > Fungi > Ascomycota > Sordariomycetes > Glomerellales > Glomerellaceae > Colletotrichum > Colletotrichum neosansevieriae. The sequence goes on from JAVHLV010000009.1 coordinate 183,973, forward strand.
TTATCTTTTATTATATTTATGGTTTTATTATTATTATTATTATTTATATTAGTAGAGGGTATATTAAAGAAGTATAAGTTATTCTTCTTCTGCCCTATAGCTAGTATTTTATCTTGTTTTATATGATATAGAATAGGCTGCTTCTAAAAGATAGAAGCTATTCCTAGGTTATTAAGCTTATTTTAGCTAAGTAAATTAATACCTAGCTCTGGTATATAGTATACGTTATTTAGTATTATAAAATATTAATTATTAAAGGATAGTTTTATAGATCCTTCTTTAGTAGCAGTTAAATATCCTGCTTCTCCCTATTTAACCCTTTTATTTATATTTTTAATATTATATAGATATTTTATATCACTAATAGTATAAATAGTAGTAGCTATATCTAAGCAGAAAGAGATTTTATTTAAAGAACTAGTTATAGTCTTATTATAGTTCTTTAGGTTATTAAATTCCTGCTATATTAAGCCACCTAGTAATAGGTTAGTATTATTATTATTATAAGGGTTATTATTATGGGTTATATATACGTTTTCAAATTTATAATTATCCTCATAGAAGTTATTTATAGCTAGAGGAGTATTTCCCCCTTTATAGTTTATATCTATAAGGTTAAAATCCTCTATAATAGAGGAATTTATAGCTGAGTTATTAGCTATATTTATAGCGTTTTTAGGCTGGTTATTAATAGTTATATTAACTGTTTTAGCTGAATTATTGCTCTGTTAAGCGGGTTTTTTAGCCTTCTTATTATTTAAAGGCTTCTACTAGTTAGAAGCCTTTTCAGGGTGTAAAAAGGCATAATTTTCTTCAATATGGCCTCTTTTTCTGTAGTTTCTACAGAATAAACCCCTAGTTTTTCTCCAGGGCTTTTTATTAACCCGTTTAGGCCCCTTTTTAGTATAATTTATAGTATTTTTACCTCCTTTTCTCTTATATTTGTCTAGTAAATTAGCGAATAAAGAGTTAAGAGTATAGGCCTCTGGGTTAGCTCTAAGGCTTTAGGTTATATTAGTTATAAAACCCTTATAGCTTTTATCTAAGCTATTTAAAATCCAGGCTATAATAACCTGTTTAGGTAAAGCTAGCTTATAATAAGCTAGATTATCAGTTAATTCCTTAACTTTAGTAAGGTATTTTTCTATACTACTAAAGTCTTCTAAAGTAGTATTAAAAAATTCCCTATAAGTTAGGAATTTATTTGTAAAACCCTTAGGCTTATATAGATTAGCAAGCTTTTTCCAGGCTTTAGGCGCTATTATAGCGTCTTTTATAACCTATAGGGGCCTATCAGTATATAATAGCTATATATAAGCTAGTACCTTATTATTTAGGTCCTTATTAGTCTTGCTTATAGGTGCCTCTAAGTTAATATTAATATCCTTGCTAGCTAAAAGAGCCTTAACTCTTAAAGTCTAAGTAGTATAGTTAGAGGCTCCTTTAAGCTTAGAGACAGTAAATTTAGCATCTATTATAGACGTAGTTATTGTTGTTAATAGTGTGAATAGGTAGGAGGTTATATAGTATAGCAGTATAGGTATTAGCCTTATATAGAAGGGCTTGAGGTTTAAATCTCGGTTTTGTTATTTTGGGCTTTTTGGGTTTTTTAGCGTTATTTAGCGTTTTTTAGCTTATATAAGCTGGGCTTATAACCTCTTAGGTTATATAATCGTTAATAATATAATTAATAGCTTAAAAGGGAAATAATAAGTATAAATAAGTTAATATTAAAGTGTCTACCTTCTAAGTAAAAGGGAGTATTTTAGAGAGGGAGAGGTGAGTTATTTATACTTAAGGCTTAGTTTCTAGAGCCTTCTATAGCTGCGTAAGCTGCTTGCTAAGCTGCCCCACTTATTTCCTTATTTGGGTTATTTATTAAGTAATTTAGTAACCTAAAACCCTTTTAGGTTTAACCTTAACTTAGGTAGTGAAAGCTAGCAGTTTCTATAGCTTTCTAGAGGCTTCTTCTAACAGTATACACAGTACTAATAGTACTGTAATACACTGTATTACGTAATTAACCTCTATTATATAGCCTCTATATTATTATATATTTTTAGTATAGGGTTTTATAGTATATCTCTTATAGATTAGCTTTATTTTTATATACTTCTTTTCTATTTCCTAAAATAAATAGAATACTAGTACTTATAAAAGGTATTATTTATATAATATAAGCTACTAGTATAGAGGAAATAATCTATAACTCTTAGAATTAAGATAAGCTAAAAAAATATATTAATTAGCTTATAAATAGTAAACTACTTAAGATAACTTAGAAAAAATACTAAATAGTACTATATTTCTTTATAGTTTAAATCTTAAAGTTTAAAGGTAGTTTTCCTTATTTTAAGTTTTATAAGAGTAAGTTTAAGGAGATATATAAAACACTTAAAATAAGACTTCTTAATAACTAAGAGAAATATAATATTTCTATTAAGAAATACTCTAAATACTTTAAGATTATAAAACTTATTAATTTAATATTTCCAGGGTTTATTAATTAATAGGCCTTTATATAAGTTAATATAGTAATTACTGCTCTTAAAGTAGAAGAGGATAATTAGTAAGGGGGTAAAAAGGGGGGTGGATAAGTGTGGGTATACAGGGTGCAAAGGAAGCCAGGTTAGTGCACGAAGTTTCCGAAATATATACTTGAAATAACACATACCTCCCGAAGGAGGGTGTAAAACGTCTTGGAAGCAGAATCCCCCTAGACTCTGACCAAATTGATGGTAGTACAAAAAGAAAAAAGACTGCAAGTGGAAATGAATGCTCATCAACCATGCCAATAACAAATACGTATTTCCGGACCCCAAGCAAGCAACCCAATCCAAAAGGGAAAGCCTCTCCTTTCTTCGATATCAGATCTCCTCTGGGCAGAGGCAGTGCCTCGACCGATTCGGCAGTGTCTTCTGGGCAGTATACTCGAGGCGTTTGATGATGAGTTTGGTTATTTCCTCTCAGCGCTCCAAAATCCGAATTCTCAGCAAGGATGGCCGAGTGAGAGCCCGTATGCACAGAATCCAGGTTTTGGGAAACCCACGGCCGCGCGGGCGCGGGAGATGAGGAGATAACGTCGAATGTCTCGAGGGCTTTCTGCATGCCAGGCGCGCCGCTATCTCCAATGAAGGAGCAAGGCAATCTTTCGCATGCATTCGGAGACTCGAGAATGGCATGTGCAAGCATCGAATAACATGCGACTGGTTTGCCTTCGCCAACCGCCTCTCTCTCTCTCTCTCTCTCTCTCTCTCTCTGTGGAATCCGCCTTCGACTGCTCATTTGGCATCTGGTTTGAAGGACTGAAGCTCATCTGTATCCGCGACTCTCTGCAGGCACTGCTTTCCTTCGGCTTGCCTCATGTCCACCTCAAGTAGAGCAGTCCAGGAAGGCTTCATCCTCGAAGCATGTGTCAGCAGGCCAGTCGGCAACAGACGGGCACCGCTGCTGGTAGATTGGGGGGCCCTTTCCAGCTGACAAACTAGGTAGCCCCTGAAGAAGCAACGCCGTCCCTGCCTTTCCTCTTGAACCTGTTGTGAACTCGCCCTGCGTCTGCTCTCTTCATCCGTCACGAACGGCATCCTCCCAATAGAAGCCAAAAAAAAAAAAAAAAAGGCAAACTGCCGATGGCATTCCGACGCGCCCGTGCTTCCACCATCATGGCAAAAAAGCAACGAGCCCGCGCGTGCACATGCACAACCATCCGGACCAGCCGTGATTCGAGAAGAAGCTTTGCCAGCGTTCCAACGGGTCCCATTATGCTTGATTAATACGAACAGACCATTGACAGAACGGAAAACTCTTTTTTTTTTTTTCGCTCGCAATATATCGAGTCGGCTCCCGGCTCCCGGTTCCTCCTTGCGTGCGACCTCCGGCCAACGCATCATACACGCCGTGACCGCCGACCCCCCCCCTTCTCGCAACTGCGATGCCGTACCGGCCTGCATACTCATTTCTGCGCTGTCCTATTTATTCTAGCGCATCCCCCCCAATCTTCCAAGACGCGTCTCTGCAGGGGCGGTCGTGCACAGCCAACATGATGTATCCACAATGTTGTGCCGCCTCTTGCTGTGGATGCTCTGGAGATGCTCCGAGTCATGGTGTCCCGGGGGCACTTTCCCAGTTGAAGAGCTTCCTCTCAGCTGCCCAGAGCTCGCAAAGAGAGACATTTCCATCCACGAGTCAACCCAAAAGCGAGGTACAGCCATACCGCCCAAAGTACCGCCCAGGCCCCAAAGAGGCTGTTCGTCCCATCTTCTGGTAGTTCAGACCGCTATCGGCTCCGCCAGTGTCGCGATAGGACCTGTCACATCGCTCTGTGGCCCCCGATCCTTCTCTCGCGCTCCGCGACGGGCGGGATCCCGATTCCGGACCCTGAGGGGCCGATGAGAGATGACCAAGGGCCCTCCGGCTGAGTTCATCACATGTGTCTTCCCTAGCGCTGCTATCGTCCCTTCAACATAATCGAGGCCATCCAGTTCAGGATTCAGGGGCCCCGATGGCTTCAATGTCTTTTGAATGGACTCGCCCGATCGAAATGACGACAGCGTTTCCATCCCAGAAAGTCCTCTGGAGGAACGGATAGATCCTGCCGAGCGGTGTTGCCTTAATCATACCTACTAACCTAGCGTTCCCCCTCTGGAGGCCCGAGCCCTCGGTCCCAAATACAGTGGACACAGTTTGCCCTTTCATCTGAACTTCTCCGGGTCTTCATCTCAGCGTCATGATTCCCGAACCGCTTGTGTGTTGTGTGGATGCCCTTGCATAGGACGGACGCCCGGAACGAACTTCACCTTCTTAGACGTGAACCTTTCGCGCTTGTTGGCAGCTCCGTTAGCTGTCTGAAACAAAGTCTCACATGTTTAATTACACAAGTCGACAAGGCTGTTGGCTGTTTTAATGTTTACATGTTTTGGCGTTTACACAGCTCGAATTCGAACAAGGCACGCCACTGCATGTTAGGCTTGAAAGCACGAGGCATGTTGGCCTTTCGAGAGTTCCTTGATATCGAAGGATGTGGTCACATTGAGATAGCTCGCCATGCCCTCGGTCCAAAAATAGAGCTCTTGGCTCCAATATCTAATACGAAATCAGGGTTAAAACCAAAGAGAAAAACAAACCCCCCAGAAAAAAAAAAGGAGTCAATAGCCGTTATCGAAAACACCCTCAAACGCTCCAAAAGCCACCGTCATTCATCCAGCGCGACGTCTTCTTACGCAATCACATCACACTGAAATGCGGGAAGCCGGTCTGGCTGGCATCCCAATACTACAGCCCTAAAGTGACTGTCCTCCTGTCAAGGCCGAGACGTCAAACCGTACGAACTCAAACCACATGGAGGTCAGCTAGCAGGAACACAGTCCCGAAGGGGGCTAAATCCCCCAAAGCTCCCACGTCGACGCCTCTCCCCTGCAGGTCGCAGCAAGCAAGCAAGCGAGCAGCAGAGCAAACCAGATTCCACGAGCCGGAAGCCCGGCTGACGCTTCCCGCCCACCACTGCTGGAATGTGTGGAGCAAGTTCCAGTTCTAGACCCGGACGTCGGCAGGACTGCCTGTTGCCTGCATATGCCGCATCAAAGCCTCCCGAGAGCGACACGTCCCGAGAAACACTGACTTGCATTGGTTCGTTTCGATAGTCTCCCTCCAACCGGTCGTCGCAGAAGTGAATGCCTCAAAACCACTGGCAGATGCGTCTACCTGATTGACCGGTCCAATGTTGTAGTGTACGATTCCCCTCCCAAACCGGGCTGTTTACATCTCCACCTAAGAGACGCGTCTCGGTCTGGTTCACCACACAACAAGACAGCCGGCCCTCCCAGTGCCGATCAATTCTAGACCGTTTTCCACGGCGACTGCTGCTGAGCTGGCAATGGATAGTCGTCTTTCTAGTGGAGAACGTACCCCTAAGAACTGAAATACGCCTTGCTATGTGTCAACACGTCGATCCAAAGCCCTACAGCCTCCCACCGTCCGAACGGGTGGTCAGTTCAAGTGGATAACTGGGGGGGGGACTTTGCCCGTGATTGCAATGTCTGTTCGTGGTGCTCGACATGTTGAAAGCGGTTTGCGAGGAAAACGGGACTTGGGACCGTGAGAGGGAACCCACGGCGTGTGTTCCTGGCTACCTTGGAGGGTTTTTTTTTTCTTGGCGGTTTTCTCCCCGTTTTTTCTCAGCTGCGTTTGGCACTCTAGAGCGGTTCGGAAGGGCACTAAGAGGGTTTAGGTTTTCCCTGGGCTGCTCTATCTTGTCGACTAGTGGTTGACTAGTTGGCTTCGCGACTCGCAACGGCTCGGCGGCTTTCGTAAGGATGCATGGAGGATGCCGCTTCCTGGTCAACGTGATGGATTTGTTCGCCGCATTGGAGGCCGTCGATCCGAATCTGAGTGGTTTATTTGTTACTTGATCTCGAGGTCTGAGGTTTGAAGGACAACAGCAAATTCGGCGATGGCTTCCAAGAGAATTAGATAAGGACCGTCTGTCATACGGTTTGAATCTTTGGTCCAGGTATTTGAAAACTCAGTCATCAGCCTCACAGACTATTTCCGAGAACCCACAAGCGATAGTAAAGTAACGACCATGCTTACTGGTATAACGCCCGGAGCGCGTGGACAAAGGAACCAGGCCCAGTCTATTCATCACAGCTGTTACAACCTGCTCTAGGTGGAGGATGTCACTTCTTGGAGGAGACACAATATGTTTACACGTGACCTGAGTAGGTTGAAGTTGCACTATGTCGTCTCTAAGCTTCTGCCTGACTTATCGGCTGGACTCTGATCTGTTCAAAATCTTTTGGACACGGTCGATGTTGAATTCATGGGATAATTGCAGTCAGTTTCATACGCCTGTGTCTGAGACTTTCAATATATGGCTATGCAGAGATGAGGGACTGCGATTCAAAATAGCCGTCGGATTGTTTTCCACTTGAAAAGTCACCAATTCCTAGATGATCCTCATATCTGTTGGGCACGAGATGAACAAATGCTGTTGTGTATGTCTAAGATTGATCGAATTTCATTTTGACTTTGATCTTTGACAAACTCCCTTTGCAGTGTCTTGATGAAATGCATGAAATACATGCAGTGAATGATGTGTATTACTATTGACCAAGTCGCTTAGCAATCGGTTGAGGAGCTTCTTGTGAAGAGGCATTAGATCATGGTAGTTTCCAACGTTTGGACTTCTCAGAAGGTGCTCGCGCTCCTGTTTTCAGCTGTTGTGGAAATGTTCGAAAAGGGTTGATATGTCTCTGAGGTTGACTGTTGTTGGTTGAGTGTGAAAAAAACGGCTCTGACGTATCAAATGTTAATCTGGATAGCAAGACATCTATGCTTTGGTCCTGAACCCCAGATTTGGCATCACGGAATTTAACGCTGATTTTCCGCCCTCTTTCCTGCCTCTGCTAACGCATCCGAAGCATAGAACGCGGCGTCATCTGATATGTCTCTGTTGTCCCGAGTCGTATCTTCCCCAGGATGGGAATCAGAATACTTCTGTTTGGCGATCTCGGAAAGTAAATCCGACGCGTAAAACGAATCTTCAGTGTGTCCTTTGGACTTATCGACATTTGGGACCTCGGCGAGCTTATCGTAGTTCTCCTGGTTACTTGAAACGATCGAGTGCTGCTCATCCGTTCGTTGAACATTCTGCAACCGTTTAACCTTCGTCTCCTATTGGAAGACCGCGATGGCTTTCAGGAACATTCGCGAGGCACTTACGCTTTCGTTGACCTTACTACCTCTCAAGAACGAGTAGGCTAAAACGCAGGCGAGCAAAAACATCAAAAGGGTGCAAGCCCGTGAACGACGCGTCCTACTGATATGTGAAGTCGGTCGTGAGGACCACACCGGCCCGCACTTGTCCATCGGAACAGAGGACCTCTGATGAATTGATAGTGTTTTCCGGATCTTAGCACGATGGGTGCTGTGCCGCCAAATCCCGTCCAGGTAGATATCGCTGCAGCCTGCGTCAGAAGTATGTTCGAGAGAAGAATAGACTTGGGCTTACCGCGGACGAACGTGACTAATGTGGAAAGCGGTTGTCGAAGCGCCCGACGAACTGCTCAGATCAGGTTCGATTGCGGAGTGTGTTTCTTTATGAGTGGTTGCCGCCCGCATCTGAGGTCCTGGCTTTCGTTTAGGCGCCAAGGCCCAATCTGATAGGATCTTTTTCCAACCTGCTACCAACAGAAAATCTAAGGCTTATTATCATAGGCTGATCAGATGGCGTCCCTGCCAGAGCGGAGCCCCTTTTGTCTCTTTTCGGATTGTGAGACCGGGGTTGTTGTTCTTTTTTAACAGCACCAACAGCGGTTTCTAACAGCCCCCGGACAACTGACCTGATAGATGTATGTTGGGAGTCTTGCCGCCGCGGCCGATAAGATGTCCTGCCTGGAAAGATGGCGGTGTCACATTGCAGAACCCCTTTGTCCGTTGCTGCCGCATTGACTCTGCCTTCTTCAGCACCGCAACAGCCACGATATCTTCTTTTTGGCTTCTCTTCTCTTTAGCGTCTCTTCAGTGAACCCATGATCCTGGAACTGTCATGGCTACAACCCCCACGGTGGTAACGGCCAACGGCCGGCCGACAGTTTACTCGCCGCTTCCAACGCCATGGCCGATGGGATCCTATTGCGCTTCAAAAACGTATCGCCAATTCGACGATGGCAATATCCTCGCCTGGGACCCGTACTACGGAATGCACATCGACTCTGAAGCGAGGACGTGTTTTCCGCCCCAGGTGACTTCTTGGTGGTTCCAGACCGTTGACCAACCGACATCCATCGCGCTGGGTCCGACCTTTGCGTGCCCTCAGCTATACACGGCTGCGCAAACTCTCTTAGAAGCTGGGGGGATACAGCACGTGTTTTGTTGTCCCTCGTGAGTGAAGACAGGTGTAGCTTTCGCCAAAAGATTTGCTGATGACATCGAGCCAGAGAGTTTTCTTTCAACGTCCCGCAACCGAATAAACCCGTGTTCCCTTCTCAATGTTTGTCCATGGCGACACCAGGACAAACAATCACCTACGATCAGCTTCTGGCAGCGACCAACGGCATGACTTATACCTCGACAACAAGTGTTGTGAAATCAGCCGAAGTCACCATCTGGGCCGTTCCCGTCAACGGATACAACTTCCCTGCGAGCTCGACGAGCGTTAGCAACACGGGTGCTACCATAACACCGACTTCTTCGAATACGGCAGCAGCGCCTGCCTCTACCACCACTGAAAAAGCGAGAGACGCAGATGCGCAGAGTGATGGGTCATCTGGGCCACCTCTGGCGATGACGGTGGGCGTTTCTGTAGGTGCAGTGATTGCGATATTGGCTCTTGTTGGCGTCTTTTGCTTTTGGAGAAGGCGAAGGAGAAGAAATCGAACAGTCAGTGAAGTGGAAGGTCAACCTGTCGTCATCGTCAATCCCCTATCGTTTCATGGCCGTCAGTTCGAGTTACCGGGAGAAATGTCACCAAGACGAAAGCACGAGTTACCAGGTGACAACATTCATATACAGCAAGCAGTCTATGAGCTCCCGGTTGGTAGGGAGAAGAAATGAATCACCACGAAGCTACCATGTTTGCTAAGGTGATAGCCCAGGATCCCTGATGGCCGATCCATTCAATTCAGTCAGTTTGTATTGGGTCTTCCTTTCAACACAAACGATCACTGCAATGAACGAAATGCGAGATATCTGCACAAGATGTTACTCAACTTAGTTCTGATTTTGTGAGACGCAATATCCAGATGAAGACTGAAAAAGAAAGAACCTCGCTCATACCAACCCCCCAAACTGCTACAAGACGTCAGATGCGTCTTCTCTATAATGTGGCCATACCCAAACCCCCCAGAACATGCTATTTTTGAATTTTCTAATCAAAAGGATGAAAGGGGCTAAAAAAATAATAACGGATCGATCCTCTGTGACTACGTACGCGTACTTTAAATAGGATAGCCTAGTCTTCGAAGGATGGCGTACATCCCTTCTACCGTCGCCCCTTGTTTCGGAGTAACGTAACTTCATCACGATTCACCGCGTTTCTCTTCGCGTATCTACCAATACTGCAAGGGTAACTTGTCCCTTACTGCATAGACTTGTGCCCTAAGCCGTCTGTGAAAGACTTGCATGCCGCCGCCCCTCAAGTATTCCGGGTTTCCCTACCACTTGAACTCAAGTAGGGGAATCCAAAATGGACTTTACAAGAGTTTCTCGGACTTATTCCACCAAAACGGCAAGAATCTCTCCTTAAGAGCCGTGATGCGTGAGCGATTGCCGAACGTACTTACATCAATACACAGCCAGGGTAGAATATCGCACACAAACATTTCTATTTTCTTCGAGAAGCTGCCACATGCGGTGGCGATTATGCAACCCAGCAGGCACATGAGAGATGTCGGAATGATATCCAGTACAGGGAAAGCCGGTAAAGCGCTCGGTTATGATAGGCTGGTTCTTTGTAATCTCGGGGCGAACACCAAAACCGACAGGTCGACTCAATTGGCGGACCACTCAAAGCCAGCATCGCCCGACTCGGCATCCTTCTCCTCGACTAGAGTTTGATCGATGTCCCATAGCCACGGAAGAAGTCCTCTCAGGCCTGACTTCAGCTGTTCCTTCCACACTACTTGTGGAAGTTCTTGGTGACTCATCCCCCATCATAAGAAACGTCTTGTCAAGAATCTCTGCTGGAACCCTCATCAAGTTATTGGCAAGCTTCATTGACCCAGCTGGAAGGGCCTGCGATGGACAACGTTGGAGATCCCTTAGAAGACTGGCCGTCATATCGACAGCCTCTATTGAATCGCTCAGGCTCTTGAATGAATGCATTAGCATGTGAATGATACGCTGAAGAGGCAACTTGCGTATAACAGGTTCTCAACCGCTGAACCATACGGACAGGGCCATCCCTTCCACAACACTCCTCGTAGGGCAAATAGCACTGAGGTGCGTAATAATGATGCCCAGCAAGCGTGTAGTTGACTCGGGGATAAGGAGGTTTACGTTGCATCATCATGCATCCGCTTTTGAGTGCTACTCCTTCTCTCTAACGTAGAACCGTAAAAAGTCCGCGTGAATCTCTCATATATGCGACTCTGAGTCTGGAAGATGAAAACACCTTCTCAGCTACCTCTTAGCAAGCGGCATGAATATCAGTATGGGGCCTTTGATCGGCATTGTCACCATCGAAGTGGTCCTTCATGATTCTCAAACTTTCGCCTTCAAGTGTACGATAATAAAACTCATAGTTGTTTGCGAAATGCTCAGTGACATGCACCCCAATGGCTGAAACTTGGGGCCTTGATCGCACATCTTCAGTGTCAGGAACGTAAATCTCCGGATCGGGATCGTTGTAGAATGCGAACACCTCGACTGCCATGTGCCAACTTTGTCGTGCGCTGTTTCTTTGTAGGCCGAGATCTTGGAAAACATGAGAAATATGAAATAGTAGTTTTGAAAGCGTAGTTTATTTGCAAGTCAAAACCACTGCATGGATAGCTGCATTCTGAGGATGTGTGAGTTATCATGAATTATTATATAGACATTAACTTCGAAAATCGCCCAGACACCATCCATCAACTAACCATACAGGTCATTGCTTCAAAATCAAGGCTTATGTGATGGTTTCTCCAACTCATTAAATTTGCTCACGCAACAAAAGAGACAGTTCTGATTAACATGCTGGAGTAGTAGGCGCAGTGGTGAAGTACGTCTTGTAGTAAACATTGTTACCGACGTTTTTCGCAACGCTCGGCGGTGGGTTAAGCGGACCACCCTGATTCTTGGCGTTGGGGAAAAGAAGCGATGGCTCATTTGGGGAGAGGACGCTCGGCGGGCAGCCAAGCACGGTATTGCTGAAGTAGGGATCGAGCTTGGAAATCGCCCAGGTGGTAGCCGCTGCTACCTCCTCAGTCGTACCGGCGACGAATAGAGGAACGATGGAGTTGATACCCTGGTACACGTCGCAGAGCAAAGTGGTTGCGTTGAGATTGGGAGTACCAAGCTGGGCAAGTCCAGGGATGACAGGGTTTCGGAGGTAGATCAAAAGTCCCTCCACAACAGTTTGCACCGCGCCGTAGGGCGTCGCGCGACGATACCAGTTCTTAGGCCAGGTCTCAGGAACGTACTGGAACTGGCCGGTTTTGTCGTCGTATTTGGCACCGATGATAGAGGAGATGGACTCGTAGTTGGCGACACCACCGGCTCCGTAGGTACCGTTGCTCATAAACTGGACCAGACCAGGTCAGTAACGTGCGCTAGCAATCTTGTCATCATTGAGACTTACCTGAGGGTAAAACGCAAAGGCACCAACAGAGACAATCAATTGGAAAGGGAAGTAGTAGAGGTACGGGTTGTACTTCTGAGAGAACATGGAGTTCTTCTCGTAGTGGGTACCCATGTTAGTAAGGTCAAATTGCTTGCTTGCGCTGCTAGCAACAATATCGACATTTTGCTTGAACAAGCGGGACGAGACATGATGATTGTCTCCGCATCCGTTGTAGTAATCCTCGCGGTTGACAGAGATGTCCACCTGCCATAGTTTAGCTCCAACTGGTTCTTGTAGAACTTGCGCTATGCTTACCTCGACTGTAGAATGACGGTTCAGACCACCGACGCCGCCAGGTCCAGCTCCCAGGTAGAACGACTCGGTGGCGAAGTCTCCGTCGGCAAGGACGGCGAAGACTCCGAGAATCGTCGACAAGTCCGCCCCCATGTTGAAACCGCGAGAAGTGGCTTCGATAACTTGGCCGAGAGTGACGTGACCGTCGCGAGGCAGGTAGCCGTGGTTGGCCAGCAGGTTCAAGCCCGGACAGGGCCCACGGCTGTCATTCGGACCCGGGGCCTGAAACTCGAAGCCCTTTTCTGGGCGGGCGTTTTCTGGGTTGACGCTCTGAGCGATTGACCCAAGAAGCCCAGCGACGGTTCCGGTGAGAGCACCAACAACGCCCCCGAGGATTTGAGGTTCCGGCTTAGCGACAGGCTCGGGGCTTCTTCTGAGAAGTTCTTCGAGCTGTTCACGCGAGCCCATCATGGAGGGAAACGCTACTGCCGAGGCAGTCAGCGATGCCAGCACTGCGCCTTGGAACTTCATGTTGAGATCGGAGGTGACTACAAACAAAACCAGAAAGAATTGGGTATACTAGTCTCGAAGTAAGTGTGGTTGGCTCGTCGCACAATTGAGAAATGGGCAAACCTCCGCCTTCAAATATGCTTCTGGAACTCATCGCGATGGCCCTCCTCCATAACACCATGCAACCAAGCTAAGAAGACCGGACTTGAAAATGAGGTCAGTGGCCCTTTCCCCGGATCACTACGATCCACGTTGTGAGTACTCCCAAAAGCAGCGGTTGCTCTGGAGTGTTGAGGCGTCAAGACAGTCTGACAGCGCATCACCCAAGCCGAGACGGTCTCAATCACGAGGGACAATTATGCCATGCGCGAACTCAATCTTGCGCGATCACTGCAGATCTTCATTCCGGGAGGGTAAGCGGGATGGGTAGGGCGCAAAGAGTCAAGGGAGTCTGTGGAAACGCTCAGACTTCGAGTCAATAAAGACGGGAATCAAAGGACCCGAACTACCAGCGCCTACTTGGCGCTAGCTGAACCGGACAAGGCGTCGTTCATGGCGCCAAGACGGCGGCAACTAGCGCTCTGGTAACCCCGAGATGTTTCTCCACGGCGCAACGTCGGGGAGACTAGTGAGTATCTTCCAGACACCAGAATTGGAAAGCGTCTAAAAGAATGACATAGACGAAGCGTCAGCAGGCTCGAATCTCATGGCAAGGTCTCTTATCGGAATGGGGCCCGGAGCAGAAAAGGCCTCTAGACCGTCACCCAAGCGCGCGTTGACTCTGTCTCCCTTGGAGAACGGCGCCTTTTTACTTTTGACATCTCGAGCTTATATTCAAGATGGCGTTGTATATGTGGATTCGGAGTTAGGGAATGACTCTAAATCTGGCGCGATTCCTCGATGCCCGTCCGCGTCTTAGACATGGAATAGAGCCGAAAGAAGCCGCTGGCGCTTTACCTGTCCTGGACCTCGCTTCCGCAGGTATCGTGTCCAAACTTCTCTGAACGATCAAGTGCTTACTTGATACGTAAAACCTGTGTTGAGTCAAGGGTTTGGCCGGTTGATTTATGGCAATATGTTGCAAACAGTCAGAGCATGAACTTCAATGTTTGATTAGGTCCTGGTCGGCTGTAGAATTGGCGGGAAGGAGATCGGTTCCCCCATGTAAAGCTGGCAACGCCACTTGAAGTCCCTGCAAGTAGGCATTCGTCATGAGGACGAAGCTACAAAAAGGTTTCCAGGCTTCTGCATCCAACGATCAAGACAACTAGCTGAACAATACCATTGCTTCCGGGCAAACTTGCCCTGCACCGGGTGAGAAAAATACCAGCCCAGGGCTTGAGGTAAGGAAGATGCCAGAGAAATCGGAAGAACATGAAACTTGACATACACGTCCGAGTCCATCGACCGGAAGAATCCATCTGTATGTCGCTTATTATGGAAGATGATGGTTACAATAGGGAGGCCATAGGGGAGCAGCTTTCGTGCCCATGTCAAAGTCCGTTGAACACCCGGGATTGGACATCTCCAGCAGATTACCGGCTGGCCGCTGCAAATTGCTAACAAGACCAAAGCAGTGGGCTAAAACGGCCAAGTGAATTGCATACGTAGACATTGAGGTTGTGATGATGGGTAAAGGGGACCCTTGGATCTGGACCCAGTAGTGTTGTCGGCCAGCTGCTCCACAAGCGGGGTTCGGTCGGGAAAAGTCCGGCCATGGGTCGCGCCGCAAAGCTGCCGTCCCGATAATTTTGGATGGCGTTGAACAACCGGAGCTTTCTATCCACTACCCTGCCCCGGCCGAACACCCCGCGCACCCACCATCACCAGATCACGATCCGATTGAACAGCCATGGCGAAGTCGAAATCAAAGAAGAGAAAGCAGAGCTTGCAGGCCGATGTCTCCAACAAAGTGGCAAAAACGGATGCGACGACTATAACTCCTCCGCCCGACAGCGATGGCGACGCCACTTCCCTTGAGCCCAAGAGCTTGCAGACGGTCATTTCAGACGAAGAACTCGAGATCGCGGTCGACACACTCAAGACACTGTCAAAATATCCGAATTTAATCAAGTCAAAAGCATGCAAGGACCTCCGCGTTGCAGTCTATGACTTCCGCCAGGCGTCTGCCAGCGACGCTCGTACGTTTTCGCCACCCATCATCACCCCACCGCAAGCATGGACTGACTTCTCAATAACACAGCCGGTTCGAACCTCGGACTCGTAGCGCGCATCACATCTGCCCTTACCGACCAAAGATACACAGAAGCGAGGATACTCCTCGCTGAAATGAAGATTCGCGAGCAAGAACCGAAGCTCGGCGCCCTGTGTCGCTGGGTGCGAGACCTGGACGTCATCAGCGGCTTGTCGACAATACCTGGCGGAGACGGTGCGGCCATTGAGCGAAGCGAGCTCGATGAGCAACGCCTCCGTGTGATTGACGCCATCCTACGAGTCACCGGTCCGATCGACACGAACCCAAAAGCTCTGCCCATCCCATCAACGCCTGGGATCGCCCTGCAAGACATCTGGGACCTCCGACCTTCAACAAGTTCAGAACAAGTCTACGCATCTGTCCTGGACAAGAAAATCTTTGAGTCAGCACCGCCAAATTTATCTAGCGGTCTTCGCATGATTGAGAGGACGCCTGGTCCTGAGCGCAAGCCGCCGAATCACCATGACGCCCTCCTTTACACCACTGCGCCGAACACGATTCCCTTGGCGACAGAGAAGCCCTCAATATCCTACAAACCACATCCGATTGTACCCAACCTCGGCGTCATAGAAAATGTCCTTTCATCAGATGAATGCAAGGCTATCATCGCTGCAGGCGAGACAGTCAACTTTGTCCCTGACGCTCCCCTGCGCGAAGATGGGGATATCAGCATCCTTGCCCACAACTTCTACTGGGTCGTCGACCCTCTTTTCCATGATACCCTCTGGTCGCGTGTCGCAGCCCATGTACCAGCTTCCGTTAAAGGTCGCCTCGCTCGCGGGCTGAACCGTCGCTTCCGCGTATACCGCTATGTCCCTGGTGCCGAATATCGCGCCCACATTGACGGAGCCTGGCCACCGTCCGATGTACTTCCCGATGACACTTATGTGTACGATGCTTCACCAGAGGGGAAGAAACAAAGCTCGCTCTTTACGTTTCTGATTTACTTGAACGACGAGTTTGAAGGAGGAGAGACGACATACTTCCTTCCCGCGACGCGCGAGGGAACGCTCAATGCCTACCCGATCCGGCCTGTCATGGGCAATGTAGCATTATTCCCCCATGGGGACACCAGTGCGCTGCTGCATGAGGGGACAGGTGTAAGAAAGGGGGCCAAATATGTCATCAGGACAGAGGTCGAGTACGATGTGGAACCATCGGAAGAAAAGTGAACGTTGCCCAGAACCAAATTGAAAAAGGTGTCATTCTTGGTCGTTGCGTGCTCGACTGTGACTTTGTGGGACCTGTTTCGCTCGAATCACCATGAGTTTACTCTGAAGCCCTTACTTAAAGAGTATTATTCAACAGAGCCGTCTTTTGATACCACCAACTAGTTCAGGATCCAGAATGAGGATTTAGCTTTCGCCCGAGAGATATGCGCAACACCGACAAACGGATATTCGTGGAGTACTTCAACTCTCGCCGCTTGGTTTCCGACAACCTTGACAATTTCAGACGAAGGCTTCTCTGATTGGTCTCACCTGTTAGAGGCTGTGCCGCACTGAAGCGGATGCTGACTGACAGTCAGCAACTAACTAGTTTCGCCTAGCCGGCTTGACAGATGAGGCAGTCTTACCACAACTGTTAATGTATTATGTTTGCAAAACATTGAAATCCTTCAGAGCAGAATTAGAAGTTCAGTCTCTTCCATGATGCCCAAGTCGACAGCACTTGGACCGTTCGACTTGAATCAATCTGAAAAATATGGAATATTATGCTATTTTGTGAGATCGGATTCACTTGATATACCGAAGATCCAGTCTAGCATAGAACATTAAGTCATTAACTCGTCACTCTCTGGTCTATATATAAGCTGCAAGTCTGATGGAAGCTGTGCCGTCGACACTTTGCCCTTTACCACACTCTTTGGCATCAACACAGCCCAGTGAAGATCGAACAAGCTCAACATGAATTTCGCTCACTTCTCTCTGCTATTGCTTGCCACCTGCTGCACTGCGTTGGGAATCCCAGAAGACAAACCTTGCTAGAGACGTGTCTCCGGCTCCGGGACACATCCTGGACAAGGGCGACACATACGACCGCAAGGAAGTTCCTCATGCAGCACTTTTCAAGTCGCTGCTTGCGACAGGGCGGCAAACAATGTGCTTATTCGCAATGATGCCGTGAACTACGGCGCCCCAGGGTAAGCCATGTTCCCCTCGTCCCTCCTACTAGGACGCAGCCAGATAAGGCGTGTGACAGACAACGAACTTCGTTTCTAGTCTTACAGAAGCGGGCAAAGCTCTGGAGTTTGTTCGGCGGTCTTGTCGCCTTTTGGCTGCGGTGTATTCATCCAAGGCCCAGCCAGATGCCCCCGTACTGGCAACCAGATATGGTGGGACTACCAGGACCTTCGGGCGAACAATTGCGGAGTCTGTGGTTCTAAGCACTGGGGAGATGGATGTCTGACTACTACTACCAACTACGTTTCTAATTGTCGCCCCTAAGTGCTTCTTGGCAACGACAGCCATCACAAGTGTTGTAGCAAAGTGTGTAGCACACCGCATGTTCTGCCAGTGTGTCTGCTGGGTGTCCTGCACAAGGTATTTAGGGGTCTTCTTGAAACAACACAGACTTGACAATTACCCGGTGATACACTTCATCCAAGAATAAAAGACTGAGTGACGCTACAAGCGTCGGCAGAATATGATTGGGATTACGAGTCTATCCTGTGTAGCAGGCAGGCAGAAAGGACGCTCAGCCTCGACTGCTGTTTGAACAACGCATAGAAGAGCAAACTTAGTCGCATTGTTTTAGTACAAATTCTTCTGAGTTACGTGAGATCACATGTGCGCCATGAGCTGTCAGGGAAGCTAGCGGGATCGGCAAAACTCTTAAAAAATCATCTCGAGTGGGTTCTTTTAGCTCTGAATGTGTTGCTTGTCTCGGCCTCCCTTCGATCATTGGGCTTCTGCAGGAATCAGGTCCTCCCTACGATACTGTAGGACCCAAAAGCTCTCAGCAAATGGTCTCGATGTCGAATTTATGCTCAGCCTGGTTAAAACATCCAGAATGCCAGCCAATCTTGGCGTCTCGGCCATTACCGACCATCAATCGAACGAGCGAACTAGTTCCTCTGTGGTGGTAGCTTTTTCGCCCGTTGCTTGTTTAGTCCACATCCTGCGACTGCAGCTGTTGATTCGTGGCTTTGGAACTTTCGGGCAAGCTACGATGTCATGCTTAGTTCTGCTACAATAAACAACGCAATCTTCCCGCGCTTCTCTAAGCATTCAGCGACTCGGCAGAGTCCGAAGTGCCCCACGCTCATTCCAAGCTCGACGAAGCGTTGCAGAAGATTTAGGATGCCTTCGTTTGTTTGCAGACTCCCCGATATCAAGAAGATTAAGTCAGGAACAGGACAAAGTTGAGCTGGCACAATGGGCTCCACGTTCAAACTCCTGGCAGACCGGCCTTGATGCGGATAGAGGGTGTCTGAACTGTCAGACTTTGACATTCCAGCTCGGAAACGAAGAATGCGAGCCAGGGATCGCCAAGTCCGGTCAACGCGACACATTCTTGGCACGTTGATAAAGAAGAAGCTTCTGTGCCTTTTAAACCCTCTGCGCCTCTACACAGTATTCCTCATCTGGACAGAAAGCGTGCATCCGAGGTCTTATCTGCCTAGACCGCGGGATCGATTTCACAGAGGCATGCACCTAGGCGAAGGTTGAAGGTGTGTATGATTGTTGTCACTTGTCTTGGCTCTATCTTGACTGAGACATGAGCAGCCCGCCACACACTTGCCCCAACCCTCAACCCCCAACCGTGTCGTTCGCGGTGAAAACCTTCAATCGATAAGGGCGACATGTCTCAACGTTCAGAGTCAGCACCTTGCAAATCACCTTATCTGCTACTCGGAATCTTGGCAGGGAAGAGACTTTTGGGGTCTCATAAACATCATAACTGCGTTGCTCTTTGCGAGCTAAAATGCTTTCGAGGCGATCGATCGGGATCCATTGACCTTATATTTTCCGCATTCAGAACGCCAGCAAAAGTTTTCGGAAGACTACAGAATATTAGTCGCTAAATGAGGGAAGCAGTGTAGTTGTCTCCTGAGAACGGCATTCATCCCCAATCGTGCCAGCTTTCCTACTCACGCCAAAGCTCACAATGTGGCGCTTAATCTGGACCGCTTCAGCCGCAGCGAAGGGAGAGTAAAATCCCAGAATACCGGAATGTACCTGCACAGGGGCTGGCTCGGAACGCAGCAGTATATCGTTGGCCTTTTTGGCATTCCCGTACCATATTTATCGACGACCGGCCCTTTCGACCTGGCTGCAGAGTGGATGGTCTTTCTCTACCCAGGTTTGTCCCGCTGGGTCTTTCCTCGCGAACTAGTTTCTGCGAGCCCGCGAAAACGCCGAGTGAATCTCTATCGGTACTCGTTGTGACGAGAGAAAGTTGCGAGAAGGGGGAATCCATGAGCCTGTCACTTCATCAGAGGCCGTCCACCGTGCCCAGGTGGGCGCAGCCGCAAAGCCTCAAACGTCCCGCAAGATTTCGATACAGGACAATCTTGGTCGCTGTGGGACTGACGTGGTTGTGTCTCTTCTGGGTATGGGGTATCCGCCATGGGTTGTTTCGCTCCGGCGGTCGCAGCGGGATGCCCTCGGCATCGTGGCGGACGAATACTTCGCAGTTAATCCCGCCCCGGATCTGGCAGATCATGTTGCCCAAGCTGGCCCCAAACTCGGACGAGGATTTTGAGATTGATGCGGACAGCCTTCGGAACACCGCGTCGTGGATCGCCGCGAACCCGGGCTACTCGTAGTACGTTCGTGATACGCGCTCGATGACTGGAAGGAAGACAGTCGGCTAACACACACATCTTCGACAGCACTCTGATGGGCGAGAAGTCCGGCATAGAGTTTGTCCAGCAACACTTCGCCGCCGTTCCGCGCATTATCGAGGCCTATGCGAATATGCCAAATATCGCCATGAAATCCGATCTCCTGCGCTACCTGCTCCTCGGCATCGAAGGCGGCGTCTACACCGACATCGACACCGTCGCTCTGCAGCCCGTCGACCGCTGGGTGCCCGAGCATCTCCGACACCGGGTCCGCCTCATCGTCGGCATCGAGTTCGACCGCCGCGAGGGAGGTGTGTGGCCGGACAAGCAGCACTGGGTGCAGTTTTCCCAATGGACCATCGCCGCGGCACCGGGGCATCCTGTGTTCCGCAAGATGGCGGCGCGGACCATGCAGGCTTTGGACGGGCTCGTGGCGGAGCAGCAGGTTCCGTTGAAGGATGTCGAGATGATGACTGACGAGGTAGCGAAAGTGACTGGCGTGGCGGCGTGGACGGAGACCGTGTTCAAGCAGTTGCAGGAATACGACGACACGTTGGCGGATATTAAGGCCTTCTCTTATATGACCGAGCCGAGGTTGATCGGAGACGTGTTGGTTTTGCCGATTGATGGGTTTGGGATGGGCCAGCCGCACTCGGGTAGTACGAATGGGCACCCGCCTAAGGGTGCACTGCTGAGGCATCTCTTCTACGGGTCTTGGATGGAAGACTACTGAAACATCCCGAACATATGGCGTTGGAGTGATTGTTGCTGATGAGCATTTAGCATAAAATACAATCCTCAAAGCTTGTTTGACTCCCATGTCCCGAAATGCCGCTGAGAATCGTTGTTCTCTCTGCATGTAACTGTTCTTTTAACCCACCAAGAAAGCAACAATCTGGGCGTATCATTGCTCAGCTTGTAACTATGGGCCTATGAACGTCATCACCAATTATGCCTGTGCAATGTGTCATCACTACCGATGTCAAGACTGGGTGGTGACGGAGCTCAAGGTTTCAGTCACTTAAAAGGCTGACCTTTGCCCAGCCAACTTCCTCGTGATTTATAACAGAGGCTGTCCATGGAGGTACGGACCAACAAAGATGGTCTTTTGAGCAGTTCCCGTTGCTCGCTAGATGCTGGGGGAGGGTGGAGGATCTCGACAGCTGCTTGTTTCTCAATATCATGAGTGGACAATTCACCGAATGCAATAGTGTGATTCTTTGTTTGCGACTTCTTGTCTTGCAATACACTCGTCTCGATGAGATGAAAACTACTTCGACTTCGTGCTAAGGTGTCTGTCACAGACTAATGAGCCCGCCTCCAGAACTGTTTCCCCGCCGGATGGACATGACCAGATGAAGCTCCGGGACAATCTTAAATCGCCAAGTTCTCTCATAAACTCCTCAGGCTTTCGGCTCAGCCTTCCCCCGTCCAGGCGCGGCCTCGAACTTGGCCTGCCACTGATCCTCCTGCTTGAACATAGCCACGCACTGCAGTGCATTGGGGGCGCCGTACTCGGGATCTGCGCCGCCTTCCAGCAGAACCTGCTAATTGTCAGACTCGCTCACGTCAAATCAATCCAGAACTGAAGGAAAACATACTTCAACGACACCATCTTCCTTCTTGAATACCGCGCCAGCGAGGGGACTCTGGCCCCTGTCATTCAACCGGTTGGGATCCGCACCGTGCTGAATGAGCAGTTTGACGAGCTCCGCATGTCCGTGATAGGCGGCCAGCATGAGCTGATTTAGTCAAGGGAGTGAGCCATTGAGGTGTTGTGTAAGTTGATGAGATTTGCGTACCAGAGTATCTCCCTTTTCGTTGGTCATGTTGGCTGGCAATCCGGCAGGGAGGGCTTGTTGGAAGAGAGCCATGTCGCCGCTGCGCGCCCCGTCGTACATGCGGCCCGCGAGGGCAATGGCCTCTGGTGGTAGTGTCTGGGAGGCGGGATCCATTATGTGTTGGTCTGTCAAGGTCAGCTCGCCGGTTCATAGTAGGACTTGTGACGGGTTGGGTGAGTTGTTGATATCACATCTGAGCCGAGGTTGTAGGTGGAATCCCGCATGAATCACGATGTGTCTTACCTGGTCGGGTCCACACACCCTAGGATCTGTCGAGTGAAATGAGTGCTATACGAGGCCAATTCAGGGAAGCTTTAGAACAATACAGAATGCAGGGTGCAACGATGACCGGTTGGGAGTAAGCGATGGGCTGTTCGCAAAGACGATGTTGGAGTTGAGGTCAATGAGTGACAGTGGAGAGTGAGTGGATGAAGGCTCCAGCGGGGACAGCGGCTGAGTGCAGAAGCTGGGGGTTTTGGAGCCAATCAGCGGCGTCTTATTTAGCGCTAATCTCAGTAATTCTTCGCACCGGTAATGCTGCCGAGTCGCGTGCGCGTATTCTCAACGCCCACGTTTTCTCAACTAGTCAACCGGCAACATGCTACCACTCGCGTTGCTTCAGATATTCGAATAAGCTCCCATCGTCTGTATGCCAGATTTCGTCTTTATCTGCGCAATTGGTTCGTACCTTAGGACGTTACTCCGCAGAAGGAAGGGTCGCGGGGGATCGTTTGCCGTTTTCCAGGAGTTGAATTTTGATGCGCGAGAGCGCAAGCAAATCGCCCAAGTACAACCCCTCGATACGCGTGATATCCAATTTCCGAAAAGGGCCAGACGGTTAGGATAGAAGCGCCAGGGACATTTTTCAGCCTCCAGCTACAGACTCGCTGGCCTTCAGAGCACCCACTACGGCAAAGCAGATCAGAGGCGACACGATGTACGACATCTGCGGAAACGTCAGGTGAGGCTCTATTCGACTGAAAGAGAGGGTTACTCACGGTCAAGAACTTGGCAATCAACATCTTCTGTGACTCATCCGAGTCCTCGCAGTCGGCCAAAGCTGTCAACTTCATCGCCGGCGGACCCGTCGGCATTATCATCATGCAGAACCAAAGCAAGGCGTCTTTGGCCAGTACGTTGGTCTTGCTGGCAAGAGCGTAGATGATGGCGATTGAGATAATCGGCCAGACGATGAACCTCACAGCCGTGACAGCCATGAACGGAACCAACGGCACTCGGCTCTCCTTGGAATCGGACCCGTTCTTGAGCTGCAACATCGCCTTAGACAGCTTCACACCGACGACGATCACTTGAAGCACCGCGAACAGTTCGCCGAGATTCTTGAGCGACGAGGTCAGCCAGGCGTTCAAGTAGCCGCCTTCTTGGGGCTCGTTGAAGAACAGGCGGTGCAGGGCGGGCACGAGACCGACAAAGGCACCGATAGCAGCACCAATGACCGGCGCATTGATGAAGCTGGCAAATAACTCGAGGATCTTTTGAGTTGTCGGTGGGAGGGACGACCAGTAGCGGCTGGCCTTGCGGGCGAGCCGGTGCTGCACGCGAGTGCGCTTGGCACCCACACGTTGAGGCAGAAGAGAGGTACGCTCGTTTCGTTCGACGGCTTGTTGTTCTTGAGACTCGACGTCTTCATCGTCGCTTTCTTCTTCCTCGACGTCGTCGTCCTTGTCAGGGGCCTCCTCTTCCTGACCATTCAGCAGCTTGGGGCCGATTGCGAAAGTCAAGGAGTTTCCAATCATGGCATTCACCAAGAAGTAACTTTTCGCTTTGGAGACCACCCCAGAGCTGTCATCTATAGAGCTCAGAATGCCAGTGGCATCTAAGGATTGCACGAGCAACAGCGGCAAGCTGGTAGTATTGTTGAAGGCAATGGCTGGCGTCACCCAGTCGGGCATGCCCAAGACCTTGGTCAGAAAGAAGCCGATGCCGATTGACACTGTGGTGTAGAAGATGGCCCATACTACAATGGGTACATATCTTAGCCCCTTGGATCAGTCGGTTAGAAGTTGCCGGCGAAGACATCGTGGTGGAGCACGCTGCACTTACGGTCTCGAGGTCAAGCTGCGATCCGACGTTCGTGATCAGAAGAGCTGGAAGCGCCATGCGGACACAGAAGGTCGAAATCTTCTTGCTGCTCTTATCGTCGAGGAGGCCATGCTGGGCAGCAATGACACCGGCGGTGATGGTAAGCAAGACTGATAAGGAGGCCTGGAAGGCACCCAGAAAAGGGACGAGAATGCTTTCCGCCGTGTTGTCCGACATGATGTTGTTTGTTTGAACAGAGCAGAGAGCCGTCCTATTCTCCTGGGAAGAGACATGGCGGGCGGTTTTAAGGGCGATGGATGAGGGCACGCGACGAGTCGACGACTGCCAACGTGGGACTCTGAGCATGCGCAGGCGGCAGGGACAAGAGATAGCTTGGCATTGGCGTCCGGCGCTTGGCAGCTGGAACGTGGACGTCACTGTGCACGGGCCAGGGGCGCCCCCTTGGAGTTTTGGCGTTCCCTGACGATTCGTCTTGCCTGCCTCCGGAGCTTCTGTCTGTGGTGTTTTTCGACTGTTTTTCGACTGGGGAATGGTGTTTCGTTCTTCTTCTTGAGACTTAACACAGCAGAAAAAAGCTGCCTTCAGGTGCAGTCGCAGTGTGATCCAAGCTTTAGGTGGTAGCTCGGTGAAGCTCCTCGTGCCGTTTTCACCGAGAGAGTGGGTGACCATTAAGCGAGCAGGATTTCGCAGTGTCTCCATAAATAACCGAACGAAGCCGACCTGTAACGTCATAGTATCCACGGTGCCTTCCTCGGTGAGCTCCCGCCGACAATTTAACACCACCTTTTCCTTGCATCGAATTGTTTCGTTCTCGACGCCATTAATCACGTTTGACGCCCACGATGCCTCCCCGTCTCGCTCCCCTCCGTCTAGCCGTCCGCATCCCACGATGCTCCTCCAAGCCGACGGCAGCGGCATTCTACTCGAACGCAACCGCTGCGGACTCGAACCAGCCGCTGATAACCGTCACCCAGCTCCCCGCGCCCGGCTCGGGACACATTCGCATCCTCGAGCTCAACCGCCCCAAGGCCCGCAATGCCATCTCCAAAGCGTTGCTGTCCCAGCTCCGCGCCGAAATCGATGATGTCCACGCCCAGTATACCGAGACAGGCGAGGAAGCTGCCCCGAAGCAGATATTTGGTGGTGTCGCCGGCCAGGATGTCAAGGGGCCGACGCGCGCGCTGATCTTGGCCAGCGCTGTTGAGACGAGCTTCTGTGCCGGTGCGGATCTGAAGGAAAGGAGGGGCTTCACACAAGAGGAGTATGCCTGCTCCCATCACTCAATTGCCTCCCGCTGTGGACAACATTGCTAACCGAACGCGCCACAGAACCGACGAGTTTCTTTCCAATCTCCGTGGCACATTCAACTCCCTCCAGAACCTCCCCATCCCTACAATCTCAGCCATCTCCTCTGTCGCCCTGGGCGGCGGCCTCGAGCTGGCTCTGTCCACGCACTTCCGCGTCCTCTCCTCCAATGCCGTCATCGGACTTCCCGAGACGCGCCTGGGCATCATTCCCGGCGCGGGCGGTACCCACCGTCTGCCCGCGCTGATCGGTCTCTCGCGCGCCCGCGACCTGATCCTGACCGGTCGTCGGGTTTCTGCGCCCGAGGCTTACTTCCTCGGTATTGCGGACCGGTTGGTTGAGGTCACCCATGAGGAGGCCGAGAAGGCGGGCGAGGGTGACAAGGACAAGGGCGCGTTGCTCGTCTCTAGGAGGGCGGCATTGAGCGAGGCCGTACGGCTTGCGGGCGAAATTTGCGAGGGCGGCCCGATTGCTATTCGGGCTGGTCTGCAGGCTGTTAACTGGGCGAGGGAGGAGATTGAGAATAAGATGTACGAGAGAGTCGTCGCGACGGAGGATCGCAACGAGGCGCTGAAGGCCTTCCAGGAGAAGAGGAAGCCTGTTTTCACCGGACGATAAATCATGATGATTTCGTAATGGTATAATGAGATAGATACCGCTGTCTGATCTCCGCTGGTCATCATTGCCCCTGGCAGGTTCTACGCGGTTGACATAAAGAAAGGCACTTGGGATTGTGATCAACAAAATGAAATCTGTTCAAGCCAGAAGACTCAACCTGGAATTGACAGTACTATCTCGGTACTGGCTTTCCGGAAGCAATACCTTTTGGGAAAGGAGCAGTCGGCCCCGTCCCCGTCCCGAGGTGGACCCCAATCACGAACCCACTCGGCGCGCGCCCGGTCCTCTGCTCCGAAAGATCGAGATCGTGGGCCGTGGGGATCAAATCCCATCGGCTGTTGTGTCAGTCCGTGACCTATGCCTGCCATAATTGCGCACATTCGCTAAGCCGGAACTGCCATAGCACCCTTTGTGTGAATTCCCCGCGCGTTCCCAAGAATCCAGACCGCTCAAAGGCCGAGGTAATGCAAGCGGTAACTCCCAGGGCAGCCAGAGCAAGCCCCGTAAGTAATGGTGTGATGGTGGCATTGTAGACATGTCGTCATGAACTGCACCTATTCTACGTTCATCCGGTCGAGAAGTACAGGCGAAGCTACCTTGACAGTACATAGATGCGGCTGCATTTACTCGCCAAACCGCATATGGACCATGATCGATGATGTAGGTGTGATACAATGTCTCAATGCCAGACGCTGTGGCCCGGAACGTCATGGCAGCCTTTTTTCCTCCTTTTGGCGCGTGTTTACAGTGGGGTCGGTCGCTGTTGCGCGCTGTTGCGCGCTGAAGTCCAGCGTGTTTGGCATGTGTCTGGAGTGGCCTAGCGCCCTGGGCTGCAGCTTCTGCCCCGCGAATTAAAGGGGGCCCACCCAGCCCTTTCGCCTCCCTACCTTACCTAGAGAGCTGGGTGCGGAATGACATCACCCGTAGCTCATGCCAACCCGAAACCTCCTTCCCATTCCTCAGACGAGGGGGGGTAGGGGGTTTGCTCATATTTGAGCAGCCCTGCCTTCGAATCACCTTTTCCCATCTTCCACAACAAAACCAATCTTCACCAACGCGCAATTTCGAGTTTGATCTCGTCTTGATACCTTTCTAAACCACAAAAAAAAAAGCCAACGAGACCTACATCCAAAATGTCTTTCCTCATTGAAGCTACCGGCCGCCGCTTGGCCACCCTCCCTCGCGTCGTCCCCAGAGCCGTCACTGTTGCCCCCAGACATTTCAGCACTTCCATTCCCGCCCAGAAGTCCGCGACCGAGACCGTCAAGGATGGCCTGAAGACCGTTGACCGTAAGATCAGCGACAAGCTCGTCGACGGCATCAACGTTGGCTGTAAGTCGCCCTCGACCCACTGTACCTAAGACGCATTCACGTCTAACAAAAACCCAGCAAATGTCGCCGGAAAGGTCAAGGAGACCGCTGCCGAGGTCCAATCTGGCTCAGCCACCGGCAAGGCAGAGGAGCTCCGCGGCGAGGCGTCCGGAAAGGCACAGGAACTCAAGGGCGAGGCCAAGGGCAAGGTCAACGAGGCCGCTGGCAAAGCCAAGGGTACTGCCGACCAGATCAAGAAGAACCTGTAAGCACGGGGGATAACAAATAAGATGTAAAACCAAAACCACAACCACCAGCATGGCTTATGACGGACCTCGATGTCCATTGTACACTATTACCAACTCATAGCATGGAAGGGTTCTCGGGTCTACAAGGGGCGTTTAGCAAGTTCAATCAACATTTCGATTGATGATATCGTTTTTGAACCCTGCCCCTGGTCTTGTGCATGCATTTCGAGAACAACCTGAAGATAATTGGTGCTCAGCCGACGGCCACTACGTTCATCGCAGCAGCAGACTTTTATCGCTAACTATCAAAGCAGCGGTCGATCAATTATACTCGAGCTATAGACTAGCTACCGGTGTAATTATAGTAAAGGATCAATCATTTTGGAAAGATTATATGGTGGTAAGCTCGCCCGGGAACCATTTTCGGACACCTCTTCTTCCCATTCTGGCAGCCGAGACGGGGCAATCTTCGTAACCTTGCCATGAATCCAGAGATTCCAGACTCGATAGGTTCAGCTTGAAGAAATAAGCTTTTATTCTGCATTTGTGCGATCCCTCACCCAAGACAGCTGAAACCCAAAGTAGGCAGCATCACGAACCATGGTTAAGGCGAGGTTAAATTTGGCAGGCCATTTTCGAATTCAGTCGCACAGACTGGGATAGCGATTGCTTTGAAAGTGAATAATCCAGCAAGTCGTAGGAAGTGAAATGGCAAATCGCGACTCTAGCTGATGTTAGAATCCATCTCACCTGCTCAATGTAGCGCACGAAAATCGTCAAGTTTCCAGCGACGTGAGTCTCTTAAATGCCCAATTCGTAGCCAAATCTAGAAACAAGCAACTACAGAATTGCGGTAAGGTGGAAGTTGTGGCTCATGTCGCCGGAGATAGTTAAAGTTCGCCCATCGACTTCAACCCCAGTGAGGCTTTCTTCGCGCCCACAGTGCCCCCCCATTTTACAAATTTTACTTTGGAGAAAAAGAGTCAGGGACATATAATAAAAGAAATTATTTCCCATTTCAGAGACTTGAAAAGTCTTCAAATTGTGCGTCGATTTGGTCATATGTCTTCAACTATCTTGAACTAACTCGCTGTCATCGACAAACAAATTCGTCTAATTGACTCAGCCATCAGCAGTCAAATATCAAAGCTACATCGTTACAATAGGACTCAATGTCTTATCATGCGTACGCAAAAGCTATTGAAGCAATGGATGTGAATCAGCCATGCGTTACTCCAGAGATTCCTTCGCCGAAGCACATAAGCCAAAATGTACGGTACATCGGCACCTTAACTTCAGGCCACGATGCCAACGACACCCGCTTAACAACTGAGCCGTATGGCCACGTCGCAAAACGTCAACGTAGGGACAGGCAGCTGGCAGAGGTTCACAGGCACGACAAGCTTCTTGCGGTTGGGAAGGTCCGTGAACCTGCATTTCGAAAGTCTTCTGTTCGACTGCCATCACTCAGAACCATGATGGATACTTTACTGAGATGAAGCCGCAGAACAGACACGAAGCTATCTACGTCGATTCAATTCGCGAGCTCCATCCTGTTCAGCTGGGGCCCGTCCGGGACATTCCGGTCTTTCGTCCCTCTGCCAAGTACCGCTTGCCTCCGGTCGTAGAGGCGACGAGACTCCCCCTATCGCATGTGTCTTATCCGTATATGGAGAACAGAGACGAGCCTGAGATTTCTTTAACGAGACGCATTGAAGATAGTCAGCGGGAGAGTATATGCGCCTTTCTTGAAGCGAAAGAAGATCTTCAAGCTATCACAAGAGGGTTTACCCAGAGGGCTTCCGTTCATGTTGTCTTTTCTGAGCCAGGAACTTCTGACGGTACCATGTGCGAAAGCGAGCAAAACTGTGTCTTCTCAGTTGATGAAAAAGAGGACGACAGCTTACGGCAGTGAGACCTGTCAAGCTGGCTCAATATATGTAGTAAATAGCTGAGTTTGCGAACTTCACAACTTGATGCAACGGCCGTTGTATCTGATGCGACAGAGGGCGAAAGGACCAATGACAAGTTCAATTAGTAACGTGTCATGTATTCAGGTTGATGGCTAGAGTGAGAACAGCACACATATTAGATAGACAAAATGTCACGATATTGCATGACCTGGGTTGTGAAGACGAATGGCTGCATCAACTGGGTGCCTAATTTGGCACCGCAGTCCCGTCATTTAATACCCTTTCTAGTAATCTGGACTACATGAATCTCTCATTCATTGATAGTCGCTGTGTCCTTTCGGCCGAACGCCATCCACCTCTCCAGAACCGCCCGAGCTCCCAGATTTGCTCGCGCCGGAGCCGCCAGCCTCTTCGAACTTGACAACCTCAATAGTCGTCGTCACATTGCCCCGAGTGGCCCGGCTGTAAGGGCACACCTCCTTGGCCTTGTCCACGACCTTTTGGACCTCCTCGTTGCTCAGCCCCTTGACGCGGACCTTCATCTCCACTCGGATGCCCATGTCGAGCTGCTTCATGTCGCCCACGAGGTGGACGGTCGTGTCCACGACCGAGTCCTCGGGCTTCTTCGGCATCTGGATCTTCATGCTCGTCGCGGAGGCGTTCATTGCGCTCTGGAAACACGCGCCGTAGCCCGCCGCGAACAGCTCCTCCGGGTTCGTCTTGCCCTTGTCGCCCTCGCCGCCGAGGGCCTTGGCCATGGTCAGGTCGACGACGAGGTCGTCGCCTTGGACGTGGCCGGTGCGGGCGCCGACCACCTTGGCATGGGCGCTGTAGAGAACGGGTGCGGTGTCGGTGTTGAGAAGACGTTTTTGGATGGCGATGGGTGTAAGTGATTGCCGCGGCGCGGATGCCCGGGAGAGCGCTTGAGGTGCGCGCTGCGCGAGGCGGAGGGCTCGGAAAGGAGAGGCCATTGTGAGTGGTGATTATGTGGATTGGGAACACGATAGTGATTGGGATGAATGCGTTATTGGAACGGCCGTTTGGCAGGTTTTTGTTCTTCAGGGTCAAACAAGCCACAGCGGAATGTGAATGTGGATCTGGATTGTCTACTGGTCACGGTGACGTAAAGACTTCTAACCCGCAGACCTGCAACATTTGTGCATCCTGCTTACTCATCTGTCTTACATATTCATTATTTCCATTTCTCAAGAGCATAGGCAAGGTACATTTGCATGAAGTTTGCGCCCTAAATTAGTAAATTTCTGGTTATGAGGAGCTGTATGTTTGTCTTTGGGTTGCGTGAGTTGGCAATGAAAGCGGCGATGTGGTGAGGGTCGAACGACTCCCGTGGCGGGAAGGACCCAACTTGAGTTCTACAATTGGTGGAAACAATGGAAATTTGCTGTGAAGAGTCTCTTCGATTTTGAGTGAAGACTATTGAACGTCGTTTTAATGAGTTTGATTCGCCGCTGTAGATTCAGATCATAATAATATAGTTCTGCTGTCGCTAAGAATGAGCTGCCTGAACTTTCCCGAGTAAGATTGAACCAAAGAGAGTGTACCTGAAAAAGAAACATGGGAAGCATATTCAGAAACCCCGCCATGAGTTCTAAAATCGAATTCTGAGGGGGAGTGTCTAGCTTCTAAATCAGATCCTTGTCATCCAAAGATTTGGAAATCCGAGTACTCGACGACTCCTTCTACCCCTAGAACGGATGCTGTGAACTCCCATTTACAACGATAAAAGAGCCTCCCTTAGTTATACAAGCGACAGTGACGGTCAGCAGGCTAAACCTGCAACACCAAGGCCGAACAAGGTCGATACCCTCGCTGGAAAGGGCTTCAGGTCCTCAACGCCCCGGTATGCGCCAACCTCACCTTCTATTTTAAATCACGGCTCGACAAACTTCCGTCGATAATGAAAGGTTCTCCAACATCCTCCACCTTTCCTGGCTCTTTCAACAAGGCAAGTAGCGAGGGGAGTCAGGCAGCCTATGGATGGACGACGAAGATCAAAGCTGAGTGGTGCCTCGTTGACGTTCATAGTACTCGCAACCCAGCAATTGGAAGAACCTCAGCCTATATGTCAATTCGGGAGCTTCTGTTCACAAGGTGATAATTTCGAAGGGCTTCTTTGGTTTGGCCTCTCCACCATTGCCCGTGGTATAGCACAGAACACACCGCAAAAGCCACAAGCTTCCTAAGCAATGGGAGTTACGTTGGTGGGCACTTGACAAGTGACGAGAGATTGCGCTGAACTGATGTTCTTAGTTTCTATTCTGTTATTCTGTAAATACTGCGGGGATGAGCTTCGCTTTTCTGACTTGGTGTGGGTAGAGCCATGTGCTGGGTATGCTTTTCCGAAGCCACATCCGATCAGAATGATACTTAGCCATCAGAGGCATCATGTGGAGGCTTCTATCGACATAGACTATCGAGCTGAAGCTGTCCATGAACCATCTCCTCGGGATCACTAAGCTAGCACATCTCACCCTCGGCACTGAAACGGAGATGAGATGGAATTACGGACAGCTATTCTGCACCCTGCAACAAGAGGGACGTCGCGAGAAGACCTAAGCCAGCCGAGATCTTCCAAGAGCTTTGTAAGTGCCAACGCAGATGAATTACTTGGCAGAAAGCTGTAACGAATGGAAAGGAGGAAGCCTATGTCAGATGTGCCTCGAGATGCACCATAATGGCATGATGTCTCGTGAAGACGTCCATCCCCTCCTTTGCCTATATCAGTTTAGGACAGGTCACAGATCCATGCCTCATCAGGGTGTCACTGTCACTCTTTTGCAAGAGCATGCAGCCACTTCAAGACACTTGTTCGGCTTGTTAACTCCGAAGTTGCTTACGACCGCACGACAAGACTCAGTACTACGTTGAAGCGGGCCCCAGCATTAGGGAAGCAAGACGACGGGTGAGTCCACGGATCCAATATGCGTGCCATGTCACCCCGCATTGCGACCCCAGCAGGGGAGCTGCACAGGGGCGGAGAGTCATCTGCACCCCAAACAACCCCACTAAACAAACGTTTTTGCGTTGGATCGTGGCCACGGTGGTCGCCACTGACTCTCTAAGGTTATGAGAAAACGAAGGCGTTCTATATGCCAGCACACCGCATAGCTCTACTCCATGCAGAAGGCATCTGCAGCATTGTAATGCGGGGACCCTGGGAAGCATCCGTGTTGCGTTCAAGGGAGAAGTCGAGACTGGTTCTGTTTCGTCTCAACTTCGAATAGCATATACCTAGCTGCGTTTGGCCCAAACAGAAGCTCACATGGCTGCGGGTATGGTCCTATTTCCTCTGATTGGTTCAGCTCTGAAAAGTGAAGGCTGATCGTCAGCGAGGCCAAGAATATGAACAATGAACTAGTTCACAGCACTTCCGCTGCAATCATGGTTTTCCGTGGTCTTTTCCGCAAAGGACTTGGCACACCGGCATACGTCTTCGGGGGGGGGGGGTGAGATACCATGGGCTCCAAGACGCCATCACTGCCAAGTATCTTTTGCTAATTGGGGTCGAGACAGGCAAGGGTAAAATCATGGCGCTGCGACTTGAATTCTTGAGCAAGCGAAGTACAGAGATCGTAACCTCATGCCAGTCAAGATTAGCTTTTCAGATGATCAGACGATTAGACTTCAGATGAACTTCCGAGAAGAGAAATTGTCAGACCAAAAAATGCTTGTGCGCAGGGAGTGCCCGAGTTGAAGAATCCAATATCTTGATGTCTATAGTTTTGTCAAAATGATTTGGCGATGTACGGAAATATCCGAGGCTGGCAGTCGCTGCGAACTTGCCTTTATGACGGTCCGGAAAGGTTCAGCATCAGACCATGGTACTAGACCCTGTTTGCCCAGCCGTAGAGATGACTCTAACTCTGCACCTAAGGCCTCTGCTCTAGTTCGGGATGTGAAGCCCTTTAAAAGTTCTCGGCTGCTCCTCTTCCCCGCACCCCCAAATTCGCGGAAAAGCCATCAGCCGCCGAACCCCCATTTACCCCATGGGGATTCTCCTCGTCTCCGCCAATTAACCATGCTGGACTCCGCTCTGTCGGGCCCGACGCACAGGTTTGGGGCTGGTCAGGGTAAGGTCCATGGAGACGAGGATATATGTCTGACCTCCCTCGAGCCATTTGAAATGTCGCTCTTCTCTTCAACCTGATAACTCCGAGGGCAGCCACGGTCGACACAGCACGACATCTTACTGACCTGAGGCGAACTTGTTACTTACCACATCCGACTTCTTAGCCATCCACAAGCAGTTGAGTCCTTCTGACCGGCTATCAGGCTCGTAACAGACTCGAAAACTTCAAGATGGCCACCAACGTTCATACCGGAAGGCCCGACTCGCCTCAGGACAAAGTCGCCGTCAATCAGATGGAGCATGTCTTGACCACGGACGACCCGGCGCTTATGAAGCAGCCTGTCATCGAGAAGGTGGATGAGTTTGGAGCCCATACAAAAACTGACCCAAAAGAGATTGCGCTGGTGAAAAAGATCGATTGGTACATTTTGGTATGACTTTCGGAGCACATCAGACGTGGACCGCACATACTGATGCTGTTCAACAGCCGGTCCTCTGGGTCATGTACTTCCTCAACTTCCTCGACAGAAATGCTATGATTAATGGAAAGCTGAACGGGCTCGACGACGATCTGGGCTTGAAGGGAACCCAATACAACACATGCGTTTCAATTCTATTCGTTGGGTGCGTCATTCTGAAAACATTGAAATTGATCGAGCTTTCGGCTGACCTGTGGCAGTTACCTGTGTGGCCAAGTCCCTTCCAACATGATTCTTAACAGAGTTCGCCCTTCATGGTACATGGCCGGATTCATGATGGCGTGGTCTGTTGTCAGTCTGTTGACGTACAAGTGCCACGACTTCGGCAGCATGCTGGCTTGCCGGTTTCTTCTTGGAATCACCGAGGCTCCTGTGCGCTGAAAACCCTATGAACACATCAAATCCCCTAGTCTGACATCCCAAAAAGTTCTATCCCGGCGCTCTATACATGCTCTCGATGTTCTACACGCGCAAGGAGGTATCTTCTCGCATGGTAAGCACTCGTCTTGAGAAAAGGTATATGTAGCACAAGTTTTCAACTATACACAGGCTATCTTCTACACCGGAAACATGGCCGCCAGTGCTTTCTCGGGCTTGATCGCGGCCCCGATCTTCTCAGAGATGCATGGACTGCGCGGACTCCATGGATGGCAATGGTTAGTTCTCAACCCACCGTGACTTTTGAAGTGGAACTACATTTCAGAGCCATGATTTTTCAAAGAGGATTCTAACATAATTGGCCTAGGCTGTTCATAATTCAGGGCGCCATCTCCATCCTCGTCGGTTTCTTCGCACTCTTCCTCCTGCCCGACAGCCCCCTCAAAACCCGCTGGTTGAACGAGGAGGAGCGTCAGCTTGCCCACACCCGGATTTACGACGACACGACTGACCGCCGCGAGGGTACTTCCGTCTGGAAGGGTCTCAGCGAGGCATGCATGGATTGGCGCACCTGGGTCTTCTGCCTCATGGACAACCTTCACTTGTCCGCCAACGGCTTCAAGAACTTCCTGCCCACCGTCGTAAAGACTCTTGAGTTCAACACCACCGTCACCCTCGTCCTGACCTGCCCGCCATACGTCTTTTCCGCCTTCTTCTCCGTCCTGGTCCCCTGGTCGTCTGGAAAGTACAACGAGCGGAGTAAGAAATGTTCCTTATTAGGCCGCATCATGATTCGCAGCTAACCGCAAAACCTTTAGCTTGGCACATCACCGTGTCTAAGATGATCGTTTGCCTGGGATTCATCATGAGCGTAGCCTCCCTCAACATGGCTGTCCGGTATACCGGTATCATGA
This sequence comes from Colletotrichum neosansevieriae, assembly GCA_036785495.1. Taxonomy (NCBI): domain Eukaryota; kingdom Fungi; phylum Ascomycota; class Sordariomycetes; order Glomerellales; family Glomerellaceae; genus Colletotrichum; species Colletotrichum neosansevieriae. Next base: position 219,201 of record JAVHLV010000009.1, read on the forward strand.
TATTTGTAGGCGCAACATATGGAGTCAACAACCTAATTTTGGGCTGGACCTCTTCCGTGCTTGGTCAGACTGATGAGAAGAAGGCGGTCGCAATCGCCATGGCAAACACACTCGGAAACGCCGCAAGTATTTACACCCCTTACCTGTGGCCTGATTCCGACTCTCCTCGCTTTGTCACTGCCATGTCAGCGAGCATTGGATTCTCCATTGGTGTTGTGATCTGCGCCTGGTTCATGAGATGGGCCCTGATCCGCACCAACAACAAGAAGAAGCAGGAAGATCCCAATGCTACGAACTTCTATGTCTACTGAGCGTAGTTTCTGGCTCGGATGCTGCGGAGGTGATGAGCGGCTACACCAATCACTCCTGATTTGGGGTAACATACGTGGCTTCGCGTGTCAGGAGGATGGCCTCGTTGACACAGGTTGACTAAGTCAATGCTCATGTTTAGCTAATGTCATGAATAATTTCATCATAAAAGTCTTGAATTAGTGTCGTCGTTGTCCTGTGGTGATTGTTGTTTCGAAGTGGGCACTTCAGCTGCTTCAGTAGTGACGTATGCCTTGCTCAGGATTCCGCTTGGGACTTCAGTACTCGGCCCTGTATAGTTGATCGTGAGGGGTGAAAACCTTTTCCTGTGTCTGAATTTCATTCAACAGGCCCCGTTTTCTTTGAAGGATTTCTTCAGCTGTGCAATGAAAGAGGAAAAGCAGAACAGGTCCCATATCAGCCCGGCCACCCCGAGAAGTACGTCTTCAAGCCTTGGGCTGACTGCAGCATCGCAGTGTCTTCGCAAGTAAGAACAAAAAAAAAAAGACTGTACAGAGGCTGTATATTGTGATGACCAATCAACATATGTGACATTATCTGTCCTAGGTGGCGATTCGGGTGCAATCAGCAAGTTTGCTACGCCGAACTTGGTTGCCTCGAACGGAATCCGGATTCGTTATCTCACCTCCGCAAAACCGCAGGATGCCCGAAGGATTACCGACCAAAGCCAGAAGAGTTTTACTTCATCAACCATTTTTAAGCTTACGTCCCCCGGCCGCAGCAGGCTTTGCGGCTGCCTGCACCTGATAATCTGATTGGAACTTTGCGACTGCTTCTGTCGTTGATGTTGAACACGGCACAAAAAGCCTGCGGCGCAAATTGTCAAGCTGTAAGCACTATGTGCGGGAGGATCGTCAGCCTCTGTTACGCGAAAGAACGTTGGTATCGTCACCCACAAACGTAAGCACCGGACCCAGTCCAGCGATAGGATATAACATGCAGAACTGAGGCTTGGAGGATGATGTAAATAATCCTTCCTGGACAGATTCGACTTTACATCATTTCTTTTTCGCAAGGCAACTTTTGCTTCAAGCATTATGCCAAAGTCCACAGATGTATTCTCTGGGTTTACATTATGCAACGTGCATGGGTTTTTTGATATTACTTTCCCTGCCTGGAAAAGTGTAAAATTCATTTGGTGCCAGTTGTCTTACATGTGAACTTAAGCTCAAGGTCGTCTCATTTACACTGGATGGAATGGAGACTTTCGGACTCTGACTTCTGCCCCATAATCATCAGTTCAGAGAGACGGGACGAAGGAACACAATCCGTGCCACGTGGAGTTAAGTGTGGAATCAATGTTTCACCAACAGGAAACATCTTTCCTCGGCCTAGATAATCGTGCTCCAAAAAAGCTAGGTAACTGCTGACGGAACTCAGGCTGCTGCGGTCAACGTTCCCCACGACCCATTTTCTTCGGCGGCGAATGGGACTTTGGAGTAAACCCAGCAGATCGGTACAACACTGCCGGGGTCAACCCCCCAGCGCCCATCATCAGCCCTGTCAACCGTCAGCGCCAAGATGAGCTACCCGTACATCGCGACCGGTGATTCGCCAGCTTGCGGCTGATTTAGCATCAGCAGATTTCCTGTGTGTCCCCAGTTCTCTTCAGTGTGGGTGCCTCTTCTTTGTAGACCAGACCAGTAGGCTGTGCTGGCCAAACTAGTGGCGGTGTTGCTATTACCGGCCCGGCGTGAGCTTGAAGCCATTCCCGGCCGCACAGCAGCAGAAGGATGCCTAGCGCACATCGTTTTCGACACCACAACGCATCATGAGCGGAAACTGAGTTGGCGATGGAGGAAGGCCGAAGGCGAAGCGTCGTTCAAGGCAGCCACCAGAGTACACATGCAAACTGAGTAAGATGATTCTCGTTGCTGATTATCGTGATTCAAGTATATATAACAGCACTTCCTGTCCATGGTCATGTCGTCTTTTCTACTCCCCATCACAAACAAGCCCAATCACTCAAAACAACAGTTCTCGGTTCTCCATTTCCTACTCTCTATTTCCTTGTTTCCTTTGTCAGTGAGGTTTTCCTGTCTGCCAGAAACTCTGCAACAAACACACAACATCCAAATCAAACAACAATAGTAATCAATATGCACTCTTCCACCGTCCTCGCCTCCGCCCTCTTCGCCGCGGCCGCCCTTGCCGCACCGGCTGCTTCCAAAACCATGTCTTCGATGCCCGCGGCCAACACCACCGCCCCTCACCACAGCGGCAGCGGCTCAATCGACGATGTCCTCCCACCCATTGTTCCCGTCAACACCCGCTCCGGTGACATGGACCTCATCACCAAGCTGATGACCGCGCCCACCCAGCAAGACCGCATCCGCCTCCTCAACCAGCCCGGCGACTTCGTCTTCGACTTCAACGACGCCGGTGCTCCCGAGGGCTCCGAGTCCCGCGGCAAGGGCGGCTTCTCCACCTCGGCCACGGCCAAGACGTTCCCCGCCCTCATCGGCAACGGCGCCGCCATGACCCTCGCCTTCCTCGGCCCCTGCGGCATGAACACCGCTCACGTCCACAACCGCGCCACCGAGCTCAACGTCATTGTCAAGGGTCGCCTGGTCACCAACTACCAGGTCGAGAACGGCGTCGACCCGATCGCCAACACCATGGAGACCTTCCAGATGGCCGTTTTCCCTCAGGGTGCCATTCACCAGGAGTTCAACCCGGACTGCGAGGACGCCGTCTTCGTCGCCGGCTTCAACAACGTCGACCCCGGCGTCGAGCAGGTTGCCCAGACCTTCTTCAACCTTCGCCCCGATGTCGTCTCTGCCACCCTCGGCGGCGTCCAGACCATTGACGGCGCCGACCTCGAGAGCTTCCGCGACCGCATCCCTGCCAACATCGCTCTCGGCATCGACGCCTGTCTGAACAAGTGCGGCATCAAGCGCAATGCTAAGCGTGACCTCGACGAGATTTTCGGCGCTGCTCGGTAAATTCAACAAGCAGTGTGGCGATCTTGCATGTAGCGGGAATAGGCGCATGGGGGGGATCTTAGCATAGCGTCGGCTTGGGGGCTTCTGTTTCTCAAAAGGGTTCGGTTATGGTTCAAGCTCAGGGCTTTTGGTTGCATGGGTGCTGGATAAGCACGCAGTTAGAATTGGGTTCATGGCGTTTGGGTATTGCCTTTCAAGACTTTCGCTGAAGAAATTTATTCAATCCATTCCTTCGTCAACACCGATACAAGTATTCCTAAGCTTCGTGTGGCAACGACTGATGATTCTGGCAGCTCTACCCCTGATGCTGATGTGAAGCAACCTAATCTTGGACATCATCCTCTTCAGCATAGGGAGAGCCTCACTCGACAGTGAACGTGAATCAAATATCCTGAGTGTAGGTACTCAAGATGTTCTCCCAGTCGGTATCGCACCAAATCTGGTGCTCGGAGCTCATATCCGCAACTAAAAAGTCGGAAAGGTTCTGCTGATTGCTTGTCTGGTCGGTGTCCGTACTTGCTTGTCGTCTGTCCGATTCTTCGTCGGAAACCCGTTCTACCATGGCCTCGGCATCTGAAAGCAAAGCTTCGTGGTCTTTGGCTGCGGGATTGCCTACTCGTGCCATTTCTCGGAGCAACGCTCGCGTTTTCGAGTAAAGCGCAATGTCATCATGCTCTGCAGATGAAGAACTCCTGCTGCTGTGATCAATGGATACACGAGCTAGAGATAGAATGGCCAGGCCCGAGAAAAGATGCAAAGATTTCCAATAACCAAACTTCGCTATGCAGGGGACTTCATGTTAGAGGTAGTGCCAACGGGATTCTGTTCAAAGCTCACATGAACTTACCAATTTTGTCGTAGTTCCAGAGGCCCAGTAGGATTTTGCAGTTGTTGCGAGCTGCCTCGAGACATTGAATCTTGACAGCTTTCATCGGGTCATCGCTCTCAGTTGATGTGAGACCAGCTCGGATAGAAGCGACTTGTTGGCTGTTCAACCGACGTCTTTGCACAATCGTAGACAGTTTATGGAGATACAAGGGCCTCAAAAGAAGGATGTAGCACTAGAATAATTAGCTTAGACGTGATCTAGTTCCCTCTTCGGCGTTGGCTTCTGCGGAGCGGTGCCGGGGAGGCTACTTACCTGATGGTATCTCAGATAAATCGATGCTAGGATCCTCCCGTATCGGTCTTCCATCATCCTTGTGGGCAGGTTCTCTTCAAACGTGAAAGCCATAGAGGGAGCCAGGCTTGCTCTCCACTCCTGCAACATGTCAATGCACGGCTTGATCATGTCTAAGCGTTTCTCATCGTCAAAATCGCCATGTCTGGCAGCCGTGATGACAACCGTCCGCTTAATCTCGCACAGTTGTGTGGTGGCGGTCAATAGGTTAGGGTCTGACAGCTCTTCCAGCTCATCGAGTGTCAGTCCGCTAGAACTGGGTAGCTGTAGTCCGTCTGGCACAGATGATAGTGCGGGCGCGACGCCCAGCTCCGTGCTGATCATACGATCCATGCAATAGGAAGTACACCACAGCCGCTTTCTGTGCTCACTGATCAAGCATGCGCTACTGCCTTCAACCCCCTGTCGTGGACCAGGTTTTTGTAGCTGCAGAAGTTTCGCGAGCGCGACACTTTGGCTTGCGTAAGAGTATGCCGTCTTCCTCCGGTTAAGAGAGTAGCAATAGAAGGCCTTGTTTAGGTTAGTTCTCACGGGGCCTTCACTTAGCAACCATTAACCCACAATCAAGTTCAAAGCTTCTACGTCCTCGGATACCGGCTCCTCGGAGGACGTCTTCAACAACATCAACCCTTGCTCGAAGAAATCCGACCCGGGAGGCAGTGGTAGTGTTTCAGGCGCTCGAGACGATTCGGACGTTGGAGAAGACGCCAAAGACGTAAGGGGTGGGAAGCTGTAAGGGCTAGGCGGCTGGTGTCCTGTGATTTGCATGTGTGTCGATGAAGTCATGCGCGATCGGTTGAAGCTCTCTGCCAATGCGAGAACAACAGAGACCCGGCAAAGCCAGTTGCGGTCGTGTGATTGCGAGCTGGGGTCGGAGTAGGTCAATAGCAGCCGGTCGCGAAACCTCTTGCGCAGGAACCAATGATACTCGCCAAACCCCTCCTCAAATGCTTGCAGAAGATGGAATGCATACGGGCGCGGGGGAAGCCTGAAGGAAACTTCGGGTTCTGCGAGGAGCTGTGTGAGTGACATGAGCCTCAGTACTTCTGGTCGGTATGCTTACGCAGAAAATCAAATTTGAGGCGGGAGTATGTGTAAACCTCATTTCCAGCGCCTTCGCAATGTCTCGAAGGACTCGTTGTTGTCCACGACAGCTGCCTTAGTCTCTGCACGAAGTTCTCCGCGCTGCAATCCTCCAAGACTTCGTCCTTGGCGGCACGGATGGGCTTGGGAGGAGAAGCCTCTGGCAAAGAAACGTCGGACCTTTGGACCATAGCTTCTTCCGTGGGACTTTGCGCAAATCCCGAGTTAAATGATGGCGTCGCGTTTGCAGCTCGCTGGATCGAGTTGACCTCCTTCTCCAGCCATCGTAGATAACTCTCCGGCACCGTAGTGAACTTCTCTTTGACAGGGTAAACGCATTCACGGCGCCGCAACAGACACCGTTGGCATGGAGTTCCTGACGGAGTTCCAACCAGTTAGTCACTTCAGCCAACTTGAACGGAGGGCGTCTGCAACCAAATGCATACCACCGTTGCATTTGAGCTTCTGAGAATGGCAGGCCTTGCATGCTACAGCACTGCGGTCCCTTTGTTGTGTTGTTCCCATAGTGATCGAATGAAGGTAAAATCGACAGGTTGGCGCAGATCTTGAGGCGATACCGGAGGCGGGTTGAATGCTTATTTTGGGAACGCGGGGGAGGGTCAAGGCGTCTCTAGATATCGGTTCCCCGGGTTGTACACACATCATGATAGTGTGTGTCAGGCGGGGAGGCCAGCATCGGCCCCAGACGCTAAACGGTGGGGATATTGGGTGGAAAAGCGTCGCACATGCCTTGGCACTCCGCGAATCAGTGCTGATACAGAGATTGGGGATTGATTTCCCCAGTCTAAATGAAGTTGGGATATGTATGTCTTCGGCGCCGGGACGTGGAGTTGGATTTGGCAGTTTGTGCGACGGGTAGTTGCTTTCAATCGCTGCATGGGGAGGAATCAGTAATCTCATATTATTTAATTTACCTTGGTGCCTGTGGGAATAATCGCCCACATCGCCTGGTGGGTTGGATCCCGGCCTCCACTAGGATTCACAGCCTAGCACCAGAATAACTATAATCTAGTTAGGTGAGCAGTTATATAACCTCTAATATTATATAACCTGCCTCTATTAACTGCTTATATTATTCCTTTATACTAGCTACTTTCTAGATATCTCTCTTTTTAATATATATATCTTAAACTAATATTATATTCTATCTAACCCCTCTCTTTATTATACTAGTATTTTAGGAAACTAATACTAATTAGTAGTTAACTTTACTATTATACTACCTATAATTATAATAAATAACCTTATTATTATATTATTTATAACTATAAATTAGTAAGGTTATATAAATAACTAAAGAGATATTTTTCTTATCTTAATAATCCTACCTCTTAGATTTTAAATATTAGCTAATAGAAACTTTAAATTTAGTAGCTAAGTATATAGCCTCTACTTCTATCTTCTAAACCTCTATTTAATAATTATTTACTACTTAGATAGTTCTAGGCTTCCTCTTATTTAGATTATTATACTAATAGAAAGACTAGCTTTAACTACTAAATATTTAGCTTTTATAGTTAATTTATAATCTTTAAAGTTATTACTAATATTATAGGTAAAGTTTTAGATTCCTCACTATTATTAATAACTATAAACTACTCTATAATAACTTTACTCTTATTACTATAATTAATAATTATAATCTTTTATTATATAGTAAAATTATATACTTTTCTCCTTATATCTACTCTCTTTTAGCCTCTTCTACCTCCTATAGCTCTGCTAAAACCTCTACTCTTTCCACTCTATAATATCACTAATAATTTTAGCTTTACTAAAACTCTACTCCTCTAACTATACTATATTACTAATAATTTTAGCTCTGCTAAAACTCTATTTCTCCCACTATAAAATATCACTAATAATTTCACCCTTTTAGAGCCTCTAAAGCTTCTAAAAACTCTCCTCTCCCTCTATTTAATCTTAGAATTATAAGTTTTGCTAATTTTAACCTTCTATAAGTCTTTTTAGCAAATTTAGTATATTTTAATATATTTTAATATATTTAGCACCTATCTATATTACTTACTAACCTTACTATCTTCTCCTCCTTCTTTCTCTTCCTTTACTACTAAAATCCTTTACTTTAACCTCTTATTTATAATAATAATAGTAATAATCTATTAATTAGCAGTAAGCTCTAACTACCTATTATAAAAGAGTAATAGTAAGCCTTTAATAACCTACTAATATATCTTACTATAATCCTTTTACTAAAATTATAATTATAGTAAGACTATATTAATTATATAACTTTATAGTTTTATTCTATCTATTCTAAGATATTTAAGATATTATAGCCTTACTTTTAGTAGTAACTATCTAATTTAGTTTATTTATAACTATCTAAGCTAAACCCTCTAATTTTAAGCTACTAACTCTGTCTACTACTTACTTTTACCTTATTTCTCTCTGTTTTATCTCTCTTACTTTAAATAACCTTTTACTCTTACTATAACTCTTTCTTCTTTATATCTTAATAACTTCTCTCTTATATTTACTACTTTTAAGACTTTTTAGTCTCTCTATTTAAACCTTATATTAATTATATCTAAGTTATAGTAAGTAGTAAAAAGGCTTCTAGCTAGTAGTTACTCTGCTAGTAGTAAAGGTTTAATAGATCTATTTTAATTAGCTTTATAGCTAGTAGTACTTATTTTTCTAGAATAAAAAGATATATACTAAGTTTTTATTAAAAACTACCTAGATTAGTTAATAATATTATTTTAACTTTAAATTTTCTTTCTTTTTCTTATATCTCTCCTATTTTAACTAGATAACCTAAAAATTTCCTTATAAAGGTTAAGAATAAGTATATATAAGAAGAAGAGATAATCTTCTTATTAGAGTATTCCCTCTAAGAGTTAATAAGATTAAGAAATATATTAATAAACCTCTCTTATATCTAATAACTTCTCCTCTCTTAAATAAATCCTTTTTAAGTTTATTTCCTTTTTAGAAAGCCCTTTTTAGAAAGTAAGTACTAAGTATTCCCTTTTTAGAAAGTGCTCTTATAAAGGAAGTCTAAACTAGAAAGCTCTATCTAAGAGAAGGAAATACTAGATTTATAAAAGGGTATAGATAAATATAAGTTACTTAATAAATAGATTAATATCTAAAGCTATAACTTAGAAAAGATATCTATATTTAAAGTATAATTATAAGTCTAATACTTAAACTCTTTTACTCTTTAAAGAGTATAGGTAACTATAAGTTATCTAATATATAGATTAATATCTAAAGCTATAGCTTAGAAAACGTATCTATATATAAGATATTAATATAAGTTTATTACTTAAATTCTTTTATAAGTAATTACTATTCCTCCTTTCTACTATATCTAAAAATACCTCCTCTATTTCTCCTGCCTAATTTTAGTATTACTTTATTATCCCTATTTCTTATAATTTTAAAGCTATTATTAACTTTAATATCTATAGTAAAATTAAAAAGTTTAATATTAAAGAGACTAACCTAGCAAAGATTATAAGCTATATTACCTACTATATTATAAAGTATACTAAGTAGAGTACTTATAGCTTATAACTATAAGTCTACTTTAAGAATAACTTCTAGGATATTATTAAAGTCTTTAACTATATAGATTTACCTATTACTAAGACTCTCTATAAAGCTCTTATTACTAATAGAGTATTTATTACTATTAACTCTAACTAGATAAAGGATAACCTTACTAATATTATTAAATAATTAGCTTACTACTTCTAGACTAATAATAACTTTGCTAAAGTTAAATTATAATATCTCTTATTTATTAAAAAGTATATCTAAAACCCTAAATTCTTTACTAAAATCACTAAAGATATTAATAACTCTATTTTAACTCTAATTACTCTTATATAGCTACTAAAAGCTTTAATAGTGCCTATTTCTCCTACCTATTAGAGCTCTATTAATAACTTTAAACCTGCTAAACTCTTATATAGACTTATCCTAGTTCTAAACTCTAATCCCTTCTAGAGTATTTAAAATACCTCTTAAGCCTATTTTAAGTAAAATTAGAACCTCTCTTTATATATCTAAATAATACTATCTAAGAAAGAACTTTTCTTATACTAACTTTTAGATTTTATAAAGTTTTATAATAATAAAGATCTTAAGTATAGTAGTAGTAAGATAGATATTTTAGAGTCTAAATTACTTATTTTTAAAGACTATTATACTAAAACTAGTATTTCTCTATAATATTATACTAAGGCTTTCTCTCTGATATTAAAGGGTAATACTTAGTAGTACTACTTCTACTATATTATAAACTAGATCCCCTAACCTCTATATATTAAGATTATTAAATAATTAAAGAATTACTTTAAAACTAAAAAGTTTTATATTACTAATAAGAAACTATAGGATAATACTATATTACCTAACCTTATATATAAGAATCCTAGAAAATCTATTACTAAAAACCTTAAAATCCTATTTAATACTCTCTCTACTATTAGACCTATACTTAGTAGAGAGTATAATACTAGTAATATTCTTCTATAATATAAGATCTATAATACTTACTAGGAAGTTTATAAGTATAAACTAGCTCTCTATAAATACTCTATAAGCCTTTAAGACCTATATAATACTCTCTATTTATCTATTAGCACTGCTTTCTGCTTTAATTAAAGTCTTACTACTTAATTTATAGCCTCTAAAAACCCTAATAAGTTTAATATAATATATATAGATTAATGTTTCTAGAATAGTAACTAATAGTGTAATTTCTGCTAAAATTGCTCTAATTATAGCAAATTTTACTAAAACTAGCTAAACTAACAAAAACCTCCCCTATATTATTAGTTAATATATAATAACCACTAAAATAGCTCTAGATACTACTAGATTTATTATAAGCCTAATTATTATTTATAGAAGCACTTAGCTAATAAATATATTTAAGAGTTTAATAAGTTTAAGTTTAAGTACTCTTAAAACCTAACTAAGAATAACTTTAATACCTTTCTACTTAATTTTAAAGGTAATAATAATAATTAAGACCTCCCTATTACTAATTTAGATACTAATAGTAATACTAAATAGTATTTATAGGATTATTACTAAGATATTAAATCTTAGTCTAGTTTACTCTATAAATTTACTACTTATATTACTAATACTATATTTATAGTTAATAGTAATAAGTTAACTAATTTACTACTAAACTAAGCTATCTTCTATATAGTTATAAACTTTAACTCTATTACTAATCCTATACTCCTTTTACTTCTAATATAGCTTATTTTGCCTAGAACCTCTACCCCTATATAGCTATTTATACTTAATAGCAGATACTCTAAGAAAGTTTTCTAGGATATTATACTAGATTTAGGTATTACTAGAGTTTCTACTACTAGCTAATAGTAAGTTACTACTTTATAATATTCTTACTCCTTAATTAAAATAAATAAAGCTAATACTAGCTAAGTAAGAGTATATTTTAGTAATAGACCTTATAAGAACTTATTTAGCACTATTATAGTTAATACTATATTTAGTTAAATAGTGTTTTATATTATACCCTCTAATATCCCTTTTCTTCTCTACTTAAATAATATAGATTATTTAGATATCTATTTTAATAACCTCTATAATTATTTATTATAGGGTAAAACTATTACCCCTATTATTTATAAATAGGGTTATATCTAGCTTCTTCTTAATAATAAGGAGATTTTTATCTAAGCTAGCTACTTAATAGATACTAGACTATAATACCTCTATTACTAATTTAGCTACCCTTCTATTACTAAGTTAGCTACTCTTCTCTACTATACTAGTTATTCTATTTAAACTGCAGTAATTAAGCAGCTAACTAAGGTCTACTAATACTGCTAACTAAATACTAGAGCACCCTAACACTTTAAATTCTCACTAAAAGATAATTATAACTTTAATTATAAGATTATCTATAATATTATATACCTTAAAGGTAAAGTAACTCTATATATTATTAATATTATTACTAGCTTTAATACTACTTACTTTTTACTTAATCCCTTAGTAAAAACTACTTAAAAAACCCTCTATCTCTACTAGATTTATATTTACTAAGAACTATCTAATTATATTATTATAAATACTAGTTTAAACTTTGCTACTAAAACCTTTAAAAATAACACTAAATCTATAGCTATTATAGTTAAAGTTATATCTATTAAAGCTTACTATTATATTAGTAAGACTAAATAATATTATAAACCTCTTTAGTATATCTATACTATTATTTAGTAGAAAGTTCCCTATACTAAGCCTAATCTTACTCTCTAAATAGTAGTTAAAGCTATTAATAATACTGCTAGCTCTAATAGCCTTATTCCTACTCTCCTTATCTTTAGTGCTTACCTATATATTAGTAATAACCTAATACTTTTACTAGATATTATAGCTAGAGCTAAAGCAATCTATACTGCTATAGATAATTTATATAAAGAGACTGCTAAATATAAAATTACTAATACTTTAGATACCTATAATAGTCTAAGTATAAATAAAGTTACCTATCTTCTACTATAATTATTAGTATAAGTTTACTATAAAAAAGATAAATAGCAGGGTTTCTACTATTTAATTACTATTTTAGGCAAAATAGTTACTATTTAGCTTTTTTATAGTCTCTAAGACTTCTCCTCTACTATTATTAAACCTTTTTATAGTAACCCTAATAATTCTAGTAACCCTAACCTCACTAATACTAACTCCTAATTAGTAGCTACTTTCCCTATAAGTACTTTTCTAGCTCTTCTCCTACTCTAGTATAGAGGATAACTCTAAAAAAACCTTACTATTACTAATCTCTTTTATATTTTTAAATAAGAAGTTAATAACCTATTAATCTTCTTATTAATAAAAGAGAAAGTAGATTAGAAACTTTACCTTACCCTATATAAGTCTAGTAAACTTATTACTAATAGCTTTTCTTTTTAAAAATTCTATAAGAAGGAGATTAATACTCTCTTTAAATATAAAGTCTTTAGATTTAAGATCTATAACCTCTCTAAATAATATAGATATCTTTTTTAATTCTATATAGTTAATAAGATTAAAAATAAGACTACTATCCTATTTAAGAAGTCCTACCTTATTATTTATAGTATAAATAACACTAATAAGTATAGTATTTTAACCTAATTACTAATAATCTAATACTATAGTATTTAACTCCTATTAGCTATTATACTATCTCTTAGTTCTAATTATTTAATTTAAATTAGAGATATTATCTAAGTATATATTTAGTTATAAACTACTCTTATATAAAACATTTATACCTACTTACCTAACTAAATCTATAATCTTTACCTCCTAGATACTATTATAAAGGTTATTAAACCCTTATATAGTATTATTAAAGCTAGTATATATTAGTAGGCTATCTATAATACCTATTATTATAATAAGTTATAGATAACTAGTTCTGCTTTTAACTCTTATCTCTTTATTACTAATAATACTAGCCTATACTTTGCTATTATTAGTATATAAATAGATAACACTATTAGACTTTTAACTGCCTCTTTTTTAACTCTTAAAAAAAAGAGCTCTAGAAGGCTAAATTTATAGCTAAAAATAAGGAGAAACTTATTACTACTACTCTAATTACTTTTAATAGTAGAATAATCTCCCTATTACCTACTAGAGTAATTATCCTATACTAGAAGGGTTAAGGCACTAAGATTAACCTAGTATAGAAAGCTTAGAATATTATAAAAATACTAATAAAGTAATAGTATATTAAATAATATACTAGAGGGGCTTATATAGTTTTAATTTGCTAACTAGAGGCTTATTTTAACCTATTAACTACTGCCTAATACTAGGATCCTGCTAATAAGAATATTATAATCCTTAATAAGCATCTCTAGTAGCTAAAGGATAACCTTAATTATAGCCTAACCTTTATTATACTATTACTGCCTACTACTAAATTATTTATATTTATAGATAGATTATTTACTAATAACTAGAACCTTATATTATAGTTAGGCTATATTATTATACTAGCTAATAAAATAATAAATAATACTACTTTTATAATTTATAGTAATATTATCTATTATAGCTCTATAAAGTATAAATAGGTTATTTATAGTATATTAGCCTCAGAGATCTATACTATAGTTACTAGCACTAACCTAGCCTTTATAATTACCTTAATACTATACTAGGTTACTACTAAGCTAGGTATTACTAACTCTATACTTATTATAATATATATAGACTTATACTTACTATATAAGTGCTTAGTAAAGCTAGGTACTATAAAGGAAAAATGCTTTATAATTAATATTATAGCTCTCTATTAGTTATATAAGTATTATAAGCTTTTTAAGATCTGATAGGTAAATAGTAAAGATAACCTAGCTAATACTATAATAAAGGTAAAGCCTAATAGGGCTCTATACTGCCTTATTAATAATAATACCTTTATAATCTAAATAGAGGGATAGGTAATATATATAGTAGAGGGAATATTAGAATAATAGCTAATTTAAGCTATTTATACTATTTGCACTATTTACACTATTTATGCTATTTAGAGCTAGTTTTAAGCTATTTAAGAAGGATTTAGGTAATTAGCTAAACTAGCTGTTTTTTACTTTAATTAGATATTATTAATAATATCTAACTTATTATTTAATTTGTGTATTTAGATAGGCCTATTAGATAAGTGCTAGTATAAAAGAAAAGACTATTAATATAGGAATAATTACCTATATTGCCTGGTGGGTTAGATCCTAGCTTTTACTAGGATTTATAGCCTAGTACTAGAATAACTATAATCTAGTTAGGTGAGTAGTTATATAACCTCTAATATTATATAACCTGCCTCTATTAACTATCTATATTATTCCTTTATGCTAGCCACTTTCTAGATACCTCTCTTCTTAATATATATATCTTAAACTAATATTACGCCCTACCTAACCCCTCTCTTCACTATACCGGTATTTTGGGAAACCAACAGTGCCATTTGATGTTTGTCATTGCTCGAACAAGGGGCCATTCAGCTCGCCCCGCTCAGGACGGCTGTGTTTGCTCCTCGGAATGAGTACCGCAGAGGCGGGCAAAAGTGTTCCATGTTCGAAATGTCAGGATCGATTTCCCCAGGGATATGCGAGCAAGGTGGCTGAGACAGCGGCACAATCGCTTCCACGTTGTCGTCTACCACGATCTTCTCTGAGAGGAAGAAGTCGGTTTCAACGCTAGCACCAGCGGAGGGCGGAATCCGGAGTCCAGCCTCAGGACGAATGCTTACTTCGAGAGTCAAATGAGTTGACTGGTTGCATTCCTGAGCTTCGCCTTTTTCGGTCTAGTCTATGAGGAACGACGGGATTCTCGTCGTGTCCGTCAACCACTTGCCGTGACCGTGGCCTGCGGAAGGAATCAAGCACTGCCCCGTGTGCCGCGCAACACGTCGACGCCCAAAGAGTACCTATCTTACACGGCTGTAAGTGCCTACGAAAAGGCAACCTATATAACGGGCCCGTAGTTGCTGCTTCTCAGCATCGAGTCTCAATTTAAATTCACTTATATCCGTTCCAATTACCTCTTCTCATCTGACCAGCATTATGGAAGTTTGTACCGAGGTTACGCCTTCTTGCCCCGTCGAGGCCACCGCTTATGGCTACTACCCGAACATTGGCGGCAACGCCTTCTTCGTAGCTTTTTTTACCATTTGCACTGTAGCACAGCTGGTACTCGGCATTAGATACCGGCTTCGTGCGTTTACAGCCGTGATGGTTATTGGCTGCGCCCTGGAAGTACTGGGATATGTTGGTCGGCTCTTGCTCAACGAGAATCCCTGGAGCGACGATGGCTTCCGCTTGCAGGTCGTCTGCCTCATCCTCGCCCCGTCGTTCATGGCTGCAGGCATCTACTTGACACTCAAGCATCTCGTCATTTACATTGGCCCGGAAAACTCCCGCCTCGCCCCGAAGTGGTATACCTGGATCTTCATCAGCTGCGACGCTATCAGTTTTCTCATGCAAGCTGCCGGCGGAGGGATTGCTGCGTCGAGCGACGACAACGGCTCGCTCGAACTGGGAAACAACATCATGATTGCCGGTATAGCATTCCAGGTCGTGACGATGGGTATTTGCGCCTTACTGGCAGCCGACTTTGCCTGGCGAACGTACAGGAGGAGGCGGTCAGGTGCGAGCTCCTGGAATAGGGGAACCGAGCCCAGCTGGATGTTTCGCTTCTACTTGTCGGCCTCCACCGCTGCCTTTGTAACAATTTTCATCCGTTGCATTTATCGGTAAGTCCACCTCGGAAAATCAGAGCGAGACGGATGTTTCTAACTGCCAATCACATAGTCTCCCCGAGATGGCTGGCGGCTGGGGTAACCCGCTTATGCGCAAGGAGGCAGAGTTCTTGGTCTTGGATGGAATGTGAGAAGCTCAAGAGCCATTTCCCCTTTCAAAACGCTTGGCTGACTTGGAATCTCCAGGATGATCGCGATCGCTTCCATTCTAATGACAATCGCCTATCCAGGCATCTTCTTCCCGGCTATTAGCTCGCGAGGGCGTACTTCCTCCCAATATCGAACCAAAGAGCCGCAACCGACAGACTCTGATATCTCAATGAGAGCTGTGCCTATTGTCGATTGATGGGCGAAGATAGTCGCACGATCAAGAGCCACCCGCAAACAGTAGCGGTAACTAATATCGCCTTGATACATTTACTCGGGAATACCGGGTTAGCTCCAGACTTGATTGGCGATTTGAGCAAAGTGAACTTTTGGTATCTTAAGGCGTCAAGATTTGTTTCAGTATTATCATCGACTAAACCACATAGAGAAGTGTAGAGTATGTCAGAATGATATTTTACCAATTTCATCAAGATTCAATTTCGGACCGCAGCAAAGGCGCTACCTTCATTGTTCGAAAATTTGAATGAAACGGCTTGCCTTATATTCCAATACACGAGGATATAGGAATCGGCTGTCATTCTATGGTGCTAATCGAGTTTGGACCCAGACTCAAAGGCAGTGACAGCTCCAACGCCGATGCCGTCATCTTGCACTGCGACCAGACGTCAAGGTCCGGACGCTGATGTAACTGGGAAGAGTTTGGGTATCTGATGAGCGCCATGTGCAGCATTCTACGGTCCTAGGAGCTCGTAGATAAGCGCCTTCTTCCCTGTCACAATTGTATATCCACTCATCCTCGACATCAAGAGCTTACCAGACACATCGACGATGATGAAGGCACTTTTAGTAGATGGTCTCAGCGGTGCAGCGGTGGCTGAAGTAGAGGACCTGCCTGTACGCGACACTTTCGTGAGAATCAAAGTGCACGCATTGGCCTTGAACCCGACCGACTACAAACACGTTTTCGGTTTTGCCAAAGGTGGCGAGATCGTGGGCTGTGACGTAGCGGGAACCGTCGTGTCCATCGGTATGGAAGTAAAGTCCCAAATATACCGTATGAGGACCCCTGCTCCCCGAGGAAGCAAATTTGATGACATGGTGGGCAGGTCAGAGTCGGTGATGGTATTGCCGGCCTTGTCCACGGCTGCAACTCGTAAGCTCCTCGTGATGGAGGGTTCGCAGAATACGCCGACATCAAAGACCGTAGACGGCATTTTCGCACCATTTAGAGGGAGACCTCAAGGGCTACGAATTCGCAACCACGTTTTGGGCGCTGACGAGCCGGCTCATCGACGAAGACAGGCTCAAGTCGCACGATATTGAAGAAAGACCTGGTGGACTTGATGGGGTTCTCTCAGGCTTGCAGGATCTCAAGGACGGAAAGGCAAAGGGCCATAAGCTTGTGTACAAACTGCAACGTCTTGAACGAAATCTCATTTGGGGTTTCCAGTCTATCTACAACAAGTAGTCTATGAGCATCCATCGGAAAGAATGCGTTTCTCTAATCGCCTTTGAGAATAGCTGCACGCAGCCCCGAAGCAAAGGCATCCGCAGCTACAGAGTATCTAGCTAGCTCCAGCAGCGCTAGACTCCCGGGACAACCGGACCAAAGATGGATTCTCCGACGAGATGTGAGCGGCATGACTTACGAAATTCCCGATCGAAAAGTCCGGGTTTTTAGCCTGCTTTGCGACAAATAAACACGCGAGGCTCAGTGCTGGACTAGGAATGACTCAATGAGGGTCAGACAAATCTCCGCCATAAGCACTATGGCGCGTCAGTGGCTTAGCTGCTGATAACGCCCAACACAAATGTCCATTCAGAATAAGCCAGCAGCCACCCGTTGTATTCTTGGTACAACATTCCTGTGTCTCTCGGGTTCAAGATGTGTCGCGGATGAGACAGATCTCACTTACAGCAAGAAGACCACATGTCAAGTCTCACTTGGGCTTCGCTCAATGCAAAGCTCTTCGAGCCTTGGCAACTTCCATAAGAACTCTACTTGGCCTTCGGGAAATGACTGATAACCCCACTGTGGTTCACGCCATCACTCAACTCTGCTCATCGCTGGGGGCAGATGCCTGCTGAGTTTCTAGTTAGAAGCTAGCCAACGAGCACCTCGGGAAACTTTCTTGGGCTCCAAAAGGCCCGAGATTCGTTTACTCTACAGATCTTGCAGCAATATTGTGTGATGGTATCGTCTCTTCAAGACCTCTGCTGGGTGGGAAACTGCGGGGAGAAATTCCGCAAAGCGAGCGACCTGGGCACAGCTTGAAGTTATTCGTACTTTCGGTGCCTTATTGATGGAGTAGAGAGATGGCTCTCACGGGTTAACTCACCCCACGCAAGGGTTATTATAAGGCAGTCACCATAACGAAAGTGTACAGAGATTCGTATGTTGCTGGAAGCGACAAGGTTACACTTCTAGCTTCAATGATAGTGCATGAAAATTGACCAGTAAATTTGAATCCAGCTCAAGAAGTCTTGGCGTTCATTACTATCATGATCCCGTATTAGCGTGTGTTTAATCCGCATGTTATGTCGTGTTGTTTAGCCAGCTCGTTCGCTAGGAAGTTTTCCATATCAACAGAATGACAGGATTATCCATAATTATCTATCTTCCTCATCCTTTCGATTCCCTCAGTCCTTCTCAAAGCTTTGTTCACAGACGGCTCCAAGTCCACGGGAGTTTGCCAGCCCCAGGCGCATTGCGGCTCCGCCAACCTGACAAGTCCGAAAGATCGCGGAGAAGCCATGGGTGGGGGTCTTGTGTGCCTTCGGGGACTCTCCCGTTCTTCCATGCCCATAAGTCTTGGAGATCCTTGCCCAAATTGCCCTCGAGCATGGCAATGACGTACTTTCCGATGATAGGCAGGAATTTGAACCCATGATTGGACCCGACTGTGGCAATGAAGAGGTTCTTGGTATTGGGAAAGGGGCAAACTCGAAAATTGAGGTCCGTAGCGATGCCGTCCCTTGAAATCAACATTAGCTACAGATTCTGTTGGATCAATATGCATAGGACTTGTTTACGTACCAGCACAGCTTGGTTGAGACGAAAGGACGATCAGCCAACTCAGGGATCATCTCCCTGACGAACGTTCGCATCTCATCCTCAATCTCCTTTGGGCACCCGTCATCAGGATAGTCACCCAATGAATGAAGCACGGAAGCCCCTGGGACTTGTCCGTTTCGATAGTTGGTAAGCAATCGAACGCTGCAAAGTTTGATCAAGCCGTTCTCATCTGGTGGGAAGATGATGCCTGTCCATCTAGTTAGAGAGCATTACTTCGAATAGTCATGAAGCTTACCCTGTTCGAAGTCGTCAATGACTGGGATGTCTTTGTATCTCTCAACCTCGTGTGGTTCCACCTTCATCACACAGATAACCGATGTCTGTGCCACCACCTCCTTCTTTGCATCCACCAGCGTCGCTGTGTTGGCACCAGTGGCCAGCACCACAATATCAGCCGTGTAAACGGTTCCATCCGCAGAAATAACTCCTCTGCAAGCACCGTCGCTGTCGTACAGCAGCTTCTTCACGTGTCCTTCCTCACCACTGATGTACTTGACGCCTTGTGCTTTGGCGGCATTGGCCATTCTCAAGAGCGCCTGACCCGAAGGCACCTGGACCAGGTTACACGAGAGTAAGCCTAACAACATTCACTTTTGGTGACAGGAGTAATCACACTTACCCAGCCAGCTACAGGACTCCACAAGTTCGTCCAGTCGGGAAAGTCTCCCGTCAGACAGGGCCATCGCCGTTTCATATCCTCGGTCGTCATGAACTCAACGCCCTGGCGGCCGGCTTTCTTAGCCATTTGCAGGGCACTGTCGAGCCAACCCCTTGTCATGCTGTGTCCGCTCATGATCCAGCCTGTCTCGCGGTACATACCAGCGAAGATGGAACTAGGGTCGGTCCATTCACGCATCGTTTCGTCACCGAGCCTGGCGTACAGAGGATTGGGGTAGTCGGCACGCACTACCTTGTTCAGATCCGTAGCGGCGGAGTCCTTGGAAGGAGCATCGAAGCGGTCGAGAACAGTGACGGTGTTGTATCCGCGCAGGGACATGTGGTAAGCGGTAGATGTGCCAAAGACACCGCCTCCCACGATGAGCACTGATGGTTTAGCCATGATCCTTGTTGGCAAGAGATTGAAAAGAAGCAACCCGGTTGGAAATTGTGCCAGTCAGTGGGCAGATAAGTTTTGTCTTGGGCAATAGTAGGTATTTTGAGTCTGGTGTTGCATCTGGGCCAAGACATCAACTCCGGCGTCAGTGAATCTGATCTCTTATAAGTGGAAGACGTCGTGATGCTGAGCCATCTTCGGCCCCTGATGGCCGATCAGACAGCCGATGCTATGCTTGTTGGCCGCACCCACGCGGCACGACGCGAGATCAGAGTCGATATGTCAGATTCCCCGCGCTGGCGGAGGACCTCCGATCCTCGAAAAACACAATCATTGGAAGTGCTACGGCGCAATTGTCGATCAAGGATCTATGCATGTTTGCACCCTCTAAACCCCTTGTCACCACCAGCAGCGTCACTAGTAAAAGGGATTCTTGGTAAGGAGACGTCAGTCACCAATAAGAACAGGGCGTATTGTGATTTCGGAAGCAGGCTTCTTCTCCGCATTCAATGGTGAGTGACCCAGAAAACACCGGTTTCCACTGGCCGATGTGAAGCAAACATTGTTGAAAAAAAAGATAAAAGACTGTCCAACAACCCATCCTGTTCGGCCTCTCATGCTCTAGCGGCCGACTGATATCAAGTGCCGTCCTCCGCCAGACCCATCGGCATCCGTGCATTAACAACCGATACCTGCGATTCAGTGGGCGTCCTCTGTGGCGGTTGACGTTGAAGCGGAGCACGTCGCATTCGTAATTACATTTGATCCGCCAGCTTATTCCTTGTCAATACTTATCTCACGGGAGATAGCGTTATCACCAATTGGCGGGAGTTATTCGGGTTGGACCTGTCCTTTAGTTGGGTATCTTGCCTAAGAGGATACTTTGGGCTTGGCGATGTTGAGGGGAAGTGCGAGAAGCGGAAATCGATCAAGTGATGTATGTTGATGAAATGTAGGCGCACGGTGCACTATTTAATATTGACATTTACCCAGGATTCGAGCGTTGAGGACCTGACATCTGCAAATGCGAACGAAGTCCTCGAATGTCGAAACCAAGCACAATGGCGACCGAAAATAGCGAAATCGCCAGAAGCGACTCCCAGAAGAAGACTGTTTATACTACGGAAGACAGCAACGCCAGTTTCGAGGGGCAGAGCACAAAGTGGCATACGAGACCGTTGCCAGAACTCTTGAGGGGCCTCTCGGAGGATGAATTCAAGGATCTCGAGAAGAAATTGCTTCGCAAGGTCCATATCTACTTCTTGTCTGTTGCCTTCTCGTACTAATGTCCTGTGCAGGTTGACTTACGGATGCTCCCTACCATGATACTGATCTACATCATGAATTACCTGGACAGAAACGCGATCGGTTCAGCCAGGCTTGCTGGCCTAGAGAAGGATCTGGGTTTGACGGGTAACGAATTCCAGGTAGGAGATCTCGCCAAGATACCAGAGGTTCGGTAAGCAATGCTAATAGGAACTACAATTATCAGACTTGCGTGTCAATCCTCTTCGTCGGATATATCTTGATGCAAGTTCCCTCAAACCTGTTCTTAAACAAAATCGGACGACCGGCGATGTATTTGACAGGATGCATGGCAATTTGGGTACGTCAACAAGTTTAAGGTGCCATCCCTAAAGGGTCATTTAAGCGACTATTTTCAGCCCATCATTCAGTTAACGTGACTGGTATCCGGAGCCCAGATCCCGGGCTGTGTAACCACACACTTGAAGTGAGCTCCGCTGACACCAACGGAAAATATCAGGGTGTTCTATGTGCCTGCAGCGGCGCGGCGCGAAACTTTGGCGGGCTCTTGGCAACTCGCTTCCTGCTTGGTTTTGTTGAGGCTGCCTTTTACCCTGGGTAAGTTTGTTCCATGCTCGCAGCTCGCCCGGGATATTCGTGACGTCGTCGCTGACAGCTTTACTCACACAGTTGTCTTGCGACGCTGAGCGCATGGTATCCTAGGAAAGAACTCGGCCTTCGCACCGGCCTGTTTTACAGCGGAAGCATGCTGAGCGGCGCTTTCTCTGGTCTCATCGCGGCGGGGATAACAAACGGGATGGACGGTCTGGGAGGCCTTCTCGCCTGGCGCTGGCTCTTCATCATCGAGGGCTCGCTTACGGTCCTGATCGCCCTCGGCGCTTTCTTCATCCTGCCAGACTTTCCCGCCAACACGAAATGGCTTACGGAACAAGAGAGGCAGCTGGCGATGTGGCGTATGGAAAACGACGCCGCGGGCGAAGAAGACTGGACCTCGTCCGCATCGCAGCCCATTCTCGCCGGGTTCAAGATGATCATGGTCGATCCCGTCAACTGGATCCTTGTCGTGCTCGTATACGGAGCAGCCAGCGCAATTTCGATCAACAGCTTCTTCCCGACGGTTGTAGGCAGCCTGGGCAAGGATCGCATCACGACGCTTCTTCTGACGTCTCCGCCCTACCTACTCGCCTGCATCGCGTGCGCAGCCGTATCGTGGAACGCCGACCGAGCGAATGAGAGGTTCTGGCATACCGTTGCGCCGCTGTCGTGCTCACTCGTGGGTTTCATCGTGTCAAGCGCCGCAACGGGTATTGGGCCGCGATACTTTGGCGCCATGATCATGTTACCGGGAATTTACACCGGCTTCAATATGTCCATGGTGTGGACGGCGAACACGATGTATCGGCCGGCTGCCAAAAGAGCTGCCGCTGTTGCGTTCAATAACGCGTTTTCCACGTTTTCCGGCATCTACGGCTCATATCTGTATCCCAACAACGCCGCGCCCCGTTTCGTGCTGGCCTTCAGTGTCAACGCGGCGATGGCGCTAGTTGCAATAGTCGCGAGTGTAGTGTTGCATTTCGTGCTCAAGAAAGAGAATCGGAAGCTGGAGTTGGAAGAGCGGCAGGCGGAAGCAGCTGGTCAGATTGGTGTGGTCGGCAAGGGCTTCAGGTACCTGGTTTAAGAAACCTCTCACGATGTCATCATAGTGTAATGGCTCCGAAAACAAGGTGTTTGATCAAGTCTTAGGGGTGTTCATTTCTTGGTATATCATATGTATACTACTGCTCAAAGCCTGTGTTCATGTGCAATCTTCTCGGCCGCGATATGCCCAATCACATAGGCTACGATCTGGGGATCTAATGAAACTTATTAGTATTTGCACAGCTTAACAATCCTCATAATCAAGGCAGTCCCGCCGATTTCTATAGGCTGGCTACACTTACGTCCGCTGTTGTTGATTGACGGGGCTATCAGCAATCTGGTGCAGTGGCAAGCTTGGGCAGTTGCAAGGGAAAAGCATACCTGGGAAGCATGGATGTAACACTCAAGTCCGCGACACGCAGCCCATCAAGTCCATGCAGCTTCAGATTCGCATCAACACAGCTACCGTCTGCTTCATTCTTACCCATCTTGACGCTGCAGGAGGGGTGCCATAGGCCGGCTACGTTCTGTTGGATGAAATCCTAGAAGTTCGTAAGTATTCAATTTGACGCCAACAACAACAATGCTCTGGGTCGTTTCTCGCTCACTGTGAGGTCTTCGTTACTGTCAGACTTGGGCGCAAAGATGGGTCTGACGAAATGATCTTTCATTGTCGGGGTCTGCATGAGCCTGAGGCCTTCACGAAGAGCCTCCCTTAGGTTGACGATATCATAGGGATGGCTAAGGTAGTTCGGATCAACCAGGGGAGGGTCGTTAGGATCCGCAGACTTCAGCTTCACCTGTCCTCTGGATATGGAGTTCATATTGGCCACGAACACTGAGAGGAAGCCGCCATCCGCCTTCTCGAATGCGTGGCTCGGCGGAATCAGTGGGCCGATCTGCATGAGGTCGTTGAGTCAATGAAAAGCCCCTCTCTCGTCGGTCATGGTTGATACTCACCACCATTTCATAACTAGGAACGCCGCTCTTCAACAGGAGTTCCTTGGAATTATCTGGAAGGATTTGAAACTCGTGCGAAGCGTATGCTCTCTCATTCTTGAGAAATGCATGTGGTACGGAAGAGAAGTGGCTCAGAAGTGGACCGTTGCCGGTCTCGGCAAGTTGCTTGATTGCTTCCTGGTACTTCGCGGGGTCTACGAGGCTCATTCTGTCTGTAAACCCGGCTTTCATCTGGAAGCAAGTCACGATCATAGGATGATCTGTAAAAGACTTCCCAACGCCGTCGAGGTCTTTGACGATGCTAATGCCGAGGGACTCGAGGTTTGATCTCGGCCCGACCCCGGAGAGGAGCAAAAGGCGAGGGGTGTCTATGGCTCCGGCCGAAATAACCACTTCCTTTCTGGCAGTGACTTGGAAAATGTGTGAGATTTCAGCAGTGACGAACACAGATATGCATACTCACTCCTCGATCCATCTTCTTTCAAAACCCCAACTGCGCGGTCCTTCTCAAACAGAATCTTGATGACTCGGCTCTCCGTCAAGTTCTTCAGGTTGGATGGGACGCCCTTCTCAAGAAATGCTGAAGCGCTGGTTATTCTTACACCGTTCAAGCTGGTTGCCGAGTTCAGCGAGAAGCCGATTGGGTTACCGTTGTTCGGGTCCAAATTTCGCTTGTGCTATTTTCTGGTCAGCGTAGGTAGTCAGGGTTTACATCAACCAGCTCACTCACCCCTAGGTCTGCACCAGCGTCGATGAATGATTTCGTCTCGCGCTCGACAGGTCCAATAGAGACATCAATGGGACTGTCGCGTCATTAGCACTGTGAGCACTGTAAGCTTGCTTGGCTTTCGGACCCTGAAAAGCCGTGATACTTCGGGTCAGGCTTGACGTATTCATCCCAATCTTTGGACGTCCCATCCATATGCAAGTTTTCGAGCTATACACAATCAGCGATTTTCCCGAGAGAGGAAATCTGCCGGGAAAGGATTCAACAACATCCACGGACCTCTTTCACCTTCTCGATGACACTCTCAAAACCCCAGACCTCATCACCCGCAGCCTCGGCCCACGCGTCGAATTCTTCCTTCGCACCTAGCGACCACACCTGGAAGTTCACCGCACTGGAACCCCCGAGCCCTTTCCCCCTGGCCTGTGGGACTTTCCGCTTCAGCGCGTGCTCCTGGGGCGCAGAAACGTAGCCATAATCGAGGCCCGGCTGCGCGACTGTGAAGAACCGCTCTGCCGTACGCCGGTACTCGGGTTTGTTGATGTTCCCTCCGCCCTCGAGCAGCGCAACGCTGGGCTTCGATGGGGTGTTTGCCAGGCGAGAGGCAATCAAACAACCTGCTGTACCGCCTGTGAAGAGTGATCGGCAATGTTAGCGTGGCTGGGACACTCCAGTGCTCTCGACTCTGTGGAAAGTCTGAACTCACCTCCTACGACAACGAAGTCAAATTGTTCTGTCATATTGGCTTTATCGCGGCGAACTGAGTCTAGTTGAAGAATACGAAGAATCACGAATGAACAAGTGAGGGGTTTCTTGGATATCGACCCAGTTACATCATAAGGCTGAGTACTGCTTTTCGGTTGCAGACGAAACTATTGTTATTGACATTATGTCTCACCTATTGGATAAATCCGATCCACTTACTCTGCAGCCAAGGTTTTAGTATGTCAGATTTGAATAAGAATTTCACTCATCCGGCAGTAACAGTTCTTACGGGCATGACCAGTGCAAGAAGCGGCCGCCGCGCGTTACGGTTGGCGCTGAAGACCACCATATTTCAGGGAGCCATAATCTCCGTTGCTTGGTTCCCTGCTGCTGCCTACTGCCAGTCTACAACCAAAAAAGGGACTGTAGCGATGTAGTGTAACGCTTACCATTGGCGTTCGACGCTCTCAGTGCAACGATGAACCCCGCTCAGTATTGGTTGGTATGTGACAGCATCTAGTGACTTGACATGCTGTCGCTTAGTGAACTGAAGCGAAGGGATGAGTTGGTGGTTGACGAAGATCAAATTCACGCGATGGATTTTCTGAAGCAATTGGTAACTGGATCTCATTGTGATATTGCACGATTAGCTGATATAAACCCAAGTTGGTTGACCGTTGATAGTTGTCGTCAGCGAAGACGGTCCATCATGCCGCGAAACTAAACATGCGAATCCCCAGGACGTGTTTTCTTCCAGCGGCACGAAGTATGGTCCGACAGGAGGTAGACTCCCACCGCAATAGACTCAACGCTGTCGTCCAATACAGATTGAACTCACATGCTTGCTCGGCCGAGGACAGTTGATGGTCTGGTATCATCACATCCGCAACACCGACAAGCTCTGTTAACTCCGAAAAGTTGTACAAGTAGGTGACCGAACTTCTTTCGTGCAGGCCGGCCGAAGTATAGATAAACCGCCTTCATCTGCTCAACAAGTCCTTGACTTTTCTCAACGCGTCTTCCTTCACCTCATCCACGGGTGGTTGCACATCCACCCGCACCACGTCCGGCTCATCGTCCTGCGGCGGGTCCAGACTCTGGAGCTGGCTGTGCACCAAATTCGCGCCGGCGAAATGCCCATGCCGATTCTTGACCCTCTCAAAGAGAATATCTTCCGGCGCGTGCAGGGTGACGAAATTGACGAAAATTTCCTTCTCGGGATGCGAGGCTCCCCGGAGGACGTCCCGGTAAGTCCGCTTCAGCGCCGAACAGGTGACGACGACGCCGTGCAGGTCGCGCTCCAGCTCCTTGAGAGCCTCGTCGCGGAGAGCATCGAGCCAGCCCCAACGGTCCTCGTCGGTGAGCGGCTCGCCTCTGTGCATCTTTTCCACGTTTTCCTTCGGGTGATACTGGGTTTCCGTCAGTGCACTGCACGATGGTGGGGAGTAACAGCGTGAGAGCTGGAGGGTTATGGGTGGCACGGACATCGTCGCCTTCAATGAAGGTCATGTGGAGTTGCTCAGTGAGATGCTTTGCTATCGTTGTCTTCCCGGTGCCGGTAGGCCCAGTAAGAAAGACAATGTGTTGTTTCGGACGGGCCATGATCGAAGCAGGTCGATGTGGACTCGTGGTGGAGGTGCCGGAAAGTAAGTCAACGCTGATTGTTTGCGCCGGACTTGACTCAAGATTGTTTTCGGCGCTCTCAGACTCAGCAGCAGTTCAGGCGGACTGCTGAGTTGCTTTAACGTCGATGCCTATGCGGTTCATTCAATGATTTCAACACACGCAATAGTCGAGAAGAGATGAACGGGACAGTTGACGATCAAAATTGACGGGCTTCAGCTTCATCAGTGTCTCTGTTACTTTCCACTTCTTCCGGCCTCGTCTGATGTAAGGTAGCATGTCGCGAGCGGTTCCACCTGGTTTCTGATGGCGTTCGGATGATGTCATGCGGCTCCGACCGCGGCAACGGCAGCTTTTTTTGAGGTGAACTGCGGGTTCATGGTTCATGTTGGTTATGTGTTTCTTCTTCGGGTGTTTCTTTGTCCAATTCTGGACGAGTAATGATCAGATAAAACCAAGACGAGAAACCTTCCATGTAAGAGCAAACTGCATCACTAGCGAGCGTTTGCGAGTTGGGAAAGCTTGCCGATGTTTGGCTGTCAGGGACTATCCAACCGACTTATGCATACCCGTTTTCCTCCCAATTTTCGAGCTTTCGGTAGCGGCACGGGTAGCGGCATGCAAAGAGATCATTCACAGATAAGGTTGTTGTTAATCGACCGATTCCAGTTGATGTCAATCTGGCTGTCGGTTATGGCTTCGGATTGTCGGCACTGGCTGGTATGCGAGAAAACAAGAATCTCACCAGGATTTCTCCACCACTGGAATGAACAGACCGTTGATTACGGACAGCGGCTCCTGGCCGTCGGCACCGTCGGACTACCCCAACTCAAGCGAGCTCCCACAATAGCTTTGACTGTATAGTAAGCCTTTGCGCTGATCTGCAGTAACAATCAATAGGCGTTGGTCTATTAGTCTAGTTGGTTAGGACGTCGGATTCTGATTCGCACCAGACTTTCCGTAAGCCCAGGTTCGAATCCTGGATGGACCTTTGTTTTTGCCACTTAATGTCTTTCCTGCTGGGAAGGAGTTGCGGGTCTCTGTTGCCTTCCTTCCATTGTTCAATCATTCTGTTTCGTAAATGTAGGCAAGTCCGTAAGGTAGTTCTGGGGCGTCCTGACTGACGTCTCTTTCGTCTTTAACAATGGGACTGTTCGACGACTTGCTCGGCCTACCGCACTGACAGGCCTGCGTCCTGTTTGAAACATCCGCGCGTCTCTTTCTTTCATCCCCGAACATGAGAGGAAGCTCGCCATTCAATCCTGTCTTCCCATCTTTTGTGTCGCTTGCAGTCTCTCGGGAACAAAATCTTGACATTGGTCGATTATTCAGCCCCTACCACACACACACCTCTTCAACGATTTTATCCATATCGCACATCGCCAGACCCCTCCCGGAACCAGTCATCCGTCGCCATCGCCTCCTCTGAGCTCGCAAAGCTGATAATCGTGCTCTTGGTCGTCGTATACGCCTGATACGCGTCGATGCCGTTCTCGCTGCCAACGCCGCTCGCACTCTTCGCGCCACCCCACGGACTGCTAGGATCGTTTCGGTGATGTGTGTTTACCCACACGATGCCTGCTTCCATCTGCTCCGACACTCGAAACGCTTGCGCCACATCGCGCGTCCAGATACCTGCTCCTAATCCGAATTCGCTATCGTTGGCCAAAGCGATGGCTTCCGCCTCTGTCTTGAATGGCGCCACAACAATGACCGGTCCGAACGCTTCCTCCCGCCAGATGCGACTCTTCAGGATATCGCCCTCGGGCTTGGACACCAGCACGGTCGGCTCGAAGAAGTAGCCCTTGGAAAATTCTGTACCGTCCAGGCTGCTCGTTCCAGTCATGCGACGCCCGCCAACTAGTGCTGCACCCTCTGTCGCAAGCGCTTCTCCGACAAGCGCCTCTACGTTTTGCAGCTGCTTCGCCGAAATCAGCGGCCCCATCATCGAGTCTGGATTGCTCGGGGATCCCATTCGTCGCAGAATCGACTCTGTCTTCGTTTTGAGCTTGGAGAGCAGCGTCTGCAGGGTCTTTTCTTCCACGAGGATTCTCGTGCTCGCGACGCACGTCTGTCCACTGGCAATGAACGATCCGAAGACGATGCCATTGACGGCGACGTCAATGTCAGCCTGCTCAAACACAATGAGCGGCGCCTTTCCTCCCAACTCTGCCGTGTACCGCGCCAAATTGCCGCCGACAATTGAGCCAATGGCTCTTCCGGCCACCGTACCACCTGTGACGTCGACCTTGCGGACGAGAGGGTGCTCGACGAGCGCCTTGCCCGTCCTAGCACCGTATCCGGGCAAGACGCTGAAAACTCCGTCCGGCACACCGGCCTGCTTCAGCATCTTTCCCAACACGAGGGTCGTGAGTGGCGTCAGCTCGCTCGGCTTCACGATGACGCTGTTACCCGCGGCTAGTGCCGGGGCGATTTTCTTAACAGCAATGAGCAGCGGGTGATTGAACGGGGTGATCTGCACGACCACGCCCAATGGCACGCGATCAATCCAGTTGTGCAACTTGCCCACGGTCGGAAGCACTGCGCGCTCTTCGGTGCGTAGCAGAGCGGCATAATATTTGAACCACTTGACCAGCGTGGGCACCTGCGCCCGCATCTCGCGAATCGCGCGGCCGGTCTGCTGTACTTCCAGGGCAATCAATGAAGGGAGCTCCGCTGTAAGGAGCTCCGCCGTCTTGTCGAGGACCTCCGCCCGGACATGACGGGGGGCTTTTGACCAGGTCCCGGCCTTGAATGTGTCGTGTGCTAAACGGATCGCTTCATTGACATCTTCGGAGGATGCGGCGTGACAGCTGCAGGTTGTCAGAATCCAATCGACGCCGCTGAGTTCGAACCCCCCGTTGCCAGTTGACGGGCATGATAACGGGGTTGGCGCTGCGACCTAAAGAACCCTACCTTGCAAATATCTGGCCCGTTGCAGGGTCTTCGACTGGAATTCTGTTGGCGTTGTGTCAGCACGAGCGATGAGCCTGAGCCATGGAGCATGAAGCCTGAGCACAGATGAGCATGCAGAGGTAATGCACGCGCGATGTACTCAGGAATGGGAGGAGTGTCACGTACTGCTCTGCATGGCCCGGCTTCTCCTGGCCTCCCACCCAAAGATTGAAGGACTGCGCTGTCATCTTGTCTCTCCCGACTGTCCTGTCAATCAGAGTTTCGTCCGTGGATGTCGACGAGGAAGTTTGTCCAACGGTTCCGACACTCTTTTATCAGGGAGAGTCGATTGCATTGTCGATTGCATTATCGTTCATGCGGGGAATAATGCGGGATACATGCGATAAGTTAGCTCCTCACTCGCCCGCCTCCCTCGGCCGGCTCCGTTGCTTTGTTATTCCCCGCTACATTTCCTCTCTAGGTAGGTGCCCTCTCCCGCTGCCGATAACAGCTCACCATCCCGGTCTGGGCTTCTTTGTCAACCAATCTCGTAACACGCACAGCGACATCCATAAGCAGGGGAATCCCCCTTCAAGTCTGCAAGATCTCGGAGCAGCAACCAAGGTAAGGGACACACAGCTTGGTGCCTCCAGCCAAGCTCAGCCAAGCTCAGCCAAGCTGAGAACGGATGTGAAATACATCACTGCTCTCCTTGAAGGCGGGACTACTGCAGACTTATACTTCAAGGGGGCACGATCTCGCTCGGCTGCTGGTCGAAACGCACATGCCTTCTATACAAAGGTTGTTTCTCGGTGCTGCAACAGAAGCGCAATGAACCTCTCTTGGGCTTGGGGCCAATTCTGGCCGTGCTTTGTGCTTCAAACCTACAGGAAACCTCCGTGGCAGCAGCATACAGATTTTAGTAGCTGCCGTTGACCTGGGCCCGGAGTTCAAGGCATGACGGCGGAAGAGGTCTGCTAATGTCTGGCAATATAAGCTGGCATCCAACAACCATCTGGAGATCGACAGCTTGAGAGGGCCAGCCAATTTGAAATTGCTGTTGTTTGCAACAAACGGACGGTCGGATTGATTCCCCCTCTTCCTCTCATTATTGTGGCCCGCGAGTGTGGCTTGTCAGAGCTCTTCGAAAGCCAGCAGCGCCATCGCCTGATTAATTCCTTCGTTTCTCTCCTCTCTCTTTTTCGCTACAGCATCCGCGGCCATGGATTACGTGCGCTCCCTCTTCGGCCGCAAGCCTAAGCGCGTCCAACAACCCCCGAGGATAGCAACTGATGATGTCTACCCCGTTCACTTCTTTGACGATACGAAGCCGTTTCGTGGCATGCTTCTTAACTGGACATTGCGATTCGACGATGTCCTTGACGCGGACAAACTCTCAAGCTCGCTTGCTAAGCTGCTCGAGATAGGTGATTGGAAGAAGCTGGGCGGTCGTATGAGGCTGAACGTGAGTTGGCCTCTCTGGACGGTGACGATTCCCGTGTACTAAATCCTCGCTCTAGGACGATGACGAACTAGAACTCCATGTCCCACAACAATTCACAGAAGCACGCCCGGCAATCCGCTGCTCCCACGACGTCCACGATTTCTCTATCAAAGACCACCCAAACGCCAAGCACCTGCCGAAAACGACTGACAAGCCTTCCATCCAACCTGGCGTTGTCAACTTCTACACGCTCGGCGCTCGCGCCGGCGCGCCTATGACTCTCGAAGATCTCCTCTCCTCCGACGAACCCCAGATCCATCTCCACGTTGTTTCCTTCACCGATGCAACCGTTGTTGGACTTCTATTCTCTCATGTTCTCTTTGGCGCCTCTGGAATGCAGTCTCTGGTTACAAACTGGTCTCTTGTGATGGCTGGTCGCGAGAACGAAGTTTCCGCACTCCATGGCGCCCGAAAGGATATCTTGGACGATGTCGGTGTCGATACCGATCCGGAAAAAGAGAAGTTGATCATCGATCGAAGACAGCTGAAAGGCATCCGTCATCTGCGCTTCAACATCCGCTTCCTATGGGATATGTGGCGTCGCCCGGAGATCGAATCCAAGGTTCTCTGTCTTCCCCACAAGTTTGTCTCCGACCTCCGTAACCGTGCCATGGCCGACCTCCACGCAATGGATGAGAAGGGTCTTGGCACGGAAGAAGCTCCTTTTGTCTCAGAAGGTGACGTCCTCACAGCCTGGTGGACCCGCCTCGTCTGCTCAGCGCGTGGTGGCAAACGCTCTGTCACCGTCTTCAACGCCGTCGATATCACAGGCCGTCTGAAGACTGTCTTCGCCCCTGGAAAAACCTATGTTCAAAACTTCGCTGTCGGAACCTGGACCGTATTGTCGTCCTCGGAGGTCGTCAAGGCCCCCCTAGGTTATGTTGCGCGCTGCTTCCGGTACGACATTCAGACACAGACCACTCCGCTTCAAATCATGGCTTTCATGCGCAGACTGCGATCAAGAGGCCGCTGTGGTGACCAACCTGTGTACGGAAAGGCGGACAGCATGCTCATCATCTTCACGAACTGGTCCCGGTGCAAATTCTTCGAATGCATCGATTTCGCTCCCGCCGTTGTTCTTCCTCGCAACGACCCAGCCACGGAAGGCCAATCGGACGCAGGTACTGAAGGAGAAATCACCAGCGCAGGCCACGGTGACCCGGAAAAGACGGCTGTCAATGCGACTGCGACGGAGGTTCTGCCTCGTCCACCTCCGGGCAAGCTAGCATACCATCATTCCCTCGCACGCACCCGCAGCGTGCTGTCGAGGAACGTCTTCACCATTCTTGGCAAGGATCTCCAAGGAAACATCTGGGTTTCTGCTCTCGGACACCCCGAGTGCTGGGATCATCTTGAGAAGGCCATTGCTGCGTCCAAATAATTACCCTCTCAAAAGGCCTTAGGCGGCTACCTGCCTTTTGTGTCTACTACCAGTCACCCAACAAGCTCGCTGCTCCCTTTATACCATATCACTCTCTGATCCATCATTTACACTGCGAGGAGTTTTTGGGCGAGTGCCCTCTTGTTACGGATGACGCTGGTCTGGCTTTTTTACGATGATGACGTATAAGGATAGAGTGAATACATTGCCCTTGAGTTTATTCTTCGAGCTTTTGATTCACAATGGACATGCCCAGCTGTTATACAGGGGCTCTCCGGGGTTTAATTGGTTCCTTTGTAGTGTCACGGTATAACTGGGCTGAATGTAATGTCAACTTACGACGAGCGGATGCAGGCTGGCACAGTAATCTTATATATTCCTGATATCAAAATCGTCTCGTTGTGTCCAGGCTCCCGAACGATGGATGGTTACTTGAATGTGATTGTCATGGCATGACGAGAAGTAAAGATCCCTTGACTCCGGAGTGTGTTCAAGTCTGGGAGGATCAGCCTTATCCGGTCATTTGGGCGAACTATATTCGTGCATGGAGATTGACAGGCAACCAAGAAGGCAATCAATCCACAAGGTTGGGAAGCTCTTGAATTCCGGGACACATGGCAAAACGATGTCTAGCACACGTCAACAGTGATGAGTAAACGGGAATCGCATTCAACTTTTGATGCATGAAACTTTCAAAGATTCATGTTGAATGAAACGAGTTGATTTACATAGCATGAGATGGTAATCCTCCACGCATCGTTCTCCCATATGTACTCATCTTCCTGCCTGCCCGCTGTTGCTATGTGCAGTTATTCATTCGTGGACGCTTATTCTCTCCGCATTTCAGCATATAGGTATATGTCGGAAGCACTACTGCTTGAATCCCTGGACGATGAAGTCGACGGCAGGATCGATGAACTCGGGGCGGATATAAGTCAGGTGGTAGAACGTGCAGTTGCCATTCGGGTCGCAAACCTAGACAGAAAGAAGCAAATGATTGCATCAGACTCTGCGCAACATGTCGCTCGTTTGGCGGGGAAGCGTGTGAGGTCTCATCTTACCGGGTCTCCATCCGCGCAGACCTGCCTGGCCTTCTCTTCCAATCCGACGGGAAACTTGCTGCGGTCGTTTCCGTACCTCGAGTATCCGTCGCCGAACATGACGAGCGACTTGATCTTCCCAAACAGTTCGGTCGGTATGTCCCCCGCGGCGGCGTGCATCACGGCCGCGCCTTGGGAGTAGCCGACCAGAGAGAATGTCTGGTTCGGGCACGCGGTCGATTGGGCTTTGAGGCGAGAGACGACGTCGGCGGAGCCTCGGCGGACGCCGGTGATGAATTGGGAGCTGGCGGGATACTGGTTTTCGGGGGTCTCAATAGCGGCTCGGAGGCGAGAGAGAGAGAGAGAGAGAGAGAGCCAAGAAACTGACCTGAACTGGATATCCCCTGGCGCCTGGAAGGGCGACGGTCGTGTTGCTGACGACGGGATCGCCGACGATGATGCCGAATTTACCGCCCTCGGCGAAATTGGGCTCGCTGGTCCCTCGGGCTGCACGTTGCGTTTAATACACTTTTGAGAGATTCGGACAATAATTTAATTAGGAAAAAAAAAAAAAGGAAAAACTCACCGACCAAAATCTCAAACTCCGAACATCCGGCCGGGATGTCTTCCGGGCGAATCGGGACCGGGTCGCCGATGGTAACACCAGTCTCCGGGACCTCCGGGCAACCTTCGGCATCCTGTGCCGCCAAGAGGCGCAGAGACGCAAGGGTTAGGAGAAAGAGAGGGGTTGAGTACATGTAGATGGCTATCGGATGAACCTTTGACGGCTGGTGGGTTTGTAGTTAAAGTTCAATCTGCTTGGTTGTCAGATGACTTTGATACCATCGGCTTGATATTGACAAAACTTTGAGACTACTTATCTTCCTTCTTTCGACGCGGTGGACACATCACCGCAGTCGTTGTTTCTTGCATCTCGAAGCCTCGGGACCTCGGTTGTTCTCTGGTTTATTCTTTGCCTATTTTCTTGACTTAATCTGAGTGATTCCAATTCGTCGAGTCATCGCAAGTCCTTCCGAATGAGGGAGGGCATTGACGCAAATGAAGTCGAGCTCCTCCTCTTCACCTCTACAGCGGTATGTCAATGAGATGGCGATCGTTCGTTATCGAAAATTCACCTTTGAATCAGGATTTCGCATTCCGAGCCAAGCGTCAACTCCTGAACACGATACATACACAATCGCCTCGCAAGCCTCGGCCTGGCGTGGATGAGACTGTTTGCCAATCGCATTTCGTACCATCGCCAAGTCTAGCCAATTCGGTGGAGAAAAGGTCCCCACAGCGTTGGATGGTGCAGCCTGCACCCCAGGCGCGGGTGGGCTATTTTTCTAAGACTGCAGACGTCCTTCGCTGGAGTTACTCGAATTGGTAAAGAATGGGGAGGGGAGGGGAGGGGGGCGCCTTAGAATCCAAGACAAGCTCAATACAACTGCGACGTGGGAAATATTGGCTGCATCGTCCGTCCTAAAAGACGCCCCGAAAGAAAAGCTCCGAGAACCCAGTGCCGTGGATGCAGGACGATCCCGCGGTTGGTATTGTTGGTCTTGGAAAGCTGGGGGCAGCTACACCCCGCAGATGCTGCACAACGCCCTTCGCTGAATCTGACACTCTGCCCAGGCAGATGCAGTCTTCTGTCAACTAAAATAGCTTCTACCAGTGGACCGGTCTGAATCGTACAATGAGAGACCCATGGTGAAACATCTTGTACTAGTTGGGGAAGGAGGTTTCATTTTGTTCTTTGCGGTGCTCATTAATGTCACTTGTCTCCAAGAGTGGCACAAAGCAGAGTTCCTGCGAGCTTCCTGAAAACAGAAATGAAGAAACATGGCAACCACACAGTCATACGCAAAACAGTATGCTCTGACGGTGGTCCGATCTGTCGGAGTAGGAATTTGTGACTCTAGCGTAGGTTTTATGTGGCCTTCACGATTTCAACCCTCTTCGGTCTGTTCGGAATAAGGAAACAATTTTCACTTGGAACACATGTCACCAATTACGAAGAACGAAAGGTCGTCTAGGCGGGCAAAGAATAAATCTCAAAAAGAAAGGTTACACGTTTCAACAGAAAACCACAAACCGCCGGTTTCTGGAACTCTGGCGTAAGAAAAGAAAAGGGACAGAAGCCTCCAGAAACTCTGCACCACACGAGAGAAAGAAGAAGAAAAACCCCCCGCCACATTTTCTCGTTATCATATCTTCACCCATCCCCACCAGCTCACACAGCAGTCCGACCCACCTCCCCCTCCCCCTCCCCCTCCCCCACTAGACACGAATAATTGATCCCATCCATGGATGAACATCTCAAGCCCCCTGAACTGCCTTGATCTTGGAGATGAGGAAGTCGGCGCCGTCTTCGGCGTCGGCGCCGTACGAGAGATGGGGAGGCAAGACGGCAGCGCTGAGGTTGCCGTCGCAGACGGTGTCGCGAGGGTTCGCGGCGCAGATGATCTCGATCTTGTCCTTGGGGAAGTTGGGGATCTGGCCCTTGTCCGCGCGGAACTGGGTGTCGCCGAAGGTGACAACGCCGGCGATCTGGTTCTTCTGGGCCTCGGGGAGGTCTTCGATGGCGCGGTGGTTGATAGCCGCACCTTGGCTATTTGGCGGTTCGGCGTTAGCGATCACTTCACAGGCTGTCTCAAGTAAGTTGGTGAGAATGGCACGCTTACGAGTATCCCCCGGTGACGACGATGGCTTGGGGGCACTTGGAGGCGATGTCGTTCAAAATGCTCTCCATCTCCCTAATACCAGCGGGGTCAGCACCCCCGGGCAGGAAGTTGGTGTCGAGACGGGCGCCGTAGTCGACGCCTTGGACAGCAACGCTGCTGAAAGCGCTCTTGAGTCTGTTGGCCACGGGAGGGCCGACGATGGTGCCCTATTCGAGAAGGTTAGACAGGAGAGCAAGTCACATCGCCTATTTTCCATACGCCCTAGGGAAGAAGTGAGAACCCACCATGTTACCAATCTCGGTGGAGCCGCGAGCCCAGACGAAGATGATGTCCTTGCATCCGCCTCTCTTGAACTCATTGGCGGTGCTTCCAACGCCCCCAAGCTGTCTCTTGTCCTCGGTGGGGAGGGCAAGGACCGTGGAGGCAAGAACTACGGTGTTGAAGAACTTCATGTTGAGAGGGTTTGAGTTGAGCGTTAAAGGGTTTTGTAGTTGTCGGGTTCGTAAAACGAAAGTGTCTCGTCGCGGACGCAACAGAAAGAAAACTTGGGAAAAGAATGAATGGACTGCGTGTAGCTGGTGAGTTGGTGGTGATGATGAGAGCTATTCTCTGCCTTGGGACGAGTTCTCGACAAGTTCTTATAGATGCTCATGATGTTCAGAACCTCGATGAACCTTTACTCAAAGAGGCATCTTCAACGAGAGGTTCTGCCCAGCCTTGGGCGTTCCTCGGCATGGCCAAAGATTCCTCGGCTGTCGAGAAGCAAATTCCTTGGATGATCGTGAATTCGGAACCATTCAAGGGGAAAAGGAGACCCAAGTGCGGAGACCACTTTATGGAGGTCTCAAACGGGAGACGAGATGTTACCACATCGCCGAGTAAAGTGCCAGTGGCTACTGGCTAGAATGCGAGGGCCTCGGTACGGAGGCCGTTGCTCGCGGGGTCTGCCATGTTTCTTCTCGGGCAGTGTCGATCATACTGATCCAAGCTTGGGTGCCGGTTGTGGTGTGCAATATACGTGATACGGCGTGCCTGGACGGATTCGGGCGTAGGTTGCGAAACACATCTCGCGAAGAGCCATTCAAGAAACACGTTTGGGCAGAACATGGTGGGTGGCAAAAGGCACCAGAATAAACACATTTGTCATTTTAGTGTGGTTCGATGTCGACTTCGGACGTCGATGGCAGGGCCAATGACAGGATGAACCACGCATTGATGTCTTTCGTTCTAGGCCGTTTCAGGTGGTCAAGGTAACATCCTATTCGAAATTCCATCGCGTGCCAGCTGACAGCAGCGTCTATCGACCCAGATTTCCCCGCACAACAGTTCTTTCACTTGAAGCAGAAAGGAGAACGTAAGGTTGACTGTTATGACAGAGCGCTCCCCATAGGCAGCTGAACTGTGGACATACGGCACTAAAAGTTTGCTGCTAGTTGGAGTCCAGAGTCCGACTGTCCACCTGAGCAGTATCCGAGAATCATCTAGCGCTCCAGAACACAACATTGGCTATCGACTCTTACTCAAAAAGAAATATTCAACGACATTTGTACCATGCGAGACTCTTTAGTGGAGATGACTATGTCTCCTGCTGTGAATCAAGGGAGCTAGCTGTCTTGGTGATGAAAGGGCAGAGCGGCTGCATGTGATGATAGTCTGACGATTCCATGTTTTCTCAACTCCGAAACCTCTGAAAAGGGCGGTGCCCTATGGCACCCCCAGAAAAGTTGCTTGCATGAATCACAAGATGGATATATGACCACCCTCGGTCAGATCCACGAGATGCGTTTGCATACTTATCCTGGTGGAAAGTTGTACAGCTGGTAAGTATTTAAGTATTTTCGGCAAGCTTTCAAGAAATCCGTACACGACACCTGCTCACTTTGCGTTGCACCCTCATTGCGTGGTTCGCGGCAGACCGTTAGACATATTTGCGACAACATCGGGCGGTATAAGTCGGAAAATACCGCTATTGACGGCCTTCTGTCCTTGGCGAGACAAAAATGGTCCAAAGAAAGGTTCTTTCGAGCCTCGGGCGTCCCTATTGACACGCGTCAGCCTTGAACATCCACCACCACCGCCTCCATCCCCTCCACCAGCGTGACCATCCCCACAGCCTCTCCTAGTGCATGCGGCGATGGCTTGTATGGTACGCGTCCTCTTCGGAATGCTTGTTGCGCTCTCCTTCTGTCAACGGGGGCCGATAGCCGGGCATCGCACGCCAGTTCGGAGGCACGGCTGGACAAGCCTTTTCGTTATTTCTGCCAGCTTGCTGGTTGCGGCAGTAGAATAAATACATTATGACTTGCGCAGGGAGAGGAGGGTAAATATAATTCTGGACTGTTTTGTCTCTGTCACACGTACGGGCGCAGGGCAAGTGGGAGGAAGTCGTCTATTGTGGCAGAAAGAGAGTAGCTAAAGACGAGGGTCTATATATAGAGCCTCGCGAGGTGGGCGCGGTGCTCGGAAGCGCGCGGAGCGCGCGGAGGGCGGCGCCGGTAGCGCCAAGAGCTCCAGAGGAGGTCTGGGCTACGCGACAGTCTCTGATGTGGACAAGAATTAGAGTCTGTTAGTTATGATCGATCATTGGAGAAGTCAAGGACTGATGCAGTCCCCTTCACTAAGGTTGTGAGGCGGTGTTGCGTATCAATTATAATGACCTCGCCTTGGGCGGCCGGCCGGCATGATAGGGTGAAAATATGAGGAAGTGTGAGAGGCTTGCCATTCGCACCTGCCTCGCTGATGTGTCCAAGACACATGCTGAAGTTGTATCCCATCGACTGCCACTGGACTAGAGTACAAAGACATGAGGGGTACTACTAGAAAGGGAAGACAGTTTTTTTCTTTCTAGCTAATAGTAAATTTTGTGGTTGAGGCAAATTGGAGAAAATACGGGAAATAGTGGACTCGCTTTATACTGTAGTCCAGTGGCAGTTGACGGGATAGAGGCACTGCGTTATTCTCTAAAGTTACTCCTGAAAACTGATCTCTAGGTTACTTCGCTGAGGAATAACATCCCGTGATTATTAGCATAGGCAACGGGCTTGAGAACCAGAGAACAAGTCTGGGACGGTTGAATCTGAATTTCCGGATGAGACTATGAGTTGGAGTCGCCAACGATGAACTTCTCACCAACGCTATTATCCGTTGACAGGAGCCATCTGAATGTCTTCATATCGAGGACCCCTTTGGGTCAACCGAATCTAAGTTGCTGAAGCCTTCGCGACCGGGGTAGCATAGTGTTCAAGGCTCTGAGGTTCGATGCTGAAGTACTTGCAGGCGTGGGGGTGAGGATGGCTGAATCTCAACACTCAGGAGGCAGGGATTTGAAGATGGGAGTTTGTTTAATAGGTATCCGTTACTATGTTTACAAATGAGATTGCGTTCGACGCTGGTATCAGTTCTAATGATGAAAGGTATCCTCGTGACTGCATCGCGTATGAAAAAGAAGGCCATATTTCCAAAACCCAAATCAATCCTACTCCGTGCTCACAATAGCATCGTTGGCCTGTCTATGTGTGTGTGTGTGTGTGTGTGTGTGTGTGTGCATGCAAGAGACAAGTTCCAGCGCTTAACTGCTGTCCTCGTCCATAAAGAACTTCACAATCTCCTTCAAGTCAAATAGGGTAACACCACGGCGGGGGTAACAGATGTAGACCTGCTCACCCAACACGCCGAATTTGTCTCTGAACTCCGCCTTCCTACCAAGGCCTAAGCTCTTGACGACGGCAGCGTAGGTCTTGCTAAGGAACTTGGCGCGGACGCCGTGGAGGTGTTGGCCTGGAATGAACCGTTCACTGACACCGGCGCCGAAAGTAACGGGACCAGAGATGCATGAGAGTGCATGCTCGACGAGAACCTCAATGGTGCCGTTAGGCGCGTCGGGGAAGTCCAGAGCCCACTTCACCTGCCAGCCGTACCTGGGAGCAAGCTGAGCGAGGACGACCATGCACAAGACTTTACCGTCCTTTTCGGCAGCGAAATAGCGACGGTGGCGCTGGTCAATCCAAGGACGAATCTCAGTAAGGTGGACCTGCTTCTTGTCCTTGCGCTTTTCCTTCCAGGCTTGTATGGATCTGTCTGCACGCTGAATGAAATCGTCGTTCAGTTGCTTGATCTCGTGAATCTTGATACCCTCTCGCTTGACGCGACGAGCAGCGCGATTGTCTGGAGCTGTGTGCTGGTCTGCGTCGGCTCGTTGCTCTTCGGTGCAAGACATGGTTCGCCAACCAATGCGACGACCCAGGATCTCTTGGACCTTGTTGGAGACAAGCATCCATACTGGAGTGAGCTTGAGCTCCTTGATAACGAATTCAACGAAGGCAGGGACCACTTCTTCATATTGGCCGCGGTCGCAGAGAGGATCGCCAGTAATCATGGCAAACTTGCCCTGCTTGACGTAACCGACAGCTGCACCGCTACTGTGGCGCCAGACCTCGAAGCGCTCGTCAAGCCAGGAAGTATTTGTTGCGTCGCCGTAATTGGCAATGAGCTCCTCTAGCGGGGGCATCTCTCTGCCCGCCCAGATCTTTGTGGTGTCAGCGTTCGGGTGGGGAAGGTGGAAGGAGCGCATTGGGAGTGACTTCGGGTCACGATAGAAGAGGGAGCCGTAGCGAATGTCACCAAGATTAAGGAGTAGGAATACCACGCGGTCCAAGCCCAGACCTGCGCCGCCGTGAGGAGGGGCGCCGAGGTCGAATGCTTCGAGGTACTCCGACATCTCATCTTCCGAAATGCCATTTGCGGCCATGCTCTTTCTGAGCTCCTTGGGGTCATTTATGCGCTGACCCCCAGTACAGATTTCCTGTCCTCGAACAAAAATGTCGAAGGAGTTTGTCCAGAACGGGTCTTCGGCCTTGTGCGTGTAGAACGGGCGAGCATTTGCGGGAAATTTGTCGAGGATGTAGTAGTCGGTCTTATACTTCTCCTTTACTAGCTCTCCGAGGCGAATCTCGTCTCGGGTCGAGAGGTCTTCATCAGCTACATCGCGGCCATCGTCGCGCAACATCTGAAGACCCTCGGGAAAGGGGATGATGGGGGTTTCATCCAACCAAACGAGATCTTCACTCGGCCATCTCTCCCGAATAATCTTGAGCTCTGGCATAGCTTGAACGGCCGTGAAGATGTTTTTCAAAACCTGATCGAGGACCTTTAGGAGCTCGTGGTAGTGTTTGTGAAGCTTCATCTCAATGTCAAGCCCGGTGTACTCGGTCAAGTGGCGGTGTGTATTGGAGTTTTCGGCACGGAAAACGGGGCCGATCTAGGAGCGTCAGTTGTTGCTAAGTCATTGGTCTGCCAAAGGCACTTACTTCGTAGACTTTGCCAAAGTCGGCAGAAATAGCCATTTGCTTGGCCAATTGGGGGCTCTGCGCCAAGAAGGCGCGACGCCCGAAGTAGTTCAGCTTAAAGACCTCAGCACCACTTTCGGTTGCAGCGGGCTGCAGCTTGGGTGTTTGAATTTCAATGAAGCCACTGTCGTCCAGAGTTTGGCGAAATTTGCGGGTGATCATCGCGCGCACTCGGAAGAGGGCCTGATTAGAGGGATGTCGCAAGTCGAGGACGCGGTTATTCAATCTGTTGTTCATGCTCTCCGGAGGTTGGTAGTTACTGAATGGAGGTGCCTGTGCTGGGTTGAGAAGATGCATGGAGTAGATTTCCACCTCAACATCATGGTGGTAGGCAGATTTGACGTCTTGCAAAGGCTTCTTCAGAGTACCTGACACCTGGACGATGGACTCTGGGTGCAAGCGCTGGACCCATTTCACCATGTTCGGCGTCACATTGGATAGTACTCCTTGGATGGTATCAGTCTGGTCGCGGAAGAGAACGAAGTCGAGATGCTTCGAGATGTTGCGCTGGGTATGGATTCTGGCGCGGAAGGTGACCTTGGAGCCGACGTGCAACTTGCTGGCCTCGGCGATCGTCGTGAGCTCGGACGGAAAGTTATCCTCGCTGTCCTCGCCATAGCGGGCTCGCATCTCCTCATCTTCGTTCTTGCGGGCTTCTTCGTATTCTCGTCTTCGGCGCTCCTCAAGTTCGCGCTCTTCTTGTTGCCTGCGTTCGAATTTCAAGCCTCGCTCTTGTCGCTTTAGCTCGCCGCTCCTGGCAGGACTTCTTCCTGGACTAATGCTTGGACTTCTGGGATCGCTCGGCTTGCTAGACTTGCTGGAGTGGCTGGTCTTGCTAGATCGTGGAGTCTGCTTCTCGTAGACGGTGGTCTTTGTCGTGGACGTGGATGTTGGAGATGCCTGGTTGTGGGTCTTCAGCGGCGATGTGATCTTCTGAGCCATGCGCGAGAACGCGCCTGAGGGCGGTGGTCGTACAGCTTCCTGTTCCATCATGGTGTTGTTACCTCCCCTTGGCGAGGGATCGGTATGTGTGGTGGTTGTAGTACTAATTGCTTGGCGATGAGCAACACTGCTGGGTGAGATGTAAGTTGGGGAAGAGTCGTTGACACGGCCAAGACGGGTTTACATGGGGTGGACGAGGGGGGATATGGGCAGATCACTGCAGGTACATATGGATAAAATAAGACCAAACGAAAGGATGAGGACGGGAAGCGGCGAGGGATGGAAATAAGAATAATGGACGAGAGGGCACTCGGCGTACATCACGGTCCGCCACGGGCACAAGCTCCGCTCGGGGAGGGACGGGACTGGCCAGTCTACATTCCACTCACATTGGGCATTGTGTACCAGTGACACAACCATGATACATTTACCACTTCTTGAGTGTGCTGAACTCTTGATTTTTTTTTGGCACGACCAAGGAAGGGACCTACCTTACAAAGCGGTCCAGACTCACGGCTGGGTGGTTGAGGTACGTCACGGCGGCTGGGGACGGTCAATGTATCCTGTACCCGCACAGCAGCTGCGACCTTACGTACCTGCTGCTCTTTCTAAACACGAGTTGAGGCAAAACTTTGCTGGAAGCAACCAAAATGGCATCGATCGCATCAGCCAGGTGGTCCCCCAAGTGGTCCCTTCCCTTTCCTGCCTTTGGTTAAGGTT
The DNA here is from genome assembly GCA_036785495.1 of Colletotrichum neosansevieriae. Classification (NCBI taxonomy): domain Eukaryota; kingdom Fungi; phylum Ascomycota; class Sordariomycetes; order Glomerellales; family Glomerellaceae; genus Colletotrichum; species Colletotrichum neosansevieriae. The sequence goes on from JAVHLV010000009.1 coordinate 262,707, forward strand.
TCGTCTCTTCTTCCTGCCGTAGAGTACCTTAGGTTCCTGCCCGCATCGGCCATGTGGTGTCAGTGCGGCGTCATTCGCTGTGGGGCAGAAACGGGAACGTTATCTCGTCCGATTACCTACCTTAGGTAAGGTACCTACTTCAGTACATCAACCCCACAAGGTCACCAGACATTGCACCCGCGTTCTTGAGTGGCTGAAATCATTTTGCAGAGACGTGAGAGGCCATTTGAGGACCGTTTGCTCCGGCAGATCCTGGCCTTGATATGTGCCGTCTCCGCTGCTTCCCTTCTAAAGGAGACCTAAGGTAAGGTAGTTTCTCCTAGCGTTTCTCTAGAGCGTGCCCTAAAAAAAGATTTCTCTCGCTCTTCCGGTCTTCTGGCATCATCTGGAAACCGCGACATCTGCCCGGGCATCCCGTAGGTAGCTCCGATCACATCCCGGAAGGCACGGCCCCACACTGAGCCTCGATTGACGTCACCTTCTCGGCACCTTTCTTCTAGTCCTTCCCGCCTACCGCAGAACATCACTCACCTCACACACCTCCTCCTCCTCCCGTCGCCAAGGACTCGGCCACCATCTGTCAAGCCGTAGGACTCGCCTGGTGACATATTGCGTCGTTCGGCTGCCCCTCCCTGCCTTGTTGTGTACCATCTTCAAGCTTGCTCTGGCCTCGGCTGATGCACACTCATTACCTACCGGTACTGCCTGCCGTCTCAGGTTGGAGGCCTTTTATCACTTTCATCCATAAGGCACGCGTACGAGAACGATAACGTATCGACACTCTAAACGCTAAGAAAGATTACCTTAGGTACTCGGCCGATCCCCCATCCAACTGAACTCGTCTTGGGACCTGATCTCATCTGCCAAGGCTTTCCCGGCTGGGCAGACCACCTTCCGCCAAGGCGACCCACTTCCAACGTCAATGACACCTGACACCCTAACGACCGCCCCGCCCCCACCATCCCGCCCGGAATCACCAGCAGCCCGTCGACCTCTCACCGTGGCTGGTGGCACTGGCACCAAAAGCTTGCTTCCCGCCTGTTGATTTGTCAATCCAATTCTCCATCCTCCCTCCATTGTTCCCTCCCACCTATTGCCCATCGCTCTTTGTTCCGTTATACCCGAGACACTACATAGTACGGTTGTGTTCCTGGAGCTTTTCATCGGCGCCCGATTGTCCGAATTTCTGAGCATCCACCAGCCAGCCGCCCACGCCGCCTCGTCACCTGCACCACTTCCGCACATTCCGCGTCCCCAATGAAGCCGAACAAGCTTACTCGGACTGTTTCCAACATATCGAACCTGTCCAAGAGTAGCAAGAGTAGCAAGAACGGCAGCAAAAAAGGGAGCAAGGACAAGGTCAACAGCAAGGCTAATAGCGCCGCTACTAGCAGAGCCGGCACTCCCGATGGAGAATATGATAATCCCCTTGAGAATATCGCTCGTTGGCGACTGACCGCCAGTGCAATGGCCCTCCGTTCGGGTGCCGCCTTTGCATTCGGACTTCAGAACCTGTCCGCTCCCGTCCCACCTGCTGCGAATAGAGTCATCTGGCTCGACTCAACGCTATCGAAATGGGCTGGCAACGAGAAGATCAGGGTTGATGTTTGGCTTCCTCCCCAAACCACATCACAGAAGCCCACGGGGAAGGTCCCTGCGGTTATCAACTTTCACGGTGGAGGCTTCGTTCTCGGACAGGGTACTGATGACGCTCGTTGGGCCGGCGCCGTAGCCACCGCTCTCAACGCCGTGGTTTTCTCTGTCAGCTACCGCCTGGCTCCGGGCTATCCCTTCCCCACTCCGGTAGAGGATGCCGCCGACTCCATCCTGCAGATCGTCGCACGTGCCGAAGAATTCCGCATCGAGAAATCAAAGGTTTTTCTATCGGGGTTTTCGGCCGGCGGCACCCTGGCACTCGCGAGCTGGAACCTGCTCCAAGAGCCCCAGAGGTGGGGTTATGAGCTTAAATGTCCCCTCCCCGACATATCCGGTATCGTTCTTTTTTATCCACTCCTCGACTGGACCATTTCAAGGCCGATGAAGCGCGAGACATGTGGCAGACCGGACATGACCCTTCCAAAGGGCATGACTGATCTCTTTGACGCATCCTATGTATATCCTCCAAGGCCACGGTCTGAGCGCGATGACCCGCGGCTGTCCCCGGGACTGATGGCAGACGAGATGGTGGATCGCCTGCCACCCATTCACTTGTGCATGTGCGAATACGACATGCTTCTTTTGGAGGGACAGAAGTTTGCTGAACGACTTCAGTCCCGAGGGCGCCGGATCAGCACCCGCGTGGTCGAGACGGAAAAGCATGCATGGGATAAGCCTCCACCATTCACGCCGAAAGAGTCGGTCATGGTCGAGTATGGCGAAGCTATTGCGGCAGTCAAGGAATGGCTAGACCCCGACTTCCTTGGCATACCTAGCGCGTCAGACATCAAGACACCAACTATAGAGATTACCATGGACGGAGGCACCTGAGACGATCAGACGACAGGAGCCGGCTAGAGGTAGAGGACCGGCCTGATCAATGATGATCAAGTTAGAACCCAACGCATGGCGACTTGTGTCGTTTGTACGATTTTGTTCAGTTCCACGTATGTTTAGATATCCAATAACACAACACGCGCAGTCACAGAGGGATTGTTTGATGTCAGACTGTCAGTCTCCGGTGTTCCATTTCGGTCGATTGATCAATGCCCGACCCTAGCTGCCATTGGTATCGCTCATAGATCACCGCACCTGTAAAAATGGCATTTCCAGTCTCATCATGCAATTTGAGAAAATACCATGTCTGACTTGTTTCTTCTGTCGCCAATATTCAAGCACCGACAACGCATTAAAAGCCTTTCCTGTTGGACTCGTGGTGCGATATGCACTAGCACAGAAGTCGGCTTTGCACAGACTTGAAGGCTGCGTCCGCTTGGTCATTCTTCTGTCGAGGTCCGAGGCTCGGTGCCGAGACATTGGACTTTTTCTCCGTGACCTCCGTCGTTTTATGAGTCATGAAAGCTTGAACACACGAGCCGTCACGGGTTCAGATCGCGTTCGTCCCGGCATAAACTCCCCCGTTCCTGTCAACCTCTACTGTCCCGTCCAGTCTGGGACCTTGTTCCTGAACTGCCCCGTATCCAGAGTTTGGCCTACCTATCTAATCGGGAGATCATCCAGTTTGGTTGACTTGCGATCTGAGATCATCATGCAACAATATCAAGATAAGTTTAGTAGTATACGGAGGTTTTTATGGCATTACAAAAGACTTAGAGAAATACGGATTGGTCTTGAAAAAATCCGAATCTCATCTCATTGTCCGTCTGTAGCTGTTTGGAGGCTTGTCATGGTCTTCAGTCCAGTAACGAATACTTTGTGAATTGCTTCAGATGTATATCTAGTTACCGAAAATCCTGCCAACTATGTCCATCGCTACCAAGCTGACAGCGATAGAAAATGCATTTCATAACACCTAGCATTCCCTCATTTACCTTATTGGCAACTTGACGTATGTTAGACTGATTTAAAGCGCACTGCTGAGCGGTGACGTCCCAGAAGCATCCGTATTGGCATTGATTCCATCCTGGCCTGGGTGGACTGAGTTGAAATCCCAGAAGAGCTGGGCGCGGTCTTGCCAGGCTTGCTGCCGGATAGCATCCATGGGAGCAACAGCTCGGCGAGCACCCGTGGTACCTGATACTCCGCCCACAAAAGGCGTGCCGTTGGTCCAGATCTCGGCGATGACGTTCGAGTCCACGTCGGCTGCGAGGTTCTCATTTGGACGATAGAGGTCCTGCATCTTGGCTGAGTAACCATAAACGAATAGCATCTGGGGTTTCTTTAGAGGCAAGCTGTTGTTGAAATTCTTGACGAGAACGTGGGTCTCCTCTAAGGCGAACAACATCATCCATGGCTGGATCCACGGCGCCGAATTCGGGATGAGGCAATCTGTGATCAGCCGAAAACTCGCGTCCGGGATGTTTCATCCTCTCATCCTGTCCAAGCTTGTAACCCGTCAGTCCGCGGGTCACCATATTGTCAAGTCGATGCTCTGGCAAGGTGCCATTCTGCGCAGCCAGAGTTCAATTCTTTCGCCACAAGCCCGTCTCGTAGTTGGCGCCCTTCGGCAAAGCAGCGCTGTCCATACCGGCTTCGGCGTTAGCTACACTAAAGTGCTGCGCTCCCCAATCTGTTAGGACAAACCCTTGAAAGCCGAGCTCTGTCTTAAGTATGCCGTTCAGCAAGTGGCTATTCTGGCATACGTACGAGTTGTGTGAGGCGGTTGTAAGAGCACGTGATGTTGGCTACACCCTCTTTAATGATGTGGCCACAGATAGATCTCATGAAGGGTCTTGTCGTCCATGTTAGCCGAGATGGCCCGCAGCGTGTCTGGATCGTTGGGTTGGTCGGTCAGCATGTTGCTGGTACTGCGTCGCGTCTTCACATTCCACTCTGGAAGTTACCACACCAGTCCATGCATACCTAAACATGGAAGGATTAACCCATGTCAGCTGTTGCCTTCAGTGTATTTTGACAGTCGATTATCAGAAGCGCGATACGGACAGATCTCGCTCCACCAACTCAATCCCAAATCCAAGTCTCCACAGTGAAATCCTTGAAGCAGATGGAATGATACATTTCCAGTCCCGGGCTGTTCCAGGCATTGTCGTGTGAAGTCAAGACGTGAAACTTGAAGCTTCTCTTTCTTAGCATCCAGGAGAAAAAACGTTGAGATCCATCTCAAGACAGCCAGGCCTTTGATTGGTGCGAATGAGCGATCACAAAGTCAGATATCTTCAGACAAACTCCTACCGAACACAATAATCCTCCACGCACTATAAGTACATCTCCAGTAAGGCAATTGTCACTCATTAAGCATGAGCTTGGTGTCCATGTTGCAACTCATCCCGCCCCGTATCTGTTGCTTGGGTTTCGCATTACTCCTTCGGCGTAAATTCGTATCGCAGGCATCCCACATCGATGTATCCGCCTCTACCTTTGTTACCGGTGCCTGAAGAGGGATTAGCAACGTCCCACACCAAGTCGAGCATGAGAAAAACATACATTTCTTCCAGTTATCGAACAACAAGTCGTCACACGAAAGTCCTTTGAGGGGATTGAACGGCGGCACACTGTCAATGGCCGACTCGCAGCCATCCTTCCAGCTGATGGACATGAAGAGAGGAACATCGTTCACAGTCGCCCTGAACTCAAGAGGATCCTTCTTCGGAGACATATATTTCGCGTTCCGAACAACACCCTTGCACATCCAAGTTGAGACAGCAGTTCTCAAACTACTGCCCGAGATATCTCCTTTGCCTGTGTAAACACTGGCGTCGTTGCAGTGACGCTCTCCAAGGGCTAGGGGAACCTTTGGCTTCTGCGTCGGAGTTGGCTCCTGTTCAGAGGACGCAGTTAAAAGCGTCGTCTTGGGCTCGCTAATGGAAGTCATAGTAGTGGTAGTAGTATCAGCAGTATTAGCAGTCGGCACTTCAGGCAGAACACAAACACAAACCCCTTTCGTACACCCGATCTTTGATGGAGCACCGCATACAAGGCTAGGAGAACATTTGTCGACCGTCTCCTCGGTGCAGACAAAGGGCGACGATGTCGACGTTTGTGAAGTTACTGTCGAGCTGCTGCCGAAACTGGGCGTTGACGTTGAAGAGGTTCCGGGGACACATTGGCCGGTGAGTATGTTGTCATTCGTCTGCCGCCTTAGCCGCGGTAAGCGGGCCAGACCGGGCTGGTAGCGGCAGTATCCGTTGTCCTTGAGTGACTGCACACTTGCGCCATTCCAGATGCCCAGGATATTTCCCTCCGGCCTCCTCCAGCCTTTCTCAATGATGTAGTTTTTCAGACCACCTGGGCTCATATCTGGAGTGCCACCTGCCGGACCAGATGGAAGCCGTCCGATCTGGTGGAGCTTCAGAAAATAAGCTGCGAGACCCGCAGTGTATGCGGTTGCTGTGGATTTCGCTATCAGTAAGCCTGGCAATTTTCTCGTTGAGAGATCATGCTCACCTTCTGAGGTGCCTTGGGCAAATTTATACGATGGCCCAGTCGGCTCAACCCAAGACAGTTTGTTTCCATCCGCGGCCATGATATTGTGTCCAGGGGCGTAGATGTGAGGAAGGTCGAGTTCTTCAGATCTCCCGGACTTCCACCAATAGCCTCCTGTTACCACATCCGCAGCACCGACCACTAGTAACTCTGGGATGTAAAGGTCGGAAGAGGCATCTGCAAAGAGAGCAGGCCAAGAATTCACCTGCGGCCACATTAACTCGTATTCACCCGTCATCCCTCGGTCAACTTACAACACCGTTATTTCCTGAACCGGTCACTACGAATACCCCTTTCCGGATTAAGCTTCGAAGAGTGGCGTGCAGTTGTATTTTGTATTCTTCGAAAAGTCGACTAATGTCCGAATCGGAGACCGCTGTGTTGTCTTTCTTCTGAGTCTTCAGAAAAAGGTCGATAGTGTAGGTCCAAGACAAGGAAACAATAGCTCGTGTCGTCTGACTGTCGTCCGCGAAGGCGTTGTCAACCATCTCCAATCCGTGAAGGTAGTCTTCGGGCGAAGCACCACCTCCATGTTCTAACTTCCGGGGTACGCGCACAATTACCGGTTTCACCTTCTTGACTATACCCAACTTTGCACCAGCCAGTACGCTCAACATTGCAGTCCCGTGAGGGTTACACGGTTTGCTTGGTCTACAGAATCCGTCTTCTGGGGCGCCGGAGTCGTCTCGATGCTGTTGACCGTCGTAATCATTGCCAGCAAACATAAAGTCAGTCTTCGCAGCTATGTTGTCACCCTCTATGAATTCCTACCGAGCCTCCGTTAGCAGAGAATACTGACCGGACAATCTGCAAGTCCAAACACGTACAGTATGACTCATCTGGGCGCCGGTGTCAACGATGTACACGGGAATGTCTTCTCCTGCACTGACGTCAAAGTAGTAGTAGTCATTGAATCTATTGTCAGTTTCGTCCTCATTACTGGAGATGTAGGACATCTGCATCTGATGGCTTGCCATCTGGAAGTCCTCAAGGAACTTGTGTTGATATCTCCAGGGTGTTTCTGGCTCTGTCGTGGTGGGATCCTCACACGAGGTGCATTCGAGGTACACCAAGAAAACCTTGTAACATTATTTTATGAGCACTCGTATTCCTACAAGAAAAGACAATGGGATTTGACAGGCTCCACTCACATTAGGGATAGCTTTCAACTTTTCGGCTTGGTCGGAATCCAAAGGGACTCGCCAAAAGTTGACACCCAAATTATTCCCTTTCGAGACTTTGATCTCTTTCTCATCCACCAACTTCCTGATCTCAGAGTATATAGCGCTAGTTTCGCTGTCGTGGGTACCGTCTCTTGGCCAGACAATATAGTTCCTGATGACCGGGCAAGCAGGTGGGTCGCTGCTAGCCCCCTGACGCCCGTTGCTGTCCGTTGGGGCTGGTGTGCATGAGATCGTGGTCGTGGTGGCGGTGACATCGCAGCCTGTCTTCGGTAGCTTGCTCTGGGTTGAACAAGCCGTGGTGCCAGTCCCGCTGCAAGTTACGGCAATATCGGTTACAGTCTCAACCGCACATTGCTTTTTTGTTCTAGTTACCTCTTGGGTTGAATCGGCCACTAAGCAGCCTCGAACTTCAGCGCACGTAGGCGGCAGTACCTTGGAAGAGATTGTCGTCGGGGAGTCGTTGATTGTGGAAATAAGGAGCGACGTGGTGGTTGAGCATATTGAAGCTGTTCGAGTTTCGCACTCTGTAGGCTTCGGCTCCGGAGGGAACGTAGGAACGTGGTCGGGGCCGACCCTGGATGAAGAAAACATCGTAGGTTAGTTGGCTCGTTATAAAATAGCAAATGTAGAGTTTGGGGGTGTCTGTCTCTTACGTGAACTGCGGCCAGGGGGGTAGCTGGCCTTGAAAACCAATCGGACCGGGCAGTTCAATCATCCCAATGGGCGGAGGGCCTCTGATGCAAAGAATATTCCTGATTAGTCCACTGCTTCTCGAAACTATACAGCTGCCGATTGGGAAAATTGATAGTACTCACGGCGGGTAGATCCCAGGTGGGAGCGTGAACTTCCAACCTAGGATATTGATATCATCGAAACGTATACACAACTAGGGGGTGACACAATCAGCATTTATCCAGCATTTATGACTTGATACACCACATTTGCACTTACAGAAAAGAACCAAAGCTTGCAAGGGACCACGGCGCTATTGTCATCCTCCGAAGGCTCTGGGCTTTTAACTTCCACCTCCACCGGCGTGATTTTAGCTGTAGGTGGCCACTGAGTGAAGGTGACTGGCGATGCATCTGTATCGGCCGAAGCTGAAATAGATGAGGGAGGCCCCCACGAGCCAGTAATGGTAAGCGTTGTTGAGGGTCTAAGCTGGAGTGTAAGTGTAGAGCTGTCGGTTGTAACGGTCATCTCTCGTGTCACGGATGAGACTGTGGCTTCTGGGGTCCCGGTCGACTGGTTTGCGGTACTTTGCCTTCCTCTGCCGAGGTCTTGAGTCCAAGTAATTGGGTCGCTAGGACTAATGTCAGAGGCGGGCGATGCTGAGCTGAGGTCAACGGCACTGGCGTGAGTGACTGGCGGTACAGGTGTGGGAATTGATCCTGAGGTGACGGTTTGGATTGGTCTCGGAGAGCTTGTGAGCGTTGCGGTTTCTAACCTACTCGAACCTTCGTCCTCTTCTGGTACCTCATACTGCGGCGGTTCTAGAGTATAAGTGCGGCTCAGAGTAACGAGAGTGGTTGGGGCGCTGACAATGGGAAGAGTAAGAAGCGCAGTACCAATATTTACAACTGATCCGGTCGGTTTAGACGAGTCCATTGGAAAATGAGATGTAGTCGTCAACGGGTTGGTTTCCGTACTTGATTGGGGAGGCGGCGAGTCGACCATTCGACTCGAGCTGACGGGGATTCGATGAGTCGAAGACATCGAAGCGGTCGTGACTGGAAGTGAACCGGGTGACTGCTGAGTGCTCTGCGTACCACCTGACTCAAAAGAGGCGGGCATGGTAGATGTTGAAACCACTGAATCGCTAGTTGGGGAGACGGATTCGCCAAAGGTTGATGACAATACATCAACCGTGCCAGCGCTGCTAGAAACTGCATTTGTCTCCTTTCCAGCAGGCTCAGAAGTTGGGCGAGGGAGGCTGCTTTCTCTTGGATCGGGAACTGGGGGTATGACCGTGCCATCAGGCGCCGTACAGCTGAAATCAGTATTGCAAGTGTAAGAGTTGTCTGGGCAGCAACCAAATCCACAGCAGATTGTTCCTAAATTATGGTGAGCGTATAGAAGCACTTCCAGGCTACAGAAACGGACCTGGGCCACAGAGATTGAAGCTTGAGCGTGGGGTCTCGCAGCATGTGTCTCTGTCTGTACCGCAGCGATCTTCGCACCAGTACTGTCCCGGAGGACATTGCTGGGCCTTGACGATCAACGTCATGAGAAGGAAGATCACGGTATAAATGTTCATTTTTGAAGTTGCGCTGAATCTTGTGCTCAATAAAGATGGGGAAAATTGTTTTCGTGTAGCCGATCTCTAAACGAAGTTTCTGGGTGAGAAGAATAACTAGATTCCTGCCACAAATGACAACAGAGCTTGAAAGCCATATCTCCCATGGGATTTTATAAGAGTTCTGTTTATCTTCTATCCAAGATCCCCTGCCGGCGCATCTTTCTTGGCCTGGTGTACTCGTGTTGGTGCATCGTTGCAGTCGAACTAGAGGGGGCCGCAGAGGTTGTTGACACAACGTCAAGCTTGGGGCCGATTGATATGAGCTTGGGGGCAATTTGTGCTAGAATTTGAAAATAGATTGAAGTGGATTCCAGCTGAATGGCGCGTCCTTGCATGGACTCAGAGTATGAAGCCCCTTTTTCAAGGCATGTTTGGGGTATTTCGGATTCCATGAAGTCACGCCATCAACTCCAAGATATTGAGCTGTTTCGACATTATGTTAGCCCCCTATTCGTCTTATCTCGGTGCATGTCGGCTTCCCTGTACCTCAGCGAACTGACATATTAACAAAACGGTTGAGGAACGTCGTAGGTCCCGTCACACTGGGGACAGACCGCCATAAACTGCTCAGAGTTAGATGGCTGCCCGTAGCGCTCACATCTGGCCAGCAAGATTTTCTCGCACCTCGTGTATATTCTGAGTAACGGTAGCGAGTTCCTCTAGGGTAAGATCCGCTCGCCAAAAAAGGATCCCGAGACTCGAACTCGGTATTGCTCGGACGCGTGAACTGTCGCCAGTTATTGAGACGAGCCGATCGGTGATTGGGTTGAAAGCGCTTTCTTGCATGTTTGGCTCAGGCCACAGGACGTATTCGCGCAGTTTGGGCCTGTTGGCATGCCCCTTACCATTGAGGCTGCTTGTTGGGCTTGATGGGGGCTTTGCTGTTGGTTCTGCATGGTCGATGATGGCCGACGCGGACCCATCGGTATCGATTGTCGATGAACGCTGTGATGCGTTCAACTTCCAGTCCCAGGTTTCAAGAGCTGCACCCGAGGACTTGGGGGCGCCGAGTTCATGGGCGAAGCCTGCTACGAAATGAGACCGGAGTGACATGACATGAAGAAACTGGGGGCAGGCAGGATTAATCACGTCGCCTACCCGACGTACCTTTAAGATGAGCGGCGCATGTTTGAAGTAGTTTCTTGATTTTTCTGAGAAATCTCATAATGTCGTCAGTGAACTGCGTCCGTAGATTTAATTGAAGTAAAGCGTTTCGCGGAAAGTTGAGAGGATAGCAGGCCGTAACATGAAAGAGGGAAAAGTGCCAGTCGTGGGCGTTGACCCCTCCCTCGCTGTGTTCATGTTGGTTGAGATGCAGCGACGGTGCGTGAAGTCCACGCACTGTGTCGAGTTTGTCACGTACCTTACTAGGTAGGTGACGGGTTGAGTCCGCAATGAAGTGTCTTCTTGATATGACTCCTGCAAGTCGGTGGGTGCTGATCCTCGCATGCAAGTGGGCTTGAACGTCGGGGCGGTGACAATATATTTGAGGTGTGATAGGGGCCAGGCGACGTTGGGGTTTGGGGGCATGTTGTATCATGTCGCGAGCTAATTATGATACTGGAGTCGTCGGTATTCATTGGCTATCAGATGCTGAACAATGCATGACCAACAAAGAGATGTTCCAACAGTGTACCATGCATCGCCCTAGCACATGAGCATTGGCTCGAAAGGTAATGTGATGTGATCTCAGTTATTTTATGTAAAGGAACTGCGTAGATAATCCTTCCAATCCTCTAGCTGGTTTGGTTGCATATGAGCTGCTATAGACTACGTCAGGGCCGCCAGTTTCAAGGAGACGTGGTTTTCCTCTCTATATACTTTAGGAGAGGGGTATTCTGAAATAGTATATATGTTATAATAACGGAACTTTCCGAGTTATTTAACAATTATCTGCACGCCAAACACTTCTGCAGGCGCGGTACAAACGTGATCGACTTGCAAGTATCACACCACCTCAAGTCAATATGCGGGGCAAAAAGAACACCAAGGCCCCACAAGAGGAGCCGAACGCGGCCTCCGCTTCCGGCTCCGGCCCGGGCTCACAACCCACCACGCCGCTCCGTCCAGCTCCACCGGCCCTCCGGCCTACAGCGACCTCTCAGGCCCGGTCGCTAACCTAACCATCATCCTCTCTCCCACCCCGACACCGGTCCATTGCCTAGCCCATCTACGTCTCTTGACCTCCTTCGAACGTCTCGATACCAAGACGGGTTACCGCAACGGCCTCTGGTCGATATTTGACGCCCGTGCCAAGATTGCCAACGCCGCTCCACCAAGCAGCAAAGCCACAGAATCGGCATCCGATTCCAATGCTCTAGACGAAGATGTCCTCGTCAAACTTTGCAAAAAGAGATGGGCGGTGTACGTTGCGCGGGCAGTCGATCGCTATGCCGCATGGTGGATGAGTTTCGTCCCGGATATGTTGCGGGAAAAGGACATGACTGAGCCTGACGAAGACAGAAAAGATCGATATGAAGGATTCGTGAGGGGTGAGGGGATGGTTTGGAAGGCGGATATGCCTCCTCTTTTAGGTAACCTTCACTCTCTTACATGTAGAAAATTACGCGAGGGGGCAGTTCGCTGATCGTGCTCTAGATGTCCTCATGGTTTGGCACGCACACATACTGAACCCGAGATTATGCCTCGAAGACTGCATCCGTTACGGCCACTCCACGCTCTGGGTATCAGGATTGCCGTGCGAAATCATCAATGACGCCATCCGCAGTCCGCTGTTTGAATACGTTGTCTCGGATGAGCGCAAAGCTCAGTGGACAGCTCGAACAGAGCTCGCCTGGCGCAACGAACAGAGCCCAGATTACAAGGACGTCAAATGCCCGTCATGCTCAACGATAGTGACCATCCCGTGGACAAGCTGCGGACAGGCAGAAGAGTATCGAGGAACCAGATACGCCCACCAGCTCCGCCATCGTCGTGATCGTCGCCAACTAGAGCAACGTGGTGAGCCGCCCTGGCGTGGTAGGCATAGGCCCTCGCCGACGGACAACTCTCTCACGACTGCACTTGCGGCCTCACCATCACGCACCCCGCCCTTCGAACGGCGAAATTCCTGGCAGATATCCAACCCTCGGTAAAACACGGCCAGGCCATACCCGGCACGATCCTCGACCTCAAGTCCGGGATGCCCAGACTCTTCCCCCGGTCTCCTCAGACAGCGCCATGCCAGACCATTAACCAGTTCTTCCCAGCGAACTTGGCGCGCCGCGGTCTGCGAGTCCACGTTATTTCGATGCTCAAAATTGGATCACCGGTAGCACCGAGCGTGATGGCCGTGCGCGACGTGTTGACCTGGTGGGATGTGTGATGAGACAGGGAACATTTACTGGGAAGATGTGCAACGTGAGTTCGCTCTGTGTCTCTTCGGACTTCGGGAGACGGTGAAAAGCTTACTGAAGAAAAATTCGATTGGCTCAACTCACCGACAGCACAACAAACAAGGGGGAGTCTTGTCACAAAGTACACCTCTAAGGACAAAGTCGCCGTGCCGACTCTCGACGTCGAACTCGCGTGGCACACGCATCAGCTCAGTCCACAAGCGTATTACAAGTACACGGTCGAGAAGACGGGAGCTTTCGTGGACCATAACAACAAAGTAGACGAGGACAAGCTGAGCACGGCGTTTCAGTGGACGACCAAGACATACCAGGAAAAGTTTGGGGAGGTCTACTCCGAGTGCAAGTGCTGTTGCTGCGAGAGTGAGTTTCGTCGTCCAAGATAGCTTCTTTACCGTAGGCCGGCGGTCACCGGCGTAGAACGGGTGTGCATGCTGACGTTGCTTCGTTATCAGCTGTAAGGGTGATGGCCCTGCCTGCAACCAATGTGTTTGGAATGAGCAAAGAGGAAAAGCGTGAGCAAATGCAGCTTTCCCTGCATCTATGTCGTGTAACCCACCCATCCCACTGAAAATCACACACAAACACCAGTCCTGGAAGCATGGCATGCGTCCCCCGAAGGAAAAGCCACGCCGATCCCGCCGGCCGTCGAACCAGCGCACATTTTTTCACATCCGGCGGTCCATACCGACGAGACGATGTCTCGTCGTGCTCATACACGTCCGCTGCGGCTGGATTACAGAAATAGACTTGAAGAAAAGCGCTCCAAGGCGCGTAAGAGAGCTAACAAAACGTTCAGGGTAGATCAGGGCAAAAAGGATGGGACCGAGAGGACAAGATACGACGAGTTTCTGGGGCATGGAGGTTCTCGTTAAGGGACCTTGGTCATCTAGCTTAGCTGTAGCGCCGTCAAGTGCCGTGTATCCGTCGCCTCCGGGATTTATTAGCACAGGACCAGGGGCGGTAGGTAGCTGTGCAGGCACATGTGGTGGATCGGGTGGGTGCGTCTCCGAGACGCTGAGGATGTGCTCTGCTGGGTGCGTTGGGGTGTGAGTTGTCTCGGTATCCTTTTCGCGTTGCGCGATATAAAGTCCTCTCTGATTTCCGTTATCTATACCGAGGTCTGACATGGAAGTTTGGCTGGCGAGGTAACAGAGCGCGTGGTTTGGCGGCAAGGCCGGATGTACAGGATTCGCAAACGTGTAATACAGTAGTATGTTGACATCGGAAGCTTGACAACTGGTGGTTCTGACACGTGCGATAGACGAATGGGTGAAGTCGCAACTTGCTACCGCTTAAGCTTATTCACTTCAGACGCAAGGTCCGATCGGAGGTCGGGATGTGGGCACCGCAGGGCATGGTGAGCAGCGATACACGAGTAATGAGGGGGCGGCGGATATGGAACCTGATTCAAGCCAATGGCGGAAACTATGTTTAATGAGAGAACGACAGTTGTGCACACCGCTTACGAGGTCGATCGCTATCAGCGCTTGCTTGGCTGTCTTGAAAGAGTAACCCAATCAGCCATCAATGTTGATGATTGAATCGCCCACTGACACGGAGACAACTAGTCGTCCACCTGCCTCTCTTCGTCTGGCGTGAGACATCAGGCTTTGCCGTTGCAGCCTAAGACATCTGTCGCTGGACTTCGAGGAGGCTATCATCGCTAGGGACGTTGTCCAAATCACGCACGATCGGCATCTGGCCCCCAAAGAGGAAGGTTTGTGGAATGCCCCGTGCGCCGTCGAAGACGCCCCGAGACTTGGGAGGGTTGACGTGCAGCGGACAAGACGAGATACCACATCGAGCTGGCCGTCCTGGGCGGTTTGCAGGTGATTGACAGGGACCGATAAGATAACGTGCCGGTGCCGGGAGACGTGAGTGGTTGGTGGTTTCCTTGGCTTGGAGTTGCGGTTGGAGCAGAGTTCCGTCTGCCTGTAAGAACGGGAATGGTAGCGCGCCGTGCTTCGGCGGCAGTCAGGATTGGCCAAGATTAGATTACCCCGCCAATAAGAACCGCGATAAAGGGGCACACAGCTGTCAGCTCGTCCACTGAACCCTGTGGTCACCCCTGCGAAGCCTTATGAGACGCTCGCCTTGGGTCGCACTCCAGCCGGCCAGAGTGCCCATTTTCAGAGAAGCGCGCCGTTTCATCGTCTTAATGGTGCTCTGTCGGCGGGTTCCTTGAGGGTCGGGCTGGAGATTAAGACAGCAGGTCGAGTGTTCGTGGGGTCGCGAAGCATCGTGACTGGCTCGACGGCTCCTGGAGAGCCGGGAAGGTGGAGAATTGTCGTAGTCAAAAAGAAGGAAACGTGGACTCGGGGATATCGCGAGTCGCCGATGAAGGAGCTCTCTGAATACTGACGAGAGGAATAGGAAGGAGACAAACAAGTGATATAAACCGCCGGCTGATCTCCCGCTCTGGTTTCGTTTCACTTCATCGTCACTCAGTGCCAAGCTCCTCGTTCACAGCGCTTCCCAGCCTTCATCCCTGTTTTTTTTTGGTCCCGCCGCATTGGTTCCGTCCGCCAAAATGAAGTTCTCCGCCGTTGTTCTTGCGCTCGCCGGCGCCGCCGTGGCTGCCCCCGTCCCGGACCCGGTCGCTGAGCCGATGCCGATGCCCACCCCTGTAAATCTACAGCCGCTCGTCAGTAGTCGGAACACTCGTGCTGACGATTGATAGCCTGGCATTCCCACTGCCGCAAGCGCCAAGACCCAGCTTGCTGGTCTGACTGTTCGTGCCTGGACCAACACCGACACCTACGACCGCGACCTGTTCCCCCACTGGATCACCATCTCGGGCGCCTGCAACACCCGCGAGACCGTTCTCAAGCGTGATGGCACCAACGTCGTCACCAGCTCGGCCTGCGCTGCCACCAGCGGAACCTGGGTCAGCCCCTACGACGGTGCCACCTGGACTGCTGCTAGCGATGTCGACATTGACCACATGGTCCCTCTGAAGAACGCTTGGGTCGTAAGTCGCCCTCTTCGTTTGGAAGCCCGTGTCCTATGGGCTTTGAATGAATCAAAGACGAGTGCTAACCAGAGACGATAGTCTGGTGCTGCTTCTTGGACCACTGCCAAGCGCCGGGAGTTCGCCAACGACCTCACTCGCCCCCAGCTGTGGGCTGTCACCGACTCGGTCAACCAGTCCAAGAGCGACAAGAGCCCCGACTCCTGGAAGCCATCCGTCTCCAGCTTCCACTGCACCTACGCCCGCTCATGGGTTCAGGTCAAGAGCTACTGGGCCCTCTCCGTCACCTCGGCCGAGAAATCTGCGCTAACGACCATGCTCAACACTTGCTAAGCGATTTTTTTTACGACTCTGACATGAGCGATGATTCAAGTTGTCCTGGCGGTTGGGTGATCTGGCGGTGATTCTTCTTCGACAGTACTTAATTTTCTTAGACTTCGCCTCTACCCGGAAAGAGGCTTTTTGGTGCCGGATCATCGGCGACGGAACACGAAGGTACCGAGCAATCGCGGCGAATGATGGAGAGATGGATTTGCTTGGTGGAGGGACATGATCCATGACGATGCAAGGGACTGCAATGTCGGCCAGGACTAGGGTTGTGTTTGCATTATACGCAAGACAGATGCTGGTTTAGCAAGTCTGTTTCCCTGTTAGAGGAAACCTCAAAAAGGAAAAAGGAAAAAGATGAAGCAACAGGAATACCCAGTCCATTGATGCTCTTGAAAGCAAAGCCGATGGTGACTTGTCCTGGCCGTGATTTAATGCAATCGTCTGCTGGGGCTGGTTATTGACAGCTGCAGTCGGCAATCTCGTTGCGACTCCAAGGGTCTAGGATTGGTCAGACCATTGGTTATTGCGCCAACGAAAGCCGAGGTGGGTAGTGTCGTTTTAGGATGAGACAGGCTAAAGTCAGTCGAATGAGTACGAGAAGGACAGCGTGATGAGGTTGGGAAACGACGTCTGGAACAAATGACGAACCAGTCGAAAGTTGAGAGACGGGAACAGCAGTCTTTCGGGCTAGGTAAAGTAAGGTATGGGAAGTTTTGGCACAGCGACAACGGCCAAACAGGTCGCTTTCGAAGCTGAGCTGACCTCAGAGGAAAGTGCAGCTGTCCCTGCATGCCTTCCTCTGCGGGAAGGAAGAGAAACGAAGGGAAGGAGGAGCTAGCTGACTTGACGCAGGGTCCAAGAAGTAAGGATGGAATGGAAGTACCTTACTGCAAACGGAGTATGGGGAGATACGTTGCCAAGCCAGGTCCAGCCTCCTACTTCTTCCGGATTGGCCGCTGAAAGCGGGAGATCTTCCTTCCTGCCAACTTATTTTCATTTTTCACAGCAACTTCGAGCTGTTACCTGGAAAAACAGCCAAACTTGGACAGTGACAGCTCGGAAACAGGAAGAAAAAAGGGGGCGGGAAAGTTTCAACAACCCTGGAACCCGGATTGGTGAATGCGACAATCTGAGGTGATGTGCGTACCTGCCTCGTCTTGGCAGATGCTGAAGATGACTTCCAAGAACCCCAAGGACTCCAAGAAAGGCTGTGCTTTCCTCATTTTCTGACGCTTTGAGCATCGTCGAGGTTTTTGCTGCCAGCTACCGTTGCCGTTCCCGGGTTTCGTAGTCTTTGTCTTCCCCCGCCGTCACTGTCGCCCACGTCGTCAAGTATCTAAGGTAGCTCGTGCCTGATTTAAATTAAGCACAGCTACCCGGATATTGCACCCCTTTGACTTCACCCACCCACCATCTTCAACCTCTTCAGACGTTCGCTACCAACCCAAGATGATGAGATACGCCGCTCTCTCTTTGGCCGCTGGCCTCGTCTCCGCGCAGACTTTCTCGGCCTGCAACCCGGTCAAGGGCGACAGTAAGCATCGTCACTCAACCACCTTCTCGACTCATCTCTAACTCTCTGCCAGCTTGCCCTTCTAACGTAGCCTTTGGCGGCGAAGCCAGCTATGACTTCCGCACTGCGAATAGCATTGATGACCTCGAGTCTTTCTTCATTGTTGACGGCGGCGTCAAGTACAACCCCAAGGTCATGTCCTTCAACGGCGAGACCGGCGGCCAGATGATCATCCACGAGGAGCAAAACGCCCCCACGCTCACTTCTCAGGCCTACCTCTTCTTTGGCAAGGTCGAGGTTGAGCTCCAGGCCGCCCCAGGCCGTGGCATCGTCACCAGCATTGTGCTCCAATCCGACACTCTCGACGAGATCGACTGGGAGTTCGTCGGCGCCGACCAGAACCACGTCCAGACCAACTTTTACGCCCTCGGAGTCAACGACTATAGCCGAGCCAGGTACTACGAGGTCGACTTCAATCCTATGACCACCTTCCACACCTACACTCTTGAGTGGACCAAAGACTCCATCATCTTCTCCATCGATGGCAAGGAGTACCGCACCGCCACCCCGGCCGAGGGTAACTATCCGCAGACGCCGATGCAGTTGAAGCTCGGGACCTGGGTTGGAGGCAAGGGCCCCAACCAAGGCACTATCGACTGGGCTGGCGGACTTGCCGAGTGGGACAAGGCTCCTTTTGCCGCATACTACCGCTCTGTCAAGATCTGGGACTACGCTGGTGGTGACAAAGCTGGAGCGACCTCATACGAGTACAAGCCTGGCACCGATGGCTCGTGGCAAACGATCCAGGTCAACGGCAAGGGTGAATACGTTCAGGATGTGGGCGACAGCAAGCGAGATGGCCAGCATAAGGAGCAACCTCAGCAGCGCGCTACCGTCCCCAGCGCCCCGATCCCTCAGGTTCCGCAGACCGCCGGCCCCCCCGCCTCTTCCGTCGCTAACACCACGGCTGTCTCCAACGCTACTGCCGTCACGAGACCGACCACCGGCGCGACCGGCTCCGTCTCTGCCACCCCCAGCGGCCCCGTGCAGTCGTCCCCGGTTCCGGCACCTGCGTCGGCGTCATCTCTGCAGGCAGGCATCTTCGTGGCTGGCGTCGCTGGCTTATTCGCCGCCATGATGCTGTGAACAGAATGTGGTTGTTCTGCAAGACTTGGTTTTCCGGCCTAAATCTTTAATCTGTGTATTTTTTCATAAGGGCCGGGCGTGTATCCATCCACACGCATGGATTATATGGGAAGGGGGGCGCCAACGGTCAAGGCGCTAAGGAGTTCTTTCGCTGTAGACTATCCGTAATAACACCAAGATTAATTCGTTACTCCAGACGGTCTCGAGGCCCAGTGACAGATATCGAATACCTTTATATAGCAAGTGTTCAAATTTACTTAATCCAATCACATCGTTAACGCGTTTAGCCTTATTCCAACTCGGGCTGTTGATGACCATGTCGTCAGCTGCTGATCCGGATGCCAATATCTACGGAAAGAAGAGTAGAGGGTTTTACAAACACACTGAATTTTATCGAGGATCCAGACTTAAAAAACCAATGTTTTTATTAATTTCCTTTCTGTCCCCAGCCATTACTATTTACACCTCATTATCCATCCCCGCCACCAAGCTGCCTCGAAGACCTTTTGATCTGCGAAACCCCGCCACCACCACCACCAAGCAAACCCCCGACCGCCAGCTTCACTTTGTTCGTCACATCCAAACAGGAGAATGCTTCACGCGCACGATGTTTTTTTTCTTTCGAAACCCGCTCGTTTAACAATTACAAAAGTAACAACAGCATACCCACCCATTCCCGTCCGTGGCTGAGAGACGCTTCCAACTGGGATGGTGGGATTTTGGATGCGTACTGTTGACCGGGGAAAAAAAAGCCTGGGTATCAAACTAGCTTTGTACAAATGAAACGAAAAAAAAAAAACCGAAGTGGAAACAGGATGATAATGTACCAAGCCAACTCCCTCTCCAGGTCTGCCTACCCAAACTCCCCAAGTCCAATGTGGTTCATGTCGTCATGAGGCCTTGGCTGTTTCTTATGGGAAAACCCCGCCTCGTTCTCGTGTAAAATATCCGAAATTAAGCCCTTCTCTTTCTCTTCATCTTTTGTATCCATCCTCGCTAAGTCCGGATCGTCGCGTCATGTGAGGCGTCGAACTCAATCTCTCCTTCATCCAACTCTCCTCTCGCTGCCCGACGGGCCAGGTCTCTCTCAGAGTAGATCTCGCTCTTGCGCAGCGTCGCTTGCTGCAAACAGTCCACATACGTACGGAACTTGACAATCTCGCGCAGCAGGTAGGCGCTCTTGCGCTCCCAATTGGCCATGGCCTTGTTGGCGTTGGCACCACGCGGCGTGAAAGCAAGAAGCATCGGGCTACGCAGCTGGTTGTGCGTCTGCAGCTCGTCTTCGATGCCTTTGACGTACGCCGCGAGACTGTCCAGTTGCTCTTCTTCAGAGAGGTTGCTGGGCCTCATGCTCTGCGCTGGGGGTGCCCAGTCGGAAATGGTGATCCTGTCTCCAGGCAGCTTGGCGCCACGAGTGGCCGAGTAAGCCCCGCCTGAACCGTGGTCAAACGACCCAGACCGGAAAGTGCCGCTAGATAAGCTCGGCCGGGGGTTGGCTGCGCTGCTTCCTGGTCGCGAGTTGCGGCCGGGTGACTGACCCGTTGTCTGCTCGTTGATGGCCGAGACAAGGGCGTTGTTAATAATGGCATCACTCCATCCGTATTCGATGTTGCTGATGCCGCCGACCAGTGGATGCGTACTCAACCTCGCACTCCAGTAGTTGGCCGTCGTGACGAACTCCTTGCTGATTTCGGGCGTACCGACCTGGAAAAGGTGAACAGCACCACTAGGAAGGCTGAGCGCCCAGACATGAGGTCGAGCCCTCGAATAGCCGGGCGGTGGCAAGGCCGATGCTAAAGTCTGTCGAAGGCTGAAAGTGCCCAAGTTAGTAGCGTTCTCCTGCCAGTTTCCGCCTCCCACAATGGCGGGTCCCTTGGATGCGTTGCGGCCGCGGTTCTTCCGTCCGACTAAGGACTTGGTATTGCCAAATGAGAAGATACTCATCTGGCCCTTTTGAATGACGGCAAACACTTCGTTCCAGTGCCTGTCCTTTGCTTTCTTGTCAATACCGTCCAGGTGGTGCTTGTGCGTAACGATACCCTCCTTTACCCACGGGGGTCCGGCTAGTTCGAGGGATTCGTCTTCGAGTAGCTGAGCGCTCTTGAGTTCGTCGCTCATAATCGAGGCGGCCTGTCCGAGAGCTGACTCATCATCACGGATGATGGCCTGGCTAAGGGCGTTGGCAAATCCGATGGACTGTTGATAGTCTCCGCCTCTGAATGTGGACCCGAGCGAATCCACAGACATCGAGGTTTGCGTTCGCCCCAGCGAGAGTTTGCTCCACGTCGCCGACGAAGCCGTAGGGCTCCAAATCGAATTTCCGTCCTCGAAGCTCGTTCTCGACGAAGAGAATCCCGGATTGCCCATACGAGGTCGTGACCTGCTCTTCGAATTCCATCTGGAGGAATTGGCAAGACCATGTTCAGCTATGCGCCCACGCATAGATGCCTGACTCTCAGACGGGGCCTTACTGAGAACGCTGGGCGTTCGCTTTAGCATACCGATGACGGAGAGGCTATTTGTGGTGGGCGTCAAGTTCTTGGACGGATCCGCACCAAACAACGGTAATCGTTCGTCGCGAATTGAGGCGTAAATGTCTTTGAGCACGATTTCGACCTGACTCTCCCAGGCTCGCATCGAACCGTCGAACGGCGCCTTCACCAACGGACCGCATTCGTCGTGGAACTCCGATGAGCCCTCTTCGTTTCTCGGCGGCGGACGGAACGACAATCGGCGTGAAACAAAGCGCTCCTCAATAGATGGTCTAGAATCTTCGCCTCCTAGAGAACTATTGGACTTGCCGGGCAGAATGGTTGGGCGTTCAAAGGCTTCGGGAGCCGACTCGGCCACCGCCTGAGTGATCGTAGTCATGGTGTTCTTCACGAACTGGCTCCGCGTCATCTTGTGGTCGATGTCAGCCAGGTGCAAATCAGTGTTGAGTAACATAATCGAATAGCAGATTGTGTGAATAACATCTACGCCCTTGGTTAGCAATGTACATTAGTATACGAAGAGGTAACGAGAACTTACCAGACGATTTGAACCCATGGGAGGTGTTACAGTCACACCAACGCTTGGAAAACGCAACCAAAATACGATCCACCTGTTGCGTCTCTGCTCTGAAGACCAGGCGCTCACAAATCAGACGAAGACTTTGCAAAATACTTTTGTCGGTAAAGTCATGGAGATCCATGTACGCGCGCAGAGTCCTCTGGCGGATGGGTCCCTCCTCGCCCATCCATGATGCGGCCTTTTCCTTTTGGATGAAGTCTTCATTACCGTCAAAGATCTTCTGGGCCTTCTGACGATCATCGTCGGTTGGATCACCAAGGACGAATTCGGGCTCGTCCAGCGGCTGTGGCTTGGTACTCATTGACTCGAGCTTGCCCAAGACCTTGGAACTGCTCTCTGAGTTCTCGACTCTGACGCTTGGAGCTGCGCTGACTGCGGACTTGTACTCGGTTGTCGTGGATCCCGATGCCCGACTGGTAGACCTAGTGCCCTCAATTGGTAGAATCAGTCCAGACTTGTTGCCCTCTTCATCAGAGTCCGTGGTGTCAATGGTGAGGTGTTCTTTTTTCCTGCCTCTGATTGTGGTATCATCTCTTCGGGTGGAAGGTCTGCGTGACGGAGAATGGTCCTTGGCCTTCTTTCCCGTTCTGTGGCCCTTCTCCTTTCTTGTCTTAGCCCGCTGCTTGGACTCGGTATCGGCTTCGTTGTCGCTACCATCGATATCGAGGAACGAGTTGTTCCTCCTCTCGTTCGATACCGGAGGTTCTGGTGGCGGTCGGGTGGGAGTATCGGTCCGAGGTTCGTAGTCGGAGGGAGAACGATCCTCGCCACGAGAGGCAGAGCGGACTTTTCGAATGCGAGCGTTGGGGCTGGGATCGTAGTCGGGCGAGAACGAACGAGGGTGCTCCTCCCCCTCATCTTGTGAAGCTATATCTCGATCGGCCGCCATTTCGGAATCGACTGCTAGGACGTGAGCAGACTGAGGAGTGTGCGGTGTGTTTGGAGTCAGGGGGCTGCCTTTTAGATATGGGTTCATGACCCTTCGCAAGCTGCTGATTGGGCTGGGCTCAGGTTTCGCAGAAAGCTTGTCCTTAGTAATGGGCAGCTGAATGGGAGGCACCAGAGGGGGCATGGGCGGCTCGAGAGCGGCTGGAGCTGGCACGGGAGGAACGTCTTCGGCGGACACAGACTTCTTTCTGCGACGGAAGAAAGAGCTCGGTTTCTTTTGAAGCACGTGATGATGGGAATGGGACGAAGATGTGTCCCTCGAGGGCGGGGCGGAGGTGGATGGCTTCATCTGGTTGGCAACGTGGAGAGATCGATTGCCGGATCTCTGATCGACGGTATCCACAGATGTTGAGGACGTTACGCACGAGGAATTTTGCGCTTCAGGCGGATTACTGGGAGCATTGTTTCTGGATGAACCAAAGACTCGCCTGAAAAACCCCGGTTTTTCTTTTGTTTGTGACGGTGCTTGTGTCGGAATCGGAGCTCCGTGCACGGCCTCTGTTGTCTTGCCGTAGCCCACGTGTGGCGCGGGTGCCGAGTCAATCTCGAAGGTGGGGACAGGCGCAGGCGCGGCCACGGGAGCGGATGCGGACGCGGGTAATGGCGGCACTTCCTCGGGAGGGTGATTAGGGTTCATATCTGCCTTGCGGCTCGTTCCTGCGCTTTTTGTAGATTTATTGGAACGTTTTCGCTCGAGGATGACTGCGGGTGGTTCTAGTTCGTTCCCAGCCACGGGCCCAGCCGTGGGCGATCGGGGGTACGTCGCGGTAGGAGGCGCCTGGGGAACGATGCGTCGAGGACCTCCAGGCACGGTCGGTGTTGGAGCGGCATCGTATTCGTCATTGAAAAAGGTATTGGAGAATTCGATATGCCAAGGAGCTTGACCTTGACCATGATCCTGGTGCTGGTTCTGCTGGGTGGCCTGCAAGGCCGGCGGGCGATGGCCGTAGTCGAAGCTGGATGATCTGCCACCAAAGCCCGATGCCCACCTCGTGCTGCTAAGAACCTGAGCGTAGCCAGCATCGATGCTATTGGAGCTGGTACTACTCCCTTTGCCACCGCGAGAATGCATGTGGCGCGGAGTACCTGGGCTGCTCCGCATCGGCTCGCGCATGCTGCTGATGCGATGCAGACCGGGTTGGAAGTTGGAACTGCTATTGCTTCTCCGCCCCCTAGACGATATTCTGCTCGCATCGTCGGTGTCGAAATCGGAGCTGTACGAGTATCCGTGGCCGTTTGCTCGGCCGCCGCGTACTGGTCTCGGCATATTGTCGTCCGTGTCGTATCTGTATTGTTGGGATGGCTCGTCGAATCTTCCGTCTCCAAATTGACCGCCGACAGGACCGCCCATTGAGAACTGGTCGAGGGATATCAGCATGTTCGTCATGAGAGAGTCGCGGGTAACGTTGCGAGGCGATAAGGACAGATCGTGTGAATCGCGAGGGCGAGGTAGGTCTGGGTTGTCGTTTTCCTTGTTCGATGACATGTCGAAACTGTCGGGAGACTCGGGGTTGTCTAGAAAAGAGTCGTCCGCATGGCGAGTGACGGAGGGGCCTCTAAGCGCCCGGGAAATGGACTTGCGATTGGAGAGAGAAGTCGGCGGCGGCTGCTTGTTCCTGTTACTTGGCGGCGTCTGGGGAACAGCAGGTGGGCCGACAGATGGTTCTCGATTTCGCGATGCGACAGGCGATCTGGAGTGACCGGTAGGAGGAGAGGTGTCGATATTCAGGTCGGGGCGGCGCCGGCTCGAACGTCGAGGAGTATCGGCGTACATTGCGAAGGAGGGACGAGGTACCGTGGGGGGGTCGGAGGGGTTTTCAAGTCATTTCCAGGATCGAATCCAACAGGCGCAACGAGCACAAGCCCAGGTCCGGGTCAAGGACTAGGTAGGTCCAGGTGCAGCAGCTGTACGGGGACGGAGACGGAGGAGTGCTGTTGATGTGGGTTGTGGTGCTGGATGGTGCTGCAGGCCGAAAGTGCCGTTCAGCAGGTGCAGGTCCAATTGCAGCGAACCAATGCGACCCAAGGCAAAGCGATCCAATCCAAGTGGGATGGCAGCGCCGCAATCGAGTCAACCCAGAGGCTAATCAGCCGTCGCAATGTCCACAACGCCGGGCTCGACTCGAGATCGAGGGGGTGGGCTTATGGGGACCAGGCGGCGCGGCGTGGTAGCAGTGGTAAGGTAAGGTAGAGAAGGAAGGCGGTAAAGCAAGCGTTAGCAGATTTGAAGGCGTAGGCGAAGGCGTAGGCGAAGGCGGTAGGTCGCAGGCGGCTTTGTGCCGACTTGGACGAAGCCTAACCGAGTAATTGGTGGCCGAAATGAACGTAGGTGACTCCCCTTTCGGGCGGGCGACGTTGCAATGTTTCTTTTTTTCGGCCGCGATGGATTGCTTCCTTTTTTATTTTGTTCCTGCCGTTTTCCCTCGTTCGGACTGGGTCCAGCAGGGTGGGCGGGCAGTAAAAGCCAACAGGTGCCACGGCGAGCGGGAATTGGTGTATTGTGTGCGGGCGGGTTTATTATGTATTAATATGCGGCGGGGGTAGTTGTGCTGGGTACGGGTATTTGGTATTGAATCGTGTTCCGAATGAGGCGACGCATGCTACCCTCGATCATCCCCTGACCTGGCAGTGTGCTGTGTTGGCGGGCTCCGGTCTGCGGGAGTCAACGGCGGCGTTGGTGATAGACCGACGAGGGCAGGCAGCAGGTTGAGGTTGTATGCTTGTGGGCTGTAGCCGACCGGTACTGGGTAAAAGGGTGCAGGCCAAACGTAAGTAAAGCGAAGCGTAGGCGCTGGTTGGTATTATTAGTGCCGAGTCTGGTGGTGGACGTCCACGACAATCTCCTCCTCCTTAATGGCAGCAGACGGCGGGTTGGTGACCGGATTGCGTATCAGTCGACGACGGGAGCAGTCGGTCAGCGTCCCGAAGAAATGATGCGAGCGAGGGGGTGGCCGGGGGGTGTAGGCGGGCTTGCTGAGGCACAAACAGTCGGAGAAGAGATGGCGCTGAGGAGGGTTTTGTCCATGGGGACAGCGCCATGAAACTTGCGTGGAGAGTCCAAGAAGGAAAAGAAGCGGAATGGAAGAAGAGGAATTGAGATTAAGGTCTGTAAGGTAGGTAAGTGTACTCCGTACTCTGTACTCTGTACCTGCCTGCGGGCGGCCAGCAGGGGCAACGTACCGCAGTACACTGTATGGAAGGATGTTAGGTTGTGGGTTGGGTCCTTCGGGAAATGGGGATTCGGATTGCTATGACAGCATGGAATGATGCGCAGCGTGAGCCGCAACGGCAACGGTAGAAGTGGGTATGCGCCGTGACCAGTAGGAATTGGAGTCAATAATAGCAGCTGTAGTATTACTTGACGGCTGGCAAAGAACCTGGGAGCTATTGCTATTGCCTACGTGAATTTGCATGCCTTCCGTCGCCTTGAGGTTGTTTACTGGCAGGATTTAGTCACGGTGAGAGTTAGGTATGAGAGAAGACATTGGATAGAAACTCGCAAGTAGAGTAAGTGATTGTCTGCAATTCTCTAGACCCAGTTCTGCCAGTGTCCGTGTTGCAATCCAACTTGGCTACAGATTTTCTGTAAGACGACAACAGGTGTAAGACACACCGCATGCAACCAGGCAAGCAGAGACGAAGATGTGGATGATGTTGATGCGACCGGAGCTTCTGCCGCTGCGGGAACCGAATCCGACAGACGGTCTGGAAACACCAGACGAGACGACAACAATGCTAACAATAACAATAACACACAATGCACGAAATGCTGCACGGACAGCCAAAACATCGGTCGTCCTAGTCGCTGTTCTCGGATGAGTTGAGCATTTGGCTGGGGTGGGCACGGCAGAAGATGGGAACTGGAAAAAAAAAAAAAAAAAAAAAAAAAGGGAGACCAGACGAAAAATGAGGAGAACTGGAGCAGGGGCCATGGCGGTTGAGGAAGTCACGGCCGAAACTGCTGGCTGCCTGCTTCAATAATTGCCGAGGTGCTTGCCGTTCAATTAAAGACAAGTCTCTTTCCTTTCCTTACCTACCTAGGTAGGTACCTATGACAATCTGATGTGGAATGTCCAAGGAGGTCCGTCGCGGCTGCTTGTATTAGGCAATTTCTCATCCTTCTTTCCCGTTATAGTACTTAAGTAAGGTAGGTGATGTCTCTCCTTCCTTCCCTCTTGTATTTATCCAATGAATCAGGGTTAGGCAGGTGTCCCTCTTAAGCTGCTCTTTCCTTTTGATGTTAATGAAGGAAGTATCTTGAATAAACGTTAAATCCTTCCTTCTTTGCAAATCCAATTGAAAGCCAACTTCCTTCTCCCAAAAATAAATGTCCTCGCCGTCTCAAGTCCCCAAACTCGGGTCCCCAGAACTTCTCGGGCCTCGAGACACATGTTCCGGACCCTTCAACCTTGCCCTGTCGATTTCTATTCGGTTGCCCTTAGCAACTGCTTCTACAAATGACCCATCTGCGCCTAAACCGGATAGAGCGCTTCGATCATGCAGGGTTCCCCCCTATTTTCCGCTTACTTCTTCTTCTTGGTTGTCCTTGCTTCTTACCGCAAGTCCACTTCGCAAGATTTTTTTCATTATTTCTCGAAGCCAGAACTAAAATCACGAGTCGCTCTGCAGCCTACATCACCACCAATCTGTCTCCGAAACGCCCACGCGATCCCCGCCACCCAAAGATCCCAATCATCGCCAACCGTCGCTGGACATTCCCGCCGCCGCCTGCGCTACCGCTTCGACTACCTGAGCTTACTTACCTCTTAGACCGAGACTGAGACCAGACGAGACTTGCCGCCATGGACCAGCCCCCCTTTTCTTGACAGGCCATTCCCTGCTCTTCAGGTGGAACAAGAGACTAGAGTGGACAGGGCTGCAGGGGGAATGCAAGATGCAGCCAGCTCACCAGAGCTTGTGTCCCAAAAGCAGCAATCATCCCAGGGGCCCCCAGATCACCCTGGAGGACCCCCTTTCGCCATGTTTGTCTGTCAAAATCAACTGTGTCCGCCGCCACGTACCGTCGTTTCCCAGCAGTAAAGAACTCCCTTGGCTGTATCACAACCAACGGTCAGCGGACAATTGCCACGCGTGCCAGCCTGGCCGCTCGCATGGATTGAGATTCGCCTTTCAGTGTAACCGCAACACCAAATACAACGCTCCTTCAGGCTTCAGCACTTGCCCGCTTGCTCTGCTTGTAGGTAGCCAACGGAATGCCATGCAATAGACAGCAACCTTTGTCGAGACGACGACACATGCAGGCCCAAACTCCCAAGCATCGCTCGGCACGAGAAGGCATACCCAATCCTCGAACCGACACGTAGCGCTCGTCTACGTCACGGCCCACGCTTGTCTTTTTCTTCTCGTCCAACATGCGGACTTGTCTGTCACCATGGCTTTCAGATGCGCCCACTCATTTGCGCCCACATGGAAGCGCATTCCATGCAGGCACCCTTGGGTTTCCCCTGAATCCATGCAGACACCAACTTAGCAATCAGGGGTCCGTGCCATTACGCGACTCGTCGTCCGTCATCTGCGAGCTGCTCATTCATGATTCGCCTGTCTGGACACCCTCCCGCTGCTCCCCGTCACCACTTCCTCCGGCCTCTTTCCGCACCGGTCCAACTGGGGCCTATTTTTAATGTTTGCGAACCGTGAACGAGCCGCCGTCCGAGACAACAGGCCGGTGACAGCGGACGCATCTCGCTACCAAATTATTGACGGGACTGTAACTACTTCTAGGAATGATTGCCAGGCGAAACGGCTCATCGCAAAGAGAGGAAACGATCCTGAATTTCGCCTCGAGAAACTCAGACCCGACTCGGTCGCCGAGGATGCAGTGGCAAACACTTCATCTCCTGTTTCTTCCCCAGAGTAAGACCACATGTCCATCTGAATTCTGACATTCTGGCTACCAAGTGCCGGCGTCTTGATGAGGGGCATTTATCGCCCGCCAATTCTTACCTCGGATTGCCTCGTCATAAGCTCTGCCAATCGCCAAGTCTTCTCCTCGATGATGAGTCCGCGACACTCACGGTGCCACTAAGCGCTGCCCTCCAAGTGGTCGAGACGCTTCGCGAATTACACGAACCTCAACGGGTCATGGCGTCCCGGCCACACCACCAGTCGTGGCGGCATCCCCCCACGATCAGGGACCGGTTCCAACCACATCCTAACGTCGCTGCCAGTGCCAGCAATCTACGGGACCACAGGAATCCGTCACTGACCAACAGTTCCCTCGGCCCCTATTCCCAATTCTATTCAAGCCTGCATCCAAGCGACTCACTGATCAATCTCCAACACCGGCGGCCCCCATCCTGAACCGCACTAACTTGCACAAAACCCAAAACACACCGACAAGCTCCCGTGTCGACAACCTTCCCGCCGTCGTTCCACAGTTGACCGACCCTTCCATTCCGACGTCGACTTGAGGGTAGGTTAATTAGGAGTGTCATAGCGCCAACTGTCGCCACTCCAGAGGCAGCATGACGAGGAATGCTTCAACCTCCACAGCCTCCTTCCTGCCGGCTTACACGCCGATTAGCTATCAACATCTCTTGGCATTCATATTCGGTCGCGGAGATGCAAAATGATCCATACTTGAAGAAATATCCAAGTAGCACCGAGTCAAAAAAAAAACCGTCTATTACCCAGTATCGAACCGGGGTGTCGATACCGTGTTTCCACTCAAAATTCTGAAGCAATTCCACATCGTCGGCACAAGAGACCAAAGTCAAGCAAACATGAGTCTCGATCTTCCAACGATGCCATTCGGTAGCGGATGGGCTGGTGTGGATCTGAAGATCACGAAAACCCTTCATTCGACAGTCCGGCCCTCAATCCGAGGCGACATCGCCTCCACAGTCAGCTCGGCGAGTCGAAGCTCCGGGAATCCATGGCGGGTCGTCATCGTCGCGTGCTGTCGGCCTCCGCACGTCCTTGATCCTCTCCTCCCATACAAGGACCATCCTAACATCGGCCCAAGAACTTCGATTTGAGCGCCATCCACTTCTCCTACATGTTCTCCATGCGCAAATTACTTTCCGGTTTCTGTTGCGAACCGCCCCCAATTCCAACGCTACCGTGCAAGTTGGCAGCTGTAACTGGGAACCATGACCCACCGTTCCCCCATCGTGAACACACATCCCCCCAGAAATACTGCAACTTCGAAGTTCGAACCCATCCTTTATCTTGCTCGCTCGTCTATTTCTGCAACTTTTTCTTCACAATTCTTGGTCAAGTTGGTTGCACTGCCCACTGCAGCCCGAAACAAATCGCGCTTGAAACAAACGTACACAGTTTTTCAGGTGGATGCCTGTTGTGGTTGAGTGCCATGGTTCCACGGGGTTCGGATGTCGGACGGGACCCCGCGAGGCGACGGGACCGACTGCCTGGAATGTGACGCCCTTGACTCAGATCATGACAAGCCAGACTTCCTGGCGCCATGTCGGAAGATATGGATAAGTTTTACCTAATCATCGGACGCCCGGCTGGGCAGCCAGCGCATTGAGCAATCTGATGCTGGAGTTGTTTCTTTTGAGAACCACCGTGAACTACATCGTCGCGTGTGCTGGAGCAGTAGGCAATGATGAGATCTGCTGATCAATTCTTCAACAACTTCAGATACCTTGGTCACTGATATGCTGTGCCGCGCCTCTCTGTATTCAACGTGTCAACATCGCCGGACGAGTTTGATAACTGCTCTTCTTCCGTCCACGAGCGGCTCAACATCTGAAGCATTGAACACCACCCAAGATCGGCTTTGACCCCAGAAAGAGTTAGAATGGGCAGTTGAAAATCGCAAGGCTAGTCACGCACGCAGCTTTAACCAACATACCAGCAAACATTGAATTCAAAAAGCCGTCCGCCCAGTCTTGACTGCCTTAGCCACGCCTGCCTCCGTCAACCGCTTCAAGATCTCCAGCAATAACCCATCGCATCCACGTGCAGCAACCAGGTTCACACTCACAGGAACCATCTCCGTCTGCAAGCTGATGAAGCTCTCATACGCTACCTGTCCCACCGGAATTCCAATCTCAGGACAGCCCGACATGCTGGCCAAGTACGTTCCAGGCACGGCCAATCCGCTGCCGATGCTGGTGTACGAATCAGAATAGGCCCGGTCCCCAGAATTGAGTGCCTGTTCACGATAGGAGGGGAGTCCTCCGGGCCCCGCGTCCAAGACCATCAGACTATCCGAGCACGTCTGCGGATCTGGCCGTAGGATTTCCGAGAGGAAAAAGTCTTGGAACTCTTGCTTCTTGGCGAGCGCCTCTTCATAGTCGGTCTCGGTCAAGTTGACGCTTCTCTAAAAGGCGGCGCGCGGGTTCGGGTCCAGCGGAGGCCATCCGGCTTTGGCGAATGTCGCGCTCCAGGCCTCGGCCAGCGGAACGCCGACTTTTTTATGGGAGATGTACTCCGCTAGTCTGTTGCTTCGCAGCTGGAATGCCGTGATGTTCGTGATGTCCGGGTTCGAGACGGATTCGCGGAGGGTGGCGGTGATATTCAACGTGGTGCGTATCATACCAAACTCGTCCTCGAGGACAGCCATGAAGCCCCCAAATAAGTCCTGCGCATGTTGGCCACCGAGAGGAAAATAGTCAACGGGGTAAATGAGCTTCTTCGGCATGCTCGTAAAGCTTTTGTTCACTGCCACGTGCGAGCCTTCGTACCAAAGACTATTCACCTTGCGGAACAAGACGGGGTCCCTTGCAAATACGCCCGCCGTGTCCAGCGCATCGGCTAGAGGAATTACCCCGGTGAGGTTCGTACTGCCCCACGAGGGACGCATGCCGTAGCTGCCGACGTACGCCGACGGCCTGCGCACGCTGCCGCGGGTGTCGCTCCCCACGGCGAGGTCGAGCCAGGGATACGCTGCTATCGCGGCGGCGCTGCCGGAGGACGAGGACGAGGCGGAGAGGTAGCCGTCGCGGCGCGGGTTCCGGGGATAGTCGTGGTCTTCCCAAAACCAGGGGTCGGCTCCGTGGGCGAATTGACTTGTTTTCGTTTTGCCCTGTTCGATTCGTTACTGGACGTTCACGAGTTCTCGTCTTGCGAGCTCATCCTCCTTACAACAATGACAGCCCCCATGGCTATCAACTTTTGCGTTGGTATGGAGGTCATATCCGCCACGGGAAAGACCTCGGCGTAGCTTCGTGATCCGCCGCTTGTTTGGACACCTTGGAGATCGTATATGTCTTTCAGCCCTACGCGGATTCCGGCGAGGGGCCTCTCGTCATTGAGAGAGTACAAGCGGGAAGGGACGGGGATCCAGACGTCCTGGTACGAGGACAAGAAGATGTCGACGGGACTGTGGGCCGTGGAGCCTGGGACTGGTGTAACGCCGAAGAGGAAGGCTTCTTGGGTATCTCTATATAAGCGGTACGTTTCGTAAATGGTCGTTCCTGAAGGGCTGATCGAGATAGTGAAGGGACCCGGCTGGAGCTCCGTGACTGCAGGTACCGTGACGGCTCGAATCGATGACGAGTTGGAAACTGATAAATTGTCGTCGGTATCCAAGAGAAGGTATCTAACGTTCAGGTCATGCAACCATGTGATTGCAGAAGAATCTAGGGCGGCCTTTGGGGTTGCAGATATGAAAACAGCCCCTTCCAAGAAATCTTCACTCCATACATCGTCGGTCGAGGCATAGCTCGCTGCTAAATCTGACAACAAATCCGAGTTTACGAGGGCCTCATTTGTCCGGAAGACTGTCAGAGGAAGTATCTGGGTTGTTCTCAGCGTGGTGTTTGTGGTAATCAACGGTACTGCTGGGGCGAAGTAGGGCGCGTTGCCGAATGTGTAGCTGAAGGCGCCAGATGCCGAGTGTGAGAGCACTTGGATGCCGGCTTGAGCAGGCTGCAGTGCAGCGAGAGCTGAAATTACAACAGTTTTCAAACGGTTCGAGGACATCTTCACGGTCCGCGGAGAGGCAGAGAGGTCTCCTCCACTGTTTCTCTACGCCTTTCGCCCAGGATCGACATGACGATTTATGATCCGACGAACGCCGCGGCGCCGACTGCGGCAGAATCGACGTTATGCATTTCCCCGAAGCCCTCGGCGGCGTCATAGGGAGTCTGTAGATAGGAACAACAAACCGTGGGGTATTCCTCCATTTGAAATGGAGATACTGGTTGTCGGCAAGTATCAGACGGGTTGGCCATTGGTTCGGAGCAACCATGGGTGGACTCAATTGAATGCAGGATGGTCTTGGCCTGGGATCTTCACCACGTCGATAGATAAGGTCAGGAATAATGACATCACGCACCATTTATGTGTCTAGAGGGCATGACAACTTTCATTGCCAATGCATTACAATCGACATGTAGAATCCGTCGCGTTATACCAACGTGCTTCTGGAGACCACGAGCTCTCCAACCGCAGAGATGGGCGTGCCGCCCATGATGTCAAACACAGCCAAAGGCGACGCGAAGTCTCGTCGGATCCAGTTTCGGAGCTCAACCGCCATCAGCGAGTCGACACCATAGCTCGACAACGGCTTCGATAGCTCAACGTCCGCTGGCGATATGGACATGGCGCGCGCCAGCTTGGCGACGAGCGAGTCGATGACAACTTGGACCTTGGCCTCCGTGTCAGAAGCACCACGGAACAGCGCAGCCGGGTCCGTGGCCTCGACACGGGCAGTCGACTGCGTTCCCGCGGTGCGCGAGAAGCCCGCGAAGAAGGGCCGCCGGAGCAAAGCCGGAGGAGACCGTCCCTCGGCGAGGAAATCAGCCGGCGTGCGCAGCCCGACAAGGATCTGGCTCCGCGCCGGGGACATCGGGGCGGCTTCAGGGTCGCAGCACATGGTCAGCAGAGCCAACAGCTCTCGCGCGTCAATCTGTTGCATATCGTCCATAGCCTGACGCTGGCGTTGGAAGGCGGCCGTCTCGGCGACGATGCCCACGTCGCGCATCCAGCCGAGGTCGAGGGATACGGCTTTCTGGCCTCTTTCGACCCTGTGACGGGCGAGGGCGTCCTGAAACGTGCAGCCGCCTGCGTAGTTTGCCGTCGCCGTTTGGCCGATGATGCCGGCGAGGGACGACAGCAGGACGAAGAAGTCGAGGTCGTCGGGCAGGAGACGGTGAAGATTCCACGCCGTGTCTATCTTGGCTTTGACGGCGACGTCCCACTGGGGTAGGGTCATGTTGTGAACACGGCGTCTTGTAAGACCAGTGCTGCGTCGAAGCAGCCCTTGATCGGGGGCATCGTGATTGCGCATTCGGCTAGCATTGCTGACAAGGCGAGCTCTGCAGATACGTCGCACTTGGGTGCGAAGACATTGACACCTCGAGACTCCAAAGCAGTAAGGGTCTCAGCCGCGGCCTTCGACGAGGCTCCGGATCTAGACGGGATGATGAGATGTTTGGCGCCGCGATCTGCCATCCATGTCAGGATGGCCCGGCCCACGCCTCCGAAGCCGCCTGCGACTAGGTAGGAGGAATTGCGGTCGAATGCCCATGCCTTGCGGTCTGTGAGATATTTCTGGGGAGGATCTAGGTATCAGCTTCGAAGTCATTGTTGGGGTTTGTAGGGACACTTGCCAACTTACCGGAACGATGTCATCCGCACCGGGCTCAATGACTATGCGGCCAATATTGGTACCGCTCTGGAGGGCGCGGAAGGCTTGCTCGACTTGCTCGGCAGGATATGACTTCACCGGCAAGGGAGCTACGCCGGTCATACATGCGAAACCCATGGTGTCCCGCAACAACTCTGCGGTGAATTGGGGATCTTGTTGCAGAATCTCGCGCAGGTCTACCGCCGAGAAGCTCACATTCTTCGAGAAGCTGGACATGGGAAGATCCGAGTTGGCCAAGATGTCAGCCTTGCCAATTTCCACGAAGCGTCCACGGCGCGCAACGCATCCCCACGATGCCCGCAAGTTATCGCCCGACAGCGAGTTGAGCACCACGTCCACGCCACGACCACAGGTGACGCGCATGACGCCCCGCGCGAAGGACGTGTTGCGGCTGTGGAAGATGTGCTCCTCGGGAACACCCATTTCAGCCACGAGGAACCGTTTCTTCTCTTCGCTGCCGACGGTGGCGTACACCACCGCTCCTCGTCTCTGGGCGATGGCCACGGCCATTTGACCTGTGCTGCCCGCAGCAGAGTGGATAAGGACCGTCTCCCCCTTGGCGATGCGGGCGATGTTGACGAGCGAGTGGAATGCCGTCATTCCGGGTATCAGAATGGCAGCTGCGGTGGCAAAAGACATGCTCTCGTCGGGGATCTTGATCAAAGACGTCGCGGTGGCACGGGGGTACTGGCGCATGCAGCCCGGAGAGACCATGCAGACGCGGTCTCCGACCTGGAATGAGCCTTGGCAGGCGCTGCCGAGTCTTGTGACGACTCCTGCGCAATCGTTGCCAAAGTCCCCATCGTCAAGTCGGCCAAGTGCTTGCAGGACATCACGGAAGTTGACGCCCCATGCCCTGGCTTCGATCTCGACCTCGTTTACCGACAGATCAGTCCCGAACGAGGGGTCTTCGGTAAAACACAGCGAGTCGAGAGTTCCGACTGTCTTGATCGCGAGCGACAACGCGGGCCCCTCCGACCATGTCGTATGGTGGAGCTTTGAGGAGAGTAGAGAATCGAGGGTCGCATTGCCGTTGACGTCTTCTGTGGCCCTGCAAGTCTGGGGAATTCCGTTGCGCACTACAAACTCCAACTCGGTCGTGGCTGTCGGCTGTAGATAACAACTCTCGAGAATCTTGTGTACGTG
The DNA here is from genome assembly GCA_036785495.1 of Colletotrichum neosansevieriae. Classification (NCBI taxonomy): domain Eukaryota; kingdom Fungi; phylum Ascomycota; class Sordariomycetes; order Glomerellales; family Glomerellaceae; genus Colletotrichum; species Colletotrichum neosansevieriae. The sequence goes on from JAVHLV010000009.1 coordinate 298,313, forward strand.
CTGCGCGGTGCTTGTCGTATTAGTCTCGCCCTGCAATTCGATTTCCAAGTTGACGATGTGACTATCGGCCATTTCGAGACGTAAAGAGCGGAAGAACCCTTGAGCTTGGTTATAGAATGGCCGTTGAGGATCCTCGACAGTGGCCTGGGTTACCCATAGCAACTTCTTCGCGTGGCGCATGAGGTGCTGTAGCCAAAACAACTTGGTCTCAGATATGTTGAATAGGAATGGTGTGTCGAGACTTGCGAGGCAGAGGACAACATCTTCCGGGCCTGGCTGACTTTGCTGAAACTGATGGAAGGACAGGATGCTTGGGCAGTGCCCAAGACCGAGACCACCCACGCTGCTGCTGATCAAGCTAGCCATCTCTTTCTGCTTCGTCGAAAGATCATCAATGATCAGGAATACCTTTGACGGCTTGACTATGGTGGAGGCTGGGGCCTCGTCTGATGCCGTCGAGATGACGACGCTGCAGATGTGGCACCCATCCTCTTCATGGTCCCTCAGAACCAAATCATTACCAGAGAATCCGCTATCTTGCAAGCAGGTGTTCCATTGCTCCTCGTTCAAGAGAGGAGACATCTTCCGCCACTCCTCACGTGCAAGCCACCATCCTGGAACCAGGCCGAAAGAGAAGTTCACGACCACATCTTCGGGAGCGATAACTTCGAGAATCAGCGCTCGTCCACCCGGCTTGAGCGCCGTTCGGACATTTCTCATGGTCCCAAGAAGATCCGCCGTCGCATGCAAGACACTCCCGGCAACAACGAGGTCGTACGAGCCCACCTCTAAGCCCTGACTCTCGAGCGTGCGTTCCAGGTCCAGCGTCTTGAAGTGAATGCGGTCCTCAAGAGCCTTCCATCGCTCTCGAGCCCGGTCGAAGAACATTGGTGAGATGTCGGTGTACGTGTACTCGGCTAGCCTCATTCCTCCTTTCTGTTTTTCGAGCGATAGTAAAGTGCCCAGGACATTGCCGGTGAAGCCACCAGTTCCGGCGCCCACTTCGAGAATTCGCAACCCTGGGTTCTCGTGGGAGGCTAGTTCTAGGAAGTTGTACAGCCGCACGTCGCATACTTGAGAGAACAAGTCGGCATAGAACACATCGGCGAGGTCCGAGTCGAATATTACCTCGAGCGGATCCTTCTCGCCGATCAGAATGCTCTTCAGTTCGCGTACCACATTCGTATGCAGCTTCCATGGCGGACGCATAGCCTCAATTGACGCGAGACGTCGTTCCAGCTCTTCGTCACTCAAGGGAGATTCTGGGTCGTCTTTCTGGGCGGACCCAAGACCCTCAAGATGATGTTTGATCCAAGCCATGTGCCGCTGGAGGGAGGCAGGGACCTTGTCATGATCGCTGGCTGACATATCTCTCAAGGTCCTGGAAAGAGCGAGGTTCATGACGGATGACATCTCGATATGATGAGCGAGTGCTGTTGAATCATCCTTGATAACATGGCTCGTAATGCAGGCCCGGGAAAGCTGCTGCCGGTCAAGCAAACTCAAATGCGGTTTCCAATCGGCGTGGTACAAAAGCTTCCTTGGACCCGTGCTGCTTTCATCAGCTCTAGAAATTGCTTTTGTGACCAGATGTTCGATGGACATCAACACCTTCCCGCCGTCGCCAAGGGTATGAATGGTGACATCCTCGCCAGTATGTTGATTGAGGTTTGCCACTCCAGAGCAGTGTAGAGATCCAGTATCGGGACTCTGCCACCCCGAAGCAGATATCCAAGCGTTAGTGATCTTGACGGGAACGTTGGTCGCCGAAGCCGAGGCGAAGGCTTGGGAACTCGCCCGAGACATGTGGAAGACAGCGTCTAGGACGGCAGGGTGTACGAGACTCGAAGTCTGGAATTGCGTCTTGGACACGTTGATGCGAGCGACGGCAGTTTTCTTGCCATCCCAGCGAATGTCTTCCAGCAATCGGCACCAGTCGCCGTAGCGCAGGCCATGGTCGGCAGCGTTGCGGTAGAAGACGTTTGAGTCAATTGGTTGAGTACAAAACTCGGCCGACTTCTCATAGTGGCGCACGATAGATTCGTCAAGCAACCTGTTTTCTCTCTGCATGTCGCATTGCGAGAAATCATCGCCGAACTGAACTTGAACCCGTCCTTGGAAAGACTGCGTCCATTCGTTGTTCCGGTAACAGAACACCCGGACGTCAGACGATGTCGAGTCTTTCTCGAAGGACTTTGGGAGAGGCCGAAGCTCGACTACTGTCTCGGTTCTGTCTTCCCAGGCCTCGTCTACGATAATGGGACTCATGAAGCTGGCTTCTCTGATCGAGTACCCGGAAACTGCCCGGTTGGCGGGAACCATCTGCGAGGCTGCTTCTATGGCCATCACGAGCATGCCTGCAGCTGGGTACACGACAGTATTGCTGATCTATTCGAAGGAGTGAGTCAGGTTTTGCGAGATGATCCGTGTTGTGGGGCAGAACAGACAACAACAACAAGGGGGCACTTACGTTGTGGTCTGCCAGCCACGGTTCAGTCTCGATACTCAAAAAGTTCCTCCATCTTGGCTCTAGTGGATTCCAGTCTGACACTCTCGTTACCAACGTCTCCCCAGAAACAGCACCGCGAAGTCTATAGTCGCGACTGATACGCGATTCGGACCAGTATCTTCTCGAGTGATCAAACGGATACTCAGGGCAATCAACAAGGAAAGACCCTTTAACCCCAACTTGGTTGACTGCGTCGATCGAAACATGGTGACCATGGTAGAACAGCTGGCCAACAAGTTCGAACGTGGTTTCGACAGCTGAACGGTTTCGGAAGAGCACACTTGAGTATCTGATCTGATTTCCACGAGATCCATTTTGGGCCAACGTATCTGTGACCGGTCGACGAAGCGCTGCGGTCGGCCCGACCTCTACAAGATCTGTGATGCTCCCCAGGAAACCGGACTTCCAAGTGGTGGAATGCTGCGTCAAATCGTGAACAGCGTCGGAGAACCGGACAGGAGACACCATATTGTCCACCCAATATTGCGCTGTGTTCAGAAGCGTAGCTGGAACAGACTTACCGGTGACTGTGGATATCATCACAGTTGAAGGGCGAGAAGAAGCAGGCTCAAGGCTCCCCATCTGCTGTTTGTAGTCTTGGGCAATGGCCAGCATAGCATTCGAGTGGTATGCAACACCTGTCTTGAGCTTCTGGGCAAAGATGGAGTCTTCGTCGGCCTGCTTCTTGATAGCGTCTATGGTGCTTTCCGGCCCGGACAAGGTGCAGTTAAGGGGGCTATTGACGCAAGCAACACTGACACCCGTCACACCAATCTTCTCCATATAAATCGGAACCTCGTTTTCGGGAAGATTCACGGATATCATGGCGCCGGCCGGGTAGCTGGCGGCTCGGAGCTTGCCGGCCAGCTGACCACGAAGATATGAAACTCGGCAAGCTGATTCTAGAGAAAGTGCACCAATGGCGTACGCGGCCGCGATTTCACCGGAGGAATGCCCGATGACTGCCTTCGGTGTGACTTCGAAGCTTTTCAACAACTCAATGAGAGCGAGCTGTACTGCTGTAGAGAGAGGCTGGCTGTACTCGGGACTGTTGATGTTCTCGCCGTTGCGTAGTTCATCCAACAGCTCCCAACCGCAACCGAGTGCACTGTAAACCTTGTTGACTCGCTTCAGTACGTCGGTAAAAAGGGGGAACTGTTGTACAAGCTCCAATCCCATACCGGCATACTGGGCGCCTTGGCCGGTGAAAATGAATGCGATTCCGACTTCTCTAGCGCTACGGACCGCCTTTGAGGTGAGAAGTGTGGCATCGCCGCCAGGTCCAGCTGTTGCGATGGCAAATGTCCGCCAGAGGAAACGGCTTCGTCGGTTTGAAAGTGTACAGGCCAGTCGGTCGAGTTGGGAAGGGCTTTTGGAAACGCGTCGCCGGAAGAATGATGCGTACTGCTCCGCCATGTGCTTGAGGGCCTGTTCATCGGCTGCGGACCAGACTAGCAAACCGACTTTGTCCTGGACAGCGCCATTCTGAGGTTCATTGATTGAGAGGCCGTTCAATGCAGTCCCATTTGAAGCCACAGTGCTGTGATTTCCAGAGAGGCCTCGATTTTGGAGATAGTGATAGGCGTCATCGAGGACGACATGAGCATTTGTGCCACCAAAGCCGAATGAACAAACGGAGATGCGGCGTATGCCTTGGCTTGGCCAGGCAACTTCCTTGATCGGGATCTGCGTGGGTGAGATTGTCAGCTTCAGCGCGGGAGAGGAATGGAATTACGAGGAATTAAGACCTACTGCGACGTTGTAGAAGTCGGCATCAATGTCTGGATTGATTTCCTCGAAATTGGCATGAGGTGGAATGATGCCTTTTTCCAACAAGACCGAGACACGGAGAGGAGAAGTCAAAACGAGGCCCTCAAGTGAAGAAATGAGAGCACTTACTGATGGACTTCACAACACCAGCTAGGCCACTGCTCCCTTCAAGGTGGCCGATATTGGACTTCACAGAGCCGCTGCAACTCGTTCAGCCAGGGCCAAAAGGGGGGGGGGCTACTGAGAGGAATTCGAAAGTTTCACTAACACATAAAGGGGCTCCTCGGCCGACCGAGAGCTCCGAAACACATTTCCAATGGCTTTCACTTCAATAGGGTCTCCGACTGGCGTTCCGGTTCCTATCCGCGCTGGTCAACGGAAAACGGAATTCGCAGCGTGTTACGGCATGTTTGATCCAAGGCTTACCATGAGCCTCCACATAACGCGTCTTGTCGAAAGATAGGTTGGCTTTCTTGTACACATGACGTATCAGCTCTTCCTGAGCTCTGGGACTCGGTTGGGTCAATGAGGGTGTCTGGCCGTCTTGGTTGGTGCCTGTCGCTCGGATGACGGAGCGAATCATGTCACCATCCCGCAGAGCCGCCGGAAGTGGCTTCAGCACGAGAGCGACGAATCCCTCGCCTCGAGCGTAGCCGTTCGCCCGGTGGTCAAACGTCCAGCACTTGCCGTCCGGGGACAAGAAGCCGAGATTTGACAGCCAGTGTGTGAGAGCAGGGGTCAGCATCAGACTGGATCCGGTGACAAGCGCCTGTGTGGTTCGACTGGTCAGTTCGGAGTTCCGAGGACCACATCTTCAGGCAACGGGGGAACGCACAGATGAAGACTCGCCGACCCGCAGAGACTGGCAAGCCATGTCAAGGGCCACTAGGCTGCTGGAACAAGCCGTGTCGATGTGAAGGCTGGGACCTCTCAGGTCAAAGTACCAGCTCACTCTGTTGGCCATCAGCGACGACGCCATCCCTGTCGCTGCTGTTCTTTCGACATTCTCTGGATCTTGCGAGAGCATCCTGGACCAGTCATCTGTGAAGGATGCGGAGAACACCCCCGTTCTCGAGCCCCTTAGCTTCTCAGCAGATATTCCGGCTGGAAATGTCTGGGTCAGTTGAACGATCGTCATCTATGCTGAGGCAAATCAGGGTGCTCACCATTCTCAAGAGCGCGGTAGCATGTCTCCAGAGTCCATGTTTGCATTGGGTCCAAGGCTTCACAGCAATTTCGTTAGTGATATTTTTCTGAGTCCAAATGAATAATTGAAGAAAAAGACACGAACCAGCAGCCTCTTTCATGGAGATAGAGAAAAAGGGCGCATCGAAGGCCGCTGGATCATCGTTGATGAAGTGGCCACCTGGGCATTTGAACTGCGTACGTGTTAGAAATGTGACTACCATCGCCTTTGAACTGCTCCAGTTCCACGTTCTACCACGCACCTTGCTCTGTTTTCCAGCTACAAATGCCTCAGCATTGATGCGACTTTCAGGCCACGGAGTGGACAAGTTTTTTCGATTTTGCAAGACATCCCAGAAACTGGCAACATCGTCCACGCCTTGAGGCAGCTTGAAAGAGAACCCAACAACAGCAATATCGTTGACGGTGGAGTCCACGGCCAGCCGTTGCAAATGATCAGGTTCTTCTGCGATTGAACCCATTCTGTCGGTACCGTGTCGTTGTCACTTCAATTTCAAACTTGCAAAGCTCGTTCCCCATTGCGATATATAAGACCGTCTTAATGCCCAGCCGTTTACGATCTAGAGCCCTACCTATCGTCTTGTTGAGAATTCGAATCTTCCACCGCTTGTAACCATCTCCATCAGCATGCATGCGTCGCCGGGGTCTGCTGCATTGCGAAAACGCTATTCAGAGTCATGAAAGTCAGCAACATCACTGCCAACATGGCGTAGCATCGTAGCCCGTCTTGACGGGAACTATAGCCCACCCGCCCCCACATTCGACACTACTTCCTCCCCGACGGCCCGGGGAATCCGTCCCGTCGCTAGCGAAGTGGGCATTCGCGGTGGACGTGTTGCTCGAGGCGACATGGCTTCGCTTCGGCTCGTTAGCTCAATTTCGGCCGTTCGCCGACGGTCAGTTCATATCTGCCGCCGGTTCGCTGAAGAAGTCAATCAACCCTGTATCTTTACTGATGCTCAGCAGCATGTAAGTGTATCACTATCAGCCCATGATCTTCTGATGCAGAGCAAAGATTCCTTGTTATTCATCAGAGTTACGTCTACGTAGGTCACTTTTCTTCCGGGGTTGAAATCCCACGAAAGTGGAACGGATGCCTCCGAGTGCAACATCTCTTGCACGACTCATACATGCTGCTTCTAATCCATTATTCAACCACGGCAGCGCATGACAAGAACCAGCACTGAGCCATCAATCTTGGGCAGTCTTGATTGTACGATCAATTGCCCGAAGAGTCCCTCTCAGGGTCTTATGGTCCTTTCCAGGCACTTGGTGCCCCTGATCATGCACGAACACCTGGCGGTTGTCACATAGACTCGCCAGGGAGTTATGCACCTGTTCTGGTGTACTCCAACCAATCTCGGCCCAGAGCTTTCGAAGGGGCGACTGCACATCGGTGCGAGTCGTGCTTTGATGCGAATATATGTGAGCTGTGGGAACAGAAAGTGACACTGCGTCCTTGGCAGGATCTAGGCACCTGACGATGCCGGCTCCAAGGTCGTCTGGATCTAGAGGGGACGCTGCGCTGAGAAAGATTCCGCACTTGAGGTCTGCAAACGGGCGCCTCGCGTCCTCGAGGAGCAGCGTTGCAGCGACGATGCCCCCCTCGGAAAAGCCCATGATGCCGTCGAATGGCCCTTGAATCTCTATCACGGCCTTGAGACCCTCAAGTAAGTCCTGATACTGGCGAACATCGGCGAGCTCGCCGAAAAACCCATAGTGGTCTAGAATGTCTTCCGTTCCTTTTGTAGTTGCATCTTCGTCTGGTTCAAGTCAGTTTTGAGCCACATGCGTGGAGGATCTCGGCGCAATGCCGCTGCGCGAGCGCGGGATGCATGAGCTCACTTGGTTGTATTTGTATGCCTCCATTGAGGAAGACAAAGTCGTGTTCGGCGAGTTCTTCTCGAATTTTCGCTGCAAATTGGTAATGCTCAGTCATTCATTCATTTGCACCCGTTGGTCGTAGAGCATGGATGAAGTAAGCTCTGTCAACCTCAGCGAAACGCTGGTCTTCGAGTCTGTCTTTTCGCCCTACCTGTTTGTATTTCAAATATCTTATGCGTAGGCTGTTAGCATCGCCAGTCTCCGACTAAAGCTTCCAAGTCATATTTGTGACATACTTTCGCGCTCGTTGACCTCCCATGGAGGCAAAGAAATCGCATGTTCGAGGCCAAGGTGAAAGAAAAAACTGAACCTTGCTGCCAAATCCGAGCACGCCAGGTGAGAGTGGCAAAACTTTGCCTGAAAGTCCTAAGCGATGAACCGAATTCGGGGAGATATCTTCCCTGCACCGTAGTGAACACCCCTTGCTGATATCAGCATGCAAGTTGAGTGGAAAACACTGGGTCTTCGTGTAAAGAGAAGGACCAAAGCTTTCCAGAGAGCGAAGGAGATCAATCGGCACATTAAACTGCTCAAATACCCAGACTTGTCATATTCGTTATTGCCTATTCCTTCCGACTTAGCCTAGTCCGCCAAGTGCAGATCTCGCATGCCTCCCGTTGCGGCACAGCCAGTGAGAGAACTAGAGAGGAATTGTGTCGTAGCTGACAGCCCCTGTCGAAATGAAAGGCAAATCGACTGTCACGACCAGGCTCCCTGTCGACCTTTACTATGTACGCATTCAGTACGTCTTGGATGAAACGAGCGAAATGAGCCAGGGTATTCGGGTTTTGTCAGTAGAAGTGCCGTGTTTACCCAACCAAGCCAGGTGAGAATACACTGACCAGTCTCTGATAAGAAGCGTAACAGCCTTCCAATCCATCATTCGTTGTAAGCAAAAGAAAACCGTCCAACAATAGGTGCACAATCCCGACAAGACACCTTGCCTCACATGGCTGCCGTTGACTTCACCAAGCTGACTCCGGAGGAGCTGGATGCGGTGTTGGAGATGCCGGCCATGACTCCGCCGGACGGAGAAGTCAGCAACTTCCTCGATCCCCCCAATCAGAACGGATTGGCTATAGCCGTCATCACCATTTGCTTAGTTGTTGTCGTTCTTTGTCTCACTGTTCGCGCCTATGCGAGACTGATTGTCCTCAAAAGGGCACAAACTCAAGAGTACTTGATCTTGGCTGCATTTGTTAGTGACGGTTAACACCATTACATGATTCTGTAAGCTGACGAGACTTGACAGGCATGTTTCATCGGATGGACTTGGGGCACCATAAGCCTGATTGATAACCCTGGATACTATGTTCACGCGTGGAATGTCAAACTTCGAGACACCGTCAGCATGGGCCTGGTGAGTTCAGCGGACAATTGGCATTATCGACTTTTTGCCGCAGTTCAGCGAAAATAACAGTCTGAAGGTTATTCATATCATCGGAGTTTTCTACTCGGCGTGTCTTCCGCTTCTCAAAATCTCGATCCTTCTGGAATGGCTCGGCTTGTTTGTTCCTGGCAACAGAAACTGGTTCTGGTGGGTTAGCTGGGCTTTGATCGTCATCCAGATTGCGTTCGGTATTGCTGCCATCGTGGCTCTGAACATGGTTTGTATCCCGGCTCAGAAGAAGTGGGAGTTCTGGTTGCCCGGGAAATGCATCAACGCCCACGATATCGAGACCGTCTCGGCCACCTTCCAGCTGATGTCGGACTGCATCATTCTCGTGCTTCCACAGAAGGCGATTTGGGATCTCCAAATGGGCTGGAGAAAGAAGCTTGGTGTTTCGGTTATCTTCTCTTTGGGTCTTTTGTGAGCATGCTCTCTGATTTTCCTCCAATCCAAACGAGACTCTATGTTTCTAACACGAGGTTTAGTGCTTGCGTTTCCGCTGCCTTCCGACTGGCCGTCACCGTTTCGTATGCTGAAGCGGCAGACACCATATACCACATCGGGCCTGTTTGTTTCTGGGCCTTTGCGGAGATGACTTGCGGTTTCATCGTCGTATGTCTTCCCTGCGCGCCTAAGATTCTCTTGGAGAGTGGTGTCTGGCGCAAAATGAAGAAGAGTCTCGGGATGAGTGTTACGGCTGGCGCAACCGGCGCGAGCGGGAGTGGCAAGAACCGTTCCGGCTCCAGCGCGATGAGATCTAAAAATATGAGACCCGTTGGCAACTCATATTTGGAGATTGACGACACCGAGATGAAGACCTTCCAGTCTGAATCAACGGAGCATCTTCGCGATGACCAGCGAGGCAAGCCTGACCAAGGAATTGTTCGAACCACACAAGTTATGGTCACGCAAGATTCCGACACGTCCAGTGGCAAGGAACATGAAGGAGGTTATGGTCACCAGAGGCAATGGAGATGATTTGGTATCAGGAGCGGACGCCCCACGAACTCACTGGCTCTCTGAACCATTGCATTTCTGTTTACGTATCAATGATCAGGGGATGAGACGCGCCGAGGCCAGACTTCGATTTTGTATACCATCCAAGCTGTACTCCCAACAACGTAATCTATTCCGATCAAGAGCAAACTCTTCAATCACGAATTTCCTTTGCTAAACCTTCGCGATCCCTCTGATGACGAGTCGGACAGCCAGAGCCACTCGGGCTTCAACATCACGCATTCGTGGAGCTTGGCACCAACCAACAACGTTCGTGGTGGGGAACTTGAATTTTGGCAGGGGGTAAGGATTTCGTAAAGATCAACAAATCATGCTGAAGAAACGCGTAGTGTAATTACCATGGACCCTGCAGAAGTGCGAGGGGCTGTTGCAACGGCATCCCAAAACGGCATGTCGGTCACGAGTGGGTACTAGGTCTTGATCGTATCCTTATTGACAACGAGCTCGGATGGCGTGGTGGTGGTGGTGGTGGTGATATTTAATTGCTGGGACGTCCTCTTTTAAGGCAAAGGGCGCCCGCATCAAGATGAATACTACCTATGAGATATATAATAAGAGCAAAATCTAATAAATAACTTTAAATCCCCCCTTTTTTAATATCTCCTAGTGTGTCTGCTAAGTAAAAGTGTCTATATATATAAATAAGATCTAAGGGCCCTATATAGTACTATAACTAAAGTTATAGCTATACTATAGGTGCTAGTTAAATTGCTATATATAATACTACTAGCTAGCACTATTACTAAACTAGTAAGTATTTTCTTCTAAGAGGGTATACTAGATTAATAATTATAGCTAAGCTAAGGGGTTAATAGATAGGTTATACCTATCTAGAAGCTCTAAAGTGAGGCTATATATTAATACTCTAGCTATAGAGGCCTGTAAAGCCTTATTATAAGGGTACTTATATAGATAGGGCTAATACCTATATTCTTAAAGGAGTATAAGTATAGGTTTTATATATTTATGCTTCCTTATAATAGAGTTAAGTATTTAATATAATATATTAATAAAGGCTAGGGCTAAGAGAGCTAGAAAGAACAGCAAATAATATAACTCTGCCTATAAATAGACTAGAATAATAAAAATAGGCTTAAAAGATATATAAAGTAATTTATAGATCTAATTAAAAGAGATTACTAAAAATAAGTATAAATTTACTGAGAAAATCCTAAAAAACTTAAGAATTAAGTATTAAGATATTAATAATAATAATAATAAGTTCTCCTCTCCTTTATGCTCCTCCTCTCTCCTTAACTATAGTTCTTTTATAATAAACCTATATACTAAGAGAGCTTTCTTAGAAATTATACTACTAAGTTCTACTTATCCTATTCTAATTATCTCTTTAAGACTCTTTATAATATTATAAAGGAGAGTTTTAATAGATAATTAAATCTACTTATATAAAAAATATATAAAATTCTATTTATAGACTCTTTTATTTAATAATTTTTTCTTAGTAAGTAATTTTACTATTAAAAAGGTCTATTAGATACTATTATTTTCTATTATAAATTATATCTTAATAATAGCTTTATAATCTCCTCTTTCTTATTATATTTTTTATTCTATTTTAATTTCTAATATAGCTAAAACTATTTTTCCTATTAAGGTAGATATAAGAAATTATAGTAATATAACCCTTTAAAAGTGTTCTGCTCTATCTATTTCTATTAATTAACTCTCTATTAGATATAGTTTTCTCTATTATAGTTATATTTATTTAAAGTATTAGAATATTTAAAATAAGATAGTATATCTATAATTATAACTTATAATTAAGGTTTAATATTTATATACTTTAACTTAGTATTTAAGAAACTTATATTTAAAGTTAGTATTCTAGATAATTAAGTTTACTATCTAATATATTAGATAAAGCTAACTCTAGTAAATCTCTTAGAGAGAGAATTATAGGCTTATTATTATCTCTAAAGTCTCTTATATTATTATCTAGGAGTAAGAGTTAGCTAGGTTTAAATATAGAGAGTTATATAGAGAAGAAAGGACTTTTCTTAAAGTCTTATTAGCTATATAGAGTGTTTTATAGAGTAAAGCTAATATTAATAGGTATATTATAGAATTTTATAGTAATAATAGAAATATATTAGTTAACTAAAGAAATTTCTATATTAGTAAAGAGCTTTCTATTTCTCCTAGCTATATAGCTAAATTATAGTAATAAGATACTCCTTTAAAGGAATACTTAGACCTATTTAATATATCTAAGTTTATATATAAACCTATCTCTTTATTAGATTAAATTAACTATATAATAACTTATTAATAGGATTATTCTAAGATATACTAGGGTCTCTATTTTATAGTACTATTTATTAAGATTATTTATAGTATCTATAAATTATTAGTTACTTTCTAAATCCTATATAGAGTTTTAGTAAAAGTAATTACTATATATTTAGTTTATAATAATTATTACCTAATAACTATTACTATAATTAAGTAATAAGAAGGTAGCTATAATATCTTAAAGGTTATTTATATCTCCCCTTATTATACTAACTATATCTACTATAATCTTTATTCTAGATATCTAAGATAGCTTTTAAGGTAGAATATAAATAGAAAGCAAAAACTCTCTAATTATAAGTCTAAGAAGGCTTATAATTTTAAAGTTATCTAAGTTCTCTTATCTTATTAGTATCTCTTATATATTATAGAAGTTAGAAAGATATTCTACTTTCTCTATACTATTAATAACTAATTCTTACTTATATCTAGTTATTAGATAATCTGCTAACTGCTAGTTATTTTATATATACTAAGAGACTACTAAAATAAATTAATTATTATTTAGTATAGAGTTAGTAAGCCTTATATAGTTAAAAACTACTAAGTTATTATAGAATTTAAAGATAACTTATTCTATTAAAAAGAGGGTAAGATATAGTAATATTAATAGTTTTATAAATCTAGGATAATTATAATACTTTACTAAATTAATTAGTTACTACTAATTATTTATCCTTTTATACTTCTTAATCTTATTTCTTATTACTATATTTTAAATAGTTAGATACTTTAATAATTCTTTATTACTTCTTAAAGTCTTAGTATTAAATATACTAGTAGATTAGATCTATAAATAAATATCCTTAAACCTAGATAAGTTAAGACTTATCCTATTAAAAAAGAAGAGCTTTAAGTCTATAAATTATAGAATATACTTATCCTTCTAGTCTTTTATTACTTTTAGTACTATTTACTTTAATATTCTCTTTTTATCTTTAAAGACCTAGTCTTAAATAGTTTTATCTAGCTTTAAAGAGATCTAATACCTTTTAAATAGCTCTTTATTTATAAAAGTTACTAATAGTTAGTTAATTTAGATCCTTTTTCTTACTTATAGAGGCTATTTTAGTAATACTAAGCTTCTAAATTATATAAAAGATCTAAACTAGTTAACTAAGTATAAGCTAGAAATCTATAATAGAGGTTTAGTATAGTAAAGGTTAATTAGATATAGTTATTTTAATAAGATCTTAGTTATAATAGCTAGAGCTCTAGATAAAACTCTAGTTATAATATATATTAGAGTTTATAGTCTTTTCTCTACTCTCTTTTCTAACTACTAATTATTATAAAACTAGTTTTATCTATTATATAAGTTAATTAGCAGCTCTAAAAAAACTACTCTATTTAATTTAGATACTTATAAATAGATAAATAGTATATTTAAAGCTTCCTTTTTAAGCTAGATAGTTATACTATCTCTTAGACTTCTATTATTAAAGTTATTTTTTATATCTCTAATTATATAGTACTAAAAGAGTTATCTAGCTTTAATAGGTCTTATAAAGTAATATATAATTACTATAATATTTATAGAGCATATTAGAGTCTTAGTCTTTAATATTCTAATAGTATTATATAGGTTAGTAATAATATATTATAGTTTAGAAGGAGGAAATAACTTCTATACTATATTTAGAGTTTTACTCTAGTATTTAATAAGTATATATTTTATTAGTAAATTAGAGAGATATATCTAGCTAGTTATATCTTAGTATTATAGAGGTGGAGTCTTATATTTAATTATTAGTAGCTAATATTTTAGTTTTTCTATAAGTTTAAAGCCTAATATATCTCTAATAATCTAGCTTTATACTTAGAATTAGCTCTTACTTAGTTTATTAAGTATAGGATCTATTAGTTATTTAATATTAAAAGTAGAAAGCTTTAAGAATCTTAGCTCCTAAATATAGTTATCTAGAGTATTACTATTATTAAAAATAATCTTTCCTATTATAATATTTTTAAAAAGAAAGCTAATAAGAGGAAAAAGTAAGTAATTTATAAACTAAATAGATAGATTAAATAAGAATAATTATAAAATTTAAAGATATTATAGTATAGTAGTTAATATTAAATATCTCCTATCTAAGAAAATAAGTTAAATAGTATATATAAATATAGATAAAAAAGAGAAAATCTAGAAAACTAGAAGAGTTAATAATACTTTCTTATATCTACTAATTATCTTAAAGTGCTAGTAATTTATTAATATTCTATAAAAGAAATAATTAACTTCTTTCTCTTTTAGCTCTCTTAGCTCTAATAAAGATAAAGTAAACTTAAAATAAAAAATCTAATAATATATCTTATAGTAAATTAGAGTAGTTATTTATAAAGAAAGAATAAAGAAAATAGTAGCTATTAGTAGCTATTAAAATAAGAGATCTAGTTATAAAACTAGATAAATATTCTCCTCTATTCTCTAATATTAACCTCTCTTTTTCTAATAGTTATCTTTCTCTCTATTTCTTAATTTTAACTTAATTTCTCTAAATTCTTCTTCTTATATCTATAAATTATCTTCTTTTACTATAGCTAATTATAACTTTCTTATATTAAGTATTAAGAATACTAATTAGCTTTATCTTTATTATTTTCTCTTAAAAGCTACTCTCTAGATATTTAGTTCTAATATCTCTATATCTTAGATAAAGCAGAATAATATATCTCTTTTTATCTAGTACTCTAATAACTAATTTTAGGTAATTTACTTTTTCTTATATTTCTTATTACTTAACTAATATCTATTATCTTTTTAAGCTACTATAAGCCTTATTTAGCTCTATTTTAATATTCCTAGTAATAAATATTTAAAAGTAGCCTTTATTTTATAAATATTTTCTAATAAGACTACTAATATAATAAGACTAGCCTTCTAAAAAATTTATTTTAATAAGTAAGACTTTAATTAAATATTTAAGGTAATTAAAGAAACTAATAACTTTTACTATTAAGTTTTTATTTATATCTCTACTATTTTCTTTTCTAGCTTATAGTAGATAAAGGTTTTTTAATATATAGTAGCTACTTATAGCTTATTTATCTAATTCTAAGATAGTTATAATATAGTACTCTATATCTATTATAAGAAGTATATCTATATTATAAAAAACCCTATAACTAGTATTTTTATCTATAAACTATACTTTAAATATATTTCTATACTAAGTATTTCTTATACTAACTACTTCTTCTATAAAACCTAAAAGAATTACTCTTATAATAACCTAAGTATTTATAAATACTATAGATATAGAATTAAATATAATAATAAAGTAAGAAAGAGTAGAGAATTTAATAGTATTATAATAATTCTATAATTCTAAATCCTAGCTAATACTACTATATTAGCTATATCTAGATTTAACTTTTTAATTCTTTAAAATACTTTTTATTCTTAATAGGCTTAAAAGTATTATTTAGAAGCTAGGTTTACTTACTTTTAATACCCTTTTATACTAAAGCTACTTCTAGACTTTAATTTTATAGAGATTACTAACTACTTAGAGCTTTATATTATAAATTAAGAAAAGGAAAATAAAGTAACTAAATATATCTTTATAAAATAGAGAAAAAAAAAAGAAATAATAGAAATATTATTAAGTAGTAATAAGAATATAAAGGAAATATTCTCTAAATAGGTTTATAAAACTAACTTTAAACCCTATCTAAGTATAAAATTAATAAGATCTCTTTTATAAATATTCTTCTTCTTCTTACTAATAATAGTATTATATAGCTACTTTTAGTATTAATAGCTTTATTACTATACTCTTAGTTATCTAGATATTAGTATTCTTTTTATAGGTTAGTAATTATACTTTAATACTCTCTTCTCTTTTCTTCTCTTCTATTTATCTTTAAACTATTAGTTCTCTTATTTATTTAGTTTAATAATAGCTATATTTATAGAGGGGTTTTTATTATTATTATTAAGAAGTTATAGATCTTTAATATCTTATACTTAGTATAAATATTAAAGTTATTAGTAAATAGATTATTATTATATTAAAAGATAGTTAGTAGTAAAGTAATATATTTTAATAAGTTAATATTATCTTTTATTCTTATCTCTAAAGTTTAGAAATATTATCTCTAAAATCTTAAACTTTTAAAATATAAGAGATAAAAGAAAAAAAACTTTATAAATAAGTATAAATAGGTTTATAAATTATTAAACTAAGTATTTAAGAATAAAAGAAAGATTATAAGTTCTTTAGATTCTCTATCTTAATATACTTTCTCTCTTTCTCCTTTAATATCTATAAGATTTCTATTACTAGTTATTATTTAGCCTTTAATACTTTAATTACTATTTCTAAGTCTCTTAGATACTATTTTAATTTTACTATAAATTATAATATATTCTCCTCTTTATTTCTAATTATCTCTCTAGATACTATTAGTTCTTTATCTTCTTCTTCTAATATATAGTTATTATACTTTTTATTTCCTAGTACTAAGAAAACTTTTACTAGGTTTCTCTCTAAATTAGATCTATAAATATCTATATTACTTAGTTTCTAATATCCTTTAAGTACTTAAATAAATTTCTAAAGTTAATTTCTATTAAATATCTTATCTATAATCTTTTTTTCTACTAATATTACTAGTTAATATAATAGAGTATTAGAGATATATAATAAGATATAAAAAAGACCTTACTATTAGTAGTTAAGCTTCTTAATTAAAGATTTATTAATTAATCTCTTAATATTAAATACTAAAACTAAATTACTTAATTTTAGCCTCTCTTTTCTTATTATTTACTTATATTAATTATTACTATATTTTATACTCTTTTTATATTAACTTTTAATTATCTTTTTAGCTTACTTTTTATCTTTATTAAGATATAAAAAGGCTTATAGATATATCTAAATCTCCTTCTCCTATATAGTTATTAAATTCTAATTAAAAACTCTCTAGGTTAGTATTAGGATCTTAATAGATATAATAGATTTAAATCTATATAAAAGGTAGAAAGAGCTAAAGCTAGTTAAAGTATAAATACTTAATTAGTCTATAAATAGAATAGTAGGTAAATATAGTTAAAAGTTAATATCCTTCCTTTCTCTAGTCTATATTAATAAAGAATAAGTAATAGGCTAATAACTAGTCTTAATTACTCTATTAGCTCTTAGATTATAGATTAATATTACTTTCCTCTTTATATTATATCTTTTATTAAATTTAATAATAATACTCTTATTTTCCAGATCTCTATTAATAATAATTTTACTATATAGCCTATATTAATAGATAACCTCCTCCTAAATAAACTTTATAATCTTAGCTATAGTTACTTATTTAAGCTATTATACTTTAAGCTATTTAGTAAGCAGGTTTTATATCTCTATAAGATACTACTTATATACTTTTTATATATCTAATAAAATCCTTATAAAGAGTAATCTCTTTAATAAACTATAGGTTCTTATATTATCTATATACTAAGCTCTCTTCTTTTAGTAATTAGAATAACTCTTTAAAGACTCTTTAACTTCTAAATATATATTACTCTATATATAATAGTTAGATAATCTCCTTATTATAGCTTACTTATCTCTATAACTACTTTTCTTATAGGTTTTAGTAATTAGCTTCTTTCTCTATTTAGAGTTATCTATAATTTATCTTAGTATTAGCTTTTAATTTATTAGTTTAGTAAAAAGCAGGCAGTTTTAAATATAGTAGTCTAGAGCTCTAACTTTAAAATTATAGTATCTAATAGGTTAAATCTCTAGAAGGTGTTTTTATATTATTAAATAGTAGGTAATCTATTAAGAATATACTAAATAGGCCTGTAAATTATTAAGAAGGGTATCTAGAATAGTTATTATACTATTAATAATTTTCTATATATCTTCTATAAAAACCTCTTCTATTTATTATATATTACTATATTATTATATTTAATTAAAGAAGAAACTAGCTTTAATATTAGCAAAGAAGATTTATAAATTAATCTAAGAATTAATTTCTCTTTCTACTTTTTTATTAATTATATTTAAAGGGTTTTAGAGTTTCTATAAGAGGCTATCTACTACTATATTCTATATACTATAAATATATTATACCTTAAAGTTAAATATTTAAATCTATATAATCTATTAAATAATAAGAGCTTCTAGAAGGTTTATAGCTGCTCTATTTAGTTATATAACTAAAGTCTAGATATCTATTTCTAGAATAAAGTATCTTTTATAGAGGTAATTATATATTCTTTTTAAGGCTTTTAAAATACTATATAGTTTCTTCTTTCTAGTATTATAGGATAGTTCTAGTTCTAACTAAGTGCTACTCTTAAAATAAAAGACTATATATTAGTTATTAATAAATTAGTCTAAAACTCTACTCTATTTTATATTACTAGTATTAATTATAAGATATATATCTCCTCCTCTAAAACTATAATCTAAGATAATAAAGATTAGAGCTTTAATAAGTATTAACTTTAAGATATCTATTACTATCTTATACTTCTCTTTCTAATAAAAAGAGATATCCTTTTTAAGTAAATTAGTAAGTAGTTTTATAATAGTTAAATAGTTCTTTATCTAAAATCTATAAAATATTATAATTTCTAAGAAAGCTCTTAACTCTATTAAGTTAGTATAAGTAATCTATTTATAGATCTTAACTATATTTGCTTCTTTTAAATAATATCTATTAGTACTATAAATATAGCTAATAATTATTACTACTTTCTAGATCTATTAAGACTTAACTATTACTACTATATACTCTACTAGCTCTAAATTAACTAGAACCTTATTAATATTTTATAAATATTCTAAAATAAATCTATAAATCCCTAAATAAGACTTAATCTCTTCTTTATTATAGTATAAAGTTAGTTCTTTAATAGTAATATTATTAAGAAAGGCTTTATAATAACTAGATATAAGATTATATAGAATTCTAATTATAACTTTTATAAATTATATAACTAAATTTATTACTTTTTAAGATAAGATATATATATATATAGTAGTTTAATAAATAAAGTAAATATAGTTAAGTTCTTACTTATAGAGTTTAAGGAGATTTAGTTATATTCTGAAAAGAAGTCTAAAAGAGATAATAATTAGTATATAGTAAAATTCTCTAAAAAGTTATTTATAGAGAGGGGTAGTACTATATTTTAAATTATAACTATATTTATCTTTATTATAGAGTTAATAAGTCTTATCTTGCTATTTTTCTTATATATAAGAAAGAATAGATTATAATATACTATATAACTTTACTCTAGGATTTCCTTTTCTAGTCTATCCTTTAGAATTATAATAATATCCTACTCTAACTCTCTTAATATTAAAATTCCTTTTACTTACTATACTTTATATAGAATTATCTATATTATCTATAAGGAAGTAATAAAAAGGTAGATAGAGCTATAATAAGTAAATTTCTAGGCTAAAGCTTTTTCTCTTACTATTAAAATAGCTATAAGAAGCTTCTTTTCTTTAAGTTATAAATAATTAATAGTTTTTAAAATAGCCTCTAGTTAGGTCTTTATAAGTCTTATTTCTAGGTTAATACTTAAAAACTTTAATATAATTAGGCTAGTAAATAGAGTATTAAGATCTAGCTTTATATTCTTTTCTACTCTTATCTATACTTTTAGCTTTTACTCTAGGTTACTATTTAAAATTAAACTATTTAATATAGTATTATTAATAGGTTAAATCTTCTTATCTTTTATCTTATATAGTATATTAATATCTTTTATTAGTAATATAAATATTATCTATATAAGTATATAGTAATAATAAGAAAAAATAGTACCTATAGCTATAATAACTTTAATTCCTTTCTAATATGCTAATTTATACTTCCTTTTAGACACTCTCTTTTTTACTGCTTTCTTCTTAGATCTATAAATATAATACTAATAGTTAATACTATAACTATTATATCCTTTAATATATCTAGTATTTATAATTACTTTATAGATATTATTAAGCTTAGAGGTAACTTCTTCTTAGATTATAGTTTCTAGGATTTTATTAAAAATTAATCTAAATTCTTTAAAAATAGTAATAACTTCCTTATTTAGCTCTATTTATTACTTAATATCCTCTAACAGGTTATATAAGCCCTTAAATACTTATTAAATTACTTTAATATTCTAATATATCTTTATACTATTTAGTATTATATCTAACTCTTTTTTATCTTTAACTTTATTAACTTACTAATTATTTTCTATAAATTCTAAGCTTATTACTATATTAAATCTATTAGTAGTAGCCTTTATTTTCTCTTCTCTATAAGAGATATAAAAGTATATTAATATTATAAAGAGATAAAGTAATTTATCTTAGTAATAATTTCTAGAAAGTAAGCAGTTAAGTCTCCTATATAGAATAATAATAGGATATTAATCTTAATATTTCCAGACTAAAGAACTTTAATAATCTAGTTTTATATATAATCTAAGATTATTTTAGTCTTTAAGATAAAAGAGGCTTCTAGTACTAAGTTTTTATTATAGGTATTTTCTAGAAAGATAAAGAAGCTAATATCTTAAATTATATTACCTTTAATATAGATATTATCTATAATTATACCTATAAATTAGATTCTCTACTCTTTATTAGTAATTCTATAAATTTCTATATTAGTTCTAACTATATTACTCTATAAGTCTAGACGTCTAATATATTCTTTGCTAATAAGATTAATTACTAAGCTACTATTAATAATTCCCTTAATTAGTATATTTATAAAGCTATAAAGGGTAATTATAATCTACTAATAGGTTATAATAAAGTCTAGAATAGTAATATATCTTAGTAGTAAAAGAAGTATAGAATTCTATTTCTCTATTATAGTATCTATTTTAAAGATAGGATTAATTATATAGCAGTTAAACTATACTTACTTAGTCTATAAATTCTTAAATAAGATTATAGAAATAGTAGCTAAAGTTATTTAGCCTTTAAAATAGTTTTTATTATTATTCTATTAGTTAATTTACTCTTATAGCTTCTTATTACTAGCTTCTATCTTATTAAATTAATCTAGAAGTATAATATTAGTAAAAATAAAAACCTTTTATATCTTTAAATTATATCTATCTTTATACTTATTTATTATTACTTTAATAGTATTATAAACTATTCTATACTAGTCTAGCTAGTTTTAATAAAAAAAAGCTTTCAAAATAGCTATCTTTCTATTTACTCTCTTACTATATAGCTTTAATATAAGTATATAACTAGTTTATAAATTACTATATTAAATCTAAGACTTATCTTACTCTTCTTATCTCTATTATTTAACTAGCTCTTTTAGGATATTTTATAAATAAATATTATTAGTGTCTTCTTTATTATTAAGAAGCTTAGTAACTTACTAGGTAATTTAAATTAGAGGATCTTAGACTATAAGTAGATCTGCTATTTAAGAGGCCTATTAAATATAAGTATTATAAGGTTCTAAGTAATAGCTTCTAGCCTTTATCTATTTTATAGTAGTAATATCTTTAACTAGATTAATATACTAGTTTCTAGGCTTAAAGCTAAAGAATATTATATTAATAAAGTTATATAACTATATTATATTCTTTTCTTAATCTATAAAGCTAATAGATTACTTAAAGTATAGTCTATTATAACTAATAACTTATATAATCTCTTCTATTAGTTTTAGCTACTACCTCTCTATTATTCTATTAGTAGCTACTATATAGTTTATAAAGCTATCTTTATTAATAAGAATATACCTTAAAATTATCTAGCTATCTATTCTCCTAGCTATATAGCTTTTATTAATAATACCTGTTTTAACTTAGATATTAGAATTAAGAGTGTTAATAAAGTAGAAAGGTACTATATAGTAGTAAACTTCCCTCTAGCTAGCTTTAAGGTACTTAATATAGTTAATAATAATATAGGCTACTATTCTATAAAACTAGTAGTATCTAAAAGCCTAAAAAGGTATATATTACTATAGTTCCTCTTACTAAAAGTCTCTATAGCCTCCTCTTTCTCTACCTCTTCTAAACTCTTAATATTATTAGTAGCTATTTTAGTAGTTATTATAACTAGCTTATAGATAGTAGTACTATTATTACTAATATTAAGTCTATATATTATTCTAAGATTATTATTTATAAGGTTTAGTAGCTTTTATAGTATTTAAGTTAAAAGTATTATCTTCTTAGCTAGTAACTCTCTTAATAAGGCTTAGAATATCTATCTTATAGTTAGCTCTATTAATATTAAGAGTCTTAAAGCTCTCTATAAAAGAGTTAATTATTAAACTTATAGTTTATACTATAGAAGGTTCTTTAGTTTTAGCTCTCTATTTTATTAAAATTATCTTTATAGAAACTTAAAGTATAGTTATTAGTTTAGGCTTAATAAAGCCTAATAGTTACTAAAGTTTTTGCTAAGTAGTAGACTATTTAATTAGAGTATCTTTAACTATAACCTATTACTTTAAAATAACTTTAGTAGGTTAGCAGTTAAGACTTTAAGCTATAGCTTTTATTACCCTCTGTAAAAAGCAGTAATAGTAAAACAGGCTGAGAACCTTAAGATTAAATAATAAAACCACACACTCCCACACACTTATATAGAAATATTATAATAGTATAGCTTTATATCTAGAGGCTCTAGAATAAAGAAAAGGATCTCTCTAAGTATAATAACCTTATTATAGATATAATCTATTAAGCAAAAGTAATAAAAGCTTTTAAATAATAAGATAAACTATAATAATACTAACTAATAATACTCCTCTATCCTCCTCTCTGCTCTTAATAAGGTAAAAGTTCTGCTATACTATACTAACTAATATACCTATCTAGGCACCCTCTAAACTAGGCTATTTATACTACTCTATCTTAATTATTCCCTATAATCTTACCTTAATATCCTATAAGGAAGACTATATACTAAAAAAGAATTATATAAATAAAAACTACTATTTATAAAGAAAAAGGTAACCCCTATACTACTTAATTACTTCTCCTAGATTATTATAGCTTTAATTACTTCTTTCTATAGTTATACTATTCTAGTCTTCTTTATCTAGACTTATCTTCTATAAGCTTATAAGCCTTATTCTAATCTAAACCTTGCTTATACTATCTCTAATTATACTAGCTAGGCAGCTATAAAAAGTAGTAGCTATAGTTACTTTTAGAGATATTATCTTTAATCTATTACTAGCAGTTAACTTGCTCTATAATATAGTTCTTATAGCTATTATAGATAGGCTTAAAAATATTAGATAAAGCTAGATATAGAGAATATTTTCTAGTAATAATAGTTTAGTATAGTATTAGAGTAGAGGAGCATAAAGGGGTTATATCTTATTTAGTATTAGATAGTCTAGCTAGTAAAATAAAAGAGTTAGATAGGGTTAAATCTAGGTCTATAAGGCTAGAGTTATTATTACTAGGAGGTAGTAGAGTATTATAAGAACTAAAAGCTAGTAAGTCTAGATCTATAATAGTATAAAAGCTAGCTCTACTAGAATAATAAGGAGTAGATTCTCTACTATTAAGCTTACTAACCTAGCTTTTTATATAGTATAAGGTAAAAGTTCTTATAGAAAGCCTTAATACTTTAAGAGGAGATAGAAAGAAGAGTATTTTAGATACTAGAAGCTATATCTTACTAATATTACTATATAACTCTGCTATAAGGAGATTTACCTAAAATATCTATAAAGGTCTATTACTATAAAGTATAGAGTATTTTATAAACTTAGTAGTAATCTTTAAGATATATTAGATAATAATTTAGAATTAATTCCTTTTTAGTATTCCTTTTATAGCTACTATTAATACTATGCTATTAATAATATCTTTATAAATATAGGCTCTAACTTAATCTACTACTCTAAAACTATATATTTCTAAATCCTGCTATTAGAGTTAGGATCTAACTATAGTATTCTTTTAAAGGAGAGTATAAATATTAATAGAAGCCTTAAAAAGCTTATAGTACTAGAAGAGGTTTTCTATAACCTCTATAAATAGTTTATTAAAATCTCTATTCTAAATTAAGTTAGTATAGTAAATAGTCTCTCTTTTCTAGTTTACTACTATTATTACCTAGTAGTTACTATTATACTAAATATAAAAGATAGTAATATCTAACTAGGTAAGTAGGTTATAATAGATATCTATAATTAATAATATTAAGATCTAATATCTACTAAGAGAGAGTACTACTCTTATCTACTAGATAACTTATCTTTCTAGGATCTATATATATTTACCTAACCTATATATATTAAACTTAGTAAGATAATATATCTCTTTTACCTTAAAATAGATCTCTATTACTAGTTTCCCTTAAATATTATAAAGATAAATAAGATAGTATTAGGTAACTAATAGAGGCTACTTAGCCTATTTTCTAGTTATATTAAACTTATAGTAGAATTAGATCTATAAAGATAGTATAGTATTCTAACTTAACTTAATATATTAGTTAGGTATCCTCTTTTCCTCTATCTTATTCTTTAGTAGTTCTAGATTACTAGCTAGACCTATAACTAGAGATTTTAGGCTACTATAAGAGTTATTAATATAGATTAGTTATTTAGGGTTATTAGTATAATAAGAGCTATAATCTAGATAAAGAGAAGGCTTATTATTATAAAAGTTAAAAGCTCTCTCTCCTATCTATCTATTTTCTTAATATATAGTAGTAATAATCTTATTTTAGTAAGTATAGTTTTATATAGTATTAACTATAGAGTAATTATTAATAATATCTCTCACTTTAATATTATAGTTCTTAGATAGACTTAGATTTAGGTTTATAAGAGGCTTAATAGATATATTAATAGGTATAAAAGCTTCTATAACTTAAATATTAGATATAAATACTTTAAAGTTAAGATTAAGTATTTTAAGATATCTAAAATAAAGCTATACTAAGATTAATCTATTTATAAATATAGAGTTAGAGATTATAAAGTTCTAAGTATAAATTATCTTCTAAATCTTCTTATTATATAGTAGAGAGGTAATCTTTTTAATATACTTAGCTCTATTAGTAGTTCTTAATAGAGTTAAAAAGACTATACTATCTACTTCTAGATCTCTATTATAAAACTTAAAAGTAATTTAATTTATCTATATATTAAAGATCTCTTTAAAGAAAGAACTAGTCTAATACTTAGCTAACTCTAGTTATATATAGTAGTAAAGCTATTTAAGGCAAAGTATATCTAATATTTATAGCTACTCTTCTTAGAGTTAGAGTATATAAATAACTTTAACTAAATACTTAAAGATAGATATTATATTATTAAGAGGCTTATAGATAGCTATTATAGATCTAATTAGTGTTTTAAGATATAATTCTACCTTTTTATTATATTAAAAGTTATTATAGAAGTAGAAAAAGTCTAAAAGTTAGTTAATAAGTAAGATAAAATAGAAAACTATTTTCTTACTAGTACTTTTCTTAGCTAGTAATTAGAGAATAAGTATAATAAGCTAGCTTTTCTATATAGTAGCTTTACTATCTTTAATTCTAGTATTAGTAAAGATATAGTATTATTTAATAAGGCTAATTCTATTAGAAAGATTATAAATAAGAAGTTAAAAACTAGTTTCTATATTAGAAGCTAAAGGGAAAGTCTTAGTCTAAATAATCCCTTATAAATTAAATAAGTTAACTATAATAGCTAGCTCTTCTTTATTTTCTTTAATTTAGTCTAGTTATAAAGATCTAGCAGATTAAAGCTATTAGAAATAAATATAGAGTTAAGCTATAGAGATACTAGAGTAAAGCTACTAAAGCTCTTTATATTTAAGGTTCTTATTTAGCTTAAGAGAGAATTAGAAGTAAAAAGAAAGTATCTACTTAGCTAAGTGCTACTTATTAATCCTTATAGCTAGAATATTTAAGGTTTTTTTAAAGAGAGTAGAGTTAGTAGATATAACTATAGTTTCTAAAAGCTTACTATCTTATTTATTTTACTTCTAAGAAAACTTCTTTAAAGTAGTAATAAGAAATACCTCCTTAACCTAGATATTAGTAATCTTAGTAGGAAAACCCTTAAATAAAAATATTATTAAAAATAAAGTAAATAGAGGTAATTATAGACTTAATTAAGGCTTCTAGTAAAGAGAGAAAGTTATATAAATAGTATAAGAAAATAAAGGTTTATAATATTATAAAGAGAGGGTTATATATAGATAAGTATAGGTTAGAGTATAAATTTATATTTAAATATCTATAAAGAGAGCTTAAAATATAAATTAAGTTAAGCTATAATATTAAATTAATTATTAATAGATTAAATCTATTTATATTAAGAGGGATAAAATAGTTATTTATATATAGATTAAAGGGGCAGGCTACTAGTTACTAATTATTAACTAACTAGAATAAAGAAATAGAATAAAAATAAGTAGTAAGAGGAGGCAGTTATAAGAGTTAACTTCTTTTCTTATCTAATTAATCTTAACTATAAGAAAAGCTTAACCCTTTAAGTAAATAATTTAGTAAAAGGTAAAATAACTAGGTTATATAACTAGACCTCCTCTAGCTTTTTCTAGCTTTTTCTTCTTTTTCTATAATATAATAGAAATAGTAATCCCTCTTTTATATCTATAAAGTATAATCTTAAGCCTTTTTTAATACTTATTAGTTATAGCTTCTATTAAAAATCCTAATAATTCTTATATACTAACTTAGCTAAGAAAGTATATCTTCTAGCTTTTTATAAATAAACTAGTTTCTAATAAGAGAGACTATAACTTCCCTCTATATATTAAGCTCTCTATTAACTCCTTTATAGTAAGTAGACTTACTCTTTTAGCTCTTATTTTATATATTTATTAACCTTCTTATATAGGTTATAGTATCCCTTATATAATACTTATTTAAGCTTTTAAAGCCTTTTTAGCTATACTAGAAAGTAAACTTCTATATAAAAGTTCTGCTTTTAGATAACTATAAGATTATTATTTATTAGTTTTAAAAAGCTTATACTAGCTCTTATTACTAGAATATAATAGAAAAGAAACTACTATTTTATAGATATATCTTTATTACTTTAGTAGTTATAGATATCTTTAAACTTTAGCTAGTAAAAATAATTAATCCTAATAGATCTAAGATTAGCTATAGCTTCTATATTTAAGCTAATAGAGATTATAATATAGTTTCTTATAGTAGTTATAAATAGTATACTTACTCTCTCTATAATAAGGCTATTAGAGCTTAGATCTATAAACTATACTTTAAGTATATAAGTATACCTAATAATACTTATACTAACTATTTTTACTATAAATAAGATTCTAAATATTTCTTTAACTCTAAGAAAAACTATAAGGCTTTTAGCTATAGTATAGGTAATCTAGAATAATAGAGCAGTAAGTTTAAGGAAGTAGTTACCTAGTTCTAGATTAACTAATAGATTATAGAGAGATTTAGAATAACTTGTCTAGAATTTAAAACTATAGTAAAATACTATAAAACTTAGCTAAAAGAGTATAAGTCTAGATTACTATTTATTCTTACTAGTTACCCTCTAGCTAATTTAGATATCTCTATTTCTAATAAGAGGAAGCAGCTTAAAATCCTAACTAGGGTTTAAAGGAGAAGAGTAGGAAAAAGGAAGAACTAATATAATATTTTATATACTTAGTAGTCTTTATAGACCTAAAAATATAAATTAATAAATAAAATCCTCCTTATTTAGCCTTAAAATACTTTAATATATATACTCTATATAAAATAATATAGGAGAAATCAGGAAAAACCAGGAAAAAATTATATAAAGTCTCAGTAAATTAGATAAAATTAACTAGCTATAATAATGCTTTTTTAATCTAGTAGAGCACTTTAAAATATAGGTGGGAGGGTTTCTTTATCCCTAGTTTCTTTAATAATATAACTATTTATAGCTAGAAAAACTCACTAACCTAACTACTTATATAAAGCTATAGTTATATAAGAGAATAAGTAAATAGTTAATTTAAAAGCAAGAATATTATTATAAATATAAAATAAATAAATAATTACTATAGAAGCAGAAACTAAAAAAAAGTAAATAGATAACATAAAATAATATAATATTATACAGGGATATACCCCCCTTAGAGCACTAAGTATAGAAGTCTGATCTAGAAATAGTATAAAAATAACTAGCTAGGTATTATAGATATAGCTAAACTATTAAAGTTAAACTATAACTTAAAGACTTTTTAAGTAATAATAAGCTAGAACCTAGTGCTTAAAGTGGGAAGCTAGGCTATCTAGTTAAGGTAGGAGGCTATAAAGAGGGATCTCCTAGAATAAGGTGTGGAATATCTAAGTCGTAATAGAGACAAATAGAGCATACTAATTACTAGGAGGATTATAATATGCTCCTAATAGGTTCTATATAGCAGAACTTACTATAAATATAGCTATGGGAATAATTACCTATATTACCTAGAAGGTTAGATTCCAGCCTCTACTAGGATTTACAGCCCAGTGCTAGAATAACTATAATCTGGTTATATAAGCAGTTATATAACCTCTAATATTATATAACCTGCCTCTATTAACTACCTATATTATTCCTTTATGCTAACTACTCTCTAGATACCTCTCTTCTTAATATATATATCTTAAACTAATATTATATTCTATCTAACCCCTCTCTTTACTATACTAGTATTTTAGGAAACTAATACTAATTAGTAGTTAACTTCACTATTATACTATCTATAATTATAATAAATAACCTTATTATTATATTATTTATAACTATAGATTAGCAAGGTTATATAAATAACTAAAGAGATATTTTCCTTATCTTAATAATCCTACTTCTCAGGTTTTAAATATTAGCTAATAGAGACTTTAAATTTAGCAGCTAAGTATATAGCCTCTACTTCTATCTTCTAAACCTCTATTTAATAATTATTCTCTACTTAGATAGTTCTAGGCTTCCTCTTATTTAGATTATTATACTAACAGAGAGACCAGCATTAACTATTAAGTATTTAGCCTCTATAGTTAATTTATAATCTCTAAAGTTATTACTAATATTATAGATAAAGTTTTAGATTCCTTACTATTATTAATAACTATAAACCACTCTATAATAACTTTACCCTTACTACTATAATTAATAACTATAATCTTTTATTATATAGTAAAATTATATACTTTCCCCCTTATATCTACTCTCTTTTAGCCCCTTTTATCTCTTATAGCTCTGCTAAAACCTCTACCCTTTCCACTCTATAATACCACTAATAATTTTAGCTCTACTAAAACCCTATCCCTCTAACTATGCTATATTACTAATAATTTCACCCTTTTAGAGCCTCTAAAGCCTCTAAAAACTCTCCTCCCCCTCTATTTAACCTTAAAATTATAAGTTTTGCTAATTTTAACCCTCTATAAGTCTTTTTAGTAAATTTAGTATATTTTAATATATTTTAATATATTTAACACCTACCTATACTACTTACTAACCTTACTATCTCCTCCTCCTTCTTTCTCCTTTCTCACTACTAAAACCTTTTACTTTAACTTCTTATTTATAATAATAATAATAATAACCTATTAATTAGCAGTAAGCTCTAACTACCTGCTATAAAAGAGTAGTAGTAAGCTCTTAATAACCTACTAATATATCTTACTATAATCCTTTTACTAAAGTTATAATTATAGTAAGATTATATTAATTATATAACTTTATAGCTTTATTCTATCTATTCTGAGATATTTAGAATATTATAACCTCACTTTTAGCAGTAACTGCCTAATTTAGTTTATTTATAACTATCTAAGCTAAACCCTCTAATTTTAAGCTGCTAACCCTGCCTACTACCTACTTTTACCTTATTCCTCTCTACTTTCCCTCTCTTACTTTAAATAACTCTTTCTTCTTTATATTTTAATAACTTCTCCCTTATATTTACTATTTCTAAGATATTTTAGTCTCTCTATTAAACCTTATATTAATTATATCTAAGTTATAGTAAGTAGTAAAAAGGCTTCTAAATAGTAGTTACTCTACTAGTAGTAAAGGTCTAGTAGATCTATCTTAATTAGCTTTATAGCTAGTAGTACCTATTTTTCTAGAGTAAAAAGATATATACTAAGTTTTTATTAAAAACTACCCAGATTAGTTAATAATATTATTTTAACCCTAAATTCCCCCCCCCCCCCCAAATTTTCCCCCTTTTTCTTATATCCCTCCTATCTTAACTAGATAATCTAAGAATTCCCTTATAAGGGTTAAAAATAAGTATATATAAAAAGAAGAGATAATCTCCTTATTAAAGTATCCTCTCTAAGAGTTAATAAGATTAAGAGATATACTAATAAACCCCTCCTATATCTAATAACTCCTTCTCTCTCTAATAAACCCCTTCTAAGTTTATTTCCTTTTTAGGAAGCCCTTTTCAGGAAGTAAGTACTAAGTATTCTCTTTTTAGGAAGTGCTCTTATAAAAGAAGCTTAAACTAGAAAGCTCTATCTAAGAGAAGGAAATACTAGATTTATAGAAAAGTATAGGTAAATATAAGTTACTTAATAAATAGATTAATACCTAAAGCTATAGCTTAGAAAAGATATCTATATTTAAAGTATAATTATAAGTCTAATACTTAAACTCTTCTACCTTTTAAAGGGTATAGATAACTATAAGTTATTTAATATATAGATTAATATCTAAAGCTATAGTCTAGAAAAGATACTTATATATAAAATACTAATATAAGTTTACTACTTAAATTCTTTTATAGATAATTACTATTTCTCTTTCCTACTATATTTAAAGATATCTCTCCTATTTTCCCTATCTAATCTTAGTATTAATTTATTATCCCTATTTCTTATAATTTTAAAGCTGTTATTAACTCTAATATATATAGTAAAATCAGAGACTTTAATATTAAAGAGACTAACCTAGCAAAGATTATAAGCTATATTACCTACTATATTATAAAGTATACTAAGCAGGGTATTTATAGCCTATAACTATAGGTCTACTTTAAGGAAAACTTCTAGAATATTATTAAAGTCTTTAACTATATAGACTTACTTATTACTAAGGCTTTCTATAAAGCTTTTATTACTAATAGAGTATTTATTACTATTAACTCTAACTAGATAAAGAATAACCTCACTAATATTATTAAATAATTATCTTACTACTTCTAGACTAATAATAACTTCACTAAAGTTAAGTTATAATATCCCTTATTTATTAAAAAGTATACCTAAAACTCTAAATTCTTTACTAAAATCACTAAAAATATTAATAATTCTATTTTAACTCTAATTACCCCTATATAGCTACTAAAAGCCTTAATAGCACCTATTTTACCCACCTATTAAAGCTCTATTAATAACTCTAAACCTACTAAACTCTTATATAGACTTATTCTAGTTTTAAACCCTAATCCCTTTTAGAGTATTTAAAATACCTCTTAAGCCTATTTTAAGTAAAATTAGAACCCCCCTTTATATACCTAAATAATACTATCTAAGAAAGAACCTTTTTTATACTAACTTTTAGATCTTATAAAGTTTTATAATAATAAAGATCTTAAGTATAGTAGTAATAAGATAGATATTTTAAAGTCTAAATTACTTATTTTTAAAAACTATTATGCTAAAGCTAGTATTTCCCTATAATACTATACTAAAGCTTTTTCTCTAATATTAAAAGGTAATATCTAGTAGTACTACTTTTACTATATTATAAACTAGATCCCCTAACCTTTATATACTAAGATTATTAAATAATTAAAGGATTACTTTAAAACTAAAGAGTTTTATATTACTAATAAGAAACTATAGGATAATACTATATTATCTAACCTTATATATAAGAATCCTAGAAAATCTATTACTAAAAACCTTAAAATCCTATTTAATACCCTCTCTACTATTAGACCTATACTTAGTAGAAAGTATAATATTAGTAATATTCTTCTATAATAAAAGATCTATAATACCTACTAGGGAGTTTATAAGTATAAACTAGCTCTCTATAAATACTCTATAAACCTTTAAGACCTATATAATACCCTCTATTTATCTATTAGCACTACTTTCTGCTTTAATTAAAGCCTTACTATCTAATTTATAGCCTCTAAAGACTCTAATAAGTTTAATATAATATATATAGATTAATATTTCTAGAATAGTAACTAATAGTATAATTTCTACTAAAATCACTCTAATTATAGTAAATTTCACTAAAACTAGCTAAACTAATAAGAACCTCTCCTATATTATCAGTTAATATATAATAACTGCTAAAATAGCTCTAGATACTACTAGATTTATTATAAGCCTGATTATTATTTATAGAAGCACTTAGCTAATAAATATATCTAAGAGTTTAATAAGTTTAAGTCTAAATACTCTTAAAACCTAACTAAGAATAACTTTAATACCTTTCTGCTTAATTTTAAAGGTAATAATAATAATTAAGACCCCTCTACTACTAATTTAAATACTAATAGTAATACTAAGTAGTATTTATAGGATTATTACTAAGATATTAAATCTTAGCTTAGTTTACTCTATAAATTTACTACTTATATTACTAATACTATATTTATAGTTAATAGTAATAAATTAACTAATTTGCTACTAAACTAGACTGCCTTCTATATAGTTATAGGCTTTAACCCTGCTACTAATTCTATATCCCTTTTACTCCTAATATAGCTTATTTTGCCTAGAACCTCTACCCCTATATAGCTATTTATGCTTAATAGCAGATACTTTGAGGAAGTTTTCCAGGATATTATACTAGATTTAGATACTACTAGAGTCTCTACTACTAGCTAATAATAAGTTACTGCTTTATAGTATTCTTACCTCTAAATTAAAATAAATAAAGCTAATACTAGCTAAGTAAAAGTGCATTTTAGTAATAAACCTTATAAGAACTTATTTAGTACTATTATAGTTAATACTATATTTAATTAAATAGTATTTTATATTATACCCTCTAATACCTCTTTTCTCTTCTACTTAAATAATATAGATTAT
This sequence comes from Colletotrichum neosansevieriae, assembly GCA_036785495.1. Lineage (NCBI taxonomy): Eukaryota > Fungi > Ascomycota > Sordariomycetes > Glomerellales > Glomerellaceae > Colletotrichum > Colletotrichum neosansevieriae. Next base: position 331,416 of record JAVHLV010000009.1, read on the forward strand.
TTAAATATCTATTTTAATAACCTCTATAATTATTTGCTATAGGGTAAAACTATTACCCCTATTATTTATAAATAAGGTTATATCTAGCTTCTTCTTAATAATAAGAAGATTTTTATCTAAGCTAGCTACCTAATAGATATTAAACTTTAATACCTCTATTACTAATTTAGCTACCCTTTTATTACTAAGTTAGCTACCCTTTTCTACTATACTAGTTATCCTATTTAAACTATAGTAATTAAGTAGTTAACTAAGATCTGCTAATACTACTAATTAAACACTAAAGCACTCTAATACTTTAAATTCTCACTAAAAGATAATTATAACTTTAATTATAAGATTATCTATAATATTATATACCTTAAGGGTAAAGTAACTCTATATATTATTAATACTACTACTAGCTTTAATACTACTTACTTTCTGTCTAATCTCTTAGCAAAAACTACCTAGAAAACCCTCTACTTCTACTAGATTTATATCTACTAAGAACTACCTAATTATATTATTATAGATACTAGTTTAAACTTTACTACTAAAACCTTTAAAAATAACACTAAATCTATAGCTATTATAGTTAAAGTTATATCTATTAAAGCTTACTATTATATTAGTAAAACTAAATAATACTATAAACCCCTTTAGTATATCTATACTATTATTTAGTAGAAAGTCCCCTATACTAAATCTAACCTTACCCTCTAAATAGTAGTTAAAGCTATTAATAATACTACTAGCTCTAATAGCCTTATTCCTACTCTTCTTATTTTTAGCACTTACCTATATATTAGTAATAATCTAATACTCTTACTAGATATTATAGCTAGAGCTAAAGTAATCTATGCTATTATAGATAATTTATATAAAAAGATTACTAAATATAAAATCACTAATACTTTAAGTGCCTATAATAGCTTAAATATAGATAAAGTTACCTACCTCCTATTATAATTATTAGTATAAGTCTATTATAAAAAAGATAAATAGTAGGGTTTCTACTATTTAATTGCTATTTTAGGTAAAATAGTTACTATTTAGCTTTCCTATAGCTTCTAAGACTTCTCCTCTACTACTATTAGACCCTTTTATAGTAACTTTAATAATCTTAGTAACTCTAATCTTACTAATACTAACTTTAAACTAATAGCTGCTTTTCCTATAAGTATTCCTCTAGCCTCTCTCTTACTCTAATATAGAGAATAACTCTAAAAGAACCCTATTATTACTAACCTCTCTTATATTTTTAAGTAAAAAGTTAATAACCTATTAATCTTCTTATTAATAAAGGAGAAGGCAGATTAGAAACTCTATCTTACTCTATATAAGTCTAGTAAACTTATTACTAATAGCTCTCCTTTTTAGAAATCCTATAAAAAGGAGATTAATACCCTCTTTAAATATAAAGTTTTTAGATTTAAGATCTATAATCCCTCTAAGTAATATAGATATCTTTTTTAATCCTATATAGTTAATAAGATTAAAAATAAGACTATTATCCTATTTAAGAAGTTCTATCTTATTATTTATAGTATAAATAATACTAATAAGTATAGTATTTTAATCTAATTACTAATAATCTAATACTATAGTATTTAACTCCTATTAGCTATTATACTATCTCTTAGCTCTAATTATTTAATTTAGATTAGAGATATTATCTAAGTATATATTTAGTTATAAACTACTCTTATATAAGATATTTATACCTACTTATCTAACTAAATCTATAATCTTTACCTCCCTAATATTATTATAAAGATTATTAAATCCTTATATAGTATTACTAAAGCTAGTACTTATTAGTAAGCTACCTATAATACCTATTATTATAATAAGTTATAGATAACTAGTTCTGCTTTTAACCTTTATCTCCTTATTACTAATAATACTAGCCTATACTTTGCTATTATTAGTATATAAATAGATAATACTATTAGACTATTAACTACCTCTTTTTTAACTCTTAAAGAAGAAGAGCTCTAAAAGGCTAAATTTATAGCTAAAGATAAGGAGAAACTTACTACTACTATCCTAGTTACCTTTAATAGTAGAATAATCTCCCTATTACCTACTAGAGCAATTATCCTATACTAAAAGGGTTAAGGCACTAAGATTAATCTAGTATAAAAGGCTTAGAATATTATAAAGGCACTAGCAAAGTAATAGTATATTAAATAATATACTAGAGGGGCTTATATAGCCTTAATTTACTAACTAGAGGCTTATTTTAACCTATTAACTGCTATCTAATACTAGGATCCCACTAATAAGGATATTATAATCCTTAATAAGCGCCTCTAGTAGCTAAAGGATAACCTTAATTATAGCCTAACCTTTATTATACTATTACTACCTACTACTAAATTATTTATATTTATAAATAGATTATTTGCTAATAACTAGAACCTTATATTATAGTTAGGCTATATTATTATACTAGCTAATAAAATAATAAATAATACTACTTTTATAATCTATAGTAATATTATCTATTATAGCTCTATAAAGTATAAACAGATTACTTATAGTATATTAGTCTCAGAGATCTATACTATAGTTACTAGCACTAACCTAGCCTTTATAATTACCTTAATACTATACTAAGTTACTACTAAGCTAGATATCACTAACTCTATACCTACTATAATATATATAGACTTATACTTACTATATAAGTGCTTAGTAAAGCTAGATACTATAAAGGAAAAACACCTTATAATTAATATTATAGCCCTCTATTAGTTATATAAGTATTATAAGCTCTCTAAGATCTAATAGGTAAATAGTAAAAATAACCCAGCTAACACTATAATAAAGGCAAAGCCTAACAGGGCTCTATACTGCCTTATTAATAATAATACCCTTATAATCTAAATAGAGGGATAGGTAATATATATAGTAGAGGGAATATTAGAATAATAGCTAATTTAAGCTATTTGCACTATTTATACTATTTGTACTATTTATGCTATTTAGACCTAGTTTTAGGCTATTTAAGAAGGATTTAGGCAATTAGCTAAACTAGCCGTTTTTTGCTTTAATTAGATATTATTAATAATATCTAACTTATTATTTAATTTATATATTTAGATAGGCCTATTAGATAAGTGCTAGTATAAAAGAAAAGACTACTAGTATAGGAATAATTACCTATATTACCTGGAAGGTTAGATTCTAGCTTCTACTAGGATTCATAGCCTAGTACTAGAATAACTATAATCTAGTCAGGTAAGCAGTTATATAACCTCTAATATCATATAACCTGCCTCTATTAACCGCCTATATTATTCCTTCACGCTAACCACTTTCTAGATACCTCTCTTCTTAATATATATATCTTAAACTAATATTACGCCCTATCTAACCCCTCTCTTCACTATACTAGTATTTTAGAAAACTAATAATAGCAGTAACCTTAGCAGTATAATCTCTAATATAATAATAGTGCTTAGACTAGATACTACTATTATTAGTAAGATTAAAACTATAAAGATATAAGAGCAGACTTATATAGTAAGCAGAATAATATAGGTATAAGTAGGCTAGTCTTAGTATTATCCCTATAGTCTATTCTAATATACTAAGCTAGAAAATTATAGTTAAGCAATTAAGATAGAGAGTATAGTAAAGCTTTCTCTAAGAGTATAAGCCTTACCTATTATAAATATAAAAAGGCCTATTTCTCTATAATAGCACTAGTTCTAGCAGGTTATATAGAGTCCTCCCCTATCTTAGTATACTAACTATTTCTAACTAGATTAAATAGCTAAAGCTCTATATAAAGTTTCTATATTACTCTTATCTAGTTAAGAGCCTCTTTTAGAGCCTATAAATATACTACTAAGTATATAATCTGCTATAGAATATTGCTATCTAGATTACTTATTAATAGAGAGTTAGTACTATTAGAGTTAGTAAAAGGTTTCTCTATTTCTTCTTTATTACTTTTATTAAAGTAGGGATAACTATAAGTAGGGTAAATCTTATTAAGTTAGTCTATAAGATTAAGTCTATACTAATTAATATCTTTTAGTTTCTAAAAACCTTCTAGAGTTTTAATAAACTTCTTTAAGCAGTTTCTAGTATAAGTTAACCTATAAAGTAGTTCTCCTATAAGGGTTTTAAGCTAATATAAAGTGTTATTAGGAGCCTTTAAATAGATCCTAAAGAGGCTTTTCTATTAGTAGTTAAGCTTAGTATTTAAAAACTTATCTATATACTATTAATATTAAATACTAGAATAAGGTTATCTACTTCTAATTCCTAGCTATATAAGATATAGTATCTTTAGTAATTAAACCTATCTATAATATACTTATACTAAGCTATAATTATCTTCTATATAGTAATATAGTTCTTATTAAGCTATTTAAAAGCTCTTATCTATATAAGGAGCTCCTTCTTAGATATTATTACCTAGTTTTATACTAGTACTCTCTAGGTTAGTATAAATATCTCTATTAAGATTATAGCTTTATACCTATAGAGCAGGTAAAAGGAGCTATAACTAGTTAAGGCTTTAATAGAAGTTCTATTAGTAAATAGTATAGCTTAGAAGGATAGCTAGAAGTTCTTACCTATATTCTTTATCTAAGTAGTAAGAGTATATATAATAGTTTAGTAGCTAACTTTAATAGTGCTATTAGTATATAGGTTATAGATAGTAGTAACTTTTTACTTAAGCCTATACTTATAGTTAAATTTAATAACTATACTCTTATTCTTAAAGCTTCTATTAATAATAATTATATTATAAAGCCTATAATAATAAATAATATCCTCCTATATAAACTTAGTAATAAGATAAGAGTTAGCTTACTATATCTACTAAGTCTCTATCTATCTAGTTAGGAGGTATTAGGCTTTAACTATATTCTATTTACTAACCTTTTATATATCTAATACTATATAAACAAATAGCAGCTCTAAGAGCACTAAGAAATAGTAAGAGTTATCTATATATCTAGGTCTATATTTCTAATAATCTTTATAAGTTTAGACTTATTTACTAACTTATTAGTAAAAGCTATACTAGTAATACTATTCTGCTAACTATTTAATAACTATATTATATCCTCTATACCTACTCTCTTAGTATACTTTTATAATAAGCTTAGTTTAGATCTATAAATTATCTATAACTTATTATAGAATAGGCTTATATATACTTAGATATATAAATAATAACTTATCCTTTAAAAAGAATTTCCTAGCCTCCTCCTTAAACTTATAGTATAGACTAGGCTTAATTCTATCTAGCTATCTTAAAGTACTAAGATAGTAGATAATTTAGTATAAATAGTAATTCTAGTATAAAGAGCTATCTAGTATAATATTAAGGATATCTATAAGCCTTAGAGACTCTTATAGAATATTATTAACTTTAATAGTAAGAATCTTAGTAGGGTAAACTCTATCTCTATCTACCTATACTTTATTACAGAAAGAGATAGTAATTAGGTCTATAAAGAAGATTTACTTATTAATCTAGTTATTAATTTCTCTTTTAGTATTCTAGTTAAGCTTATCTAATAGTCTACTAGGTTTATAAGATAATCTATTAACTATAGTATTCTAGCTTCTAGGTAGATACTTAACTTTAAAGTTAAATATATAAATCTATAAGATCTATTAGATAATAAGGGCTCTAGGCAGGTTAGAGATAGTACTATTAAGCTAAGTAATAAGGGTTTTAGTATCTATTTCTAGTATAAAGTAGTAACTATAGAGATAAAAGTAAACTTATTTAAGGGTCTTAAATATACTCCTTAACTCCTTCTTTCTAGTATTATAGTTTAGCTCTATACTAGCCTATAAGCTACTCTTATATCTAGAAACTATATACTTACTGCTAATATATTAACTAAGAATAGTACTCTAACTAAGACTACTAGTATTAACTATAAGATAGATTTCACCTATATTAGTACTATAGTTAAGCTTAATAAGAATAGAAGTAGAGATAAGTTAGTTCTTAAAAGTATTTATAGCTAACTATTAAAGCTAATTCTATTTAAATAGTATATTCTTCTTTAAAAGTACTATAAGTAGCCTAGCTATAGCTAAAAATCCCTAAACCTAAATCTAATAGAATATTATAATACTAAGAAAAGATCTAAGATTAGTAAGATTATTATAAACCCTCTATTCTCTAATCTTAATACTCTTTAACTCCTCTAGCTTTTAGCTACTAGTACTATAAATATATCCTATAATAGTAATAGATTACTAGGCCCACTATAATTTCTTAATAGTAATAGTATAGCTAGCTAATTTAATATTAATAAGAACCTTATTAATATTCTAGATATATTCTAGGATATATCTATATAGTCTAGGATAACTAGAAACTTCTTTATTATTATACTTTAAAGTAGGGCTCTTAATAGCTATATTATTAAGAAAAGCTTTATAGCAGGTTAGAATTAGGTTATATAGGATTTATATTATAACTCTTATAAACTAAACTATAGAATTAGTAGCTTCTTAAAGTAAAATATATATCTAAAAGAGGCTAATTAGTATTATAAGGTTATAATATTATAGCTATATAGATCTAGTAGAACTTAGTTATACCTAGAAAAGAAATCTAATAGTAAGAGAAGCTAGTATATTATAAAGTTTTCTAAAAACTTATTACTAAATAGAAATAAAGCTATATTATATAGAGTAATAATATTAATCTTAGTTATAGAGTTAATAAGATATATCTTTCTATTCTTCTTTCTAACTAGGAAAAAGAGATTCTAATAAGCTATATAACTTTACTTAAAGATATCCTTCTTTAACCTATTCTTTAAGATTATTATTATATTACTCTCTAAAACCTTTAAAATTAGTATACTTCTTACTTATTAAATCTTATAAAAGATAACTCTAATTACTTATAGAGGAGCTATAAATAGATAAATAGATCTATAATACTTAAAACTCTATATAAAAGCCTTCTCTCTATTACTTAAAACTTTAGAGAGAAGCTCTTTCTCTTTTAGATTAAAATAGTTTACTATTACTAAAATCTTATTAAGTTATTTTACTATAAGTTACTTTCTCTTAGAAATAATTAAAAACTTTAATTAGATAAGGTTTATAAAGGCACTTTCTAAAACTAGTTTAAGGTTTTCTTTTACTTTTATTTAGGCTTTTAACTTCTATTCTAGGTTTCCTTTAAGTACTAAGCTATTAAAAAGTAAGTTATTAACTAATTAGATTTTCTTATCTTTTATCTTATATATTATATTAACCTCTCTATATATAAAGAATAGAATATTATTATAGATATAATTAGTTCTTAGCTTATCTTAGATTCTTATTAAAACCTTTCCTAAAAGGTTCTCTCTCTAATAGAACTAATAGTATATCTAGATATTAGCTATATTAAATCTAATTCCCTATTCTAAGTTAAATAGATTTATAAAAAGCAAGAAATATATTCTAGTAGAAAAGAGAAGTTACTAAAGCTTTTTATTAGTTATAAACTTTAATAAGTTAGTCTTATATACTACTTACTTCTTATAGCACTTTTAAATACTAAAGTTAAATCTCTTAACTATATAGCTAAAAGCTCTAATATACTTAGATTCTCTTATATTAAAAATACTAATAGTAATCTTCTAGTATCTAAAAAGAGTAGCCCTGCTATATATAAGAAGGTGCTTAGTTATTTTAAATAATATAAGCTTAGTACTATTATATAGCTTAGTAGGAATTAGCTCTTTCTTCTACTAATAGGTTAGCTAGTCTCTATCTCTATCTTATTTCTAGAAGAAGAGAGATTTACTTAAAATATTAGTTAAAAGTACTAGAACCTCCTCTATTTTATAGCTAGATATATAGTTAAGATCTATATAGTTAGTTTCTTTTCTCTTTTTCTAGTAGTAATATTTATAAAACTCCTTTAAAAAGAGTTTATAATAGTTAAGATACTACTTATCTTTATAGAATTAGTATCTAGAAATATATTCTTATAATTTAAAAATAGCCTAGATAATTACTTCTATTTTTAGTATAATAGCCTACTTAAGAGAGACTTTAAGTACTATATAGAAGATATTACTATTCTTATTAAATATTACTAAAACCTCCTTATTCTCCTCTAATTTCTCTTAGACTAGAAAGTTAAAGCCTTTTAGCAAATTAGCTTTTACTACTAGTATTATCTCCTCTAATATATATAGGCTAAGCTAGCCTTTTTAGTTATAAGGCTATAGTTATAGACTCTTACTTAGTTATCTATTAATTTCTATAATTACTAAGCTAGTTACTATATTAGAATTAGTAGTAGTAGCCTCTATTTTCCCTCCTCTATAAAAATTAAATAGGCTTACTAAGTATAAGAGAAGCTAATAGAGTTAGAAAGTATAATAATAAAGTAACTAATAAAATCTAAAGTATAAAATATTAAAGGAGTATAGATCTTCTAATTACTAGCCTAAAAGATACTAATTATCTAAGTTAGTAAGTATTCTAATATTATTCTAGTATATATAATAAATAGAGCTCTAAGAATTATATTCTTAGATATTTTACTATATAGACTAATAAAGAAGGAAATATTAAATATATAATAGCTATTAATATAGATATCCTTAACTATTATACCCTTAAAAGTTACTATAGCTTAAGTATCTATAAAGCTTTAAACTTTAAGATATATAGAAATAACGCTCTCCTATATACTATTATAGCTAATATACTTCTTAGAGATAATATTAATAGTAGTATTAGTATTAATAATCCTATACTGCTCTAAGTATATAAACTAGCTAATCCTTATAGTAACCTAGAAGTATAGTATAATAAAGTCTTATATAATAAGAACTCTATATTAGTAAGTAACTATAGTATAATATAGATACTCTACTAAATTATTAAGGGAAGTAACTAGTATATTAAGGTTCTCCTTAAACTAAGTGCTAAGCAGAATAATATCTATTATATTAATACCTACTATATTATAAAGAGGTAGTTAACTAAAAACAGAAAGCACTAAGCTACTTATAAAGGCTTAGAAACTATAAATTATATCTATAAAGAAATAAAAGATATTAGTTAAAGAAAAGGGGGTTAGATAGAATACTAGATAAAAGAGGACTATATCTAAACCTTACCCTTAGTCTATTATAGTAGCTTTATAAAATATCTAAACTGCTATAGCCTCCTTTTTATAAACTTAGACTTAAATATAGGCCTTAATAGCACTAATCTCTACCTATAAGAGTGCTTTATACTAGAATATAAAGATTAGATCTACTTATATATTATTCTAATATCTAATTTCTTATATAAGCTAGCTACTTAATCTAGAAGCTTTTATAATATAGCTAAGTAGATTTCTCTCTATAAGTATAAATATATCTAGCTATTAATTACTATTTTACTAGAAGTAGTTCTAGATAACTAGCTTTATATACTTATAAACTATATTATTATAGTTATACTAGACCTAGTAAAAAAAGGATTTAGGAATAGTAACCTTTCTATCTGCTTACTTAGCTTATAAGTCTTTAGTAAGAATTTAGCCCTCTAATATTATAATAAAAGATTTAGATTAAGGGGTCTTAGTAGCTTCTAAGAGGCTATTATTAACTAGAGTATTCTTATTCTTATTTATAACTTCCTTAATATAAGGCTCTAGGAGTAGAGTAGGAAAATAAGTTATATTTAGGTTTATAATATAGACTCTCTTCTTAGATCTAATAGTAGAGTAAGATATTATATAGTAATTCTAAGTTCATAATCTAATTATAGTATTAATACTAGTATTTATAGAGAGAATAATAGCTAGAGTACTAGAAGCTAGTATATAGATATTAAGAATATTATAGGTAATATCTAAGATTACTATACTAGTAGGAGGAGTCTTTATAGCTAAAGTGGAAATTAGAAGCCTTAGAGTTTTCTATATAATATACTAAGTATGCTTATTAGACTGCTTATAGCTCTTAAGCTAGAACTTAACTCTATAAAAGCTTAGAAAGTATCTATAAAGAGTAAGAACACTAGCTTCTAGCTATTTAGTCTTATCTATACTAGCTATAAGAATTAGAAAAGAAATAATTATTAGGTTATACTAGCTCTATTAGTAGCTTTTATTAATCTCTTTATTAGAGACCTAGATATAGAGAAAACCCTATAAAATACTAATTTACTAGCAGCTTCTATAAAATAAGTATAGCTTTATATTAGAGAAGGCTCTAGTAGCTTTATAATTCCTAGTAAGATATCCTTTCTTACTATAAATATAGTAGATATTAAAGTTAATAGTCTCTATAAATCTTAGAGATCTAAGCTAGTAGTAAGATTTAAGGCTTATAAAGTCTAAGTAACTACCTCCTCTTAGATTAAAGAGTATATAGCTATATCCTCTATATATAAAGTTATAGTTATAAGAGTTACTACTATAATAGTTATACTATAAGAGCTTCTATATAAACTAGGTATTAGTTATATTAGTAGTATATATACTAACTTTATTAATAGTATAGTTATAGTAAGAGATATTAGTATAGTATCTAGTTCTAATCTACTTAATTTCTATATCCTTAAAGCAGGTAGTAAGGTTATCTATTTAAGTCTTCTAGTTAGAAGTACTAGTTATCTTATCCTTTAGCTTAGCCTTTATAGATAATACTCTTAATTACTTATACTTAAGTATAGTAACTAGTATATTAGCTAGAATATCCTCTCTAATATCTTATAGTTATATATATATCTATTAAAACTAAACCTATCTAGTAATTATAACTTCTATTTAGATCTAAGAAACTAAAAGGAGACTCTAGTAATTCTTATAGAAGATCTTTAAAATATATCTTATAGTTTACTTAGAAAGATAGTAGAAGATAATATAGTTAATCTCTATATTAGATAGTATAAATAGTCTCCTCTTAGCTACTTTATTTTAAAGATTACTAACCTTAATAAGAAATTTAAAGATATATCTAGAATTACTAATCTCTAGGCTAGAAATAAGGCTTTAAAGTTTCTTATTAGGGTTTAAATAAGTATTTAGGTTTATAATACTATATATCTTATAGAGATTATCTTTAAGAAAGAGCTAATTATTATATTAAGTAGAAATACTCTTAAAGGTTTACTAATAGGCCTTAATATAGTGCTAGCTAACTAGAATAATTATCTTCTTTTTACTTTATCTATAAAGCTTAGTATAAAATAAATAATTCTTAAAAAAGTTAGAAATATTATTACTAGTAAACTTAGAGGCCTCTAAATTATAAAAGATAATTAGAGTAGTAATATACTACTTTTATATAGCTTTAGCTAATTTCTTAATTACTTCTATAATACTAATAATAAGTAAAGAGGCTAAGTCTTCTATAAAAGATATAATAATAGCTTTTATAGATATAACCTTATCTAGCTACTAGTCTAAGCTTACTTCTTATAGTTTAAGAGAAGCTATATCTCTATAGTTCTTATACTTATTATAGATATCCTTACTAATATAAATCTAATAACTAATCTTAGTATTTTAGAACTATAAAGGTAAAAACTTCTCAGATCTATTATTAGCTATAATAGTAGAGCAGAGGACTTATTTTTAAATACTCTTAAATATAGCTTCTTTAAAGGGTTCTATACCTAGAGTATAATTCTTAGAACTAGAAAACTTTAAAGCAGATATACTAACTTTAAGGGCTCTCCTAGATTTCTTAGAGTATTACTCAGATATAGTATAGTAAGTAGTTAATATAATTTATTATAATTTAATATTAGTATTAATATTAAAGTTTATTAATATTTAAATTATCTAATAATAAAAGAGAAAAGTTATATAGTAATTTAATCTATAATAATTAAGTAAATAGAGAGAAAGAGGGCTTTAACCTCCTTCTCTTTCTAGATAATAGTTATAAATTATAGACTAGGAGTAATTATAGCTTCTATTTCTCCTATAAGTATATAGGCTCTCCTTCTTAATATAGCTAGGTATAGTTATAACTTCTATTCTATCTATAAGTTTATAAACTCTTTTCTATTTTTTCTTATAAGTAATATAATACTATAATTTCCTTAATCCTATAAATATTAACTATATAGTAACTAAGATAGGGTCTAAATCCCCTTAGTTAAGCTTATTAGCCTAACTAGTATTATTAATTTATTACTTTATTACTAATTATTAGATTTTAGGTTATAAAAAGCAGATACTAGCTCTACTTTTATAAGAACTAAGGAAAAAAGAGAAAACTTTTTAATTTAGTAAAGTCTAAAGCTATTATAGCTAGATTTTTAGGGTTTTAAGTATTTCTATCTAAAAACTCTAACTATATAGCTATTATATCTAGTATTTTCTTAGATTAGATCTGCGAAGAGACTTCTAAATATTATTTTATAAAGACTATTATTATAGCTACTAAGTTTATAAAGTTAATATTTTATTAAGTAGTTAGAATAATATATTATAGTTTTATATTAAATATAAGCCTATTTATATAGCATAGAAGTATACCCCTTTTAAGCACTATAGAGAAAGTTTTAAGAGAGAAGAATCTGCCTCTAGATACTATTAAAACAGGCTAAGAACCTTAAAATAAAAATAATAAAACTATATACTTCTATACACTTATATAGGAATATTATAATAGTGTAGCTTTATATCTAGAGGCTTTAGAATAAAGGAAAGGATCTCTCTAAGTATAATAACCTTATTATAGATATAATCTGTTAAGTAAAAGTGATAAAAGCTTCTAAATAATAAGATAAACTATAATAATACTAACTAATAATACTCCTCTATTCTCCTCTCTGCTCTTAATAAAGCAAAAGTCCTGCTATACTATGCTAACTAATATACCTATCTGGGCACCCTCTAAACTAGGCTATCTATACTGCCCTGTTTTAATAGGTAATATAAATAAGTTTAGTATCTATAAGTTCTAGATCTCTATATAGAATAGCTCTCTATTAAAGCTAGTAAATAGTAGTAATTAATACTATAACCTATAAAGAGTTATTATCCTTAATATAAGAGCTTATAACTAGGTTCTAAAGATTCTTATTAGGGTTCTATTAATACTTTAGGTCTATAAATCTAAATTAGTAAAGAAGTTTCTCCTTAGCTTCCTTCTAGGTCTTAGCCTTATTAATATAGGATTGCACTATATCTTAATAGTTACTAAAACTATATATATAAACCTTATTCTTTATATTCTTATTAGTTTTATAGCAAAGCTTAGAAAGGCTCTTATAGTCTATAATAAAGTCTAAGATATTAGTTCTAATAAACTTAGATATATTAGTAGAATAGAGAGTTATTATAGCTATAATAGGATATCTTATTAAAAGGTTAGCTAGAACTATAATATCTTAATTAGTATATATTCTCTTAGATAAATAATAAGAACTAGGGGATAATATCTCTATTCCTAGAGAGAGATTTATAGACCTATTTATACTATCTTTAGAAGCTAGCTATCTTATAGCTTATAGTTATATCTTACTAAATAAAGTTTCTATAAATCTTTTCTCAGGCTGCTTTTCCTTATTAGAAGAGAATCTAGTATCTAGATTATTATTTAAATAAAAAAAAGATATAATACTTATAGGCCTTATAAATATTAGATTTATTATTATATAGTTAAAGTAATAAAGCTTTCTAAGTAGTAAAGTAAATTTATTATTATAATATTTTCTAAATAGAAAGATAAAATAGGTAATTATAACTTCTTTAAATAATAAAAAAGGAAAAATAATATAAACTAAATAAATATAGAAAGGTCTCTTAATCTTAATCTTACTATTCTAGGCTTTTATAGATCTACTTTAAGTCTTATTACTTAATATAGAAAGGTCTCTCTAATAACACTTCTATCTTAGAAGACTTTATAGCTTTACTATATTAAAATATCTTAAATATTAGTATTCTTTACTCTTAGTACTTAAAGCTATATTAATAAGGAGTTTATTAATATTTATTTACTAATCTAGTTAATCTTATTATACTTATTAACTTAGTAAGACTACTAATTACTATATTAGTCTTAAATATAGCTATCTTAGCTGCTCTAGCTATAACTTATTAGTTAAATAATAGTAATATTAAAAGTATATAAGAGAGAGAGAAAGAGAGTATATTTACTAAAACCTACTAATAGTATATAAAAGGGAGTATATCAGGGTCTTTATTATTCCCACCTTAATTCTAAGAGAATATATAGCTATTACTATTTTTATAAACTAAGATAAGCCTATAAATATCTTCCTCTATCTTTCTATATTAGCTATTAATTATATTATTATTCTTTATTATTTATAGATTTTTCAGATATATTATTATATTTAATATAGATTAATTATATATATATATATATTAATAGTAGGGATATATAAATATAATAAAGGCACTCTACTCTCTAAGAAGCCTTTAAAGGCTATTAAAAAGAGTAAAAGGATCTACCTCTAGGCACTATTAATAAAGGCTAGGACTAAGAGGGCTAGAAAGAATAGCAAATAATATAACTCTATCTATAAATAGGCTAAAATAATAAAACTAGACTTAAAAGATATATAAAGTAATTTGCAGATCTAATTAAAAAAGATTACTGAAAATAAGCATAAATTTGCTAAGAAAATCCTGAAAAACTTAAGAATTAAGTATTAAGGTATTAATAATAATAATAATAAGTTCTCCTCTCCTCTATGCTCCTCCTCTCTCCTTAACTATAGTTCTTCTATAATAGACCTATATACTAAGAGGGCTCTCTTAGAAATTACACCACTAAGTCCCACTTATTCTATTTTAATATATTATATTATATTAATATAATATAGTGTTATAGCAGCTAGAGAGCCTGCCTACTAGGGGCAAACCTTAGTGAAAAAGTTAGACCTTATAGTATACTTAATAAACTCTTACTATTTCTCTCTAAGTTACTTAAAGATATATTCTTCTCTACTAAACTAGAGTATACCTCACCTTACTACTTTATAGTAGTAGTATAGGTAATATAGCACCTTCAGATAGCTATAGAAGTAGTTTAGGTTTATATTATAATATATAAACTATTTATAATATACTATAAAGTCTCTATAGCCACTTTATATAGCAATTAGATAGTATAGATCTATATAGAGGAGTAATTCCAGCTTAGCTATAGGTTTTATTAATATTTCCAGCTCTATGTAGTAATAGTTATATAACTAGTTAGATACCTACTAATAGTCTAGTATCTCTTATAATTTCTAATAAACCCCCCTCTTAATATAGCTATAGATAGGTAGTTAAATATAGAGGTCTAGGAAAGCTAGGTTAGCACTCTGTTTTACTAGCTAGTCTGATATCTTATTTCTTAGAATCTCTATATAGCCTAGAGTTTAGTATACTATAACTAGAACTATCTAGCTAAGAGTAAGCTTCTAGAAATTAAGGATAGCCTTCTATAAGGATAATAGTAGTAAGCCCTTAAAGTAGAATATTATAGTAATATTATTAAGATAGATAGTAATTATAGTTATCTTATTATTTACTAGTTTAGCTATAGCTTAAAGGCTAGTATATACTCCTTTTAGTTTAGTATTAAAGACCTCTATTTATAGTAAGTAGTAGCAGCCTATATAGATTAGCTATAAACTCTAGTATACTATATACTTAAAGCTAGTCTTCTATAAACTAAGTTATAATCTATTAGTATATATACTAATATATATAGGGGATAGAGTTATAGCTTATTTAAGGTGTTTCTTAGTAGCTACTTTTTTAGAGATAAGCTTATACTAGGTGTTCTAAAGCTAGTAGTTTCTAGGGTAGAGAACTAGATAAGAGAAGCCTAGTATAGACTAAATAGCACTAGTTAGGTTAGTTAGCTATATTAGAAGCTCCTAGTTCCTAAGTAGTTTATGATTTTATATTTAGATTACTAAGAGGTGCTCTATATTAAGGGATCTAAGCCTTAAAGTATAATATACTTAGATTATCTAGAGAAGGATCTCTATTAGTAATATACTAGACTCTCTTAGTAGAACTAGAACTAGTATAGTATGCTAGACTAGGAGATATCTATATATTACTATATTAATTACTATCTATAATATTCTAATCTAGTTACTAAGTTTATAGTTTACTATAAAGAAGTCTCTTTATAGGCTTCTTTAGTCTTATTCTAGCTTTCTTAGTTTTAGATACTAAATCTTAGCTATAAATAGAGCTTTTAGAATAATAATTATATAAACTGCCTTTTTTATAGTAGCTAGTAGCACTCTACTATAGACTCTACTAAGACTCTAGATATAGCTAGTAACTTTCTAGGCTTTTACTACCTTTATCTAGATATATTCTAAAAAGGTTAATTTAGTATTTAGTATAACCCCTAACTATATAATTAACTAAGTAGGTATTACTACTTAATCTCTATAGTAGATACTAAGTAGTAGAAAGTTACTATTTCTAGGCTTTAATCTTATTATAAAGTAGATAAGCTCTATCTTAGAGAGGTTTAGAAATATATAGTTCTCCTTTTTCTAGACTATTATCTTATCTAGGATAGACTATACTATAGCTGCTAACTTTATTAAAGTCTTACTAAACTCTAAGATAGTATTATTATTAATATAGCTAAACTAGAACCTCTTCTCCCCTATATAGTATATTAGCTTAATATATAGAAGATAGAGTACTAATAAGATTAGTAAGCTTTATAGCAGGCTATAGAAGAGCTGCTCTATTAGAGTTTTATAACTCTTATATATTATAGCTGCCCTATAGTTATATATAAGGTAGTATACTTAGTAGATAAGGTTAAGTAGCTAGCCTTACTCTCTAAGCCTTTAATATAGCTAGTTTTATAATATTATATTAAAGGCTCCTTCTATATCTAATATAATTAGAGTATAAACTATTTTATAGCTAATAGTAGCTATTATATTATAAACTAGTACTTTTATAATATCTATAGCTAATCTCTTTAGGAGCACTTTGCTAATAGTAGAGTAAAAAACCTAGTCTTTAATAATCTAGTATATAATATACTAGATATATAGCTTTTTAAGGCTCTTACTAATTATTAAGAGGAGTGAGATTAGTCTCTATTCTTTTAGTATAGAGATATCTTAGTTTATCTTAGAGATTATAGTAATCTCTATATCCTTTTAGAGATTAGAGTAGTAACCTATTATATAGCAGATCTAAAACAGATTATAGATAAAGTCTAAGATATATAGCTATACTATATATAGTATAACTACTATAATACTATTTACTCTAGGTATAGTATTACCTACCTCTAGAATAGTATCCTAAACTTTTATTTCCTAAACTAGTAGATTTATTTTAATAGCTTATTAGGAAACTATAGGGATAAGATAGTTAATATTATTTTCTACTATATATATCTCTAGTAGCTTTATATAGAGAAATATAGCCTTCTTAGTAGGTTTAGTAATATTATTTTTATTATTATATAGAGGAGGTAACTATAGCTATAAAGTTAGCTTATACTAGTTTATAATCTTATATAGATTAGTATTAGTCTTAATACCTTTAATTAGTAAGGTTTATATAGTAGACTTTATCTAATAGATTACCCTTCTCTAGTACTTACCTATTATTAAGATATTCTCTAAGTAGGGGTTTTAGTAGTAAGCTATCTTATATTAATAGTTAGTCTTAGTATAAGCTACTATCTACTATTATATATCCTTTCTATCTAGCTAGTATCTCTTTCCTGCTATTATAAGAGATATCTAGAAAATAGTATTAAGTATTTTAGCTACCTTATTAAGGTTTTCTATAGTTAAGAGACTTATTAATAGAAGCTAGATACTGCTCTCTACCTCTTTAGTAAAAACTAGAATATTATTAAAGCTTAGTCTAAATTTAAGCTTAGTAGCTAAGCCTAATCTATCTAGGTTATTATCTAGTAGTAGTATAATTAAAGTAATTATAAAGTAGTTAGATCTAGTATAGAGATATTTAGTAACCTCTATTCTAGCTAATAGTATATCTAAAAAGTAGAGGTTTAGTATATTACTATATTAATAAGTAGAAATATTAAGTAGATTAAGAAGAGTAAAACTCTAGCTTTTTATTAAGTTAGCTAGAATATAGCTCCCTTTATCTATTTCTATTTTAGACTACTATAAGTAGTATTTTATATTCTAGTCTCTCTCTATAAAAGAGAGAGTTAGAGGAGTCTAGTTACTTAGAATATTAAAAATATAGAATTTATTAATATTTTAGTAGATATTAAGGTAGTATATATTCTAGAACTTAACTTCTAAAGATTCTAACTTTAGCTATAAATATCTAGACTAATAGTAAATAGAGTAGGGAGAGAAAGCCCCTTTTAGATATATATTAATATCTAAGACTTTATAGAGTAGGAGTTCTAGAACTAAACTAGAGAGTAGAGTATATAAGAAGGGTAAGTTTTTATTAAGTTAACCTCCTAGTCTATAATATACTAGAGTCTTTATAATAATACTATATTATAGTGGTTTTATTTAGCAAAAATAAGTACTAGATTATAAATATCTAGGCTTTTTACTATATTTACCTAGAAAACTATATACTATTTATTTATAATATTATATAGAGTAGCAGGTTTTTAGTAGTATATATATAGTAATAGTTATACTATCTTAGTAGGATAATAGTAAGATAGAGAACTAGCTATTATTAATATCTATATTACTATTTTTAAAGACTCTCTCTAAGATATCTTCTAGGAGAGCACTATTACTTATAACTACCTAAAAGGCAGCCTCCTTATAGCTTAGATTAGAAGCTCTAAAAGGTAACTTATAGCTATTACTTAGTTTTATAGGTTCTATTTTAGTAAGCTAGCCTTACTTAGAGCTAGTTCTCTCTAAAACTATTTCTATATATCTCTTTTTAGTATTTTAGTATCTTCTCTACTTAGCTTAGATAAGTATAACTATCTAGCTATCTTTTCTCTTTAGTTTAAGTAAGTAGTCTATATTAGTAGTTATATATACTCTAAGATAAGTTATATAGCTTATACTAAATAAGTAAGCTTTATATTTCTTCTAGCTATAGTTTTAGTAGTAGAGCTTATTTTAGTAGATATCTACTTTATACTAGCTATAGTATTATTAATACTATTTTAGTAGTAGCTCTTAGTTTAGTAGCTCTATAAAGCAGAACCTAAATACCTAAAAGGGAGAGACTTTTTACTAAAAGGTAACTATCTAGATCTAGTAAGCCTTATTCTTAGTTAATAGCACTAAGAGAGTATAATTTATAATAATCTACTAGCCTATCTCCTTTTAAATCTTATTTATTATAAATAGCTCTATTAGAGAGCAGCTAGAGTATATTATAAAGATTACTAAAATACCTTAAATAGTATAAATAGCCTAAACCTAGAGTTTCTTAATACTTATTATATTAAAATATTTAGATAGCTTAGTATAGTAAGTAAGTAGAGCTATATATATTTCTAAAAATAATATAGTAATTATAATATTAGAGAGTATCTAAGATATCTTTTTAATATTCTTATCTTTAATCTAACTAAACTATATAAGATTTTAATAGATAGTACTAAGATTAATCTACTACTTTTATATTTTATAGCTTATAGTAAGCTTAATAAAAATATAGAGGTTTAGTATTAGGTCTAATTATAGAGCTCTAGCTTCTACTTATAGTTTACTCTTATAGCTTAGAGCTTATAGATTAGCTTAACTTACTAGATTAGTATTAGCTAGCTAAGTATATCTAGCTTTTCTAGTAGTAGTATAGATATATAACTTCTAGCTTCCTAGAGCAGCCTTAGTATTAACACTATTTAGGAAGCTTAGAAGAGGCAAGGTAGTAGAATTAGAGTAACTCTAGGTTAGTATATTTTAGTAGTCTCTTTAAATAATATTAATAAATAGATAGGTATAAAAGTTAATAGTATTAAGATACTTAGCTCTAAGCTATATAAAAGTTATTTAAATAGTATTAATTAGTATTATAGTAATATAGTTAAAGTTCTTAGTTTTCTACTTAATCTTACTAAGCTTAGTAAGAGCTAGAAGCTTTATTACTTTACTAGAGTGCTAATATAATATATTATTTATTATTAGTCTAAGTAGCCTTTATAGCAGAAATATATATATAGGTTTTAGAGCTTTTTTTATACTAAGCACTCTAGGTAAGAAATTCTTATACTTTTAAGTCTTATATACTCTCTTCTTTAATAGTAATCTCTATACTAGTTATTATAGTATTATAAGAGGACTTTTAGTAGTCTCTAATATAAACTAGATTAGCTAGATAGTATTAAATATTACTTAGAATAGCAGGAGGGGTATTAGTAAGCTAGGCCCTAGTATAGTATTAGCTGCTGCTATTATAATAGTTTTTATGGAATAGGCCTTATTAATAATTTAGCAGTAATAAGGTAGCCTGCACTAACAGTGCATGCTAAGAAAAAGTGTATAGGAGGGAAGTTACGAGCTCGGATAGCATGACATTGCGCCGGTCCTATTATCTCCGCATGGTTTTCTCTATCGCAATTTGTGATTGGGCTGGACGTCTTAACCCTTTTCCCTAACTGGTCGTGCCCTGCAGAGAGGTAATATGAGATGCACTGATACGTGGGGCTTGGTTACTTTCAGTTAATCCTGGCATCTGAGCAAGGGTTCGAAGACCTTTTGTACTCTGCATGCATTTCTGCACTTCTACGGGCCGCATTTCAGGTTGTCAATCCCTTCAAATGCAACTGCGAGAAGACCCCGGCAGTCCGAGGCCCCTTAATAGTGTCCTGATTCCCGCGGCATGCAGTACGCCAAGCTAGGACACACCGCTTCATCTTCTTTCCAACAGATTCGAGGTTACTGTTCATACAGTCGTGCTGCATAAAACACCACTCCCCTCAAGGCTGTGATTTGAATACACTGGAATTTGTACCTTCATAGCCCTGTTGCTTGAGTTATCATTTGAAGCCCAGGTGTCCGAAGCCCACGGTCCACCTCAAACACTGTTTCTTCGAACCACCAAACAACTTACTACTCAACACTTCTTTCTTGATAACATCATGCCTAAGATTGAAGAATTTCAGCTTCACCCCTTCGGTTGGGAAAATGATCCAGAAGAGGAGCGCCGTGAGCTCTCCACGCTAGACTATCTGTCGGCCATGGTCTACAACAACTATGCCTTGTTTTTCAAACTGAAAGACGAGGACAAGAAGTAAGTATGCATGGAATTGGATGCCAAGGACAGCCTCCTAATTATCATTCAGTAAAGTTGCAGCAGTGCTCAAAGAGGGCTTGGAGCGCACTCTTAGTCAGGCCAGGCATCTCGTCGGCACGATTGAAAAGGGCGACGACAATCGCTACTTCTTCGTCAAGAAGAAGGGAAGCACCGTTCGGTTCGTGGTCCAGTACCTTGACTCCCCGGACGACAAGTTTGCGTCTTTTGATGAGATAGAGAAAGCCCATTTCCTCTCTACAACTCTGGGAGACATCAAGGTCTTGAGTAACGCTCCCATGACCTACGGCGAAAAGCCCGAGGCGCATCCGGACTGTAGCCCTGTGATCGCCTCGTACAAGGCCAACTTCATACCTGGGGGGTCTCATTCTCAATATGCACTCTCATCATTACAGCAATGATGTCGTTGGCTGGGGAAACTTTGCCAAGCAGCTGGCGGATAACTGTTACGCCATTGCCAACAAGACCGAGTTTCCCACCTTTGACCCCAACTGCCTCGACCGCAGCCGTTTTATCTCTCCACCAGTCCCTGAAGAGTCTCGAATTGACGCACCTCCCCAAGCCGACCGCCACCCGCAGCACAAGATTTCCCAATCTCTCATCTTCCACCTTCCAAAAAGCAATGCCGCCAAGTTGAAGAATGTTGCCTCGCCTAATGACGGCACCTGGATTTCCACGTACGACGCCGTCTGCGCGCTCATGTGGAGAACTTTCACCAAGATCCGCGAGCCTGTATACAAACCCGAGCCTACCTCCACGCCAATTTGGGGTGAAGCGGCAACCATGTCTAAGCGAATCAAAAACCCAACGATGCCTGCCCGTATGCAGGGAAACACCTTCTTTGCCACGATGTCTTCTGCCGCCGCCGTGCCACAGTTGACCGTAGCCGAGATCGTTTCAGAGGCGCCGCTGACGAAGCTCGCAAGCTACGTACGCCAAATGACCAACGGCGTTACTCAGGAGATGCTTTTTGGTGCGTTGGATTCTCTGGCACCGATTCGGAATAAGCAGGATCTGGCTATCCGGATCAACTCATTCCCCCCAATGACATTGGTCATGACAGATTGGAGAGACTCCGATGTATGCAATTCCGAGTTTGGGTTCGGAAAGCCTGTTGCATTCAGGCATCTGTTTGATACCGTGACGGAGGGCTTAGCCATTGTCTATCCACCACACGACGGTCCCGCGGGAGATGACGAAGGCATCGAGGTACAGGTCTCCTTCGAGAAGGAGCTCACGCAACAGCTTGTGGACGACCCTGAGTGGAAGAAGTACTTCGAGTTCAGAGGTGTGGATGCAGAGGAGACGAACCCTGGGAGTGAGAGTCTCCCGGCTTGAGCGTACCATCATGAATGCATGTAAACAGTAATGAAGCTGATAAATTCGGGACTACGTTATTCTACGTGTGGAAGAGCTTTAAGCCCGATTGAACGAAAGGCGTCATGAGACTAGTGACAATACCAACTCACTGATTCAACTGATAGTTTGGAAAAACAATTTCTTATAATTTATATATTAAATGTTTATATCAGTATCTAACTAAATACTGTTAACTAATATATGCTAGAGTCCAAGCAGTAGATTCTCAGAATAAAGCACTCAGATTATTATACAGAGTTCCTAGTTAATTAAGGGAAAGCTAGTAGATTTAAGCTATAAATATAAGTATAGTATTCTCTAGTTTGCAGAAATAGATAAGATAACTGATTTATATTAGCTGATTTTATTCTTCTTTATAGGATCTTTACTTATATATTAATATAGGGCTAACTCTTAGTATCTTTGAGAGCTTTATGCATTTTGCTTATAAAGACTAGAATCTTAGAATATTTCTAGTTTATAATCTCCTTAAGTAAGAATATTCTAAACCCTTTAAGTAACTAGTTAAGAAAGTCTAGTATATAGATACCTACTTCTTTTAATATAGTATTATTAGCTTAGTTACTAATTAGAATAGGCTACTTTTTTTTAATAATATTAATAAAACCTGTATTTTCTAAGCTTTTTATAATTTTATAGTTATAATACTACTTTCTAGTCTTACTAAGCTTTTTAAATGCTTTGAAAAAGATATATTCTTATATTTTAAATATATAGTTATCTAGCTATAACTAGATCTGGGTTTTAGTCTTAATATTAAATTTAATTACTTAGATGTAACTTCTAGGCTTAATAGCTATAAATACCTCCTTATATAGTTTAAGCTAGTCTAATATATAGCTTTTAAGATTATATATATAGATAAAGTTAAAAAGATTAGAGGTAAAGGTTTATAGTTACTTAATATTATTAATTTAGAACTTATAGTTTAGTAGGATCTAGGAGGGTTAGATTAAAGAAATATTAACTCTAATAACTTTAGTAGATAGGAACTTATTAGCAAAGTTACTATTATAGTAAGCCTTTTATCCTATATAGAGTAGCTCTATTCTTATATTATCTAGATATCTATTCTAATATCTAAGTTAAAAATATTCTAGTAGAGGTTAGTTAAGGGAGTAATAAGAATTATAAGCCTAGAGCACTAACTTAGAGACTATTACCTATTAGTACTAGAAAAAGCTTATTACTAAGAAATATTATTATCTAATAGTAGCTAGTAAGGATATTAGTAATTAGGCTAGGCTAAAGAGAATATAAATCTTATTTAACTTTAAGGCTTTTATTCTGCTTTATATTATTAGAGCTCTAGTA
Organism: Colletotrichum neosansevieriae; assembly: GCA_036785495.1. Taxonomy (NCBI): domain Eukaryota; kingdom Fungi; phylum Ascomycota; class Sordariomycetes; order Glomerellales; family Glomerellaceae; genus Colletotrichum; species Colletotrichum neosansevieriae. The sequence continues at coordinate 355,291 of JAVHLV010000009.1, forward strand.
GTTAGTCTTTTATATATATATTTAATTATAGATTTAATATTATTTATTAATACTTTTACTTAAAGAAGTAGTTAATAATATATAGATATTAAAGACCTATTAGACTTAAATCTAAGTAAGTCTGATTTCCTAATATATATATTTACCTTTATATATTAGCCTATAATTTATTTTTAAGCTATCTCTTAATAACTAGATCCTTTTATATAGCTTAGCTTAGTTACTTCTATACTATTTCTATTAATCTTATAATAGTAATTAGTCCTTTTATAGGTTTTCTAGCAGGTAAAGGTATACTAGGTTAGGGTAAGCTAATACCTCTTAGAAATAAGGCTATCTTAGCCTATAAGGTAATAGCTAACTAACTTAGAGAAGTACTTATATTAATACTAGATTCTAGCTACCTAAAGTTATTTTTATAAAAAGAAATAAATATAAAATTCTTATAAGCTTTCCCTCTCTTTTAAATATAAATATTATTAGTTTTAAATATATAAATAGTATATATTATAGATTAGGTATATTTTATAAATCTAAATTCCCTGATAAATAATTACTTTTAGATAAGAAACCTATATAAATTTAAAGCTTATTTTAGAATTCTTATTCTTATAATATCTTAGTATTTATATCTAACTGCCTAAGGTTTATATCTACTAATACTACCTACTTATACTAATAAGACTATTTATATAGTTTAAGCTCCTTTATAGCTAACTATTCTCTTAAGTATAGACTAAGATCTTACTAGTAGCCTGGTAACTTTATAGCTACTAGCTATAAATATAATATATAAAGAACCTAACTATAGCTAATAGAGTTTATTTATAGCTTTGCTAAATTTAGAAATATCAGGTAATAAGACTTAAGCTTCTATTAAAGGTTTATATATTTATTACTTTAAAATAATATTTAGTTTTATAGAGAGCTACTATAGTAGTTAGATCTATAGCTTAGCAGGCACTATTAAGGTAATAGCAGGTAGTATAGTTAGTAAAGCAATATAGCTAACTATGCCTTTTAATAATAACTAGTATATAACTTATTAGTTAATATAATATTTTAAAGAATATATTATTACTAATAAGAATTCTAGAAATAAATATAATAAGTATATTAATAGTATCTTAGCTAGGGTTTCCCACTATTAATTGCTAGCTTATAGGATAGAGGCACTTTATTTTTATTAAAAAAAGAGAGTTAAATAATTTTTAAGTAATATTTAATATTAGACTGCTATAAATACTTAATTTAGTGAGATATATATATAATAGTAGCAAAACTCTAGTTTAAATATATATAATATAGATATAATCTTTTTTAATTTATTTCTCCTAATAATAAGCCTTAACTAGGTGTTTATTATAGTTAAGCTTTTAGAAACCTTCTTCTTATTAAATATTAAATAGCTTATAACTATAAATATATAGCTTATTATAATTAAAGAGTATTAAAAATCTCTTAAAAGTTAAATAAAAGCAGGTAAAATAAAGTTAGAAGTATAATTAAACTACTAAGGTAAAGTTTATAGTATTAGATTACTTTAATTACTAAAATAATTTCTATAAAATAATATCTGTGTTAAGGAAAGTTATTACTCTAGGTTTATTTTAATATTATTAGACTTTATAGAGGCAGGTAGTATAAGGAATCTAAATATCTTTTAAAGCCTACTTATAAGATAATAGTTACTCTAATTAACTTTAATCTAGTTAGTAATAAAAAGAATCTCTAAATATTATCCCCTTTAAAAATCTCTATATTACTATTACCTATATTAAGTAATATAAGCTTCTATAGCAGGATATTTATAGATAACTGCTTTACTACTAACCTCTAAAAAGTCTATAAGATCTTAGAGTATAGCTAAGTTATAATCTATTAGTATATGCTATTCTCTCTAGAGATATTATATAAGTTTAACTATTTGCTTAATAAGGATATATAGTTACTAAGCTAGATTACTAGGCTTTATATAATACTTATATTTAGGGAATAGATATAATATAGGTAGTACTATTAAATCTAGATATTAACTTTAATATAAAACTACTAGAAAGTAATAGAAAAACCCTATATTATCTTTTTTATATCCCTACTAACTAGTTCTTAGATAGTAAGGTAAACCTTATATAGCTTCTCCTTTTTAGTAGTGCTAATCCTTTTTAACTTCTAATATAATAACCTTAGTGATATAGCCTTATATCTACTTATTAGGCTAGTTTATTAGAGTGATTTATTAGATAGCTTAACTCTTAGATAATAGCTTTATAAAGCTAAACTTAAAACTAAGTTAATAGAGCTCTTAAAATACTTATTATATAATATGCTCTTATATATAAGATATACTAGTAATAAAAAGCCTCTTAATAGTATAAATAACTATAGTAATACTATACTTATAATCTTAATCTTATATAGTAATATTAAGGCTGCTAGGCTTTTATTAGAGAATAGTAGTAAGTAGGGAGATAGAGGGGAAGCTAGAATTCCTGCTAATAGGGTGTTTCTAATTACTAAATTTATTTGCTCTAAGACTTAACTTTCTTCTTATAAATTAATATATTACTAGAGTTATTATATTCTAATAGAGGGAAGCTTTAATATAGTATTAAAATCAGATATATTAACTTTATAAGAGAATAAAGATAGATAAGAAAAGCAAAATAGGTATTAAGATATCTAAGAGAACCTAGAAGGGAAGTGCTAGATTTATACTAGAGTAGTAATAGGTAGTAGCTCTTAATAGCTATAAATTAATATAAATATTAATATATTTATAATAGATATAGTTTTAAGTATATATATTACTCTAAGACTAGTAAGTATTACTTTATATCTAATACTTTTATAAACTATTATAGGGGATAATTTCCTAGAATTATAGTTTAAATATATAGTTTATAGTAAAGTATATCTAATATTAAGGCAAAGCTAGCTAAAATAGATTTTTAATTATTAAAGACTTAAAATTATTTTAAGAAAGGAATAGATAGTAATAGCTAGATAAGGATATTTATAAGCCTATAAGAGGTATAAGTTCTTTTTAAATATAGGTAACTCTAGATAGCACTCTCAAAGTATAGGTTTCTCTTTTAATAGGAACCACACTTAAATGAGATGTCTCACAGCTAATTGCCTAAGTGGACGGTAGGGTTAGTTAGAGGTCTCTTAAGTTATCTCATGTGTTGCGTAGCACTGAATAATAAATAAGCGTTTCATGCGGGTTCTGTATGCAAGACGGTTCATGCCCAAGCTGTGGCTGCCCAGCAGACTTCCACCTATTCTCTTTTGATAACGGTACCAAGGGTTTGCAGTAGTAGCGCTGCTTGCCTTGCTTCGTTATCAATGCCCACGTCTGTTGGCTCAGCTTGATCCCAAGTGCTCGAGCCCTGGAATTTCTCCGTAGACTGAGGCGCCGGCCCCTGCCCCCTATACCAAGACGCGAGTGACGATCCACAGAGAATCGTGTTGAGTGAGTCTTTGAACTGTTTGTTGGTGTATGTCCATTCATGCCCCACCCCAGGGCGGTCGTCGGGGATCATGACTGCAGACTACACCATGGCGGGCGGTGGAGCTCCGGATCGGTTGCCGGCACGGCTCTCATTGCAGCGTACAGTTGTGCGGTCCTCTTCGTCCTCGGTAAAGGACGCCATGGTCGGCGTAAAGGTTCTGCCTTGCTCAGCGAAGGGAAGATGAGCAGCTTCTCTGTAGCAATCAGCGGCCGATTGTCGAAATGCTGGTGACGTTATCACCATAAACCCTAAGATGAACTGTCTGAGTTTGTCTGGGTGTTTCCTGCAGTCATGCTCAAATCTCTCGAGAATTCTTCGAACCCAAACAGCCGAGTCTCTTCTGTCCTCGTCTGTGAATCTTGGAAGGCCGCAAATTTGCTCGCACACTACGACGCCGAGAGACCACACATCGACGACCGCGGAGCAACGAGATCTCTCGAATTGTGCTTGTGGATGAATTTCTGGTGCGATATAAAGAAAGGTGCCACAAATTGATGACAATTGAGATTGGTCTTTGGAAAGACCAAAATCGCCAAGCTTGACGAAGATATCGCCTCCCGATCGGTGCTGTACAAGAATGTTGTCAGGTTTGATGTCTCTGTGTACAATCGGCGGCTTTCTGCTGTGCAGATATGTCAAGGCAGATAAACATTGCCGAAGAATCGTCAGAACTTCGTTGTATGATAAATCTGCTTGACTAGCTAGCGAGCCGCCAGGCATGTACTCAAGAAATAACTGAGGAGACGGCGTGAAGGACGCGCTGAGCAGAGCGACGACATGATTCTTTCTGTGTCAGTCAACAATATGTACTGGGCAGATGAAGGTACCGACGTGTGAAATCTGCCCCATGATACGTGCTTCTTTCTGCCACTCCTTGCAGACGTGCTGTCGCCGTGCAGCAGCGACAGTGGGTTCCTTGAGCGCGAATTCACGCCCAGTGCTCACATCCCACAGATGAGTGATTGAGCCAAAAGTCCCCTGACCTAACTTCTTCTTGAGATAAATTTCCCCTTTTCCAGGTGTTTGCGTCCCCGCTGGCAGCTCGGTCCCAGGACGATTCGGTAAGGCAAGGTCGCCGAGCAGGTCGTCAGTGGACGCCGCACCGCGAAGGAAATGGCTGACACGATCGGCGTGCTCGGGTGACGTGATGTCATGGTATGGAACAGAAATGTAGAAGGATATGGTGTGGTGCACTGACATGATAATATACTTCTCGTTGGGAATCTTGTGACCGCCGACGATCCAGCAAAAGTTGCTCCGTTTGCCATGCCCTTCATCATCATAAGTGACTTCAGTACCCATGAGAGACCCCAAGTCCTTGACGACGAGGCGGCCTGTGCTGTCGAATGTTATAGAGAAATGATGAGCACTAATTCCGCGGTAGGGTAGAATAACATCACAGTCTGGATTCGAGCCCACCACGACCCCGTGACTAGTTCTGGGAATATCGCTGAACCTCAGCTCGAGCCGTGGAAGGTAGTCGTAAGGCGATGCGTTGGGGTCGTCCACCGGTGGCTCCGTCGAGTGTCGCTCATAGCGGTCAGGGCGGCGCTCCGTGAATTCAATCAACGGAGGGGCGTAGCGCGAGCTTGCCTCCCGTGACTGGATACAAATGTGTAATGATGTCTCTAGACTCTTTTCTTTCAGACGCTGATGATGAATCTATGAGAGAATGAATTTTGAAGATTGCGATCGTTCGCAGTGGAGGAAAATAGGAAAACAGGGCCTCTGTCGATATTATAAAGATCATGGTACTGCGCGGCTAACAATTTATATAATTGGTTAGCTATTGGGGTAGTGAGCCCCGGTAGTCAAACTCACAAAAGGACAAGGACTACAGCTAGGATAGGCGGGTCGACGGAGTACCAAAATGAGTATAATTCCGCCCCGCGTTTGTGCAGCTGACTTATATACATGGCAGAGGAAAGCCGTACAGCGAGTTGCGTTCCGAAAATTAGTGAGAATAACTTCTCGTCCTTTCGTCACATTGAACCTTTTTTTGCTGCAACACGATGGATCGAAGTAGTATAACCGAGGCGATTTCTGCGGACCATCTCTGTCGTATGAGTGATGAAGCGCTGTTCGATTTCATGGCGCGCCACCGTCTGCCTGGTGGAAACTACGAGCTGCCTGTGGACGACTGGGAAACGCTCGCTGAGGCCAACCGGCTTCATCTCGCAGAGAGGCTGAAGTAAGATCCCCCAGCTTGCTGGCTGCGCGCCCTTGACACCGTTGCTGATTGACGTAGGATACAAGAGCGAGCGCTCGCACAGAGCCCAACGACATTCTCCCAACCATTAGACCTAGACACGCTCGATGCCCGCCTCCATGCAGTATTCAATGGCGACGATGAATCACGACCCGATGCACGATTCGCCAACGTGTCCGAACGCAGAAGCCCTGATTTCGATCCCGAGACCGAGAAAACAAGACACGAAAGGGAATCATACCAGAATCTAATCAAAGCCGGCGGCCGACCGTTGTACGCGATAGATTTGCTTCCAAAGGTCCTTGATGACCCGGAGGCATTCATCGAGATGTTACGGCCCTGGTTGAGTACCTCCACCGGTAATCGTCCAGAATCTGTGTTTCAGAGGCAATTATCCAGGTGGCGGGACTTTGTTAAATGGCAGAATGATAATCGGGGTCAGCAAGATGACGACGACAGCTTTCTTGCATTCGTTGAGCAAGAAAAGCAGTTCGTCAGAACGGAATACACCAAGGACGCTGGTCTGAAAAGGATGGCCGAGATTGAACAGAACCCCTCATGCCTTCAAAGCAGATGGAAGTTGCAACAATCACTACGCAGACGACAACGACATTTGTGCAGAGAGCACGGATGCAGTGGGTTTAAGGAATATTCTGTTGCAGTAAAGCAACGCCTGGCATCGCACGGCTTTTCGCAGACGTTTGATTTGAGCGGGGACCCCAGCGAGCAAGACAAGCTAACGACGTGGATTGAGTACCTTAACTACGAATACTGGTGGCTTGACCATTATCGAAGCACCACCGAACGACTCCAGCCGGCCTATGACAAAGCTTGGCGAGAACTCGTGGCCTTGAACATACTTGGGCCTCACGAAACTGAGAAGTTCCTGCGGACCCTGGAGTCGCCGATGGAACGCGGCTCAGAGGAGGAAGAGGCGTATAAGAGTATCGATAAAGCTAAGGAATATGCTCGGGAAGTCTTTTTTTTAACCCAAGAAGACCCCAACCGAACAAAACTTCCCAAACAGAAACGAGTCGCAATGCTGCAGACCAGCACGAAGTGCATACTGGATGCAGAGAAACGAGCGCGTGAAGTTCGGACTAGGAACGATCACATTACAAGATTTATTTGCGGCACATCAGAATACATTAATGCGTGTAAGAACGCCACTCGACACACCGAGCTCGTCCGATGGGTAGAGGAGCAAGTCCAGTTAGTCGGGTCCGAGACGACTACGCAAGCAGAACTTGCTGCGAATGTGTCAGGGAGTGTGATAAGTACAAAGCGGGGTCTTCAGACTGACGACGATTCATCTTTGGAGGATGAAGTGCAACGAAAGCGACGAAGGCTGGACAAGAAAGCTGCACCGTCTCGTCCGAGCAACGGATCGACTTCTGGTAACAGGCTCATATCCACGGTCTCAGATTGGAGACGAGGAGAGACAACAGGCGAGATGCTAGGATCTCGATGGGAGCAGGCCATGATTAGTCCACCGCGCCGAAGCGCGACTTCCCAAGCGGTACTTCGCAACGTCAGGCGCAGCACACGCATCTCGAGTCGAAATGGTGCCGACCAAAAGTCGCGGCGTCTCGCTAGATGAATGCAATAATCTTACTGTAGGTAACGCTTGAGTCGGTCAATCTGCATGTGTCCTAAGTTCGTCTGAAGCTATGTGACGTCTCAGTCGGCTATGTTCTGGAGGGTCTTGGGTGGATGGCGTCTTACGAGGACAGAACATGCATCTCACGTCAAATGGCTTCTTTCAACCTCGATCAGAGCATTTAGCAGGGTTATCGTTGATCACAATTCTGATACTCAACAATCATACGTTTAATCCCATCGGCGTTATATTTTGGAGTTGTTCGTGCAACTGCTTCTTTGCTATGTCGTTTCTTGTCTCAATGCGCAGTCGCTCGAGATGCATCTGGCAGCAGTGCTCGTCGTCGACGGCGGCCGAAAAGGCTTCCAGATTTTGGAGTTTGGGTTATGAGCGCATAAGGAGTCTCGGGCGCAAAATGGCAAGGCGTGCCAGTTGTGGCTGCTCCCGCCCCGAAATCCAGAAACGAAACGGGAAGAAAGTGACGGCGGGATGGGCCAGCTGAACCAGAGGCCGAGTGAAATCTTCACTGGGCTGGCTCGTTGTCCACGGCGACGTTCGGACCGGGGATACATAGTCTGAGATTCCTCCGAGGAGACATTGATCTTCTAGAGATTTCAAAGCGCGGAAAAGTCTCGCGATCTGAAGAGTTACGTCCACGACGGTCCTCACCGTCCTCCCGTCCGGATATAGGGGGGATTTGGCGAGGCCAAGGACCAAATCCTCCGGAGCCTCTAGGTCAAACTCTAGATGCTCAAGTAACGGTTGCTGGAAGCCGCGATAGAGGGCGACAAAGTTTTCCAACTTTCTTGCTGTCGTGGACTGGGAGCTCCAGTCAGCTCCCCTGGATGCCGCGCGCCGGGATTTCCCGATTCAGGTACTTGAGGTTCTTGAAACAGCGTCTGTCCTCTCTTGAGGCTGAAGCTGGACCAAAGACACAATACTATCATGTCTCGGGAACTAACTAAGATATTTTAAAAGTTCCTTATTAATATAAAGTAAGTATAACTATTTTTATTAAAAATAAAAAGATAAAAATAAGGAGTTTATTTTTCAAAAGTATTATTCTTTTTAGTTAAAGGGTGGTGCTTTCCCTAGAGTGTAGACTTTCTTTTTGCAAGCCGCGTGCCAGAATCCATGCAAAGTGGTGAAATGTGCTCGATTATAAGATCGCGATGGTTGCCTGGCAGCAGTATAGGAGCGGTGATACGCCGCAGAAATTGCGGGGATAAGAGCCGGAGGGTGCGTCAGCCGAAATCGCACACATGCCTGGCGTTGGCTGACTTGTTGGTTCTATGCTGGTAACGCTGATGCGAAAGCTGCCATGTTGCGGCCGGATTGCTCTGACAAACTAACGATTCACTCACAGAAAGGATGGGGCACAATCAGTGTCGTAGCGATCGACACCGGGTAGGACTGAGTTGATTGCACGCGAAGCCACGATCTAGTAAATTGCAATGATGTGTCGAAAGTTTTGAGAAATCTTTTGTAGCAACTATTTGGTATCGTCCGACATAAGTCCTTGTGGGTAAAGGACGTGAAACCTGCCTCAACTCCGTGCCATGCAATTTCATCACATTAGATGCCACCCAGTCGAAATTCACATATAAAAACCTCTTTCTTCATTCTCAAAAAAGGGAGGATCTCAGTCGCAGACTTTCGTCGTGATCAGACCCTTTCCTGATGCGCAGTACCCTGAGCCTCCTTGGGCCCGAGGGCCTCTCCCTTCTCGCCGTTCGCAGCCCCATCGCTGGCACTGGCGTCGAGTTCAGTGCCAGCCTGCTTGCGAATCTTGGCCATCTCCTCGGCGGAAGGAGGCACCCACTGAGTGCTCTTCCAGGGAGTGACGCGTTCGAGGTACATGGTATCGATCTCCTCGAGGGTACGACCCTGGCCTTCAATGACGAAGAAGTAGACGAGGGCAGCTGCGACGAGGTTGCATGCAGCGAAGACGTAACCGTAGCGGAAGTCAATGGCCTTGGTGATGAAGGGGGAGAAGAAACTGATGAGGAAGTTCCAGGTCCAGTTGCTGGCCGTGGAGAGAGCCATGGCCTTGGCACGGTAGCGGGAGGGGAAGAGCTCGGCTTGGATAGTCCAGATCTGGGACATGTTGTCAGTTGGTTGCCTTTGGGTACCGAGAAGGGAAGAGATGCTTACCATAGGTCCCCATGTCGTGGCGAAGCCGAGAATGAAGAGAGCGGCAAAAACGATGAGCGCGATGCCGGCGCCCTGCGTGTTTTTGGGGTTGCTGAGGTCGAGGGAGAAGTGACCGACAGAGGCGAAGATCATGAAGCAGACGAACATCCACAAGGCACCAGTGATGAGGGACTTGCGACGGCCGAAGTGCTCAACGATGTACAGACCAATGAAGGTCGTGCCGAAGTTGATGGCGTTGAGAATGATCTGAGTGATGTAGGAGTTGATGTTGACCGAAGCGAAGATGGTGGTGCCGTAGTAGAAGAAGTAGTTCGCACCAGTAAGCTAGGTTGAGAATGTTAACAATGTCTGAGATTCTTGATAAGTGGGATTTTTTGGGGGAATTAGTTTTACCTGCTGGAACATCTGCAGAAGCATGCCGAGGGCGATTCGGTAGGCCATTCGAGGTGCCTTGAACATGCCAGTGAACTCGCTCACGGCGCTGCTCTTGATCTGGGACTCGGCGCGGAGCTTGCTCTCGATTTCCTCGAGCTGGACGTGGATGGCGTAGTGGTTCTCTGGGGCGCCGTAAACGCGGCAGAGGGTGCGCTTGGCCTCCTCAACCTTGCCCCGGCGGTAGTTGAAGCGGGGAGTCTCGGGAAATGCGAGAATGCCGACACCAAGTATGATGGTCCACAGCCATCCGAGTCCGATGACGATGCGCCAGGATGCAGAGCTGTGTGTTTGGTGCGTGACCGTGCCGTACTTTAATTAGAAGAATTAGCGCCATGTGCATCGAGAGTGGGATGGGAGTGACCCTTGGATAAAGCTCACGTTGAAGCAGGCGGCAAGGAAGATACCAAGAGTGATGAACAGCTGGTAGGCGCAGACAAGCGCACCACGAATCCAGGGCGGGGCGGTCTCGGCTTGGAACATGGGCACGATGAGACTGAGGGCGCCGACACCGAAGCCGGCGACGAGACGACCGGCCATGATTTGTTCCCATGTCCTCTCGGCGGCGATCTGAATAACGAAGCCGATCGAGGTGATGACGCACCAGAAGGAGATGGAGTATTTGCGGCCGAACTTGTCTGCGATGGGGGCGGCGATCAGAGCGCCGACGAGAGTACCGATAGAAAGGAGACCGACGATCAGGCCGGAGCGGACGTTGCTGAACCTGGGACCATGAGGACCATGCTCGCCGAAGCGGTCCAGGAAGTCGGGCATCTCCAGGAAACCAGAGATCTGGCCGGTGTCGTATCCGAAGCTGTGGTTGTTAGTGGCGTGGAGTTGTCGCGCTTGGAACGGCACTTACACCATGCCACCCATGGAGATGAGGATTCCCATAGCCCATGTGCGCCCCGTGATGCGCTTGAGCGGGGAGTAGTCGAGATGCGCGAGGTCCTGGCGGGCATCGCTCGCCTTCTCAGAGGCGGGATTGTACTTGTCGAATTCGATGGTCGAGAAAGCCATGCTGGGCGATGTCGACGGTGGTGAAGTTGGATTAGAGGTAGGTAGGTGTTGATCGAACTGGGTGAGAGGCACCTGTGATGGTTCATCCGAGACATGTCAAGACCTGTCCGGTGAGGGGGGGACATGGCGGGTAGTATATATGCGTGTTTTCGTTGATGCATCGAACAGTGCTCGCAAAGCTGGGCCGGAAACAACACGAGCAAACCGCAACGCATATCGGGCGACTTGGGGGCGTCTCACTTTGCAAAGAGGCGTGACGTCAAGAAGAGGGCCGAGGGCCGCGTCGAAGTGGTGAGAGAGAGAGTGCCCGATGACTTGGGATGGGAGTGGATGGCACCGAAGTGCAGCCGCCCGGGCTCTGGGGTCTCCAGGTGTCGAAATCGGTCCGGTCCCCATCAGTTGGAATCTCTGGAGTCTGGAGGACGGTTCCACGACTGAGAAGACGTGGAGATTGGACGAAGAGGAAGAAGCATGGGGCGGAGGTATTCCCAAAGCGGCTCTCATGGTGATGGGATTCTCAAAATGTGGAGAGCAAGGAGAGTGAGTGCGGGAGTTCCGTGGGTTAGCTAGACCGGGGGAAGGGGGGTGAGACATGGTCGATTGTTCGATTATTCCCTGATTGATTGTATAACGTTCGTGGAGGGCGGTGGATCTCGTGGGAAACGGGCGTGGCATGATGATGTAAACGTGAGAATAGCGAGAGCGCGGTGTCGGATTCGATGCTGGCCGTTGAGAGTTTGTATCTCAGCTCTCGATTAAAGTGCAGAAGTACATGACAGGCCTCTCAGCTGCAATGGGGAGGGTGTGTCGGATGAGCCGGGGTCCAGGGTGTGTGTGTCAGGAACAGCCAGCTTGTCTTTTCGTTTTGTTAGTCTTTTAGAGCTCCCACGGGCTTTGCCGACGAAGAGGTAAAAAAGTAGAACCCGTGGAGTTTGGAGTATCACACAACAATGTTAATACTAGCTGGATTGTCAGATGTTCTTAGCCACGCTCGCTTTTTCCTCTTATGATTCTGCTTCCACTTCGAGAAGCCAAGCTCTGAAGCCATCGTGACGAGGGCCTGTCTCATTGAAAGTAGACTCCTTGTACTTCCTGTGGGCAATTCTGTGAAATGGTACATAAGGTACTTCGAGTCAGTGTCAGCAACTACCTAGTAATGACGGCATCCTTCCGCGCGCCGGTTACATGAGCCGGCGCCTCATTCGACGATTCCAACGAGGGAAGGGAATTAATTAATTGCCCGTCCAACCGCCTTGCCGTCCTCCCAGTGCCTGTCAATGTCATCGTGGAGTCGCCAATCAAGCCAAGCCAAGCCAAGCCAAGGCTGCCAAGCTGCTGCCCTCCCGACCGGGTGGATCGGACCTGACCTGCGCCAAGCGCCGTTATCCCCAGTCCAGATCACCGGTTCAAGTCTTGGAAACACCTGAATAAGCATCAGTTCCAAGCCGCCAAAAAATTCTTGATTGAACCACCTGCCGCCGCCTCCGTCTCTTTCGCGTTGAAGTTTGAGTGAGAGTCGAAACAAAGAACAGAGAACACACAGAGAGATATCCATCACAATCGGCCCCGCCCATCAGATGACGTCGCCCGTCAGCTCCGGTTTTTCTCGATCAAGATTCAAGGCCTCTCTTCGGCCCTTCTCTCCTCACAACCTCCAGAGTCTCCAGCCAAGCCCCAGACATTCTCCAGAAATCTCCAGTCTTTTGCTTCCTGTCTCTCCCCAACTTCGATTCTCTTTCCTTATTCTACAGGTCTAACCGGCCTGTCGGTCGCCGTCCGATGCGCTTGCTCCAAGCCACCCACCAAAGTTCCCCGAGGGGCACCCGGATTCTCTTTTGTGGTTTTTTTGTTTCTTTGGGTCACTCGGGGCCCCTTCTGGGGGAGGCAATCAGACGAGAAAAAAAAAAGGGGGGGGGGGTCTCGTTCGACAGGAAGAAAGATCAGATAGGCCCGTTGGTTCGGCCTCCGCCATCGTCCCGCTGCCGCCAGTCACATCAACACCACGCCGTTTCCTGTCGTGAGAGATGGTGAGGCTCTCACGGGGTTTCGACGGTAGTCTGCGGGCGTCCAATGCTCCGCTTTTAATCAGTCACGCTCGCTTTCTGCCCCCGGTTCTGCGAAGCCTCGGCCGGAGACCAAGTTTGGCTCTGAGCCTCAGCACCAAGGGGAGAACCGGGACGACGATGCCCAATTGCTCCACTCCCGTCACGCGTCCATTCTAGAATCACCAACTTCTTTTTTTTTTTTTTCGTCGCACGCGACAGAAGACTGGAACCCCATGGATGAGAAATCGAAATTCGGAAATCAGGGGATTATCTTCTTCCTCCACGCGCCTCCACGCATCAGGGATAACGATCCAGTTTCTTTCGCTTCGCTGACGCCCCTGAGAAGACTGAGAGTGAGACTTTAGACTTGAGACTGGACTCGACTGAACTGCTGGGATAGCCACGTGCCCATCTCTTTGTTACGCTCATCTCGATTTCCCATATCACTGGTGCGGTTGACATAATTCTTGCTAATCATGGTCTTTTTCCCCTCCTTTTTCTTTTTTCTCGGTCGCACTGCGGAAGTTTTCCCCATTGCTAATGCTCATGCTATCGGCCAAGCACCCGACAAAACCAGATGGGGAAAACGCACAGAATTGATGGGCGCACACTTTCTCCAGACACACCCCCGTGTCCAAACTTACTTCCTTGCCGGGACCTCCTGGCCCGCCGAGACTTTCTTCCCGCAAGAATCTTTCTTCCCGTTTCACTCCCGAAAGTCTGCGAAGCTGGAAGCCCAGAATTCCAGACTCGTCTAAATTGCAAGACCAGCCATTCCGCGATCCGTCGCCCAACGGACCGAATGCAATTATGCGGCCTACCACGTGGACTCTGGACCGTTTACCCCGGTCGGCCTTGTCAGCCAGCGTCGTGATCCGGAAGCCGTGGCGCAGGCCTTCCTGGGGATTGTCGACGTTGTAATCTGAGATGGCTGTGTGTGCTGTCACGCGGTTGTCCCAAAGAGCCACTGTACCCTCTGCCCACTTGACGCGGACCTGCCGTAGTCGGTCAGTATAGATGACTCTCTCTCTCTCATTGCATCTTGCGACCTACCGGGTGAAACCGAACGAACAGCCGGATGTTCCGACTTAACCGTGCCTGGGGAAATCCACTATGCTCCGCCCTCAGTCTTTCCAGCAAGGTCTGCATCGGTCTCGAGAGTCGAGCGTACGCTGCCGTCTGTGACACCCACGCCGTGTCACCTCCAGTCTCTGGCACCGACAATAGTGTCAGGAGCGTGACGCCCCGGGGCTGGTGTTCGTACGACACGTCGGAATGGTACCCAATCGTCGAGAGCTTGTTGCTCTTGCTGCGGTTGCGGTACTCGTTGTCCCGGTCGAGGTAGATGTTGTGAAGCTCGAGATGGTCTGGTCTTTGACGTGGGCACCGACGGGCTGCGAGGAAGTCGGTTAGCAAAGGCTGGATAGGTACTGCGAGTACTTGTACTATGTCCCCTCAGCATCGACTACACGAGGCCATACATTCGTGGCAATTTCCTACTTAATCAAGGATTTTGTCATCGTACGCCAGTGTCCTCGGCTTCGTTTACGGTGGCAGTAGTCCTGGCCAAGATTGCTTCTTTGCTTCTCACTGTGTTGAGAATTCTTTTGAATGGGTCTCCATGGTTTATTTGTGGGATTCTGCTATCATCATATGCCAGAACCTCGTACAATACCCTTAGGATCATTGCGTCAATCGTCCCCAAATCACGACTCCTTGGCCTATCTATCCCACGGCTTACGCCATCGACACTCACATGCGGAGAATGCACGATGGCCAGCATCAGTTACTAAATCTCGCAGTATCACTGGTCGCAGTATCACTGGTCGCGACGTTCTGAGTGCTCGAAATGGAACATTCTCTCCGACTCGGCACCGTTTTGGCGACAATCCCCGCCTTCGGTGTGGTCCGGCGCCGAAAGGGACCCCCTTCCGGATCCGAGTGCCCGGCACTTACCCTTGGCAGTAAAGTCGACGCAACCCAAGTTTGAAGTCTAAGGTCCTCACAGAAAGGCTCTATCGCTACCTCTCTGCCCAAGAACTCCATCATAGTCTTCAGCTCGGCTTGGCTTCCTCCCTTTTCAAGCACACTGTTGCGGTACCTTCTCTCTCCCAACCTCCGCATTCATCGGATCGTCCTTGAAGAATGTCGCAAATATGTCTTGCGCATAGACTTTAGAGCTGCGATGCACGTCAATCGCCGTTCGGAAAGGCTATAGTGTAGCATGCTAACAATAAATAGCTGCAAAATCCGGCATCCTACTCGCTCATGAAATGTCCGATGATCGTAAACGTATGGCCCCACACTTCGCCTTGTCCGGTCACATCGATATCTTGATCTGATAGTATCGGTGAACCTGCTGATCGAAAATGCCCATACAAAGTTGCTGCAGGGTCCTTAAGGCTTCTGATTGATTATCTACTTTGGCGTCGATATCATATGTACATAGAAGGCTCGGCCACCTGAGATTGGCGTCGTTCGTGACGCTTTTTGCCCTCGGCAGTCCAGTAACGGTTCACGACGTGAAACCGCGAATGAGATCCATCGGCCCTTGATTCGCGGCCAGACATTGCGCAGGGACAAGACAGAAACTACACAGTTGACTTTCGATGTAGGCCTTTGATGGATTGAGGCTTACAGCCTGAATCCTCCGGTTCGTTCTTGAAACATGCCCTCGGGATCGACAGCAGCCCTTACGTTCTCTGCCAACTGCTTCTTTTCGGGCTTCAGTCTCCCCCAGTAATCCTGCCTGAAGTATCCATCGTTCATGAAAAGTGGTCTGTAGATGTCCGGAAGGGTGCCGTCTTGTATGAAACCATCCACGCGCGACTTCATACCAGAGTATAAATCAACCATGGTAGTATCGACGGTGGCATCATCGATAGAGAGCAGGTACGAGTAGTTGAACTCGAAGATGATCCGGTCGGCGCTGTCGTCCAGATCCAACAGATCGCCGCCATTCTCCCGGGCGATGCGAGGTAGTGATTTGGGGATGGGCTGGAAAGCCATCGATGCGATCAACCCGCCGACGAAGGCTTTTTTGGCCGAGGTGTCGTACCAATGATCGTAGTATGAGCGCATGACCTTGGCTCCCGCGGCTGCTGGCGGCAGCGGTGTCGTCTCGGTAGCGATGGTGTAAATACTGCCCTTCAGGACGAAAATGTCGTTGGCCTTGAGAAGGTCACTGTAGGACCTTGTCTTGCAGTTGTTGATGGTCGGACCGATGTTCAAAAATTCGTCGAACACCCCAGCGGGAGGCTCCGGGCCATCGTAGAAGAGGAAGAAGGTCCAGATGTTGACCAGGTTGACGGCAGTCAGCTCAGAGGTTGCGATGATGGCTGCCTTCGGATCGTCATAGTTCTCGGTGAAGTTGCGCACGGCTGCGAGTATTTCATCCGTCTTCCTGCCGTTGAATACCAAGTTGCCGCCCCAGATCTAACTACAGTATTAACAGTGATCACATGAGATGTTCCATGTCCTCCTGACTTGTTGGGGTTCGTACCTGGCCAATGGGGTGTGCCTTCAACACATACTTCGTGACTACACCAAATGCATTGCCGCCTCCCTTGAGCGCCGCGAAGAGGTCAGGGTTCGAGGACTCGGAGGCAGTGACGATGGTTCCATCGGCGAGAACAATCTCCGCTTCCACCATGTTGTTTGCTGCCCAGCCATATTGTGTGCTGAGGAAGCTGAGCCCACCTTCCAGATCCTTCACGTTAGTGTGTGTGTGTGTCTGTCGGTTTGCGACTTTGAAGTTGGAAACCTACCTCCGAGCATGTAGCCGCCTACGCCCACGTTGCCGATGCGACCGCCAACAACGGTCACTCCGGTTCCCTCCAGAGCTTCGTGGACCTCTTCCCACTCGTTTCCGGGTCCGACTTGAACAGTGTTGCTCGCCTTGTCGTACAGAACTGTTTTCAAACCCTTGGTTGAGATCAACGGACCGTCTTGAACGCTCGAGTAGAACTTGTTGGGGTTGTGTCCCCCCGACTTGATAGCGAAGGTCTCGTTGTTCTCCCGCAGGACCTTGATGATGGATGAAACTTCCTCCGCGCTCTTGGGAACAAGGATGCAGCTTGGTTTCAGTTTGCCGCAAGCAGTTGACCTAGGTTTCGTTTCGTTGATATGAGGATGCCGGAACTTTCGATCGAGCCTGACTTACCAGTAGTTTAGCTGCTCGGAGGTGTAATCAAGCTGAAGACGTCGATGCTGTTCGATGTTCGTACCCGCAGAGAGGCCCTCGCACGTCGCAGACTGTGCTCTGACAAGGGCCAAAAGGCCCAACGTCATCCACACAAAAACACTCTGCAACGCGAAACCAGCCATGGCGGGTGCTGCTCGTGGAGATAGTCTGCCCAAGGGACGAGGAGAGGACCGGTAGATGTGGGACGCGCTGTCAAAGATTAGGTTTAAATCGCGCAACTACCGTCCTACGGATCCTTGGTGAGCCTCTTAAGCTTAAAGAGTAGCAAGCGGGTAACATACTGAAAACGGTCTTGATGGCAACCCGTCAAGTCAAGTGCATCTCACAAGTTCCTTGTTCTGAATCCAATTCGGGGTATCACGCCCCCCTTTTCAAAGGATGATGGCTGTTATAAGAATCAGGGTTTGTCTTTGCCAGGTTGGGACGGTATATTACTGTGGATCTTGCTGCAAAGATAGCCTTATCATTTTCAGTCCCACCTCCTGCCATCCATCTCAGCGCGGCTCCGAACCGAATGGCGAATGATTTGCCACGAGTCGACCCCAGCGGACACGCAGCAAACAGCCCTTATGCAGCCAAGTTAAGACTATTGAATGCCCAACACCACCAGTGGGATCATGGACGAAAGGTCAATATTACGATCGCACATAATCTCAGCTGAGATGACTGAGGGCAATGAGGCTTTTACGCACACAATCAGGCTCAGTCCACTCATCAACCTGGGTGCGGCCTGGGATCGCGCGGCTTTGCGCAGCACTAGGACCAAGGTTGACCAAGTCGTGCCTGAAATGATGTGACGGAAAAGCCAGTTGAGGCACTGCACCGCCTTGCTTGATCAAGACGCGGAGGATAATCAAGCTTCCTGTGGTCTTACTTTGCGATTTCCTTCCGAATTCGTACGGGAAATTGGGCTTCCGGCAATCTATCGATTCTTGCATGGCCGAATGTGGACCATCTCGGTTCCCCGGCTGACGTGACCAGCAAAAAAAGGGTTGCATTAGACGCACAAGCGTCAGGTATATCAGTATTTTGGTCAAACTTGATCGGGTCAGTATCATCACACAGCTTATGGGCAAGAGCAATCTTACCACAAACGAAATTTCCATAGTGGGCGCCAGAGCTCAGTTGTGTCGATTCAGCCAGAACTCCAGGTCAATCGGTGCAAGACCATCCGAATGCAACTTTCATCTAAATTGGTCGTTGTCGACGCCGCCAATGATCCAATTGGGAATTTTTACTCCCTCATAGTGCTTCGGGACGGCCCGAGGTGTGTTGCACCGAGCCGTCTGTCTCTGGTCGCGACTCCACACACTCATTTAGGTCTGTCAAGGCCCCCTCCCCCCATGCATGTACTTATTCGTCTGTTCAAAGAGTCCGGGAAATTCGCACAAGTCGCTGGGCACTATTTCTCGGCGGATTCGTGTCCCGCCATTCAGTCCGGGCAGGTTACCGAGGAGACTGCCCATTATGTCGCGTAAACCATCGTTGGATCTCATTGCGGTTTAGAGGACACTAATCGAAGAATTTCAAGTCTACTCACAGCGGCACCATTGACCCATCGTGCCTCTTCGCTAGAGAGACACCCGACAATGCATGCGATATCTTCGGCAGTCGTGTCTCGAATCTTTCCATCGAGGTATCCCGCTGGCAGCAAGTCTTGGCTAGACTTGATTGAATCAGTAGCTGTTAGAACCACGACGACGCTGTTGAAAGTGGCTTGCGTGCTCTTACCGAAGGAATCGGCAAGCGAGCGCACGTAACTTTGATGGTGATCACACGAGCTCCGTATGCTGGCCGGTGCGGTAGGAGGGCAGCGGTGAGCGAGATTGGCGCGAACACTTTCGCTTGCATGACCTCGAGGAAAACTGGAAGGGCCCCTGTCTTTGATTGGTTGTACTTTGGACTGGTCGCCCAGAACGGGCGTTGTTGACCAGGATGTCGATGGTGTTCGTCTCAAGTTTCTCGATCGCACCGGCGGACTGGACGTTGGTAGCATAAGTAATAATAGCTAGTTTGGCGAGTCCCTTGCGTGCGACTTGAATTTTAGCCCAATTAGAAGTTCAAAAAGTGAATGATTTGGGGTAAAAGAGGGTACTTCTGTGGGTCAAATATTTCAGCGTCAGTCAGCGATAGCTTAGCGAATGCCACGGGAACCTCCAGTCACGATTGCGGTATTGTCATTCAAAGACCATGACGACTCTGGAGAACGAGGAGAAGACATTTTGGTTGCAGTTGAATAAGGTGTGGATTGGGGAGAAAGGGATAGGGGCGTGGCTGCGAAAGAGACAGACTACCCTCATCATCCATCCCGAATTATATACTAACAAAACCATCTTTACGAAATTCCTAAGGCTGAATGGATGTCACTGTCTTCAGAGACATTTCTAAGTACGTTGTCCCGAGATTGCGACCTCTAATGCATAATCCAGTTGCCGTTAAGACATATAGCTGGTTCGGGCCTGTCCTCGAACTAAGAGAATACCAAGAACTTACCTAAGACACAGATGCTGCCAGCAAGTGGGCAGTTTCAGTTGAGCGCGGGAAGGGCTGAAGACTACCTAGGTACAGTGTAACTACGGCAGTATCCGTAAGGTAGATTTCAACTCGTTCCGGGTGGGGCTGTCTAGGTCAGGCCAACTCTTTGACCAAAAGTCTCCGAACGGCGCCAATCCAGGAACACAACGCAGAGTTGATTCAACCGCTTTCACGAAAGTTAAAATATCTTTCCGCGGAGTAGTCTGAAATTCCCGGGTTGTAGGACAGCACGCCTTCCCGTTTCTTTGGTTCCAACTGGTTTGCCGAAAAGTTTTGTGCTTTAGAGTTGCGGAGTGGATGGTCGGAGCGGACTTGTAGGTTCTGAATCGATAGTCTTCGCCGGCTATGATGTCTCCATCGCGAACACAATATCGCTGATGAACTTTCTTCGAGAACAATTATTCAGCAAGATTCACGTTAAATAGGTGGTGAAGCACTCAGCTACCACAGAGAACTGTGTAATTCGTATTTATATCAATTTGTTCCGACGACACAATTAATTCTCAATCACCATGGCTACTTACCGAATTCTAGATGAGAGTGTAGGCTCTTTCACGATCCCTGTGCTTGCGATGAAGCCAGTTTCTTATATTGTCACGGCAGTACTGGCTTCTTTTCTTTTGAGGGCCTTTGATAGCAAAAGCCAAAGCCTTCCGGAGATCAACCCACCTTTAGCATACGACTTCAGTAACCAGCTACGAATATCCGAGTTCTATAAGAACGGTAAACAACTCATGATCCGCGCTCGGTTAACGTTTGGCAAGATTCCCTACAAGCTGTACTCGGAATGGGGCGATCAAGTTGTTCTACCTGCAGAGTTCATCAATGAGCTTCGCAGCGATCCTCGCCTAGATTTTATGACTCCATCAAATGAGGTGAGTCCATTGAAATGATACTCTGCTTGCGACAGACCTGACGTGACGTTGACAGGATGGCCACGGATATATTCCAGGATTCGATCCTTTCACAGCCAGAGAGGACCACCCAAAGACGGTCGCGAAATATTTAATAAAAGCATTAACTAAGTACCATTCATAGAACGACTCAAACTTGGCAAAACTGACCCTGATATCAAGCCAAGCTTACCAAGCCGATCTCTGATGAAGCCACGATCGTACTAAGGGAGACCCTGAAAGAGAACACGGGTAAGTCTGGCGTTCAACGTTCTGCAGTAAGTATCTGGCACTCACGCATCGACTTCAGAATGGCATGAGACAATGCCCCGAGAGGAAATCATTCGAATCGTCTCGCGCTTGTCAACCAGAGTTTTCATGGGCGTAGAGCTTTGCCGCGACAAGCCATGGCTTGAAGCAACAGCCGATTATGTGGTCACCGCATTTGGCGTCGGTGACCAGCTTGGCAAGTACCCACGATGGCTACGCCCTATCGTCCACTGGTTTCTACCCTCCTGTTGGGAGGTTCGACGCCTCCTGGCTCGGCCTCGCCAGGTGTTGCACCCGTTCCTTGAGCGACGCGAGGCCAAGAAGACCGAGGCCCGAGGTAATGACGAGGAACTGGTTTTTGATGATTGCAATCGAGTGGTTTGAGCATGTTTTCAAAGACGACTACGACCCTGCAACACAGCAGATCACACTTTCGCTGGTCGCACTTCAGACATACTCTAGCAAACCATGATCGATCTCGCCCGCCACCCAGAACTTTGTCAACCTTTGCGAGACGAGCTTGTCCGTGTGTTGAGCGCCGAGGGGTTGAAGAAACTTGCGCTTTACAACCTCAAGCTTATGGATAGTGTTGTCAAGGAGTCTCGGCGGATGAAGCCTGCATTACTTTGTAAGCCTAATTTTTACTTTGTTATCTTTTCCCATCAAGCTCTTGGCTGACTATAGTGCAGCAACTTGGCGTCGTCAGGCAGTCGACTGTAGATATTGAAACTTCCAGTAGCTTCACCGTTCGCAAGAGCAAGAGAATCATCGTCAATAACATGCATATATGAAGAGTGGTACGACGAGCTGGATAAAAACGATGTGTATCGCTTCCTGCGCCTCCGTGGAACTGACGAGGAGAATCATGCTCATCTCGTCAGCACGAGTGCAAAACATGCCGGGTTCGGCCACGGCCAACGAAATGAAGATGGCACTGGCTCATTTCCATGTTGCTGAAGTATGATTGGAAGTTGGCAAAGAGGTCCGAGGAACCCCGGCCTCTTCCCTTTGGAATGGCTTTGATGCCGGATCTCACGGTCATATTCTTGATCCGCGGGCGTAAAGAGGAAATTGATTTAGATGCGTTGGAATCTTGAGGTGGGTTGTGGTTGACGCTTTCTGAGACAACTAAAGTTATTTAGTAAAATATGGTGGCTTTGCATAACATTGGATTTGAACGACGAATGCTTCCGACGGCTTTATAAGTCAAGGAGGCGAGCTGGCGACATGCTGTGGCTCTTTTGATTTGCTATCGGGGTTTGCCAGCAACCATTCAGTCTATGATACTTTTTTCCCGCGAAGCTGCTGCAGAGGAAAAGCTGACTATGTCTACCGCTGACTGCAAAATACAAAAGGGAGTTACCGCTCCCGTGCACTAAAATCCTTCATTCAACTATGCTGTGACACCGTGACGTATTCTCATGCCTCCAAGGGTCTTTGCTATCCATCTATGTTGTACCCGATGGATCCCGAACTGGTTTGTCGGTTGGTCGCAGATTAGGGGCAGTCGACTATTTACTACGACGCTTGCTCGGTTGGATCACTTCTGCTAGCGTGGATCAGCATTCGGCCACGGCACCACTTGCGGGCGTTAGTGAAAACTTACTCGGGCGCTAGCGAGGCGGAGGCGGAGGCGGAGGCGGAGGTGGCGACAGCGGGTCCGGGGGTGGGACCAGACGTTGTGAGGAGCACAGGTGGCCGTCTGGCAGTCGGTTGCATCGCGATCCCGCTCTCGCCGTCATCCCGTATGGCAGCATTGCGTTCTGCACTAGCGCTGAAGCACTTCTTCAGCGCTGAGCAGATTGTCATGATGGCAGCGAGTGACGCGAATATTCCGAATAGCAGGGTCATTATCTCGGCATTATCGAATCCTTGATCTGAAGGCTTAGGCGTACTGGCGAGAGGTAGTACCAGCGACGATGGAGGAAATGCGGTAAGGTTGCGAGAGATGATCATGACAGGCTACCTTAGGAGTCAGGACTCGAGAAAATGTACACTGGCAAGTGCAGGACGAGTTGGTCTGGCTTGAATTGATCAAGGGCCGGTTGAGGAGCGCAACGTTTTCGAGCTCCAACCTAGGGGGAACCGGCGAATTTAAAACCACATCTTGAATCCCTTTTTGCAGCTCAAAGTGCTAATGCGATATAAGTGCGATGGCGCTGGTCTACGCCTGGAAGCTCTCGTTGCATGGGGTCAACTCGACAGACAGGTGGGACAGTGGATGTGCGATTTGCGAAGCCAATGGGGGTATTCTGAGCATAAGGAGATTGAATGAGGCAGGGTCAAGGCGGACGATGGGATTTTGTCCAGGGGTCAATGCGATGCAAGTGCGATGCAAAGCGCGATAGAAACCCAACAAATAACGATGTAAATACCCCGGCATTCCTGACCACATCCTATGGCGACCTTATCCTGAAGAGACTGGCTGAGTTTTCCAAGACCCTTGGAGCAACTGGGGTGGCCTTACACATGGATCCTGGCACTCCTGCCTTGGACACGCGGGCTCAGGTTCTTCTAGTGCCTTTTGCCACCCACTTTTACAGAGCGACCTGACACACAATGGAAGTGCGAAGTGATGTGCGAGGCCGATGGCATGCGGCTTCGGGCCGCCTTGGTGCAAGGGGGCAGGCATATTGAACCGTACGCGAGTCGGGCAGGATCCTGGTTGGTGATGGCACTCTGCCCGACCTCAGCTGCAAGTGGGTGATTTCAGGGTGGCTTGAGGCGTGACAGCTGTCCAACATAAGTGCCAAAGTGCGATGGTCCTTGGCTGCAGTGCGCAGCCTGTAATATGCACAAACTTGCGATTAAGTCACTCATTGTCATCAAGAAGTGCGATAGCCAATGAAGTACCGCCAGCACCTCAGCGTTGACGTTGGTGGCACTCGGCGTTGCGAGGCAGACGAGCCCACAGGAGTCGCAGATTATTAGTACTTGAATGTGGTGTGGCCCCCAATTGCTGTCGCACTTCTCTTCCTGACT
Organism: Colletotrichum neosansevieriae; assembly: GCA_036785495.1. NCBI lineage: Eukaryota > Fungi > Ascomycota > Sordariomycetes > Glomerellales > Glomerellaceae > Colletotrichum > Colletotrichum neosansevieriae. The sequence goes on from JAVHLV010000009.1 coordinate 379,150, forward strand.
TCGCAAAGCACCACCGAGACCATCGCTGGCCGCCATCCCGCACTTCAAGGTGCGGTGCCCCTGGTTTATTCAACGAACCATCTCCACAGCACATCGCTGTTCCCATGCGCGGATCCTTCGACTACCAGTCAATGACGTGATTTCACCATGGATCCCAACACAATCATACCGGCTCCTGGGTCCGCATCGCAGAAGAGGAAAAGAGAGCCAAGAACATTGGATAACGAGAATTGCAAACGCTGTCGCCACGACAAAGTAAAGGTACTGAGCTTCCCAAGCTTTCATTTCTTCATCACTTATCTACACAAGATGTCTGGGGGAGTTGAAGAAGAGTGTAAATAAAACACCTACTTACAAGCAACAGTGCAAACCTCAGCCTCGCGCATGGCCGCAAAAGTGCGAACGCTGTCTCGCAAGGGATTGGGATTGTTCTCCAGGGGAGAACATTCGCCAGATAAAAAAGAGCACAAAATGTGTTGAACGTGGTCAGCCATCAACAGAACAGCAATCGACTGCTACCAGCGAGTGTGCTGCGACTTCTGTGAACGCAACTACGCCAGTTCTTATTGACAGTGGCCCCCCAAGTAAAATTCGTAGGTGGAACGGCGAGGATGCGTAAGTAAGCCCCTGACATTTCAAGATTGCTAAGCTCACCACGACACAAGAGCCAATATGACCGCAATTCTGCTGCTGTTCCACCACGAGGCAGAGTGGCAGCAAGAGCTACAGTACAAATTGGAACTCACCTTTGGCATCGATGTACCACGACTCGAGAACGACATGACCATTTCTTTGTTGGAATTACGCGCCCGTACCGACCCGATACAAGAGGAACTTGAATCGGGTCTGCTTGCACTCCTGTCCACAAAAGCTGCCGTTACAGCCGAGACATTTCTTCTTCAACAAGCCTATGCTGATCTAAACGACATAACCCATTGGATGACTAGACCATCGCTCCCATCACAGATGGTGGAACATCTTCCTGTCGGGACCAGACTCTTGAACAAAATTCAATACCCCCCACCAGACGACGTCAATTATTGGCTCGCAGCCGGTAATTGGGTCACAACCATGAGTCTTGCAGTTGACCTTGCCCGGATATTGCCAAAATTGCTTGAGGCATTCAACCAGCAACAGCTTCCCACAAGTATCGATATAGTGCGATTAGAAGAGACTTTGGTTACTGTTGCTGTTGGCGTCATAATGTCATTTCCCGGAAACACATTCACAGAAGAATGCCTACTTCTGCACTGGGTCCGCGATGTGATGGCGTTAAAAAACACGTACGACTTAGATGATACCCCCGAGAGCTTCTTTTCAAGTCTTCTAGACGGTTGCTGGCGGCTTTTGGATCTTTCTTTTCTCACAAACATTGTCGGATTTGATCAACTTGATCGGGAAGGGCACTCGCTACTACATGTGGCCATTCTCAGCCGCAAACCGCACATTGTGAAGGCACTTCTCAAACTTGGTGCCAATCCAAATCAAACGAAGACCCGAAGAGGTTTCACCATCTCCTATTATGCTGCTGCGCTCGGAGACACCGAGTCTTATGAGATGTTACAACAAAGCTGGCCTTTTGATGAAAAAGCCCTGAGTTTTCATGAGGAGATGCCTATCCATGTGGCTGCTCGGAATGGAGAAACGGGAATGGTTGAAGCCATTCTCAGACAGGCTTCCTTTAATGGCGCAAGTGATCACGTCAATCAACCAAACGCTAGCGGCGAGACACCTCTGTCTATGGCTTTGAAAAGGAAGCGCTACGACACCGTGAAATACTTGGCAAACTATCCAGGGATCGATTTCGATTTCAAGCATGGTTTCAGAAGTGCACTTCACCTAGCTTCTGAGCGAGGCAATTCCCCTGTGTTTGAGCTGATTCTATCAAAGACTTCCAAAAGCTCAATCAACAAGGTCGATAGTCAAGGTCGGACAGTGCTGCATATTCTAGTAAGACAAGGTGCTTTGGACCAGCTTGAAAGGGGTTTAAGGATACCCTCAGTAAAGGCGGATGAGACCGATGACTATGGATACACCCCGCTGAGTCTAGCTGCAGCGACAAACAACTTGGACGCTGTAAAGGCGCTCGCCATTCGCCGGGATGTCGATGTACTAGCCCTAAAGTTTCAACTTCGGTATTGGAAAAAATGGGCGAAAGAAAAGAAAAAGTACTTGAAGATGTTGAAGTGGCTCAAGAAAAAGTGCAAAGAGCTGTCTGGTGATCTTGAGGAGTTTTCCGACGGCAAGGACAGTGATGACGAGGACAGTGATGACGAGGACGGCCATGAATACGATAGCGATAACTGGATGGCGGCGAAAGTGCCATAACACAACTTCCAAGAACTTGCCAAAAACAAAAGGGGTGGGGGGGCTTCTTCACTTCGATCAAGATATTTCGGGAGGTTGGAAAGAATTAAGTGCGAATTCTTTCCACTTAATTAAATTCTTTCGTTTTCGAACAAGAATGAAAAACTGGCAACTGGTATGAGTTGGCAGGTTGTTCGATCTGAGTCGTCCACAGACGTGATCACTGGCTTGAATCGGAAGGGCAATGTATGATGTGTCAGCGGCGGCACTACGCCCTTCACTTTGACATTCGTCTGGATGCTAGTCAAGTTACGAATTCCCACACTAGCCCTGAGCATATAAAAATCCGAATTGACAGCTGTTCTGCTCCTAGCTTCTTTCGCAGAAACATGCAGACCTAACTGTAAGACCACCATGCCTGACTTCGCCAAACTGCCTCGTCCAGCCTCAATAGAGGTATCGCCATTCCGCCTGGCAACGCCCCCTAACGAGCTGCAAAGCTTCCGCGATCTGATTCGCCTTTCCAAAGTCGGGCCCAGGACATACGAGAACTCACAGACGGACGAGAAACATGGTATCATCTACGAGTGGATGCCCAAAGCCAAGGCTCGCTGGGAGGGCAGCTTCGAGTGGTGAGGGGTTATCGATGCGGCGTTCGGGAGCCGAGCTGACTTTGGAAGCCCGCATCAACGGGTATCCCAACTTCAAAGCGAAAGTCGTAGATGATGATGGAAGTGCCTACTCTCTTCACTTCGTCGCTCTCTTTTCTCAAAGGAAGGATGCCATCCCCCTCATGTGCATCCACGGATGGCCCGGTAGGCTTTTGGAAAACCTGTGACCCATGAGGCGTCGCTGACGGCCAATAGGCAGCTTCCTCGAGTTCGTCGGCATTCTGTCGGCTTTGGAAGAGAAGTACAGCTCTGGAGAGCTCCCGTATCATGTCATAGTCCCATCGCTGCCGGGCTATGCCTTCTCAGACTCTCCACCGCTGGACAAGAACTGGACGTTGCAGGACTCGGGGCGTTTGTTGCATAAGCTCATGCTCGGACTTGGATTCGGCGAAGGATACGCATTACAAGGAGGAGACATTGGGAGCTACACAGTTCGAATCATGGCCAGCACGTATGACTCCTGTAAAGGTTAGTAATCCCCAGTGCTTTCGTCATCTAGAACACAGAAGCTAGCCATCTCACATAGCGCTCCATTGTGAGATCACATCCGTCCCGGCCTCGACATTACGGGCGATGCTAATCATTCTTTAATCAGTGAACTTTTGCGTCAGGACCTGTCCCGAAGAGTTGAAGGACTCTGCTATAGAAGAGTATGAGCGAGAAGGTCTCGAGCGAGCGGACAGCTTTGGGAAATCCGGGACCGCGTACGCCGTTGAGCATGCTACTCGAACAGCTACTATCGGCTTTGTCCTATCGTCTAGCCCTCTAGCGTTGCTCGCTTGGTAGGTCGAGTACCCATATCCCCTCAAGAAGCTCTTGTAACAGGAGGACTAGGATTGGCGAGAAGTTCTTGACTTGGACGGACGAGACGCCATTGATGGATGAGATCCTGACGTCAGTGACCCTGTACTGGCTGACGGAAACCTTTCCTCGTGCGATCTATCCCTACCGACAGGCAAGTTGGACCCGGCCGCGCAAGTTGGGGTCGACAAGCTCACGTGCAGCAGGAAATCATCGACGAGCCTGTGGGGCCAAAGAGTGACGCGGAATGCCGCAGGGCTTTGAAAGAGGGCCCGTCCCTGAGTTGTACTGCCACAAGCCGATGGGTCATTCATACTTTCCTCGGGAGATTGCACCGGTTCCGAAGTCGTGGGCGGGCGGCGACTACGGGAAACCTGGTTTGGTTCAATCGCCATGAGAAGGTAAGATGAGCATATGGCGTCCCGAATTCCATTATGCGATGACGCGGAGCTAAGTGACAATAGGGCGGGCATTTTGCTGCGCTGGAGCAACCGGAAGCCCTTTTGGCTGACGTCGAGGAGTTCTTGAAGCAGGTCTGGGTTTGAGTTGATGGAGAAGAAAGGGTTCGGAACATTGAGCAGGTGCTGGAACTAGGAGACATCATGCAAACGGAGTGCCAAATGTCACAAAGCTCGAATACAAGCTTCAACACCTGCTGACTAGGCTGGAGAGAGGCTTGGCCGCTCAAGTTAATTAGAAGTCTCTTGCCGTAGCCTTGGCGTCTTTCAATCCAGGTCTTCGGGTTCAGCCCACAGAATTGTTTACCGAACCAGGCTTCGAAGATCGGGTCGGTTTGCGGATTAAGATTACAACTAGTGAGTGATCGATCTGCAGCCGCGCGGTGGACCAGGTGATCTTATCGTCTCGAAGGCGGCGGTGTCTTATCTATTCATAGACAAGCAAGCAGATGGCATGGAATGCCGTGGAGATGGAGAAAGCTGATGCACCCAAATTCATGCACTCAAGGAAATGCCGATCCATTCGTGAGGACGCACGCAGCCAACCTCGTGGCATTCAAGCATGATGATGGCCAGCAAACAAACCGAAATAGAAAATTCGATAGCTTGAGCAAAGACCACCGGAATCTTTGTGGTTGACCCGACAAGTTTTCCCAATTCCCCGGGGTGGTTGACTCGGACGGCGGGGAGGCGGTGGAGGACACCTGAGGGTCGGTGTCCCACTGTCCACCGATGGCCCTTGAGCGATGTAACGCCGAAAAGCGAAGGTTCAGGAGGTTATCCGTTTATGTACTTATTTGTATACTTCTATGGTGGCGGCGGGGCGGACATAAGGGGTGACGAGATGCGGAAGACGGGGATGGGTGCGGACGGTGGATGACGGCGACGGCAAGGCATGGACGCAGCTCTGGCATCTGCATTGTTTTGGGTGTTCTCAGCCGGCGCCAGGGAAGTCGAACTGTCACAGAAGCGAGAGAATGAATTGACTAGATCGGTTGGTGGTGTGCAGAGTGCAGAACTGATGCAGCGCTAGAGATATCGTGGAGCATTCCAGGCCTGATCGACGGGATGGATGGGTGTATCGACTGCTGGAGATTTCCGGTGGGTGAAGTGGTGGTGGTGGTGGTGAGACTGAGAGTTGAAGGATCCAACGACGCTGGAAGAGGCCAATCAACGGCTTCGGAAAGAGTTTCTAAAGAACGGCCCGAGACGGCTAAGCCACAGAAGAAAACGTCAAAGATGTAGAACAATTAATCAATCAGGTACCCGACGTCGACGGTTGAAGAAAAACAAAGGGGCGGGCACGAAACGTTGGTGAAGAACGGCGAAAAAAGAAACGACAAAGAGGGCCAACGGCGAACGCAACGAACGCCCAAGCCTTTTTTTTCTTCCTTTTTTTTTTCTTTTCCTGTCGTGGGACTCGTGGCGTTTCCTTTGACTTTCTACTGTATCTAATAATGCAACGCAAACACGCAGCACGCAAGCCTAAGGACTCGGATTCCCACCCAAAGGGGAACGCCAGCCGGAGCAGAAGGCAGGAAAAAGCAGCCGTGTCCGGGGGAAGGGGCAACAGAGCACATGGCCGAGCAAGGAAGCCGTCCAATGTCGATGCCCGAAAATGCGCAAGGAGTGGGTCAGATGGTCCGAAGGTGGATATGGGTGGGGACGTCTTCAACGCCACGCTCAAAAGGGGAAGGGATGGACAGGAACATTTCTCAAATTCTCCCGCTCCCCAAGCCAGGAAGATACGTACTCCGAATGATCACAGTCTAATGGGCCAATGGGCGGCTGTGGCTTCCCTCCAGAACAGGTGGAAATGTGGAAAGTGCCAGCATCCACCCCTGGAGCTTCCTGTATCTGCACCTGCGCCTGCGCCTGCGCCTGCGCCTGCACTCGCACTTGCTGTGCCTCCTGCGACGTGGAGTCTGCGACCAGTAATTGACTGTTGGAACTTGCAGCAGGTCAACTTGAGTCGCTTCCATCCTTCCTTCCTCCCCATTTCTGAAGTGAGCGAGTCGCCAAAACTGCAACATCAACCAACCAAATACCCGCTGGCCGAGTATCTTTTCCATCTCTCCCTCTTCTTCAGACTTCCCCCCTCCTTTTTTCTGCATCTTCCACACCCCCAACCCCGAATCCAGAGAAGATACAGATACTCCCACCTCCCTTGTCATTCTTTACCATTCCAGGGCCAAGCCGCCATCAACCAACCGTCCCGATTCAGTCGACTCGATATCACGCAGAGTCCAAGTCCAGCCACTCGCTGCAAATACCTCACCTCACCTCACCCTACCCTCGCTCGACACCACCTGCACGGTTCCCGCCAGTCCAGCCCGTCCAGTCCGGCCCATTCGCTCGCTTTTAATACAATACTACTACCACCACCCGCTTGCTGCCACCCTCGAGGTCTCGAAGCCTGGCGGTTTGACTCCCTCAAAGCCCACCTCCTACCGCCTCGTACCACAGACATCCAACTCGACCCAGATTGTAATCGGCTCAGCTATCCCGCCGTCAATCATCGTCAGCTCTGAGCACTGAGCACTGAGCACCGAGCACCGAGCACGTACCCCAATCAATTCCCGACAAACGGCATCCAAACGCAAAACAAACAGGGAAAAGGGGCAGAGACCTTGACCCAGCTACTTCGCATCCGTCAGAGACATCTGTGTCACAACCTTGCGACACTCATTCCACCCATTCCTGCTACCGCGATAAGCTTTCGTCTGAACAATTGGCCTTCCTGCCGTGCCTTACATTACCTCCTGCGCCTGCCACCGACCACAGACAGTGTCCATTCACTGTCATCTGTACTACATCCAACGTCTTCGCCCTGCCGTCACTTGAGAGCAATTGAGTTTGGATACTCCCGCCGTCAATCACACCTTGCATTCGCACGACCCCAATCGAGGCATCCATTCAACCCAGACCTTCAAAATGGCTCCCGGTATCATCGAACGCATCCAACAAAAGATTGAACTCTTCCGCCTGGAGCAGCGCTACACCCGCCGCCGCCATCGCCGATCTACCTTCATGTCCAACGCCGTCTACGTCGATGGCGAGTACGTTTACCAGACTCCCAACTCCACTGGCTCCTCCTCGACAGGTAGTACCAGCAGCAAGGAGGGTTCGCCCCGCGTCAACGCCCTTCACCACGCCGAGTCCCTTTCTCCCACCATGGCCCCGACACAAACTGAGCCCAGCAAGAAGCGATTGAGCCGTTTCGCCTCCATGCCTGGCTTCGGATCATCAGGCAAGCAGAGCCCTACTCAGGACTGGCGGACAAGCAACATCACCGTCGACGAGGTTAGACGGTAGGAACGTTTGGCCAAAGGGTTTTAGATGAACGAACAAAAAAATTGGTGGGCGATACAAGGGTCAGGACAGCGACTTCATGACGGCGACATGACAACCCTCGGGGCTAGTCTTCGAGGTGCGACGAAGCATTGCCCGAAAGCAATGCGCACATTGCTCTTTACGACTTTCCTCGGTCACGTCTCTTCAGCGGCGCATTTGCAACTGCATTGAGGGTGCTTGTTCCTGTTTTTGGGTTTTTTTGGTTGGGAAGATGACGATCGGTCGACGCTGTATCGCGCGTCTGCATCCTTTGCCCCCCAAAACCACCAGATGCAGTGCCGCACCACGCACCGACACTGGATCTTTGCTTGTCTGGATACACTAAACCGACTTGTAATTTCGACTGTTGCTGGGGATACCCTCAGCATACCGGCGTTTAGCACGCACACTTTCTCCTGTACATATCCACCGGATTATATGACTACTTCTATCAAACATCTCCTAGACTTTCCCTTTCGCTGTGAAAACCAACATTGATTCGCAAGGGCACAGAAGGGCAGTGCAGGATTTTGGCTGGAGATTGCAGGCGCTGAAGCCATTCCGTGTCTCAGAGTCTTGGATCCGTGTCGCCAATGATCGGCGCTGGTCTGCTGAGCCACGCGACCCGCGCAGAACATTCGGACGATCTTCCCGGACGCACCAGCGACACTTGACAGTTTGATCCAATGTTTCCCTCCAGGATCGAGACCCATGTCAGACCCTTGCGGGCTGAGCAGCCCCAAGCTCCCAGAGTTGCTTCGACTGATGTTGGGTTAACCTTGGTATCTTGGACAAAGTCTTGATCACATCAAGAACAAGGGTGCCCCGTCGAATAAGTCGTCCCATAATGCGAGCTTAAGACCGCGTTTGTGCGCTTGCTGCAGCTTCTCGACGAGACGAGCGCCGTCTATCATGCTCACGGTGCCAAGTTCCTCCCCAATAGTTTGCATGTCGGAGCAAAGATGTTCGGCCACCTCGTCGTCGTGATGGACGAGCGCAGCCTGAATGCCGGCAACTACCATGGGCCATATGACGAACTTGTGCAACAATCCCGCGCTGGTTGGCCGGGGACTGGATGATTTTTCGTCTTCCTCACCTTGCCGTCGGAGTCTTTGTTCAAATAACTGACGGATTGAAGACAGAAGGGCGTTGTATGCCGTAATCTCCCTTCCAATCAGGGAGGACGCAGTTTCTTGTCTAGATCCAGCCGCCTTTGCCAGAGTCCCACCCAAGCCCGCCAAGCTATTGATAGCATATAATACAGTTGCGTTGAGGAAAGCCGTCATCATGGCTTTCCATGCCGTCTTGGTCTCGGCGTCTTCACTCAAATGACCAGGTGAAAGCCACACATTAGTATTCGTCGCAACTTCAGTTGCCCAACTGTCTGGCGAGGCAGTCTCGAGGAAATTGAGAACAACCGAAAGACCATCAGCACGAACCTCTGGCGAAGGCACAAGTGTATCCTGCGCGCGCAAAAAGTTGATCCGATTCAAAGTTTTCGCCAGGTCGTTCGGCATGAGTGTCCATGGATTGAGAATATCAACCGCACTTGCGTCGAAGATCATCGCGTATGACGCGTGACGAGAGAGGATAGTCTTGGCGGATGATGCTGTGAGCCGATGCGTTGACATACCGAAGATATCAACAACGGCAACTTGCTGCAAGACGCGGCAAAGCTCCTGGTCCTGCTTGGCCAGAAGTTCCATACCACCTTGAGCTGAAATCAAGCTCCAAGCCCCGTGGATATGGGCTTGCCAGGGCGCATATGCCGAGTACTGAATCTGAGGGGTGTCAGTTGGGTTCTGAAGTTGACAGATATGCAGTGACGCAACCTGAGAAGAAAGCATCAACATGATGCCAAGCAGAATGCCGGGTCCAGCTTCCGCTGCGAAGTCGCCGGATTGATGCTTATTGAGCTCGTCGCTCAGTGACCGGCTGGCGGCAGCCTGGGATGCGAAATGAACACTCCTGAAGTCACCCATCGCCATCAATTCGGAGAGATCCGAAGCATTAGAAAATGGATCCCTCTTGGCTCGGGAACGGATGGTGGCGCGACCGTTGTCACTGCCATCGCAGGCAAACTGAGCTATTGCTGCTGGCTCGCCGCTCACAAATTTGTGCAGAGCAGAAATCGAAATGTAGGATTTCCGCACATACTCGGCAAGCTCACCAACCTCACTTGGCGAGATCTGGTACGGACTACGCTGGGTCGCGTACGGCACCAAATCCGGCGCAACGTGGAGATTATCTGCAAAGGTCAGCCGACGACGAGTACGGGGCAGATTGCACGCCAAACCCACAATATTCGATGGCGTCGGCGGTTATCCTCAGTTCGAGTTCAGAGCCGACAGTTCTTGGCGATCGGCACACGATGCCCATGACGGACGCCGAAGCCGGCTTATCGTGCGCCCCGTTTTCTCGGATGCGGACGATGCCCTTGTCTGTGAGGACCAAAGGATTCCTCCATGCGACCGGCCTCTTGTCACCGTACCCGGGACACTCGACGCTGGCGGAGGTGCATTTCCGACACGCCGGGTGGGATGAATCACATCGGAGCCGTTTCTTACGACAGCGCCAGCATTGCGGGCCAAGACTCATGTTGGAGACCGAGTCGTTCCGAATCCGTGAATGTGGCTGTGCGCGGTTGGAAATGCACGCAAAAGTCACAGCGCACAAGACATCTGAGGTTTTTCCTGATGTGTTTGTCAGGTCGTTTCGCTTCGCCTCTCAGAGCCACACTCTTGCGGTGAAGGACCGGGAGTCCGAGGAAGAAGACATTTAGCACCACCCACCCCTCAAAGTTTATCGGCATTTGAGACGCGGAACGGCGATGTCGGCCGCCGATGTTCGGGTGCAGGGGACCTTAGCTGCCGCTTCCGGATGCCCTTTCGTCTCTTCTTTCAGCGGACTCAGGGGGGCGGGGTGACATTCTTTCGAATGTACTATTAATCGACTCAGGCCTTGGCTTGAGCAGATAAGGTTATCTATCATGAAGAAGCCTTCGGTCATGACGAACGGTTCTCTTTGAATAGCAGAGACATGTGCCGCGAATCCACGTGGGGGGAGCCTGGCTTGTTTCTCCACCCAAGATGTCTTGGCCATGAAATCTTCCCGATCTGGCTTAGCGTACCCATATCACTCGGTCGAGATGGCTTCAATTATTTGTGGCTCGACTTGAAGGCCGTGCGCTGTTTTCTACTCTTTTGTCCTTGCTAGATAAGAGGAATTCTCATTACGAGTTCATGGGTGAATACTGAACCGGTGTATTTGATGCTAATCGCTACCACTCTAGAGGACCACTCTCCTAGTCATCAAATCGGCTGCCACGATGAAGACGAACGGGGCCAGGAAAAAGGGCAAGGGTTCAACAATTACGAGTGCTGCGATGAAAATGGATAAGCCAGTTCAACTCTTCAGCTTTCTCTTATCGGCTCTACTTGTCTGCAGCCATGAGCAACTATAAGAGGCCTCTTCTCTCGCGAGAAGAACTAACATGATGCTAGGCAGCCAGCGCGCCATTCTTTCTCGCCCTCCTCGGAACCTGTTCTCTTCCCTCCATCTCTGAGATGCATCTCTCAATCAAGTCAGCGGCCATCGCCTTGGCCACGCTTCATCTCGGAGCCGCCCTTGGCCAGCAAACTAGGCCAGTCATCCTCGCGGACACCAACCGCGACGGAGTCGTCGACGAGGCAGATGCCGCGGATAAAACCTTTTGGACTGCCTCTCGCGGCGCCATATTTTTGCCCAATGTCGGAGACTCTCTTCATCGGTGCGCCAATACGGACCTCCAGGGTAATCCTTTGAGCAACCACGAGCTCGCATCTTGCCATGATGCTTCCGGCCACCTGCTCCTCGAGCCGACCTTGGTCGCTCCTTTGAGGACCATGCCCATCGAAGTTGCGGATGATGCCTTTGCGCACGTCTACGCAACTCCTGATGCAGCAAGCGATCGGGTCCGCCTGTTCGTTAATGACTTCCCCTCCCGCGTCAACGAGACATCGGCTTGGAGATTGGTCGATCCGGAGTTCATCTTCAACGCTACACAGCTCAGGGCTGGTATTTCTCTAGGAATCGACGGACGCGAGTTTGTGAAAGACGCCTCCAAGTGGGATGGCAAAGTCAAGGTGCATTTCGACCTGTACAACAACAGCACCATCGCGTCAGACGCCGTCGAGCTCAAAGTCGCCCCTGTTCTCACTCACCACCACCTTCAAAACGTGGAGACTCTCGTCAGCACCGCAGCTAATGACTCCGACCCCGTTCAGCTCGAGTTTGTTCGACAACTGGACGAAGGGCGCAAGGCGGCAGGGCTTGAGAATCCCCTGTACCTCTTCAACCAAAGCAGTGACATCTGGGCGCAGGACTTCATTGAGCCTGCTTATGCGAGCATGCCCGGTCCGAACGGCCCCATCTCCATTCGAATTATGCTGCGGTCCGCTCAGTCAACTCGTACCGGAGGCCGCCAGATCTTCGAGCAACTGCGAGGAAAGGGCATCGGAGGGTTTCAACCTGAAGGAGGCCGCCGCGGCTTCGGCCACCTCGAGATCAACTCTTTCGGAAACCTCGAAACCATCCCTCCCTACACCTCCAAGAGCGGTATCAAGTACCCCGTCGGCAGAATCATCCAGGGCAAGCATTTTGAAAAGATGCCCGCAGAGTCCATGTCGTCTTTTCTCAACGGCCAAGAACTCCAGAGACCTCTCCTCCTCGAGACCGGCTGGCTTCTCATCGGCCACGTGGACGAGTTCGTGCAGTTCGTCCCATCCAACGACACCGGTCTCGGCTTCACCATCAGCGTCGCAGACACCAGGTCCGCTCTTGAGGTTCTGCAAAACACTTCGACTGCCGGAAACGGCGGCGTTCGTGCCATCTCTTTCAACGGCAGTATCGAGTATGCCTTTTCTGTCTCGGCGGAAGAGTTGGCTACCACCGTCGACCAGCTTCTCGCCAACGAGACGTTCCACCAAGTCAACACCTATGCCCAAAGACACATTGACGCCAACCTCGAGACTCTCCTCTCCGAGATACCCATCGACCGCCAACACGTCATTCGCGTCCCCGTTCTCTTCAAGACGCTGGATGTGGGCGGAGGGTTCAGTCGTTCAGGTGACGGGCTCCCTTCGCACACCGATGAGGTCATGAAGGATGAGTTTCTCGTCGCGAGCTTCAGTCCTGCTGCTATCAATGGCATTGTCCTCGGGAAGCATTACCTAAGCCCGAAGCCTTGGGGCCCCGTTGTCGATGGCAAGGACTTGTTCGAGGAAAAGGTCAAGGAGGCGTACGCCAGGGCAGGTATGGATGTCGGATTCGTGGACGACTTTTTGAGCCATCATGTCGGGCTTGGTGAAATTCACTGCGGGAGCAACACGTTCAGGGAGAAGGACGTGAAGTGGTGGGAGTGAATGCCCACTTTCAATGGAAGGGCCGTGGGGGGGAGAGGTCGCCAATCATAATCCATTGCTCGCGATTGTTGTATCGCGGCGATGAATCCTCGGTCGTAATGTCAACACTGAAGCTTCAAATGAGACAGTGATTATCCTCGTACCTTGCGTTTTCGGATTGAGATTGATTGGCAGACGGACCATTAGCTCGCGGGTGCTAGGTTCGCGAATCTCCGATGGTCCTTAGCAGTAATTGACAAAATGTTTTAGTCTTACGGTTCTCTTCTGGTTCCTCCCACAGACGGTATCCGCCGACAGCCACGGGGCTTCACCGGCCTCATCGCCGCCTACTCGGCACCCTCCCCCGCCTTCCGGCAGACACTCCCCGAGCTCCGGCTGTTCCACACCTCCGAACCTCCGATTCTGTCGGCGAAGTCGGCCCGCCCCGGGACGGAGCGGGTGTTGTGATTCAAACAAAGTTGAAGCGAGGCTTCATAAACTTTTGTCTCTGCACAACTTACCCTCTTACTACCGTCGATGCACGTAAGAAGCTTATTCCCAGCTCGAGTCTATCAAGGTCATCACTCCAATGTACGGCTCCGACTAAGTGCTATGAATTGGTTCCATTTGGATCGGGGGTTCGTGAGATTGCCACAAGCATATACGAACATGCCGGGAAAAAGCAAAATCAACGCGACAGTGACGCGACGCATTAAAACAGGGGAGGGGGGCCACGTCATGGCTGAGTCGCGCAATTCCCCGAGACAATAAAATGGAGCATTTAGCAATCTGTGGATACGATCGATGGGTCCGTAATTGCGAATGGTCGCACGGGCAACAGATAATAGGGATGCTGCTCTGTCGCAGACGTCGGGATTTTTCTTCCCTCTCCTGACGCAGTTGAAGCTTTCCCTCCCCTTCACGATCTTAATCTCCTCCGCGCATTCTCCGAATAACCAGATCTCTCCATTCTCAGCCGCCACAATGTCTACCGCCTTCGTCCAGCGCCCCGCGCCCGAGTTCAAGGCCACCACCCTCTTCCCCGGTGGTGAGTTCAAAGACATTAACCTGTCCGATTACCTCGGACAATGGTAAGAGGCTTTCCTCCGTGCTTTTCTTCTTCTCCTCATATACTCGATAAGACACAGTCTCAGTACGCTTGTTGTAAGACATTGCAACTAACACGGCAGAAAAACCAAAGGGTCGTCCTTCTCTTCTACCCCCTCGACTTCACCTTCGTCTGCCCGACCGAGATCATCCAGTACAACGACGCCCTCCCGCGCTTCCGCGCCATCAACACGGCCGTCCTCGGCGTCTCGACCGACTCCCACTTCTCCCACCTCGCCTGGACGGAGCGCCCGCGCAAGCAGGGCGGCCTCGGCGACGACCTCCAGCTGCCCCTGGTCGCCGACAAGTCGCACAGCATCTCGCGCAGCTACGGCGTGCTGCTCGAGGACGAGGGCGTCGCCCTCCGCGGCCTCTTCATCGTCGACCCCAAGGGCGTCCTGCGCCAGATCACCGTCAACGACCTCCCCGTCGGCCGCAACGTCGAGGAGACGATCCGCCTCGTCGAGGCCTTCCAGTTCGCCGACGAGCACGGCGAGGTCTGCCCCGCCGGCTGGCAGAACGGCAGCAAGGGCATGAAGGCCGATCCCAAGGGCAGCTTGGAGTACTTTGCCGCGCAGGCCGAGAACGGCGGCCAAAACGGCCACGCCAACGGCAACGGCGTCAAGAGGGCGCGTGTCGAGTAAAGAACGGGTGGGTTTAGAATTGTAAGCTTGTAAGAACGAATGTGGATAAATCCATAGATGTAGATTAGATGTAGAGCTAGAGCACTAGATGATGGAAGCCGGAAACTCGTGTGTACATTCTTGTCTCATGATGAGGTCTCCTGTGCCGCCGCGAAAGTGTGAAGACTCCCGGTCGCCCTTGGATACTCGACGTTTGCTTCCCATGGTCCGTCGACTCCATCATTGAACCCGTTCGCGCCTGCGTAGGAATCCTCCGAGTCGTCATCATCCTCCGGAACGCCCCAGCCTCCACCACCAGGCGTGTGGATCACGCACCGATCGCCCGTCTTCATATCAACCTGGCCCCTGGGCCCGATGTTGATCCACCTCTCCCCGCCGTCTTCCTTCTTCTGGACCCAGTAATTGGCCCCCGATTCGCCGTTCTCGCCGCCCATCATCCCGTACGGCTGATGCACGCGGCGCTCCGAGATGATGCCGTAAGTGAGCGGCGCACGGCACTCGAAGTCGCGGACGATGCCGCAGCCGCCCCGGAACTTGCCCCGGCCCCCGCTGCCCTTGCGGACAGAGAACTCGCGGACCAGAACGGGGTAGCGCTTTTCGATGATCTCCATGTCCGTCGTGCGGGTGTTGGTCATGTGGATCTGTACGGCCGAGGCGCCGTGCCACGTCGGACCGGCCCCTTCGCCGCCGCAGATGGTCTCGCCGTAGCCGAAGCCGAAGCCTTGGCTGTTGTTCGTGGCGGCGTCGTCCGAAGACGCCGCCGCCGCGGGGTCGACCGAGTTTCCGAAGAAGCCGAAGCAGTTCATGCACCCCTGGGACCCGGACGCCGCTCTGAAGGCTTTGAGGAGAAGGTCGACCAGGCGCTGGGAGGTGAGCGTGTTCCCGCAGCACACCGCCGACGTGGGACCGGGGTTGAGGAACGTGTTCTTCGGGATGATGACCTTGGTCGGTGCCAGACAGCCCTGGTTCAAGGGTATGTCGGACCCGATCAGCAGTCGCAAGGTGTAGATCAGGGCGGAGTAGGTGATTGCCGGGGGCGCGTTCATGTTGGAGAGCATCTCGCAGGACGTTCCCGTGAAGTCGAACGTCCCGAAGCCCGACTCGTCGATGGTGATGGAAACCCGCATCCGCGAGCCGTTGTCCAGATAGTCCACTGCCTTCAGCGGCTTGGACCCGAACCGCTCATAAGCGGAGAGGAGATACTTCCTGACGGAGACTTCGGCGTTTTCCTGGATCTTGGACATGTAGAAGTGGACGACGGGCTTGCCGAACTCTTCCATCAGGGCCCGGATCAGACTGCTGCCCTTGGTGTTCGCTGCGACCTGGGCTTTGAGGTCCGAGAGGTTGTCTGGGAGGCGCCGCGAGCCGCTGCAGCCCGGGTACTTGCCCGGCTCTAGCAGGATGGAGATGATTCCTTCCTCGTCGAACTTACCGTCGCGGATGAGGAAGAAGGACTTGATCGCAGCCCCCTCTTCCCAGAGCTCGGTTGAATCACTACTTACTTTCAGCATCCCCAAGTGAATGGGGTTTCTAGCGGAGATACTTACGGCGGCATAGAGTTGCCCTTTGAGCCGCCAATATCAAGATGGTGGCCTCTGGATGCTGTGTAGAAGCAAATGGTCTTCCCATCTTCGTCGAAAACCGGGGTAATGACGGTGATGTCTGGAGACGTTAGTGACTGGAGCATCTCAACGACATTGGAGATGACCAACCAGGCAAATGGGTGCCGCCAGCTTCAGGGTGATTGGAGACCAGCACATCGCCGGGTCTCAGCTCCCCGTGGTGAAGCTCATGCTGGTACTTGACAGCGTAGCTCATACTTCCCAGATGGACGGGTACGTGCGGCGCGTTGGCCACCAAGTCTCCGTCGGGACTGAAGATGGCGCAGGAAAAGTCCAGGCGTTCCTTGATGTTGAGAGAGAGACTGGTCTTCTGCAGGGTGCGACCCATTTGTTCCGCGATGCTCATGAAACGATGACCAAAGATACTCAGCTTAACGGGATCCACAATCAGCTCGCCATTCTCTATCGGCTTGTTCTTGTTGGTCTTGTCAACCAGGTCCACAACCACATGCGATGTGAGGATCTTGGCTTCAGACCCCGGGACGACGACGATTGTCTGGGTGCTGTCAATGATGATTGCCGGGCCGGCGACAATAGCCCCTGGTTTGAGGGTGTTCAGGCGGAAGACTCTCGTCGGTTGGAGGCCTCCCTCGGTGAAATACGCATCGGTCTGTAGAAAAGGTCAGTATAAACAGGAAAACGATAGCTTCAATGAACTGCTGACGCTAGTATCTTGGCCCTTCGTCACTAAGCTGAACGAGAGGTTCTTCAACTCTTCGACAAGCCGGTCGTTGTCTCTGCTTGACTCATCCGCTTTGCCAACCCCACGGACACGAATGTCGTCAACATGCACCTTTCTAGACCTGGAAAATGTGAATGACAGTTCGCGGAGGTGCTCCCTCTCGAGAGCCGAGAGCCAGTCGCCATCCTCCGGCTGGCGAATCATAAAGTTCGTGTCTGTCCCGTTGTACCTCAGGTTCAGATACGGCTCGTGTTGGATCGAGGAATTCGTGATGCCCTGAGCGAGTAGCCCGTCCGTTGCCTTACTCTTGAGTTCATCGAATCTAGAATTGAGTCGCGGGAGAGCCTCTTCTGACAAAATCTCGGAGCTTGGCTCCTGGGCCTCTTGAACCACTTCGGCTAGAGCCATACCGTAGGCGGAGAGGATGCTGGAGTACTTGTGAATGACGATACGGCCGATTCCGAGCTTTTCGGCAATCTCGCAAGCATGCTGTCCACCTGCGCCGCCGAATGTGGCCAGGTTGTGATCGGCTGTAATGAACCCACGGGCTTCGGTGAGAGCCCGGATGGGACGACTCATGGACTCGTTGGCAACGTCAATGAACCCGACCGCGACCTCATGAGCGGTCATTGAACGTCCGGTATCGGCATTGATGGTCTTTGTGAGCTCTTCGAACTTTTGCGCGACCACCTCATGATCCAATGGAAGGTTCTCTTCTGGCCCGAAGATTGCAGGGAAGTAGCTCGGAATCAGTCGACCGAGGCTATTTGATGTCAGTGACTGAGGAGTCGATGAAGGAGCAGTGCAACAACTCACAAGAGGTTGGCATCAGTCACCGTGAGCGGGCCACCTTTTCTATACGAAGCTGGGCCCGGGTGAGCTCCGGCACTCTGTGGCAGTGTTGGCTGATGCGTCTGAATGTCCACATGAATTGAAGGAGCATACCTCTGGCCCAGCCTTGAATAGCCCATCTCGCCAGAAGAGCATGCTTCCGCCACCCGCTGCGACGGTATTGATGTCCAGTTGAGGGCTTTGAATAGAAACACCGGCCGTAGTCGACTCGAACACGTGTTCCAGGGATCCGCCAAAACGGCTGACGTCGGTCGATGTTCCACCCATATCAAATCCGACTATAGGTGACTCGCCGTCGTAAGAGGTTCGGGCATGTCCGACCACGCCGCCTGGTAATGTCAGCGTAGGGCCTTTTCAACCATGTGCGAGATGGATGCGAGGCTTACCAGCAGGGCCGCTCAAAATCCCACGCAAGCCGCTGAAGGCTTTGTGGCTAACAAGACCTCCATCGCTCTGCATGAACTCGCACGAAACATCGTCAAGGTTGCCATTCCGAAATTGCTTCGCAAAGCCGTCGACATAACGGATGATTTCGGGAGTCAGGTACGCGTCCGCCGAGGCCGAGCTGCCTCTCGAGATCATCTTGATCATGTTCGCTCCTACGCTGGATGAAGTAGACACGTGCTTGAACCCGAGCTCTCTGGCAATTTCGGCCGCTCTGTTTTCGTGTCCGGGGTATATATAGGAATGTGCCAAGCAGATCGCCAGCGTCTCTATGCCCTTGGATTTGACGTCCAGGAGCTTCTCACGTACTTCATCTTCATCCAACGGTCGGATCACCCGGAGAATATCCCCGGTGCTGCCCCTTACAAACAGTCCCGGAGCCTCGTTAGGTTTTGTGCGGCTTGACTTGTAGACATCTTCGTCGTACGCCTCAACCGTCAGGCGCTCAGAGATTTCGACGACTTCTTCGTAGAGAAGCTCTGGCTTGCGAATGCCGAGATCGAAGAGCTTGGGTCTGGATTGATAGCCGATATCTAAAAGATCGCGAAACCCTTGAGTAACAACGAACGCGTGTCGAGTTCCCTTCCGTTCGAGCAGTGCTGCAAATGGTCAGCGCGACGATTATCCGGTGAATGGGAAGACTCACCATTTGTTGCTACCGTCGTACCCATACGTATCGAGTGAATCAACTCCTTGGGAATCGGCGCTCGACGTGGGATCGATGTCCCAGACACCATTTGCAAGACTCTCCTGATGCCTTCAGCCGGTGCATCGTCATAGTTGCCAGGGTCGACTGAGAGTAATTTGAGTACTACATCAGGCCGGCCTGGAATCGAAGCCCAAACATCTGTGAAAGTGCCGCCGCGATCTGGGGAGATCAGAAGATTATCTTTGGGACCAGCTTTCTCATATACGTACCAATCGCGAACTTGATGCTCTTCGGCTGGATCGGTTGAGTTGTTGCTCCTGCTGCCATCTTTATCTTCAGCCAGGTCTGATCAATTCATTCAAATAAGTCTTAAGGCTCGTCCTTAGACATCTTGAACAGCAGCGACCGACAGGCTAATGTATTATATGATCCACCCAGCTTTGGAACGATTTTCCGAGTGAAGCTACGGTCCACGATGCCCGATGTCGCAGGTGCTTTCGGCGAACCGCCGAACACTCTGGTAACCTTTACCCTCCATTATGTGCGATGACCTTGGAGTATCCATGGGACGGTCGATTCGACATGCCTCAAAATCATGCACGTATCAAGTTTCCATGCAGTCGGACAGGCGATCTGCAGAGCGTGCCGCTTGACTTGCGTTAGCGCCTAGGAAGCAAAGAGGGGAGAGATACGACTCGAAGTAAGCCGTGTCAGCTCGTCGTTTCGACCTTCCAATGATGACATTGTTATCAGAAGTCGCGACCACGGTCACCGTATGACCGGTGGAACCTCGTATTAGAGACCGTCGCACAGCGGGTGATAACAACCTGGAACCTGGGGAGGGACGGGATGATAGAGATAACCCCCCGGTTTACCCCATGTCTATCGAAGAATCTGACCCTGAGCCGAGGGGGAGATATGGACCAACAACAGCAACGCAGACGTACACTAAGTACTTGGGAGAGATGTGCTGCATAGGCATTGGCATGCGAAAATCACTAGGAACGACCGATTCACTCCATGTAATTAATAAGACCTAGTCTTCCCTCCTGGATAATACGCATTGTCTTGGAATTTCGTCAACTTTTACTCCTCTCCAACCTTGCATCGGCGAAATCGAGAGCAGTGACACAATGGCCGAGAAGAAGAACAGCTCAGCAGAGCAGCCGGGCACCGATACAATTCATCCGAGCCCCTCGAACCTCCCAGGAGATTCCGAGATCACGAAATCGCCGAAAGATGGTGTTCTCGACGAAGCGGCCACCTTCTTGGCCAACGCGCGCGATTTCCCGCCAATGACACCAGAGAAAGAGAGAATCATCGTCAAGAAGATTGATGCTTGGATGATTCCGCTTGTGAGACACATGAATGCCTTGGAAGAAGCAATGCACATGGCTTACCTTGAAACAGCTGCTGTTTACCGCGACCCTTGGCGCTGTCGACAAGGTCCAAATGGGAACTGCCTCGCTTTACGGATTCCAGACCGATAACCACTTTGTCGGGCAAGAATACAGTTGGCTCGGGAGTGTTTTGCCTCTCGGTGTACGTCCAGTCCTTGACAAGTTGACGAGGAAGTCTGAGCCTAGAAATCGTCGAATCGTACTAACTCGAGCAGCAACTGGTTGGCTACGTCGTCGCTTCGTACCTTGTTCTTCGATTTCCTCCAGCCAAATTCCTGTGCGCTGCATCACTGCTGTGGTCTGTATTGACACTTTTGCATGCGCCTTGCCGCAGCTGGTCGGGCTTCATGGCGCTTCGATTCTGGATGGGCTTCATCGAAGCTGCCATCTCTCCGTCGTTGACAATCCTGATCTCAAGTTTCTACACGAAGAAAGAGCAGCCTCCCAGGAATGCAAGTGAGTATCATTAGATGCCCTCGCCTTCTCATCAGATATAATAACTAGAGCCAAGTCATTTTTGCGTACTTTTCCTCCGTCTTCAACGGCTTTTTCGCTTGGCTGGTGGGCAAAATCCCAGACTCTGCGCCACTTCTCAAATGGCAGTATTTATACCTCCTCACCGGCACAATCAACGTCCTGTACTCCATCTTCATCTGGTTCACTCTTCCGGACAGCCCCATGAACGCCCACTTCCTGAGCGACGAGCAAAAGTATCATGCGACACAACGTCTTGCTGCAAACCGAACCGGTATTTCGAACAAAGTCTGGAAGTGGGACCAAGTCTGGGAAGCTCTGTTGGATGTCAAGATTTGGATCATATTTACTTTCAACGTCTTCATCAACATTCCGAATGGCGGTCTTGTGAATTTCGGAAGTATCATTATCAACAACCTTGGCTTTACTTCCTTGGAAGCCAGCCTGCTCACTATGCCCTTCGGAGTCCTGGCTACCTCAAGCGCCTGGGCTTTCAGCTATCTCGCGGCGAGGTGGCACAATCGGAGAACGCTGGTTGCCTGCATAGCTCTTTTGCTTCCAATCTTGGGAACTGGTCTGGTGCACGGGTTTCCGAGGTCCCATGTGGCAGCTCAGATGGTTGGCCTTTATTTGATGTACTTCTACTGGCGTGAGTACTTATATTTCACATCAGGTACATTGACCTCCGTGGCTGACGATGTATACAGCTCCGTACGTTGTGGGGATCTCTCTCCCACAAGCTAATACGGCAGGCCAGACGAAAAAAGCCGTGTGCTTTAGTCTGGTCCAAGTTGGCTATGCTGCCGGAAATCTCATCGGACCGCAAACCTTCATATCCAGTCAAGCGCCTAAATACTCAGGCGCAATCATTGCGATGTTGACTAGCTACGCTGCTTGTATGCTGTTGATGCTGGCTTACTGGCTCGTCGCAGCTTGGGAGAACAAGAGACGCGATAGAAGATACGGGAAGCCGCAGGAAGTCCACGAAGGCACAATCGAAGGATTCGTCGACATCACCGATAAGAAGCAGGAGGACTTTAGGTATACTACTTGAAAGGGCCAAGTGAACGTAACTTTGCGGCGCGGTGGAGAGAATTCAGAAGAACATGGGACAGGTCAACCATTCGCATCATGCTTTACCGATTGTATGTGCTTAATGCAAGGAATGATTCATGCTAAACTGATTGTGTCGAATCGGCCCTCAAGTATCTGCCAGCCCTTTTCTCCATTAACACTGTCCAGGTCCCGTGCCGTCCAGACACTTTCTATTATTCTCCGAGCCTTTCGCACGTTTCCTAGTTGCCTCGTCTGCTGGAGGGACTGTAGTTTCTCCAGCACGAATCGTCGGTCATCGTCAGACTCGGAATGGACTCCAAGAGTCGCGACTGTGAACAAGGGCCACAGTATGGTGTTGGTGCGCAGCGAGATTTGAGGAATAATCCCCAGGATCTTTCGGGTCAATCGAACCATTGGCGGATCCGAAGGACCAAAGCCGTCGATGCGGGCGTGGAGATACATCAGGCTGGTCAATCTTTTCAACTCAGAGATCCACAGCGCTTCATGAAGCCTCTCATTCGATATCAAGATATGTAGGGTTCGAAACGACGAATCCTGCATTTGATGCAGCTCTCTCTCAATAGAATCACGTCGCTCGTTCCTACACGCGACAGGTTTGGATGTAACTGGGGACTGGTCGTTACTCGGTGAAGGGACGACACCAGTAGCCAGAGCTGTGATTTGGGACAGGAGATCGACAAGTCTTCTGGAGCACCCGGTCAGGGTCTGAAATATTGAGTGGTCGTAAGTGTGCGTGGGACTGAGGGGTTGCGGATCGGCTTTGCATGACAGATGAGATTCGCCGGTGCCACTTGAAAGCGAGAGCGTCGTGATAAACAAGATATGTAGTCGCGAAGGTGTGCAAGCTGTCGAAGAGTGGATCTTGGTCAAGTATTGTGAGAGCTTGGGATATCAAAAAGGACCTTGCGAAGTCTGCATGGATTTTCCATGACTGCGAACAATCGTGAAGAATCTGTGGCAGCACAGTCAACGACCCATCAATAGTCCAGTGCTATACACCAAACAAGACCAAAAGAAAAACCCCTTTACCTCGAAGAAACACATCATTAATGTCGATGCAATAATCTGCTTGGCTAAGTTCATTCTGGATGACGCCGGCGTTTTCGTAGGAGAGTATTCGGCCACCGCCTTTCTAAGAGACTCTAGCGCTCGATCGCGATATGCCCATACACTTTCGGGCGATCTCGAGTGACCGAGAACCTGCATCTGATGGGCAGAAACAGCGAGAACGCTGTGAAAAGCAGGGCCTTCTGGGAAGGCCGCGGCAATTCTGAGAATGATCTGTCGATACGGGTTGATACCATCGTCCAAGACACAACGTGGTGCTATGAACACATGGAAGTAGTTCCATAGATCTGCTTCGCCCGTAGATAATTTGAGAGGTGCGAGAGGTCTGGGTGGGCTCAGTGTTTGATATCTTAAATGAGCTGGAACATAAATATCCATTAACTCCAGACTTGAGGAATCGCGGAGAGCTGTATGATGAGACGAGCGTGTGACTCGGGCTGATACTTCGTTGAAGTCATTGCAGGTAACATTCAAGAAGAGCCAGCTTTCTACCAACGGTTGATTCGAATTCTTGTGATGTTGTTTCCTCGACACGATCCGCTGCGTGAGGGGAGTTTGCCACGAAAGCCGCGTTTCGTAGTGGCAAACGAATCCCAGCCTTCGACAGTGACCACAAATGGGGCGCTGCTCTAGAAGAATGCATCAGAGTCTTGTCAAAGAGGAAAAGTTCACGTATTCATTGTCCCTACCAGGGCATTTAACGCGTCGTTCTGAGAGGCAACTTGTGTTAGCCAGCTGCGTTAACGGGAGAGCCACGTCCATGTATCTGGCCAGCTAAAGGAACTCCACGAACACACCTCGGCATTTCCAACACCCACTTTTCACGCGAAATTCTCCGCTTCGTCGTCTTCTGGGCATTTCGGACGTTGACGAGGACATGATCTTGCATTAACGCTCAAGCAATGCTTGATGATATGAGACAGAAGCTCAACCGAGGAATACTCCACAGAGTCAGGATATCATCCAATGCTCGGATATGGCACAAGTGTTTGCGCAGAGACGTTGATAAGAAAGATAACGGGGATAGGAATGGGCAATTCGAATCGACGGCATTATCCCAGGCGGCTATTGCTACCCCGCAGATACGATGCCCAGGGTGGGTGGAGATGTATCATGTACGCCAACGAAAGAGAGGCGGCGTCGGCATCGGTGCGACTGGGCCGATGCAAGAGATAGTCCTACTTACTTTTATGCTTACATTAGTTTTGAAGAGCTCCGTGTTTTCACTTCCCCGCGCTCTGGTGACCGTTGTGTGCCACGATTGAGGAGCCAGCCGGACTCGCACCGTAACCGACTTCGGAGGCGTTGCCCTCGGAGGTGGAACCTTTCGGAATTCAAAAGGTACAGTAGTTCCCGTTCAAACACGTCGAGCTCTCCGAACTTATCATCTCTCCGGCAACGAACGAAATCCGAGCACTCGTTGCCATGGAAAATAAGGGGACTTCAGTGCTGATCATTGGTGCCGGCACCTTTGGTCTCTCAACGGCCTACCATCTAACTCGCGCCGGGTACAAAAGCATCACGATTCTCGAAAAGGGAAGCAGCATACCATCTGATCTCTGTGCAGGAAATGATATCAATAAGATTATCAGAGCGGAGTATGAGGATCCTTTCTACACAGAGCTCGCCTTGAAGGCAATGTCAGAATGGACGAATAACCCGCTATTTTCACCGCACTACCATCAAACTGGATATCTGCTGGCCAACTCGGAGGCCGCACCGGAGAAGACGAAGAAGACGTTGGCAAAATCCCTTCAAAGCATCAAGACGCACGCGGCGTGGGCAGACAAAATCGATCCCATTGAAACCCGGGACGACATTAACAGAGCCGCACCGGCTTTGGATGGCCCTATGAAAGGATGGCAGGGGTACTTTAATCGTTTTGCTGGCTATGCGCATGCTACCAACGCCCTCAAGGCGGTGTACGTCTACCTGGAAGATCAGGGCGTCCAGATTCACACCGACGAAGAAGTCAACACGCTGGAATTCGAGGGCGACCGATGCACTGGCGCGCGCACCTCGTCCGGGAAACGGTTCACGGCGGGGAAAGTCGTGTTAACGCTGGGCGCGTCTCTTGGAAATGTCCTCCCGTCAGTTGGCAGACAAGTTACTGCAAAGGCGTGGAGCGTGCTACACATCCAGCTTTCAGCGGACGAGGCAGCGAAATTGAAGGGAATTCCGGTCACGTATGCGCGAGACTTGGGTTTCTTCTTCGAACCAGAACCCGGGACGGGACTCTTGAAGTTCTCGCCCAGCGGCGGAGGATACACCAACTATTCCTCCACCACTGGACTCTCTGTGCCACCTGAAGACAACAACTTCGTTTCCGAGTGCGATGAAAAGAAGATTCGGAGGCTCCTGCAAGAGACCATCCCGAGTCTTGCAGAACGCCCCTTCATCAACAAGCATATCTGTTGGTGCGCCGACACTGCAGACTCGGATTATGTCATCGACGCCGTTCCTGGTAAGAGAAGTCTGTTTGTCGCAACTGGAGATTCAGGACATGGTTTTAAAATGCTCCCTGTGGCTGGTGAGTGGATCAGGACGCTGATAGAAAAGGGGGAGCAAGAGATTCCACGCTGGAGATGGAAAGAGGGGAGCGATGCTGGTAACAACGTAAGTTGGCGAGCTGGAGAGGTGCTGGATTTGAAGGATGTTGGTTATCAGCCCAAGCTCTGAATGGGCGCTCTTTGGTAGACATCATTCGTCCAGCTCTCTATTGTTATTCTAAACTTCCCATACAATTCACTTTGAAGAAGAGGGACCATCTGACGCGCTCGGCTCGACCATGCCTTTCATCCACCTTACCATATACACCAAACTCTCAGCTCACAACTTCTTCGAGTTGGCTCGTTCTCAGTCCCGGCGACTTTGAATGCACTATGCGGACACATCAAAGCCGGTCGCTCTTTCCCTCGCCCTTTGAGCAAGGCATCGCTGTCGAAAAATTTGATGAATAAGACTTCCTCAGGGGTCTGCTCGCTCAAGTAGCACCACGCGTGCTCACGATCTTCTTCCCCTTCGCCATCATCAAACCCAGAGTCCCTTCGCCGCAGGTTCGCAGGTCGAATCATTGCGTTTTGGCTGTAATAGAATGGCACGCAGCCTGGGCGATTCCGATATGTGCGCGTCAACGGGGCGTACTCGACATCCCGCGAAGCAGGGTGGCTCATGTCCATGACGGCTAACGGGTCTCGCCGTACTGTTTCCCAAGCCCTCCAGATGCTGAAGAACGCATAGCGTGGACCATCGTAGTTGGAGCCGTCCCACGACCAATGGCCGCCGGTCGGTCGCATGTCCTCCCCCAGGGCTTCCGGGTCGAGCCCAGACTCCGCAATGGCGCGATCCTCCGCTTCGATGATCTTTCGGCGCAGCTGGAGGAACTCCTGCCGTTCAGCCGCGGTGGTGCAACCGTCTGCAGTGTCGTTTTCAAAGAACCAGTCGGATTCTTTCACGGCGCGAAAGTGACCGCGTGCCCCAGCCGGCGTGTAATCCGAGTGCGCAATGTTGAAAGGCGCCAAGGATTCGATTTCGAATCCGACTTCCGGGTTCATGCCGATTATCTTCCAACTGGGTATATCTCGAAGAGAATGCTTGCGTATGGTGACGCATCGCGCACCAAGCGTTTTCTTCAGTAAATTTGTCATGACTGGGTAGTATTCGGTCGTCATAACTTTGTGGTCGTGTACTGAGCCGGGTGAAGGCGAAATGGGTAAAGGTTGACGCACAATCTGGAATCCGTGCTTCTCGTGCGTGTAGGACGATAGAGGGACGGGCAGAGAGCGCAAATCGGTAACGTGAACATGGTATGTCTTGTTGTCCGGTGACGTTCCCTCGATGATGGTCAGGTCGTCCACCGCCGGAGTACCTAGGCCGTTGTAGTAATTAAACGAGCCTATCACTTTCTTCTTCTGCTGGGAAGAGTCCCTGGTGAACACCGTCGTCGTTGTAGAATCGCTGGAGAGTGTCATTTTGTCGTTGACAATCGTCACAAGAGCCTCTCGGAAGACCAAGGTATGCCACGAACACGTCTACGATGGGAATCCGGGGCTTGGGCCGTTATAGCTCACTTCAGGCATTTGTGCATTTGCCTTTTTGGGCGCTGGTCCCATAAACCTCTGAAGCCGAACTGTCTGTGGTATGACTGAGGCTTGAACTCAGAACGATTCATTCAACAACATATCATGCCACTCGCGTAATCTCGTGTAGTATCAGATTCTGTGCACTTTGAGTGTCCTGACTCAAGTACTCTCGAGTCATCTTCTAATTGCTAGCATTTGCCTGTTGCCTTCAGATGCTGGCCACATTGTAGTCTGTGCAACCCAAAAAAAAGCAATCACATATTAACTAACGCACATTATTAGGTTCGAGTCTACCGCGCGGATTACGCGGAAAGCAGGTATCCCACCGGAACAACGGTTCGTTTTCAATGCAGCCGCTGGTTAACCTCTTCGCATGTGCTGGTATCCGGCAACCAGATGCATTAAAGGTTGAGGTCCCAAGGAATCTAGACAAATGTAAAGTAACAGTCTTCATGATACATGGTGGATGGACAGAGCTGGTCCACTTTTCACTTTGTCACCGATGCCGAGAGATGACGATGAGAACATTTATGTTAGGAATCTGAGGTTCCCAGAGAGGCAAGCGCAATTGAAACGTTCAGAGTTTGGTGCGTAAAGTGCCCAGCGTGCCTGTGGTACCGAATGGCTCTGCATTGACGCTGGCAATCAACCAATGTTCATTTCAACCTACGTGTAGAGCGTTTTTGACGACCACTCAAATTGCATAGATTACACGAGAGCCTGGCTATTTAATCGAAAACCAAGAAAAGCATCTTGGGCGAGTAATGACGTAAAAGCGATAGATCAGCTAATCTGAGAGATGAGACGACTCACGAACGAAGAATCCTGAAGGCGGAACTTCAATGTCATGCATGCAACCAGAGTGTGACTGGTTAGGGCTGATTAAAGTTCCCGTATATTCAGCAAACTCTAGCTAATATAAGTCGAGTTTGAGTGATATGAAAAACATAGAAGCATGTTAAATCAACTCAGCGGAAGGATGCACTTCTGGGTGCACAAATCCTTGGCGAATGGCTGCCGAATTACGACTGGTGGCGCTCGGATGTTGATGTAACTCAAGGATGTACCAATGACTCTGATTCGCAGATCAAATTGGGATTGAAAACTTCAAAGAGGTGTGCAACTATTACATCAATTCGTAAATCAATCAAATATACAGGCCTACGAGACCATGAGCCTTCAGACCCGTCACCCGCTTGGCCATCAGTCGGATTTGCGAGCTTTCCCCAAAGGTCCTCTAATCTTACGCCTCCAAATATGTCTGTATTGCTTATTTCCGTGAACATGCCCGTTAGATCTCATAGGTCAAGGTCCATTATGTCCATCCCTGGGTTAACATTTCCCAGGTTCGGTATCTCCGCCGGGGTTTTCTCGCCACCCCGCCAAGACATGGTGTCAAATACGATAGAATCGCGGTGATGATGATGAGAGTGATTGCTGTGATGCTGCCCATGCTGCGAGGAGACTATCTCGGTCATGTTTGACTGCAGAACAGAGCACGCTTGGATGAAACGTGGGTTTTGCGTGACCTTCATATACTGCTCCTCGGCGTACTGTGAGGCGATACCAAGAAGCTCCAGATCAGATCGTGCAAGGCGTGAGCCAGGCTGTTTGAGAATGTGCAGGCCAATACCACAGCAGATATCAGGGGATGCGTGATAGTGAATATCACCGACTCAGATCTGTGGGTGCCACTGCGCGCACGGGGTGTGGGTGTGTCATAAGCATATAGTGCAGAGTGAGGAAGTCAGCATAGATAGGTATAACTAAGGTTAAATATTCTTCTCTAGCCTCCCAGAATCTAAGAGTAGGAGCTAAAGCTTATTTAGAGAGCCCCTAGTAGGCACCTAGTATCTCTCTACTATTAGAGTTATCTTTTAGACTACTCTAACTAGCCTGCTAAGCCTCCTTACTAAGCTTTAATTTCTTATTCTAACTATAACCTTATTCTAGTTTATAATATAATTTCCCCTCTTTAATAGATTTATTTTTAAATCTATTAAGCTAGTAATTATCTAGTAATTATCTAGAAGTTATCTAGTAGTAAATCTTAGTCTTAGTTCTTTATAATATCTATAAATCTAGAATTTAATATCTCTTATTCTAATTATATTAGCTCTTTTTTAAATAGTTAAATAGCTTAGAAAAGTAATAAGTTAGTAATAGAGCTTTTATTCTCTACTCTAACTACTCTTATAGCTTTATATCTAACTTTTAAGAAACTATTTTCTTTTTAATAAGGTTTTACTTATTATTAGGTTATAGGTTATCTAATAGTTACCTATAATATTATTAATAAGTATTTCTCTAAAAATAGTATCTTCTATTTATAAAATAATACTAAAACTTATTATTATTAGGCTTTATTTTAGATACTTTAAATTTACCCTTTAAAGTAATATATCTCCCTTAAGTTACTTTATTTTTATAGTTTTTATAATACTATTAAGAATATACTTTCTTTATAAATAAATAGATTCTTTATTATAGAATAGGAAACTACTAGTAGTTACTTATAGATTACTTAGTATCTAACTTATTATAGTAATATTAAATAATATCTTAACTTTAAGATTATTTCTCTTTTAACTATATAAGTTACTAGCTTTAATATTAGTAAAAAATATATAAATACTAGCTAATTTTCTACTATTAAATCTTTTTTTCTTTTTATTTTTCTAGATTATAATACTAATACTATTACTAACTTCTTATTAACCTCTCTCTATCTCTCTAATAACTTTATCTTAATTATAATATAATAAATCTATTATATCTAAGAATATTAATAAGAACTAGTAGGAGTTTTCTTTCTCTAATAAGGAAAGTATTACTTCTATTATATCTACTAGTATCTTCTAGATATACTTTTATAATTACTACTTTTAGGTCTAATCTATCTAAAAGCTAAGTAATAATATTATTCTATACTATAAGAGTACTAATATATATCTATTACTTATCTAGTATTTTCCTAGTTAATCTTTTAAGTTTAGTTACTAATTATATTACTTTTAGTAGCTTCTAATAAATACTAGTACTATATATATATAAGTAGTAGTAAGCTATATATTAATATAAGTTCTAGCTATAATTATAATAATACCTAACTGCTAACTACTTATAGCCTACTTATAGTATAATAACTATTTCTAGTTATCTTAAGTAGCTTTTTAAGAATATTAATAAGAAGCTTTCTATCTCTAAGTAGTATATCTAAAATAAGATAGATATCTAATAGTTACCTAGTTATTTTATTACTAACTATTACTTAGAAGAAGCTTAAAGCTACCTAACTAGTAGCTAAGAAGGCTTTCTAGTTAAAGAAGAACTTAGCTAATATATTAGCTAAAAAGTATAAAACTAAAAAGGCTAAGTAAGATTAGATATAGGGTAAGTACTAGATAAGTATCTTAGAGAATATTACTAAAGCTACTAAGCACCTAGCTAAAACTACTAAAACCTAAAATAAGCTTTTTAAGAAGTATTATAAGAAGATTACCTAGTACTATACTATTATAGAGATTCTAGCTAAGAGCTAACTTAACT
Source organism: Colletotrichum neosansevieriae (assembly GCA_036785495.1). Lineage (NCBI taxonomy): Eukaryota > Fungi > Ascomycota > Sordariomycetes > Glomerellales > Glomerellaceae > Colletotrichum > Colletotrichum neosansevieriae. The sequence goes on from JAVHLV010000009.1 coordinate 409,751, forward strand.
CTACTATTATATAATTATTATATATATAAGAGTTTAATAAGTCCTATAATAAGATTATAAGTATCTAATATTCTCCTAGTACTATCTTAGTATCTCTCTAGTATTATAAAATTATTTTCTAACTTTATTCTTAGAATTATAATACTTTAGCTACCCCTTTAAAGAGTAAGGAGGATAATAAGGAGATTAAGGAGGAGAGTAATAATATTAAGGAGGAGGATATTAGCATCTAGTAGATTAAAAAATTTTAAAAGTATTTCTAATAGGCTACTAGTTATCTCTAGGTAACTATTATTAGCCTTTAAGTATTTTTCTTATCTTTTCTTACCTTATTAGAAGCTTTTAAGCTACCTTTAAATTAAGATATCTAGCTAGTATATTTTACTTTTATATAACTACTACCTATCTAGTACTTTTCTCTATATTTATAACTATTATAACTCTAAATTTACTTTATAAGCATATTATAAATTAGTTATAATATTTTATTATAGCTCCTATAAATTATCTAATTTACTATAACTCTTCTATTTAATAAGATACTAATAGTTTTATCTAGAACCTTTATAGGTAACTATATAATCTACTATATAGATATTATTATTATTTTTATTAATTAGAATATCTTATAGGAGTATAGCTAAACTAAAAAAGGGTTTTAACTATATTAGAGTGAAAATATTATAGATTTAATAATTAGTATCTATCTATAATTTATAGGCTTTTCTCCTATTAATTACCTAGTAAACTCTAAATAGGCCTAGGTATTTATTAAAAAGTTTTTAAGAAGGTTACCTTTATTTAATATTTTTTATTAAAAGTAGAATAAGGTTTCCTACTATAAAAATAATAGGGGTTTTTTACTAGTTATAAAACTTACTATAAGTTTTATTAAACTTATATAATAGCTCTATTACTTCTAGTTTCTAGATAAGTAAGTTTTAGATTTTATCTTATATAGCTAGTATAGATATAGAAGTAGTTTATAGTTTAATATTATTAAAACCTAGAAAAATATAGCCTATAAGTAACTTAGTAGGTAACCTCTAGATAGCCTTATAGTAGATATTATTATAGATAAATTAAGCTATTAAGAGCTAATCTATCTAGTTATCTTAGTTAATATTATAAAAAGTATATAAAAAGTGCTTAATATTCTAGTTTTATTACTCTATTTACCTATTAGTTTAGAAATAAAAGGTAGTGCTTAGTTTCCTCCTAATAGCTAGTAGGTAGCAAACCTCTACTTAGAATTTACTTATAAATAGGGATTCTTAGTCTAATATAATAGTTTTTAGAATCTTATAATTAAGAAAAATATATTATATTAATAGTATTACTAACCTATTAGTAGTAAGTAACTCTTAGATAGGTATATATAAGGTATATTTTATAAATTAATTAATAACTATAAGAATACTATTATAAGGCTTATTTTATTTTATAAGAAATAGAGGTAACTTTATAATAAAGTTAATTAATATTTACTTAAAAAGTTAGTTAGATACTAATAGAAGTACTAGATTTCTATATAGTAAATAGTATCTTAGTTTTATTTATTAGTAAGTTATATATATCTTAATATATTCCTTAATATTAGGTTTTTAGGAATTCTAAAAGAACAAATTATAGATTCTTTTAAGGGTCTTAGTAACTTCTAGGTAACTTATAGAGGGTTTATTATAGAATACTCTTAGAATTTCCTTTTAGAGAAAGTAGTTATTAGAAATAAATAAACTAGTACTATAGTATAGCAGATCTAAGTTATTTAGTAACTATTAGGTTTCCTACTATCTCTACTCCTTATTAATATAAAAGAGGTTTTATTATTATATATTCTAGACTTCCTCTTTAAATAAGAGAGTAAGATCTCTCAAAGAAGTAATTACTAGTTATATTAGTAGTTATTTCTAGGTGCCTATTCTTCTAATAGTAGGGGTTAATAAGTTTTTAAATTATTATAAGAAGCTATAGAGAAATAAGTTTTTAGCTTTATTTATCTTAATATTATCTAGGATATAGTTAGATCTTCTTAAAAGAATATTAGCTAGGTTTTAGTAACCTAGCTAGTATTTAATTTTAAAATTAAATATTAATAAGTTTTATAAAAGGTATACTTAGTAGTTATTAAGTATTTTTTTATTAGCTAGATAGTAATAATCTAGGTAATTAGTAATAAACTAAATATAATACTATAAGTAAAGCAAATAATACTACTACTTTATAGCTATATTATAGATAGCTACTAGTTTAGCCTCTAGGATACTATATTATAGTTTAGCTCTTTAAAGCTTATATAATATAAAAGTAATAGGCCTCTAAATATTATTTTCTAGTTAGCTTAATATTACTCCTATTATAAAGTCTAATATATCTATTTTAACTTAAATCTAAAGAGTAGAGTTAAAATATTATAAAATAGGGGCTTTTATAAATAATATTTATAGTTTATAAAAGGTAACTAGTACCTTATAGGTTATAACTAGCTAACCCTTTATAGTATTTATAAGTTAACTAGTAAGGGAGCTATAGACTTTTAAATAATTCTTAATAAATCTTCTATAAAATCCTATAAAACCTAGAAATTATTAAATCTCTTAGATATTAGTAGGTATTAACTACTTAGTTATTACTTAAACTCTATCTTATTCTATAGTAATACTTTTAGATAATACTATAAACTCTAAGAAATTAATCTCTTTCTTATAAAACTTATATTTTTCTAGATTAGTATAAAGGCTATTTGCTTCTAACTAGGTAAGTATCTGCTTTATAGTATCTATATAAGAATTTATATTATTAGTAAAAATCAGGATATTATCTAAATATATAATATAAATAATATTAATAAGTTCTAAAAATACTTTATTAATAAATATCTAGAAGGTTATAGGTATATTAATAAGGCTAAATAGTATAATATAGTATTTATAGTATCTATAATAAGTATAAAAAGCTATCTTCTATTTATTACCCTCTCTAATTCTCACCTAGTAGTAAGTATCTTTAAAGTTAAACTTAGTAAAATATATTATTAATAATAGTTAGTCTAAGATCTTATTAATTAGTAGAAGAGGGGCTTAGTTCTTAATAGTTATCTAGTTAAGTTTCTAGTAGTTAATATATAGCTATAATTTTCCCCCTTTCTTAGAAATAAAGAGAATTAGAGCCCCTACTAAGCTTATTAATAGGTAGATCTAGCACTTTTAGAGAGCCTTTTTAATATATTTTCTTAATTCCTCTAACTCCTTCTTAGCTAATAGATAAATAGATCTAAATAGGGGTTCTATTCTAGGTTCTAGGTTAATAAAATAGGTTCTAGTAGTATTAAAGTTTAGTATAGTTTCTATTAGGTTAATATTAAATACTTTTATAAAATTATAGTATTCTAGGAAGATCTTATTTCTTAGATCTTTAGGAGTAGCTCCTAGTTAATCTTTACTAGTTATTTCTAGTTAGATATTAGATAGGTTTATTTCTAATATTTTTTAGGATATTATAATAAGTATTACTTTTACTTTATTTTATACTTACCTTAATTTCTTTATTATAGTAATAAGATAAATACTCTTTTTAGTTAGAGAAAAGGTCTAGCCTAACTCTTTCTAATTAAGGTTAGGTTTCTCTATAAGGTACTAGAGTAGTTTTAGAATAGTATTATAGCTATCTCTCTCACTAACCCTAAAATTATATAATACTATTTATTATATATCTACTATATTACTTATATAGGTTACTAATTTATATATATTATAATTAGAACCTTTTAAATCCTATATTTTCTTAAGAAGTAGTAGCCTAGTAGGTTCTAGTTAGGTTATAGATATTAGTTTCTAATTAATAATATTCTTATTAGCTTTACTATTAATAAGTATAATTTCTATTTTCTAGCTATCTATAACCTAAACTTATATAATTACTTTAATATAAAGTGGCTATACTATATTCTATTAGATTATATAGGTAGTTACCTAGTTATTATCTAGTAGTTATTTGCTTAGACAGGGTCTTCCTTTATATTAGAAGTAGCTATATTTCTTATAATATAGATATCTTAGTAAGATATACCCTTTCTTACTATAGCTATAGTAAATAGTTTCTTTTTTATAATTTAAAGGGGTTTTTCTAGGTTATTCTAGGTAGTCTCTAGTTAGGTTCTAGTCTAATTTGCTTTAGTTCCCTTAAATAGTATTATTTAAATTCCTAGTATAGTAATTCTAAGTTATATTCTAGGCTTTCTATTATTATATTCTAGAGTTAGATATCTAGTTTCTTACTAGTACCTTATAGGATTAAAAGTTAATTATAAGTTTAGTATTTCTTACTCTAATATTAAGATTAAGTTAAGAGAATAGTAGTCTATTTACTATTATATAGTATTAAAGTTTTAGGTCTAGCTATACTACTATATTAGCTACTTAGATCTTTTCTAGTTATTAGTATAAACTTTCTGCTTTAATTTCCTTATAATAGTTAATAAAGCTTTAATAGAACTATTCTAGATACTAGTAAGCTTATTTAAGCTAGATTTATATATTAAGAGTTTAAGATTTCTTATTAGCTATACTATAAGCTAGCTAGTTCTTTATAGCTACCTATATAATATTTTTTATCTTATTTTTATATTTTATTAAGAGATATAAAGTCTATTATTTAGCTACTAAGCTTTCTAGATATTTAGTAATATATAGTATCTATTTTATATTAGTAGTGATTTTATCTATAAAAAAGTATATATTAAGGTTAAATATAAACTAATTATAATTAGTCTAAGTATCTCTCTTATATTTAAGGGAAGGGAGATATTTTTCTTAAAGCTCTAATTAGTGCTTTTTTAATTTAGAGCTGCTAATAACTATCTAATAGATAGTAGTAGAATTTACTAAAACTAAAGATTAGCTAGCTTTTAAGGCTTCTAGATATTCTTATTTATATTTTAATTAGGTTTTCTTTTCCTTCTTTTTAATAAGTTAATCTAGTTTAATCTCTATTAGCTAGTTAACTAGTAGATTACTAATACTCTGCTTATTATTCTACTTAGAAGGTATTTTATTTTATAGTATCTTATTCTAAGTTTAACTATTTAGAAGGTTCTAACCTATAAGAGAGCTTCTAGGTAGTAGGTTTAACTTTCTAGGAAACCTTTAAGTAAGTATTATTATTATATATTATACTGCTTTAATAGTTTATATTTCTATTAATATAGGTAGAGAAAAAAATATATTATAAGTATATAGTATAGAGTAAGGAAGTTAGTATAGATAGGTATAACTAAGGTTAAATATTCTTCTCTAGCCTCCTAGAATCTAAGAGTGGGGGCTAGAGCCTATTTAAAGAGCCCCTAGTAGGTATCTAGTACCTCTCTACTATTAGAGTTATCTTTTAGACTACTCTAACTAGCCTGCTAAGCCTCCTTACTAAGCCTTAATTCCTTGTTCTAACTATAACCTTATCCTAGCTTGTGATAGGGTGTTACTGTTGAGTCGTCCGCTATCTCACCTATGAGGCGTCAAGCTGTCCGGTGGAAAAATTCAGAGGCTGGCGATCGCGCGAGTTTTCTTGAAAGACCCGCCGATTCTTATTTTGGACGAGGCCACCAGTGCAGTTAACATAAAGACCGAGGCGGGCATTCAAGGCGCCTTGGATGTTTTGAAAAGTGGAAGAACAACCTTTGTCATTGCGTATAGGTTGTCGACTGTTGTCAACGCAGACAAGATCATGGTTGTCCACGAGGGACGAATAGTCGAGAGTGGGACGCATGAAGGGAGATACAAGGACCCGTGGACAAGACAAATAGGCGGTGCATCGGAAAGTAAATCGACATAGACGGAGTTCTTGATATTGCTTTGCAAATCAATTTTTTTGTTATCTTTTACACCATAGCCCTGCTAAATTCTGTTCAAGCTTTAGGTCGTTCGGCTCCGTAGTGCAAAACATCTTATGGACTACACATCCCTTTCTGGCAATGATCTTGCTACGCTTTGAGACCCATTTTACTTGTATCGTATCCGTTTGCTTCAAGGTATTTCTTGAATCGCACATCCTCATCCTCAAGATGCTTGGGTGCCTTCGAGGGGTCAGCGCTGCCAACATCAAGACACTTTCGAGCGAAGCGACAGGGGACTTACGTCAGGAATCAAGAACCACACGCAAAGAGTGCCGATGACAGAGATGCCACTTCCGATGAGGAAGATGGCCTGCTGTCCTTTCAGACGGTCATCAAAGCTGGCAAGAGCTTCACTCAAGGCCGTAGTGCCAACAGCAGCACCAGCCTTACCGACAGCAGCGGCGAACCCAAGGAAGTGGCCTCGAAGAGGGGTCGGGAAAGACTCGCTGGAAACGAGAAAATTGCAGTCCCCAGGTCCCACGGATAGGAAAGTCTGGAAGAGACCGTACAGAGTGACGAACAAGGGGAAAACGTTGTTGAGCTGAATCATGGAGCCACCGATGGCGAAACCAAAGACGCATACGATAGCCCAGCCGAGGGCGTACGTCTGGCGGCGGCCGATGCGGTCCATCAACAGCGCTCCGACGAAGGCACCCGGAAGAGCGAACGCGTTGATCAACGTCGACCAGCCGATTGACTGGATCATGGTCTGCTGGGACGAGAAACCGGCGACGAGAGTGGGGGCGAGCAGATTGAACGGGTAGACAACGGCGTCGTAGAGGAACCAGGCGCTGCAGCAACCGAGAAGGGGCTTCCAGTAGAACTTGAGAGCGAGCTTGTAAGGAACGTTCTGCTGGATAGCGTGCTTCTGGTACTGCTGCGAGTCGACGAGTCTCAGGCGGAAGAAGAAGATGATCAAAGGTAGCTGGCCTCAAGTCAGCGCGTGTACACTTGATGTGGAGTCCGGAGTCCGGGGCGAAGCTCACGAAGATTCCGATACCGAAACAAATTCTCCAAATGCCGTCACTCGCTTGGCCATTGTAGGCGGCAATAACGATCAGAGAGACGATACTGGAGCCGACGAAACCAGAGATGATGGCTGCGTTCGTGGAGACGGCAACGAGCATTCCACGACGTTTACGCATTTCCTCTGTGCTGTCGGCGCACTCAAGAGCCTGGGACGTGCAAACGGCGTATTCGCCGCCTGAAGGAAGTGAGTTGGTGAGGGATGAAGAGATGAAGAGAATGCCTCTGGAAACCACTTACCCGCACCCACACCTGCGACGCCGCGTCCTATGACCATCATCCAGAACATACCCTCGACGGTAGTTCCGTGAGCAGCAGTCGCAATCACGATACCCTCAAATCCTTAGCACTTGATCATTTTCACAGGTTTTTTTTCCCCCCGACTCACCAAGACCAAGAACAAAGTGGTGAGAATGATGCCGACTTTCCTACCAAACCTGTCGATGCAAAGACCGAAGATGAGCATACCAAAGATATCGCCGATGAGAATTGAGTTAGACAGCCTAGTCTTGACTTCGTTGGTCATTTGTTTGGGATACCTGCAGAGAAAATATCAGCTCCCAAAGCCTTCAGCAAGATGAACTCCAGTCGGAGTCCCCCTTTCCAAGTCCTCTATGTCACGATACTCACAGCTTTGCCAGAACGGTGTTCATGTAACCAATAATCTGAATGTTATATCCGTCGGAAAATAAAGCCACGCCTTGAACCAAGACATCAAGCTTGCCTGCTGTTCTTGTCGGGGTCTCCTCCTGAGACGAAGCATCGTCGCGCGATGCAACGACGACTCCGACGTCCTTCTGCATCGCATCGTTGGCTGCATCGAATCCAGCTTCGGAGGGTGTCATTGTTTCCATGCTGTCTGATGCGATTACGGAAAGTCGTGGCCGTAACCAATAGATCTCAAGATCAAATGTCTAGATGGCAAGGCCAGATGAAGCGGCTTTAATAAGTTCACATTATTCGGCATGTGGAACCCCTCATGGCACCGACCGCTTGGTACGCATGGGTTTAGAAGCCTTCCCATGTTGACCTTGAAGTTCTATCGGCGCCTAGCGCATGATGACCACCTTCTACCTCCACCTGTTTGCGAGTCTAGGCACGTCGTCGCGCGAACTAGATTTCCGAAATGTTTTTGAGCGGCACGATTGACCACTCGATTGATGATGCACAGCACGTGCTGCAGGAAACCCGTCGTGAGATTCGAGAACTTGAGGTCAGGTCTAACGGAACATGGCCGAAGTCTACGAAAGGCCGAGAGAAGGATCGGGGAGGACTTCGATATGTATTGTAACCCTGGCCATGAAGGCTTTGACCACTAATGTACATCCTAGAAACAAGCTTCCTCTAGGCTGTTTAGAACTTTCAATTGGATGTGTTTTCAATACTGTCGGGGGGTGTGTGCCTTCGGAGGAAATCCGTCGGGTATCGGCCCCCAACGGCACACCCACGTGGTGAATTGCGGACTTGTCAGACGTCAATCGGCGTCGGGTTCCGCTGCCGTGTCCACTTGTTGGTTAGACCCGGGCCCTGCCAGTCTGTCGAAATCAGTCCTCCAATGGATATAATGCAAGTTATGCAACTCAATTCGTCTTCAACATGAAAATTGGAATGAATGAAAAACTCTGGGCCACTTGGACCCGATCGGCTCGGGAAAACCGCATGAGAAGCGCAAGTCAGCCGATTGGCCCCTCTTCCAAGATATTCGTAGCTGGACCTTGATCACTGAGCCGCAGACTGACGTGCGACACGTGCCGACCTCTTTGGCGAGATGCTCATCGGTATCGCTCATTGAGGATCCCCAGCTCCGGTAAGGGGATCCCGACTCCAACGCCACGAATCGGGTTACGATTTCACATCAGTAAAGGCTGATAACCTGGTGACTTTGGGCTTTTCTCTTTCTCTAACTCTTGCTGGCCGAAATGCTCGTGGTAAACCTGACCGAATGTAACAGAATCCCGCGCCAATAAGCACAATCAAACGTTCATGAAGCTCTTCCAGGCATCACAAGGTTAACGCAATGATTGCCTTGGGGGTCCTGGATGCCGTTTCTGCTGTGACGACCCTCATTCTCAGAGTTACCGCAGTTCTCTTTACGAGATTCGTGGGTGCACCGGCAAATTCCAGACTTGGAACCATCACTGACATCAAGAATAGCACCCTCTTGGACGGAAATACCTCAACCAGATATACGGCAATGCAGCTGTTTATTTTCTATGTGTCCTTGCGAAGGCTTTTCTGGCAAGACCACGGGCGAGCTCGAAGCGTCGGCGCCTGAGATCGCTGTTACTCCTCGGCTGGATCGACTCTAGACAACCCATCGCAAGTCTGATCACCATGCTACTGAATCTCATGTCTTTGGGGGCGGTCTTGGACTTTCTTTACCGGGGTCACTTTTGGCACCAGAGCCGCGAACTGTCATTCGCCCGCGTAGGTTATGTTGACGGCACCTCTGCGCGGATCGTTGCCCGTGCGCCAATCGCGCCTCTTACAAATGTCGAGATAACCTTGAGGACGGGAGATCAAGACACGAGCCCGGTCAAATCGCAAGTCATCTCTGTGGCAGAGTCGAGCGACTTCACGGGCACCTTCTTGCTGAGCGACCTCGAGCCCGATACGATGTACCATTACACGACGAACGCCAGCCATACGGGATCCTTTAGGACGCCTGCTCCTCACCCGAAGCGATGGAGTCTGGTATCAACAAGCTGCATAAAGCCCTTCTATCCGTACAGCCCTACAGATCACGGACTGAGGATTCGAGGCTTGGAGTATCTGGACCAGTATATTTCAACCAAGCCCGTGGACATGATGCTCTTCCTCGGCGACTTCATCTACATCGACTTGCCCATCGCATTGGGCTGGACCCCCGAGCACTACGTCAGTGCATACCGCCAGGTCTATGCATCGCCAAGCTGGACGCCTGCGCTACGTTCCCTGCCATGGCTCCATCTCTACGATGATCATGAAATCATCAACGACTGGGCCGCCAACGAGACAGGGCTCTATCAATCCGCGATGCAGCCTTTCTGGGCGTACCAGGGGCACGCCAACCCCTCTTCTCAGTACGGTCCGGGCAGAACTCACTACGTCTTCAATCGTGGGGATATCTCGTTCTTCGTCCTGGACACCCGACGATACCGATCGGCCGAGAGCATGGAAGACGGACCCAAGAAAACGATGCTTGGGTCTGCCCAGATCGCGGACCTCCGATCATGGCTGTCTCACGAGAAGGCTTGGAAAGTGGTCGTGAGCAGCGTGCCCTTCACCCGAAATTGGAGGGGGCCCGATTCGGCCGACAGCTGGTCCGGGTACCTCTGGGAGAGACAGCAAGTCTTGGACATGATGAGAGACACGGACGGAGTTGTCATCTTGAGTGGGGTGAGTCAAGATCGGATGCCACGCTCGGCCGAAAACTGCAGTGGAGTTGGCGGTTCCTTATTGCGATTGTCGAGATTAACATTGCTTTTAGGACCGCCACGAGCACGCCACGACCATTTTCCCACCTGGCGACAAGGGCGGGAAGTCGATCATAGAGTTTTCCACCTCCCCTCTGAACCAGTTCTACGAACCATTCTCTCGGTATCATAGGCAGATCGAGGACACGGACGTTTCTGTGCATTCGCATCCCTGGGGCAGTTCCAAATTCGGCGTGGTCTCTTTCGACACTGCGGAAGAGGATCGCTTACGGGTGGACTATGATCTTGTCGTGGAGGGGCAGAAGACATGGAACTACACGTGGACGTACCGGCGGTAAACATCACTCGCCGACGAGCGATTTAGATCAATAAAGCAAGGGACGCACGCAAGCGGTGACATCGCGGAGGAAAACTTAGCTGCAGGTGTGAAATTGAACTGTTTTTCGCGAGCCCTCCCTCCCAAGCACGTATCTGTCACGCATCGTGGACCAGTCCGGCCAGGTTCCCTTTCCCAAGCCTCCCTCCCATATTCCTTTTCCTAGTCTCCCGTCATCTCAAATCCCATAACGCCGTTCTCAAATTTCCGAACGACTATCCCTAGGACTCCTGCTGCTGTTCCCTAGATGGCATGTCGAGTGCATGCAAGAATTGAAGAATGAAGTGTGTGTGAGTATGTGTGTGTAGGTCGGTTTCCCGCTAGCTTGGCCGCGCCACCGGTGTGTGTGTTTGGGTTCGATGGCGGAGCAGCGAGAGCTATTCCTGGTCTTCTTTGATGTTGCGAGCTATCAAGCGGTGCCAGTGTTGGACACGATCGTAGGGTGAGGCGAGGTTCTTAGACGACGGGTTGAAGAACATCGGCCTCGGGAGCGGGCTCCACCTCGTCACGGCGACCAAGGTTGCCGTGTACGCCGGCTCTGGCGTTCAGATTGTACTCGTGGCGAATGATGTTGTTCAACGGTGTGACGGCAGCCTGCGAGACTCCGAAGAGTGCGGCGGCAATGGCATAAGCGAGCGTTGCCTTCATTTTGAGTGAGCGGTCTGCGCTGGTTTTCGATTTCGATTTCGATTCCGCTTTGCGATGGATAAAAGAATGGCTTTTGGTCGAGGTCAACTCGAGAGGGGCGGCAAGAAGGACTGAAAAGCACCGAACCGGTTTGTCTTTCCACACACTGAAGCTTGAGGGTTAACGAACACGACACGCTGTCAAAAGAGATGGAGGGCAGAGAGGGGGGTTTATTAAGTACTTCGTAACCTTTAGACGGGGTTATTAAGTACGAGACGGCGGCAGATAGTATACTGAAGTAGATGAGATGTTAATGGCTGTTAATCAATGATCAAACCTTGATCGTCTCTGGGGTGGAGCCAATGGCCGTGAGAGATTCGGATCTTCGCACGCACCCCATGAGGGAAGGTGGTAAAAGAGATCAGCCAAAAATGACTCGCTTATTAGTGTACTTGGAGAGTGCTTGTTTGGCTGTTCCGTTCCGCGGGCACAGCGAGCCCAGCGGCAGAGCAGAGCCAACAGCCCTACAATGAATGTTTCCCAGGGATGGCGTGACTTTGCTTATTTAGCTCAAGATTGGGGTGCGGTTTCATCTATGTTGAGATACTATGTATACGTTGCAGGGGTATGGATCACCTGCTTGGCTCAGGCGATGTGACACAGTCTTGTAACCCATCCGTTCTCTGCAGAGGCTTCGGCTGAACGACTTTGCAGGATACTACGAAAGGGCTATAGGCGGACACCGGATCACCCGAAAGTTGCCCAGCCCCGAACTGGTGCTTTTCTTGTCCGGGAACCCCTCCGGCTGACCAGACGGAGCAAACGGCCACGGGCGGCGGAGGCGGGGATGGATATGACAGGGCGCCGGGGGGTTGCATGAACTCAATGCGCGCAGCTGACTTATCAGAACTCAATTGCAAACAAAAACTCGGTTAGTCCGCACTTAATTATATAACTGATTAATAGGATATTGCGGTAAAGTTGTTGCGCGGCTTCAGCCACAGGCACATGTTTAACATTTCTCATCGGGTAGTATTCGTCTCGACGCGGGCGCCCTTTGCCTCAAAAGAGGACGTCCCGGCGATTAAATATCACCACCACCACCACCAGAGGGCAAAGAAGCGAGCGGGAGGGAAGACGTGGAGCGGCCGGCCCCTCTCTCTCTCTCCCGCACCCGAAGAACCATCACGTCACTGACTAACCTCACAACCCTTTATCCACCCCAACATCAGCTGGACGGATGCCGGGAACAGTCTTGACAACTCGTGCAGTTCAGCACATTTCGAGACGGAAAATCCCATCATCTGAAGATGAGTCGCTCGCCGACGAATGACTTAGAGCGCTCTGACTCTGTGTTGCTGGGTCGGTATTGGTATCGTATCCGTTTTTCGAGGCTCATCGAATCCGCCCTTTCTGTTATTTCCTTGAGCTTTACAGAGCCGCCGAAACTTCGGCACTACATCATAGAGAAGCTGGATCAATGCGGTTGAATTTTTTCGCTGATATTTTCCGGCGAAGGGTGCCCCAAATTAGGAAGTTTTCTAAATCGAGCAGAATACTTTCTAGTTGTCAACTTCTAGAACGGCTCTTGGACCGCCGTCTAGTTTCTCGGATACTTTTGCCGAGCCGATCCCTTAATCATGAAATTGTAATGACTTCGAAGTGACTTGGGATGACGGAGGCATATTTAATTGGTTCGCTCTCCTGCCCAAAATCTGCTCTGAATTCCTCCTCACATGGCCAAGTGTCAGCCCTTTAATTTCTTCTATTTTTACCATAATTCCTCCGTGTAATCATCAATCATGACTTCGGTTCTTCAAATGAACAGCGCCGGAAGCGCAAAGACTGCGGCTGCAGACGGCGAGAAGAGCAGCTACCTTGCAATGGTTGGCGATGCCAATGCCGAGGTGGCGCGCCTTCAAGTGCAACACTGCTGGATACAAATGTGTCTGAAAGACAGAATTGCCTTTGCGCCGGTTGACTTGAAGAAAGAAGGGTTGAAGGTCCTTGAGATGGGTTGCGCCGATGGTACGCGATTCGATTCCCGTGCCTCCGTTGTACTCAACGAGGCCTTGAGAAACAAGTCCCACCGTCTGCCGAATTGGTTGGCGCAGATGTTTCGACTGTTTTCATGCCCACGTCAGCTCAGGGCAATATCCGCTACGTAACCCAGGACGCCTGCGATCCACCAGCAGACGACCTCAAGGGGAAGTTTGACATGACCCATGTTCGCAACGTACTTCACAGCACCAAAAAGTCTGGAATCGACAAGGCCGTGGCCAATCTGGCCGGTGAGATTCCACCACCATGCATGCCCCGCGGTTCAATCGCTGACATCGAATTGGTAGACACGCTGGCTCCGGGCGGCTGGGCTGGCTGCAGGCAATGGAGTTGGACGTTTCTCCCGAGCATCCTGACCAGCCCCAGGCTCTCAAGGACGTCATCGGAATCATTGGCAACATGATGGAGAGGGCGGGTATGGATCGCTGTTACCAGCAGAAACTTCCCGATGCCTTCAAGAAGGCCGGATTGCAGAACCTGACGATGGAAAATGTCAATTATGGCATCGGAAGAGTCCATTCCAACGAGGAGGATATGAGGCGATCCACCGAGCCTTTCATGCGGACAATACCGCTCGTTACTGGGCAAGCTAAAGGTAAGCCGCGCTGGATGCTCAGAGATGACCTTTGCTAACCTGTACTCGGCAGCGATGTGCCCTGAGATACCGTCATCATTTTTCGAAGGCCTGCAGGACGGGTATGTCAAGGATATGGGAGGTTTCTTCCCAGCTTTCATTGTCTACGGTCAGAAGCCCAACGCGTAGCTGTGTTGCTGCATGCATTCAAACCGGCTGCGAAACAACAAACATTCAACGTATACAACGCACCAAATCATCTAGGCAACGTTCTATAAGCTGTGCGCCTAATACTGACAAAATGCCCGTGAGAAACCAGTAGATCACTGACTGTCTTATGATTTCCAGCAATTCCACAGGGTCGAACTGTTGATGTTCTTCCTTCTGTTCCGTTCTCTTTCTAGCAGGCTACGGGAGGCGCAAACTCATAGCATGTGGAACTATAGCAGCACCACGCCGAGCCATCCCGACAAACCGTGTACTCAGGTTGGCATCCGGCGGCTTGGCGGTTCTGGATGAAATCCGGGGCGGCAAACGCAGATGTGGCAACCGCCAATATGAGAAGGACGTTCAACTTCGTCATCGTGGTTCTTTTGAATATTAGGTTTCAGGCTTTAAAAAGGGAAAGAAAATGTCTCACATCGCAGATACAGAACGGCAAGGTGGTTTCAGTCTTTTCGTGCTGCTATGGGGGCCTTGGGGACGGGAGGTTCTTAAAGACGAGAACTGAGGCGCCCGTGGGAGAAAATCAAGCTGTGCGGTAGATGCCTGTAAAGTGTTGACAACGAGGAAGTGCGGAAACTTATAGTTAATTCAGCGGAACATAATGGACTGCGTTGGCAAGCTGCTGAGCTAGGCAGTCCGAGAAAGCCTTCCTCTTCTAGGCAGGTGATGGTGAAGGATGAGACGATTACTCTTGGCAACTGCACATGGCTGGGATAGTTTGTGTGACAACGCGCACTGCCCGAATCCTTCAAGTCAAGCTCGTTTAGGGCAGATTAATCTAATCACATATAGCTTAACTCAAAGCGGTAGGTCGCGGAATATGTGATGAGACCTTTCGTGGCTGGTGTGTCTCATGACGTAGATTAACAGCCAATATTCGCTGCTAGAGGTCAGCTTCCATGTCTGGTCATACCAGAAGACAATGTGTCTTGGCATATCCAATTGAAAAGTTTCTGTCGTATAAGTTACTCGATCCGAAACTCATGGGGGTCGAGGTTCATGGAGAAGGCGGACATCCATACACTGTCTACCTATCTCCCCCGTAGGTGTCTAATCTCTCGCACTTATACTCCACCCTCTTCTCCTCGTCTCTTTAATGGAGGTCGTCTAAGTATTCTTGAAAATCTTTCCACAGCTCTATAACGGCCTGCGAATGGTCATCCTTTGCCATGATCCTCCCCCCGCTATCCTTGTCTGCGTCATACTCAGTAAGTGCAACAGCTATTTGAAATGGCGTAAAAGCCTATCGTCAGCGCGAATTATTATGCAGTGATGCAAAGCGTACTTAGCGTTTCATATTTCTCCTCCATTCCACTTGATTCCATGGTTCTTCGTCGGCTCGATGTACTCTCGGGCGTCAATGGTCCGTCGGACTGTTCCTACGGTCTCCTTTGCCAACTTCTAGATAAAGGTTTGTCACAATTTCTGTCGCTCCTCGTTGGTGAAGTCGGGGTCCTAAGGCTAAACATGAATACGTGAGATGAACGCCTCGTTGAATGACCCCGCTCGAATCGTGGTGAGAAAAAGCATACCTTTGTAGAACTCAAGAGCTATTAAATACCCTTAAAGGAAGTTAGCAAGTCCGTCTGTCTAATATGAACTCCTTCTCGAGTTTCTTACCCACGACTAGACTCTTGCTGGTCAGACCGAAACTCGTTCGGCGCTCCATAAAAATATCGGCTTCGTTGATTAACCAGACCGCACGCCCGTTGATGGCTCTTTTGAAGCTTGCGGTGGGAATATACTCTATATCTCATTGACATAGTTTAGCACAATAACTTTACACTAGTACTAACGAGCTCTTTCTTACCAGCAGTGTAAGCTTTTACTACATCAGATTTTCCATGTAATAAAAATTCCAGACCGCCCCTTCATTTCACGAATAAAGTCTGCGAATCACTTTTGGAAAGCTCTCTAAGAGCGTGGGGTTTTGAGACGGCTTTCGCCCATGACCAAGTGACTGGGCATATTATCATCAAAACCAGGTTTGGAAAGGTTCCGGAAATTAAAGCGTTCTGCGGCGTTAAAAGCTGAAGTCATTACTATCAAAGATGAAGACCTTATGCACTTACACCAGCTCCGGGTTCTGATCATGTACGCAATTGTCGACGTGGGCGGTAAAAAAGGTTCTGGTGGTCGCTTAAGGTAATGCTATTTTTGACACAGACCTTGGGCGTATTGTGCCTGGCCAGGTTTAAGTACCATCGACGGGCTTCACTGGCTAAATGATTGAAGTACTGAACTTATGTCCTGAATTTTCTAAGCATTCTACGCTATGGTAATTGGATTGTTCCGTTATTCACTATAGAGAGATCTGTTGTTTTGCGAGATGAGCTTTCTCGAACTGAAATAATTAGCATGGATGTGAGGAAGGCAACATACGTCGGCGTCGAATGGATAAAGGTGAATCCGATGGAAATTAAGGACTTCAAATATAATTCCTCTAATAATTATTATGTTGGATTTCACCTCTTGACTTCTACCTATTACCTCGCCTACAGAGAACCCATCTGTGATACAGCCATAGCGTACTCGCCATCCACCCCTGGCTCCCAATCGTATCACAAGTCGACTGCAGTTGGCTCCTATTTACCTCGGCAACTTTCCACTTGGCATTATACTCCATATTTACGTACTTCTCCGTTGGAACTTGGGGCTGTAGTTGATGTTGTGCAGCCAATAACGTTATGTCGTTGGAAGCAACAGTGTCGTTGAGATGCAGGGGGAACACGGCGGTGGGGATGATCCCGGTAAAGAGGGGTATATAATGGTCTTCCCATCACGATTCGGATTTCATTTCTCCTCTTCTTTATCCTCTTCTTGGCTTACACTTTTGCTTTCTTTTGAAAAGAACTCTCTATCAATCCATTCATTGAAACTCGAGGTTTTCAGTTGGTCGTCGAAACATGAATGCCCACCCTCTCTGATCATGGCCAATCAACAGCATTCTCAGCTTGGTCCTGGACCAGTCGCCCAGTCTGATGGCCAACATCAAGACCCCGCTGTGAATATTCTCGAAGCCGAAGAAGCCACAGATGAGAGTGACAGGTCTTCACTCGGCGGGCTGTCTGCGGATGAATCCCAAGCTTCTCTACGCTCAAGTATACTGGACTATCGTCGAGAGAATGGCCGAACGTACCACACGATGAGCGATGGAAAATATCTGTTGCCAAACGACGAATCGGAGCAGGAGCGACTGGACATTCTGAACCACATGTGGACTCTAGTGTGGGATGGGAAGTTCTGTCTATGCCCCAAGAACGACGGCGCCAAAAGAGTCCTCGACATTGGGACTGGTACAGGAATCTGGGCTATGGATTATGCCGACGCTCATCCCGAGGCACATGTCATTGGCGCGGATCTTAGTCCCATACAACCGACATACGTTCCAGTTAACTGTGTCTTTGAGCTCGATGACCTTGAGAAGGAGTGGACATGGAACAAGCCTTTCGACTTCATTTTTGCTCGCAATATGCTTGGCTCCTTCGCCGATTGGGAGGGTGTGGTTGAGCAAGCTTATAATAACCTTGAGCCTGGTGGTTACTTCGAAATCCACGATACGATGCATCCAATTCGTTGCGACGACGGTACCATCACAGACGATACGCCAGTTGCAAAATGGTCACAACTTATCCTTGAAGCAGCCGACAAGATCGGAAGGTCTGTTACTATTGGGCCCCAACTTCCTAACCTCCTTCGCGAGGCGGGCTTTGAGGAGGTGACAGTGACGAAGTTCAAAGCCCCGATGTCAACTTGGCCAAAGGATGCCAAATGGAAAGAGGTCGGCTACTGGGTTCAAGCCTCACTCCTTGGTGGACTGGAAGGTTTGACACTTGCGGGTTTTACCCGTGTACTGGACTGGAGTCGTGCCGAGACGCTGGTATTCTGTGCTCAAGTCAGAGCAGACTTGAAGAACATGGACCTTCATGGATACTGGGACGGAATCTCAGTTTACGGGCGCAAACCGTTTCCTAAAGAGCCTAGCTCGTAGAGTAGAGAGTATAAGGTTGTTTCTACCGCAAATCTCTTCTCAGTGCAATTAAGTCTTAATTAACGCTTAACACATGGATTCTTCTCATTTATAACAGCCTTTCTATGCCGAGTGTCTGAATTCCGCTCAGAACAATATTATGGGAAGGATGGCTCAGAAGCCTGGGTAATAGAAATATCACAAGATGAGCATCACGGAGAATCACTCATATAACTTTAACGAGTATCGAACAGAATACGGGAATGCTCTCTGGCTTCACGGGGCTCTGATCGCCAACCGGAAAATTGGGACCCGTCACAAAACACGAAGTCATGGGCATTGAAACCGCGCGTGCCTCGAAAAGATACAAAAAGGGCTGCGTCGAAGCATGCTGCATTCATCTCCTGAAACATAAGACAGGCTGTCAGCGACAACTAGGCCTGGACCTCTGCGAATCTTCGTTTCTTACCATTAAGGATCACCATGAACACGACTTAAGTAGGTCATGAGAATCTGTTCTAGGGCTTGTACCAGACTCTTTGAGATAATCAAAGACACAGGGGACCTATTAGAGGTGGGCCAAGCTGGGTTCAGAACAGTAAGTTTTACCTTCTATTGTTAGCGAGATGCGTAGGATTTTGCGCCCAAGCATTTCTGTGAGATGTCCGGTCAAGCCATTTTTGAAGACATTAGTGAGGGGTAATTCACTCTCTCACGATCAGCGGTCAAGTTCACCCCGGGCCTGTTTTCCGAGTAGAGCCTAGCGGCACAAGGGGAACTGATCAGCCCATAGACTGCATGCTACAACAGCAATATTCACTGCAGGCCTAGGTGGGTTCAGTAAGCACGATGTAACATCATGACAGCTGTGCAACTTCGAGGTTCTTACCCCGATTCATCGCTCGAACTTCCGCCCTTCAACTCACCTCGGCCGCCATGAAACGACTCCTTGCCATTGTATGCGTCTTTGCGGCTCTCCTTAGTCCCATTTCCGCATCTTCAATCTACCAAAAGAAGACTCAACTGACGGTAAATACCACAAATGGACCCATCACCGGTCACCCAGCATCAAACACCCCGAGTGTGATTGAATACTTGGGCATCCCATACGCGAAACCTCCCATCGGCGCCCTCCGCTTTGCACCACCTGAGAGATTCACAAGCAATGGCTCTTACGTAGCATCCAGCTTCGGCTTCGATTGTCCGCTCACACCGTCCCGCCGGGTGGACTATCCCGACATGACG
This sequence comes from Colletotrichum neosansevieriae, assembly GCA_036785495.1. Taxonomy (NCBI): domain Eukaryota; kingdom Fungi; phylum Ascomycota; class Sordariomycetes; order Glomerellales; family Glomerellaceae; genus Colletotrichum; species Colletotrichum neosansevieriae. Next base: position 429,158 of record JAVHLV010000009.1, read on the forward strand.
CCCCAAGCGCAGCGAATCATTGGCTACTTCGCTTCAGGCGCAGGAACACCTCAGAGTGAAGACTGCTTGACCCTGAACATCTGGTCAAAGCCTTCCACGAACGACGCTGCTGCGAGGAAACCAGTAATCGTCTTCTTCTACGGCGGACGTGAGTAGCCCCGGGGGAGTTCCGACGTCACGTTTTGCCTGTGCTCACGCATGTAATCCCGCAGGCTTCGCAATTGGCAACACTAACAGCCCTTTTTACAACGGCAAGTACTTCTCTGAAGCGCAAGACGTGATCGTAGTGACGGTGAACTACCGCATCAACATCTTTGGTTTCCCCGGAGCTCCAGGGCAACAGCAGAACCTGGGTCTGCGTGATCAGCGAGCTGCGGTGGAATGGGTCCGAGACAATATCGACAGGTTTGGCGGGAACGCGGACAAGATCACTATCGCAGGCCAGTCTTCTGGCGGCGTAGCGGTTGATTACTGGGCTTATGCGTACAGGGAGGATCCGATTGTGAACGGCCTCATTGCCCCCTCAGGCAATGCCTTCAGCTTTCCGCTGAATAATCCAGAGATCCCTGAGCGCAACTGGAACACGGTGGTTGAGGCTCTGAATTGCGCGGATGCGGAGAACGTCATGGCATGCATGCGGGAGACGAAGTGGGAGGATATTAAGGCTGCTGCTGCTGCCGTTAAACCGACATCAAGCAGTAGTGTCCTTCGAGCCATTCCTCCATTCTATCCCGTGGTAGACAATGAGACTGTGTTTCCAGACTACGTGTCTCTCACACAGGCTGGCAACTTCTCTAGGCTGGTGAGTCAAGCCTTCTTGCTTTTTATGATGACGGTGTCTAACACGCATCAGCCCATCCTATTCGGAAACAACGACAACGAGGATGGCTACTATAGAATCCCCGCTTACGGCAACGGTATCGTTCCGACGCCGGAACAAGTAACCTCTTTCCTCCTTGAATCATTCACCTGCCCCAATTCATACCAAGGGAACGCACGGCTGGCGCATGGCGCAGCCGCCTGGGTCTATCGGTACTTTGGCAACTGGGACAACACCCGCCTTTACCCCACCAGTGGCGCTTACCACGGGGTTGACTTGCACATGATCTTTGGGGCGTCGGAGGATGTGAGTGGAATGCCACCATCAAAGCCCCAGAAGGAGACGACAAAGCTCATGCAACGAGCTTGGGCGGCGTTTGCCGGCGACCCTGAGAAGGGACTGAGTGAGGTTATGGGTTGGCCAAGGTTTGATCCAAGCGATGATTCGCTGATACTTCTGGCTTCTGAGAACGAACCAGTCCCAAGGTTCGTGAGGCCAGACGTCTATGATGCGCCATGTTCTACAGTTATCATGGGTGCCCTGGCAACTTCGACGCCTTCGTAGAGGGCACTACTTTCTGACATTTGAGCTTTCCTTGAGAGACGAAGGAGAATCAACATGAAAATACAAGATACATGATACATTCTGCTGCTATGGTCTGCTTTAAAGAACTACAAAAGGCTTTGCTCATCCCAGAACCGACTTTCCTAGTCGGAATGGCACGACTCATTCGTGGATTTGAATTACAATAATGAAATACTGTGAGAAAAGCCCATAATCTGGAGCTCCATTCGGTGTAAGCTGGTTTCACGTGTGTCAAAACTTTGCTGTACTGTGTATTTTCATTACCCTGACGTACACAGCCACCCAAGATTGGCGTGAACAAGGTAGCAGTCGTGATAGGATTTGTGGCAAAACCGGTTGAGTCGAAATTAAGGTTTGTCACCCCGAGCTTCCGTGGTCCACCTCCAATTATCTCCATATCTAAAGGCAATGGAGGAAGGTCCTTCGGAGATATGTCTTAGCACGTTGATATATTGGCGTGTCTTTTGGGCAAGGTCTTTCTTTCCGAGTAAATTCAGCCAAACTACCGAGCAACATCCACCATCACAATCGACATCGATACCAAAGCAAGTAATTTCAGCACACAACCTGTACATTCAAACAATTTACACAATGTTAAACTCAATCGACGACATAAACTACTTTGGAATGGGGCTGCTCTGCGGATGGGCTATTGGAGTCGTCGCTCTCGGATTCCTCGCACGCTGTGCCTTCTCTGCAAGCCGCCGGCCAACCACTGATGTCGAATCACCTTTGTCGGAGCAAAATATCCAAGACCGGGGCTTTGCCGAAGGATTTCACACTTCTCACGAGCCTCCTCTCAACTCAGCAGGCTACGGGCTTCATGTTGGCAAAGGCTTCAGCGTTGAGAGGATGTACGGCGTCGGGCCAGCATCTTTCAGTTCGCGCTAGATTTTGTCCTGGGCGGCTTCCAGTCTGCCAAAGTCACAGTCGTTAGGTTTGCCATAAACTCTCTGGTGAAGCAAACTCATGGTTACAGCACCTTCGACGGTGAAATAATGAGGAAGCTGAGGATCATCGAGAAACGCTTTGCCGGAGGCCTCTTCGTACAATACGAGTCTCTGGTTGCGCAAGTTAAAACAAAAACAGAGAGAAAAAGAAATCTAAGAAAACGGATAAAACGGTTGATGGGCTGGACTGGGGGTCAGGAACTACTCACGAGTCGAGCACGGCCAAATGGTTGAATATTGAAAATGTTTGAATAAGATTTGCGGTCTTAAAGCTTGCCCAACTGATATATGAGTGAATGGTAGCTCTTGAACAGAGCTTCGATCAAGACTTCTGAGCATAATCTTCGGATTGAACCCCGCTCGTTGGTCATTAAAGCCATCACTCTTCGTCCCGTTTGAACACATCCAAATGTAATTGTTACGTATCGAGTCTCGGCGACCGAACGGTATACGAAATCAGTGGAAATCTCAGCTGACGAGCTGGGATGGGGGCTGGATATATGTGATGTCATACAGACCTCACATAAACGTGTTGCAGAACGAAGGGGGGGGGCTATTTATCGACGCCCTTTCCCCCCCCGAAATGGCAGATGCGGAACGACGTGAACACGACCAGCGCAGTTTCAGACTTTCGTTGGGGTCATTGTAAAGTACTTAAGATTATTGAAATACCACCACTTAACCGAGCTTGGAAGATGTCGACCAGCATGGTATCCCGAATCGCAGGCCGATCGGCGCTCCTCCGCACGGCCCCATCGGCTCTCCGACCGGCGGCCCCCGTCGCCGCGCCGCCGTCGCGTTCCTTTACGGCCTCCACCTGCGCGCCGATGGCCGCCAAAAAGCCAAAGGTCATGCTGGAGGACGAAAAGGGATACGGCTTCATCCGCCACAACCCTCGAGATCCCAAGCCCAGAACAAAATCCGTCACCGAGATTCGCGGCCCCTACTACTCCGTGATGGGCAAACGATACCTCCAGGATGTTCTCGAGACGTGAGTTGCGCATGCGTATAAGTAGGGGTGTTTCGCCGACGTCCAGGCTAACGGGCGGTCCGTACCTTAGCATGGGACATTACGTTGACGGACTCAAATTTGCCGGAGGCTCCTTCTCCCTCTTCCCAGAAGACAAGCTGAAGGAACTCATCGACCTCGCCCACCAACACGACGTCTACGTCTCGACCGTGAGTTTTCCATTCATCCACACACGCAGAGTGACTTTTATCAACAACTAACAAACCAACAAAACATCCAGGGCGGCTGGATCGAGCACGTCCTGACCCAGTCCCAACCGCAAGCCGCCGTAGACCGATACCTGGAAACCTGCAAGCGGCTCGGCTTCGACGTGATCGAGCTCTCGACGGGGTTCCTCTCCCTCCCGCCCTCGGACTGGTGCCGTCTCGTCGAGCGCGTGCAAAAGGCCGGCCTGACCCCCAAGCCCGAGATCGGCATCCAGTTCGGGGCCGGCGGCGACACGGCCGCCTCGGACCTCGAGAGCATGGGGTCTCAGTCGGACCCGTCCAAGGTCGTCGACCTCGGCAAGAGGTTCGTCGACATGGGCGTCGAGAGGATCATGATCGAGAGCGAGGGCATCACGGAGAACGTCACGTCGTGGAGGACCGACGTCATCCAGAAGATTCTGCGAGACTTGCCGTTGGAGAAGGTCATGTTCGAGGCGGCGGACCCGGCCGTGTTCAATTGGTATGTGAGAGAGTTCGGGGTCGATGTCAACCTCTTCGTGGACCATTCGCAGATTGTGCAGCTGAGCGGGCTGAGAGCGGGGATCTGGGGGATGGCGGATACCTTTGGGAAGATTACTACTTTCCGATGAACGCGCTCTCTGGTACGGGTAGTCCCCTCTCGATTGGGAAGCTGTAGCGAACGAAGCCTTCGAAATCGATTCCGTTGAGTACCTGTTCCATTGGGACCGCAGGCACAGCATGCTCTTTTCGCACATGGTCATCTCCGTTTGGGGCTGACTCCGCGCCACGGTCCGAGTGGCGATGGCCTCACAAGAGGATTCCCGCGACGAATCCATATGACCAGAACTAACTTTTAGCTCCCGAGCATACGCGGCTTGAGGCTCGTCAAAAAGGAGCGCCGGCAGCCTCTCCCGCGGTGAGGACCCTGAGCGGGACAGGCCTCGTCATCACCAACTCCTTCCCGCGCCATCTTAGCCGGAGCCTTTTCCAACCGGCCTCGAAAACGGGGTCTACAAACCGGCGTAGCAGTAGAAAAAAAGAAAAAGCTGTTCTCGACTTGGAACCTCAAAGATAACCACGGCACCGACTCGGCAGCCCCTATTCGCGTCCAGACCCTTCCATGCCGACCGCGTCCTCAACTGCCCCAGGGACTCCAAACAATCCATATCGGCATTCGAGATATCGCCAAGACAATGCCAACTGCAATACAACAGAAACAGATCCGGGGGGGGGGGGGAGGGGGGATTGACCAGAGGCAAGCGTTTTTCGGTCCGACGCCGATGAACACCCAGACCCAATGTACTTGGCACCAGACACCTTGGCGAGGAGCGCAGAGGTCGATCACGACACCGAACGAATGACGTCCTTCAATAAACCAGACTGGAAGATGGGTCGAATGTAGATAAAACAACCAAGATCGGCCCGCAACGTGGTATCAACGAATCGTAAGGTATTTATACAGAATCCCCGCCAATAGGAAACCGCCAGACAAGCGGCCGGCTCACTTGCGACGACGTCGAAGTGGTCGAGAATACGGACACCCTTCATATGGGAGCAGCAGGCGTAATTAATCACAAACGTCCCCGGACGAAAAAAAAAAAAAAAAACACAAATGGCCAGATTCAGTGAAGATCGTCAGCCCCAGAAGCCCTCGAAGCTTGGCCAAGTCCCTGCCTCTGATGAACAATTAACCAGCCGGGCCCTCTCACACACACTCTCTCTTCCCCCCGCCCGGAACCGTCTGGCTACGCGTATCTAGTGGTTTACCGTGCGAATTCGAAGGTGGGGGCCGCTCGCAGCATTCAGGTGCCAACTTTATTTGAATAGACTCAAGTCATCTTCAGATAGATTGCGACCAGGGGACAGGGGACAGGGGACCACCGCACAGTCTGTGACGGTTGGAGTGAACGCGCAATCGCCCCGCGACATGCGAAGTGGGTTGGTTATCTGAGGTCGGCCAAAGCAAGACCGACGGGATATCCTGGTTAATAACTTAGTTGGTGAATGGACTCGATTGACAATGGCCCCAAGCTGGAAAGCATCTACCGCGAGGAGAATTATTGGATCTCGAACAAAAAAAAGCTGAGTATGGTCGATAGAGTCCTATCATCCGATTGTGGAGTCAACCTCAGACATCAAGAATGACAGTGGTCAAAGTTTGTAAGGTGGGTATATTGATCCCAGTATCAGTAACAGCTTCTCCCATCTACTTCTTGGCAGCTTTTTCTGTAAAGGCCAAAATTACAAAGTTGGCTAGGACCGAAAATGTCCTCCAGCAGGGAGGTGAAAGCGAAAGAAGACCTAGGGATCCAAAAGTCGGAGCCCAAGGCATGTAAAAGAATAATCATAATACGCCGCCCGTTGCCCGTTGCCTATTCCTGAACGCCTAACTGTGCAGTCGAGTACTCACTCATCTTATGTAAGTTCGGCCGTAGTTCATGCCAGTAAATGCAAAGCATTCCCCATGTATCGCTGTCCAACCGCTTTTAACCCATAAGCAACGACAAAATATTCAACGCGAGCCTCAAATCACGAGACCCTTGCCAATGCCCTGCACCGTAAAGCCGAGCTTCTCGAGCTCTGGTCCAGAGACGACGTTACGTCCATCGAGCACGAGACGCGGGCGCTTCATGACTGAAGCAGTCCATTCCCAGTCAATGGGGTCTCCGAGATCCTCGCCCGCGGCATCAAGGCTGCAGCCCTTGCAGTCTTGCGGGCACTCGTTCTCGGGCTTCATACGCTTCAGAGGGTCGACCGGCGTGTGAGAGGCACCGCGAGAGACGAACTTCTCCAGCTCGACAACGTCCATCTCGGACAAGGGCGCTTCCTTGAAGAAGGCGGCAGCCTCCTCTCGCGAAGCCTCGCCGCCGCTCCACATCGAGGAGCGGCGGGCAGTAGCCTGGGCCTTCTTGGGGTAGCGGAAGTGGTACCAGGGGGTGAGGATGCACATGGCGCTCGAGTCCTGAACGGTCTCACGCCATGTAGAGCGGACCTTGACGCGATCGAGCACGGACTGGTCGGTGATGGACTGGCGAACCTCGTCCATGACTTCAACAGGGTCGCAGCCAGGGTCGAAGATGGCGATCTCGCTGGGCATCTCGTGTGCGAGCTCAGCGATGATGTGGACCGCAATGCTGTTGCGGGTGTCGTTGGTGTTCTCCTTGAAGGCGAAACCGAGAATAGCAACCTTCTTGCGTCGGAGGTTACCGTTCAGAGCGCGGTGAACCTTTTGTGCGAAGCGCTCACGTTGGTACTTGTTGATATCAAGGACACCCATCCAGTAGTCGGCAACAGTGTCCAAGTGAAGAGTGCGCGCCATGTAAGTGAGGTTGAGGATATCCTTCTCAAAGCAAGAGCCACCAAAACCAACACCGGCGTGAAGGAATTTCTTTCCCAGGCGAGAGTCGGCACCAATACCCTGGCTGATTTCCGAGACATCCGCGCCGAGCTCCTCGCAGAGGGCGCTGATACTGTTGATGCTGCTAATACGCTGGGCAAGCATGGCGTTGGCGACAAGCTTGGTCAACTCACTGGACCAAGTGTTGACGGTCAAGATCTTGGCCTCCGGAACCCACGCGGCGTAAACGCTCTTGAGAGCATTGGCGGCGCGAACACCGGCAGTGGTGGTAGAGCTGCCAATGAGGATACGATCGGGGTGCATGAGGTCGCGAACGGCGGTTCCCTCGGCAAGGAACTCCGGGTTGGAGACGATCTCGAACTCGGAGTCGGGTTGGTACTGGGCCATCTATTCCGGAATTAGCATCTCATTCAAATGACCATGCTGTCTTGTGTTTCTGCGGCTCTGCATCAAACCTGACGTGTGGAGGCGGTTGAGGACAAGTGCGACCGGGATATGTAGGTGCAGTCGAGGAAGCTGACCTCGGGTCTCGAAATGAGCAGAACTTACAATCTCCTTGATCATGCGAGCGGTGCCCGTGGGGACGGTGCTCTTCTCCACGATAACAGCACCGTTCTTCGCATACTTGGCCACTGTCTCGCTGGCTCCTTCGAGGGCACTAAGGTCGGCCGTGTAGCCGGCGCCGAGACCGTACGTCTTGGTAGGGGTGTTGACGCAAATCAGAACAATGTCGGCTTCGGCGATGCAGCGTTGAACATCGGTGGTGAAGGTCAGGTTGGGCTTGCGAGAGCCAAGTTTGAGGGACTTGCCGATCGAAGGGAGGAAGGCGGTGGTGTCGTTGGTGCCATCACGGGCAATGCGGACAATCTTGGGGAGACCGGCCTCGTGAATGGGCAGATGAGGGGAGTTCCATGCGGCAATACGGTCGGCATTGAGGTCGACAACGTTCACCGTGAGGTCGGGATTGTGTAGGGCAATGAGAGCAGCAGTTGGGCCACCTGTGCCAAATAGTTAGCTTTGCGTCAAGCTGAAAGTGATGTCTGGAATGGGAGCTTTGGTGTAGGTAGTTGTGGCGTGTAAGTCGCCGCAGGCGCAAAGTTCATGATGACTGGTGCTTCCATTCATGCACCGCAGTTTGGGATAGGTAGTGCTGGGAAAATGGGCAGAGCAACAAGGATGAAGGGTCGAGGAGAGTCAGGGCAGAAGAAATGGGTGGCTTTGACAGCTGCCACAGGTGCGTTACTCACCAACGAATCCAGCGCCAACGAAGCAGACGTTCTTGACGTCGATGGGCTCAAGGGGCTCCAAGTCGGGAGAACTGGTCGTCTCGTGCTTCAGCTCCGGGCTACGAGGTCTCGAGGCAGGAGGCGAAGAGTTGGGGGTTCCGCTGCCGGAGCCGGCATCAGAGTGGCCCGGGGTGCCATCAGCTTGGGAAGCCATGCTGCCGATGGTAGAAGATGAATCCGTAGTGACGAGGGTTGCGCGGGCGAAGCTGACAGCCATCGAGGAATGTGCTCTGTTGGACAGAGCTGGCGACGAATGCGAAAAGGCAAACGGGATGATCTCCCGAATGGCTTATGATAACGACCGGCGTGCAATGCAAGGCGAACCGGTTGTTGAGATGGGAAAGTTGCAAACCAACTGAATTGGTCAGAAGCTTGAAGTCTGCGGCAGACAAGACTGGGTTGGGTTCGGGTATTAGGGTCTAACTGAAACGAGCGGAATGAAGATTAACGTCGCTGGTGAATGAGCTCTATATCTGAGGCAGAAGAGCGGACGGCGATGGCCTTTTTGAATGTGTGGAGAGGTGTGCTGGGGATTGATGACACGGGCGGATCCAAGGTTGCGGATCCAAGTTGGAAGCGATGGTATTGCCCGCAAAGACGAATTGCTAGACGGGTTTCTGAAGAGTCAGAAAGCTGATTTCCCTTGCTTGGCTTGGCAATCGATCTTTGCTTCCTTTTTGGACGTGGCTTCCAAGACGGGGTCTCTGGTGACTGACGAGCGAGAAAGGCCGTTTCGTACGAAGAGCAATTCACACCCTCTGGCGGGATCGGAAGAGAGTGGGCGCGGGTATTGGCGTGGGTGTAAGACGCGGCAGACGTAGGAGCGAAAGTGGGATTGGACAGTAACACCAACGCTCAAACCGGATTCGCATGGAGGTGGCGCCCGTTGTAAGAGGTTGTCGATGTGCGGTCGTGGGAGGCGAGATCAATGTCTTGTCTTGGGCCTGAAGTGAGTCGAGGCCCTCGACTCGAGGGGGAAAAAGGCCGGATGTTGTCGGGTTTAATGCGAAGGCGGCTCGAGGCGAGAAAGAAGAAGAAGTCAGGGAGGCGTGGGGCGAACGAGCGGCAGGTTTATTCAACCTGGAGAATCATCAATCTCCAACGAAGGTGAGGAACAAGTCGACGGATAGTGATAGTACAAGCACGCAAGTAACAGCAGGCAACGAAGCGGGCTGGACGTTTCTGCAAGCACAAGCAGAATGAGGGCAACCAGGGCACGGGGGCTCTTTCTTGATATATTCCCCAGGGTCTTGGCTCTTTTTTTTTCTTGGGTCCCTCCTTCTCGATGGTGCAGTCAGCGTTTTGCAGACTGTGGACCACTGAATTGGACGGTGGGATAGGGGATGGATGATGGGACGGGATGGGATGGGATAGGATAGGACAGGCTGGGATGGGGATTGCGAGTGGATTGGATGGGCGGATGAGGAAGCATGGCCTGGAGAGAGAAGGAGATAGGCATGACATGGGCATCACATCCTTGTTCGGAGAGCCAGGAGGGGAGGAGCAATTCCCATCCCATCCCAGCAGACGGAACTGGGCCTGGGATAGGGACTTGGACGGGGACCCGGGTTGATAGCTTTCCCAGAATAGTGACTAATGGGAAGCGTTGCGTTTACTTCACTTTCCTGTCCTTGTCTCTTGCTCTGAGTACCTTATACTACCGATTATACCGTACTACTACTACCTACCTAGGTACCTACTGTAGTAGGTAGGTACCTTAGGTACTAGGTAGGTAAAAAGACTCAAGAAACGGTACGTATATGCAAACACGATTAAAGATTAAAGTGAGGTGATGTGAAGCAGGCAACTGCATGCCATGTGGAAGCAACGAGTCTACCTCAGATAGCACGCAGAAGAAACGAATTGGAGAGAGGGACGGACGGAGGACAGACAAGGCTCTCACTCTAGTAGGTAAATCGCGCCTCGCCCTCAAGACTCTTGGCCTTATCGCACGGCAACGTTTCCACCGCCAGAAGCTTGGCGCTCAGTACAGCAACCGTATCGAACCCCAGACCCCTTCGCCTTGCAGGAGTAGTATACAGAGTAGCAGACACAGAATGAAATCGATGCCAAGGATGACGAGGGCTACCTCAGGTACCTAAGTTAGTTTAGTTTGGTGCAAGCAGCTGCATCTCGAGGTACGAACCCCCGAGTTGTCGTCGCTCGTTGTTTCTGCCGACCGATTCTTTGTAGCAATTACCCCGTCCATAACATCGTATCGTATGCTGTACGTGCGGCGGCGGCGGATGGCAAGAGACGGGGTGCACCGGATGGCTGCGGCTCGCGGCTGCTGAGACGATGGCGGGATATGCCCCGGAAACCTGCAGCATCACGGACGATGGGATGACGTGGAAGGGATGCGTGTCCTCCGTTTTGAAAGCGAGGGGGCTCAGGGCCTGAGTGTAGGACGACCCGGTCCCTGAAGTCGAGCTTGGCTTCTGGAGGGGTCTGGCGATGATCATGGATGGATGGGCAGACGGACATGGGCAGGAGGCGATTCTCGAAAAATTGGGGGGGAGCATCAATGATCAATCATCATCTCGGGGCCGCAGTTTTGAGTCGTCCTGCCTGCGTCTTTAAAGTACATCTGCATGCAAAATGCAACTCGGCGGATGGCGCAGATGCCAAAGGCGCTTCCCGTTGACTAATGACAAGACTGTTATTACCCGGTCCCATGTTTTGTGAAATTGAAAAAGAAGAAAATGGCGGCGAACAGAAATGAAGGCCTACAATACGACCCCGAATGTTTGTCACGGCTGTACACCTCCACCAGCACATAATCTGCCTTATTCAGCGATGAGACTTGAAAATTGTTAGTGTTTACTCGACCAGCAAACCATTAAATACTAGCAAGGGTAAAGTCACGACTAGATAATCTTCCGGGGGGTATACTGTAAACCAAAGCCAAAGCCAAAGCCAAAACGGCCTGGCGGGACAGCGCAAGAGGCCAGCTCCAGTTTCCCCAAACTCACAGTGGGCAGTCCCAGTCGTGATAATTGCCTTTGCCTGCCGGTGAAGGCGGGAAGTACCTCTTCATCACCTGGAAGACTGGGGCATGTTGACTTGGAGATTGGAGATTGGAAATTGGGTCTTCTAACACGGTGTCTCACTGTCGGCCCAACTAGTGTAAGCTCAAGCTCGGAGAAAGATGAGATTTAGCGGCAGTTACGGATACATGCTTGGAGGGACGCTACCTTACTACATACTGTGATATTTTCTGCCCTGAGATAACACAGCACTCGGCTGCACTTTCAACATCAGCCTGTATCCGTGTCCATTCTGGATACACTGCTAGGTGGTACCTAACAGAGAGCGCATGTACTTGGGTACCTTCGGTACAGTACCATCTTCAGCTTCTTCTGTGTGCCCCCAACCGAGAGAGCGCTAGCAGGCCAGCATCATGGCAAGCCTGGCAGCAAGGGACCTTCTTCTGTCTTAGCCCGATGTCTGGCCTGTCAATTAAAGTCTGTGACATCATCTTGGGCAGTCAATTCAATTGTTCTCGACTTCCGCAACGGTGTTTCTACATCGAAAGGTGCGAGACGGTCTTTAAAGCCGCAGCAGCAAGGGCTGAAATATTCCAGCGGTGCATTGTAGCATTGGTGCCCGAGCAGCATCAACTAAAGGTACCTCCAACGAGGCAAGGGAAGAGAGCAGGAAAAGGAAGGTGAGACAGCGCTGGTTCGGAACCAATGCCTACCTTACGTGCAAGCTTAAAGCGCCTCCAGCAAGGCTGTCTTGTCAATGTCGCTGTCTCTGTTCGGGTGCAAGTGACAGCCAACCATTCTGTGTGGTCGTGAGCCACGCGGGCTCGCAGAAGAGGTCGATACCTAGGTACGTACACGGTACCTACCTTATGTCGAGGTGCTAGTGTGTCTACACAGGTGGAAGGTCAGAGTCTCCAGTTGCTGTTCGTTGACGGTCTGGTACAAGGGCCAAGGAAGCTCGTGTTCTATGCGCTGTTCTTCCACCCCTGGAATCGACCCCTCCCATCGTCTGCTGGATATCCACATACTATTCGGCTTCATCGTCGTCATCGACATCAAATACAAATACACCGTCCTCACGGACCGCAGTCTACTGCACACCTTGCACTCTCGCGTGGCCTGCTCGTCGCGTCAGATAGAAGTACGGCGAAACGGCACATCAGTCACGATGGGCAGGGAGTGCGGTGACTCCATCTTTTTTTTCTTCTTTTTTAATCTCGACATGGGATTTCTCCAGCGCCTCAGAATTAAGGTAGTGGACTGGGTATCTGTTTGACACGCTCGCCGATCGCCATCATCCGTTTGCTCTGATGTTTTATCCATACAGCCCGCAGAGGGGTCATGCCCAACCCTGCTGCTTTTTTCTCCTCCCTCCACGCACGCTGCTTTGGTCTTCCCAACTGTTCCGTGCAAGGCACCATGGGGCATGGGGAGGCTATTCCGGATGGCCTCAGTCTCAGAGAGGTGCTCGCATCGGCGGACGCAATTGGAGAGGTGCCCAGCTGCCCGAGACAAATCGCCCACGAACCACTCTCGAGTTGCCCTCCTTGCCTCCTCCCTCCCACCCCTCACTTGAGTTTCCGCCTTCCTCCTCCATCGGAGTGGCGGAATCCAGGAGATGAAGGACGGGGGTCTAGAGGGAGGGCCCTCATTACGGATGGATGCAATCACCCCAAGTACCGCCGAGAGCGAGAATTTTCAGTGGTGACCAGAAGCTGATCGCCTCACCTCGAATTCCTCAGAGCCTCCAATCGGCTACTCGCAACGACAAGCCTGGTGCTCAGCACATTCATCACGGAAACACACAAGTTAGCAGGGGTCCCGGTCCAGCTTGCCCATCTAGATGCGTCGATTCTCTGGGAGGCGAAAAGATGGGTATCGACATCGACGTTGAGGCTCGTTAAGCCTAGCCGTCTCGCACAGATTAGGGGCGGAAACGCGGGAATTTGAAAGCGCGATGGCAAAAAGAAGGCACTGACTGCACTGCACATTTGGTCTGCAGGGCTAGCTCGCAGAAGAAAAGAAGCCGGCGCGATCTTCAGGCACACGAGACATGCTAAAGCCCAAGCTGGCCAGACCATCGAACAGTTGCCGTAACGCGCAGCGCGGGGACGCCGTTGGCTCGGGTTTGTCCCACAACGCCAGACGCCAGGAACGAACGACAGCCAGAGCAATTCGGAGGAACTGCAGCACTGCCGTCCGTCACAGCAGGACGAAACTCAGTGTCCCCCCTCCCCCCATGGTTGACGTGCTTAGATGCGTGTACCCAATCGGGAACTCAATTGCTGCAGAGAGAGAAAAAATCTCGGTGGTGTGGATATCGATGCCCTCTGCTGACGAGGAGATCCCCGTTAGATCGATAAGGTAGTGCGTCTCTGCTCTGGACGAGGAACCTTGGCGCTGGTACGGTGAGAGTTCGAACCGTTGTTCTCCGCCGAACAGGGTCGCTCATGTTGTTTGCTGGAGCTGCCAGTTTTGCCTGCTCGCTACAAATACAAGCCGAAGGTCCCGTGTAGGACAGAACACAGAGGCTGGGCGAGATGTGACGAGATCAGTCATGCCAAGATATGAAGAAGCAAGCAGGTCTTGTCTCCAGCCGTGGAAACTGCTGATGAGGTACCCCAAGACGCGGTGGAAGGGAGACACGGCGAAGAGCAATCCGGTCGCCTCCTGAAGGAGCCCGAACGAGCGACTTGAGAAAACCTGGGCGTGGTGTGGCAGCGGACCGCAAGCTGGCACCAGGGCGGAGAGATGCAGGTTCCGACTCGGACGAGCTGACGACGCCTCGTTGATTACAGGCTCGGCAAGGTGGATCGTGGGTAAGTACTTCGTCTCGGTTGGATCTTGGCGCGGAGGTCGCTGGAGTTGACGAGTGGTGCCGAGGATCGATGTTGCTGTCGCTGCGATTCGCCTGTTCAGGCCTGGCCGTCGGGTCGGTGTTGGTTTTCAACGCCGATACAGAGTCCTCTCTGTCCCTCACATCACAAGTCTCCCTGATGATATTTTATCCGCCTCTCTTCCCCCTGAGCCATGCCCTTCTAGTCGCCGACAGCCGATCTCACTCAGCTATTTGACGTGCAAATTGATCCGTTCCCAGATGTCGAGGGATTCGAGGCTGCATCTCGCCGAAAGATTTCAGGCGTGAGCGCGCTTTGCCCAGAAATCCCCCCCCCCCCCCCTTTTTTTTGTCCCTCTTTCTTCGTATCGCTTATCCGTACGTGTTCATTGCCAGCAAATGAAGACCAGCAATTGGAGTCTTGGAGACTCTTAAGATTGCTCCCTCATGTATGTCACATAATGAATGTCATAGGGGGTCTCCCAAGCCTTGAGTGCTCTTGGAACTGGGTTTGATGGTGTGCTCCAACAGCGCTGTTTTCGGATCGGATGAGAAGCCAAGGCGAAAGAGAGAACAAAGGGGGGTTCCTAGATCCAGGGTACAGCGGTGTTGCAATATCGGGTCCTGATGCCTTCACACTCCGTTGTTACGAGGCCTGTGATGTCGCTTACATGTCGCAGAAATTCGTGTTGGAGAAAAGAGAGCAAGAACACCAGAAGAGAAAGAGATGGGGGCGATCACTGCGATTATGTACTCGCGCGGCGCTGGATACGAGATTTTTGGAGGGGGAAGGGGGATCATTACGGGCTACGAGAGCTCAGCTTTCAGCGGCGGCGGCGCGGCCCCGGTCGTGACTTGTACGCCAGCGCCGTCCAACGCCTGAGCGAATGACTCGGGCGTGGTGTTTTCCTCTCCACTTTTTCTTTCTCCCCCGCGGTGAAGTGAGCTTAGTCATGAGCTCTAGGCCTGCGCAGGCCATTTACGCTTATGAGCTTAACTGTGCGGCTCTGGAGAGGTGACATGCTTTTAGAACGAAGAGGTAGGGAGAAATGCGTGAATGAGATGTGAATTTGTAGATCGCTGGGTGGGCTCAGTTGCTGGTGAATAGCAATTGGACCTCTTTCTGTTGTCCCTTAACTGATGATGGGTACCTTGGAGCAATCACTGGAGCGCCGGTAAGGCAGTACACCTGAGAGTCATGAGAGTCCGCAACTGTCACAAAATAGAACTCACTCTCGTGAACTGCTCTGGTGGATGAGCTTCACATTAAGCTTCTCCATGAAGTTCTATTGAGAGTATTAAGCTTCATATGGGCATGTTGTGAGATCCTGGAGTTCGGCGTAGCGGCTCCAATGGGAGGCGCTGTTCTGGGGAAGGAAAACTGGGAAGCTATCGTCATCATACCTGCCTAGCGATGAGCATGGCTGGTGCCGTTGGCGTTATGTCTACTCAGCCAGCAGCATAGCTCACCTACTCGCTAATCAGCCTTACTCTCATCTCGTTTTCAGTATTCCACTTGTTATCCAGTGCAAAACTGAGGCGCAGACTTGAGGCGCAGACCGCGCCAGCAGAATCGCGCGCAGAATTGGCTTACTGAGAGAAGTCCGTCGCCAACTCAGCCGTCAACTCGCTCAGTCCATTTCCTATCATCGGAACCCTACTCTCATGGTTTTTAATGATGAAGAACACGTGAGTGATAATTCGATATACATGTCGGTAAAAACTCATCTAGTCGAGGAATTGTTCCATGAAAACAGTTTCTCACACAGACAACTCAGCGCAGGACATTGATGAACGTGAAATTTGACAAGATCTCATATTTCCTAAGAGAAATAGTTCAGAATCAGTGAGAATAAAAATGTTCATGATGCTGAAAATGAGTTCATCTCATATGTCGGCATGCGCTTGCCTGTCACCCCGGATTTTCAGACGCCCAGCCTTCGCTTCGTCCTGCTGCAGGTGTGCCGTCACTTGTGTCATTCGACCCGCCTCCCTCTTTCAGCCCGTTGCACCTTCCGTTGATTTTTTGTTAATTCTTTTCCAACCAGATAAGCCAATGACGATGGTCTAGGCCCTTCCTCAGCGTCTTTCTCTCTCATTATCTCCCGGAGCTCCCTCCCCCCACCGCGTCTAACCCCCATGCAATCGCTGCCAACCCCGGATCGACGTTTGCTGCCGTCGACATCATCGCCTTCGACTCAACCCACCCCGCCCCCCCCACCGTCCGTCTGTCCCAGCGACTCTCATCACAAATCAAAGTGTTGTTGTGAGACCTTCCGAGACTCTAAACCCGAATACACCGCCGAATACCTCGTCGATCAGGCGCAATCATGAGGAACGCCCTTCTCGCCGCCGCCACCGTTGCTGCTGTAGGATCCGTGGTCGCAGACTACGACGCGACGATCTGCGGCAAGGAGAACAAGTTTACGAGTGACGACAACCAGTTCATCTGTGAGTCGGTCTCCAACCCTCCAGATGGAAAACTACCGATACACCGGCCGCGCGAATGCTAACTCGCCATAGTTCAGTCTAATGCTTGGGCCCCAGTCGGCGATGGCTTCCAATGCGTATCGGTAAGTGAAGTCGCATGCGACAACACGCGAGTCCTTGAATGGTTCATTTATTTTCCCCTTTCTTGTCTCCCTGGCCCCCCCCCCCCCCCCCTCCCCCCTCCGCTATGCTTCTGCCATACTACCAGATGTTTCCGATCCCGACATGCTCTCTCACTAACAGGAGGCACAGATAGACCAAACCGTACCAGCCTTTGACGCCTCGTGGTCCTGGGAAGAGAACAAGGAGAACGTCCACTCCTTCCCCCACGTCCGCTTCAACTCAACCAAGCTCCCCACACGCCTCGATGCCATCAAGACCTTCCGCCTGGCGACGCAATGGACCATGACCAAGGGAAACCCGGGCTCCAGTCCCCCGCGCGACTTCTCCGCGAACGTTTGGTCCGAGAACAAGGAGGAGCTCGACGGCGTCGTGGCCAACGCCGCCTGGGACTTCTTCGTCGACAAGAACAAGAGCCGGACGTACAATCCCGTCGACTCCGAGGCCGAGATCATGATCTGGCTGGGCAAGGTCGGGGACCCGTACCCGTTGATGGGAGATTCGATCTTGACGAACATCACCCTGGGTTCACTTGAGTTGTGAGTATCTCTCCGGTTTCGGGATTCTCTATGCGCGTTCACATGCTGACACCCCGCAGCTCTCTGTGGTACGACACCAACCAGCGCGGCCAGAAGGTCTTCACCTGGGTCACTCGCGACGGCTCAGACGTGAACCAATTCGACGAGGACGTCACCCCACTGTTTAAATACGTCCTAGAGTCGGGGGAAATCGACGAGGATTCATGGCTGGGGCTTGTAGAGTTCGGTTCCGAGGCCTGGCATTCTCCTGATAACACGACCTTCACTGCCGCCCACTTCAGCATGGACCTGGATAACGGCGACGGTGGTGAGGAGGAGGACGCGGCTGGGACGCTCGCTCACTCGGCGTGGTTATTGGTGGCGCCCGCACTTTTGATGTTGGCTGGTTTCTTCTAGAGTGTCACTGATGTTGCCCATGAGCTTTTTCTAATGTATTACTACGGATGGATGGAAGCTTCCTTTCTACCCATTCTTTTGCCATGGTACACCACAAATCTCTACTGATGATGTCTGCGAAGACCTCGTTGCAAACAAATTGTCACTGGGCGTCGCTCCAGATGCATCACCTCCTCCGATGCCGGCCCTGTGTGCAGTCCAGAGCCTTGGGAGGAATTTGGACACGGATATCAACCTACTGCATGCAGGCTGATGGGTCTTGACCTCGTCTGCGTCTACGTCTGCCAGACCCCAGATCCCGTACAAAGTAGCTCTGGCGGCCTCCCAGATTCAGCCTGGGCATTGTTTCCGAGCGTCCTTCGCCAGCAACGAACGGCAACACCAGGTCTCAAATGGCATGTGCATGTAGCGGGCCAGTGTCTTACAAGACGCGCGTTCTTTAAGCTCCAGTCTCTACCCGAGACAACACCTTCACTGAGTATAAAGCATCAACAGTTATTGGAGCCGGCAGAAGTGGCTGGCTGTCCGATACGGCCATCTAAGACTCCAGCCTGCCTGCCTAACGACAAGACCGTAACGATGACTATAGTATGTCGTTGTTGGATACGCTGAATGGACACGACCTGCACAGCTACTGCGATTCCCGCAGGCTGCGTACGATGTTGCATTCATCAGGAGTAAGCATATCGACCGTGTCATCCAACTGGCCTGCCTGTTGGTGTTAATTTTATACCTCTACAGGGATTAAAAACGTTGGCATAGTCCCATGCTAACTATCTTTAGTAAATAATCACTAGTAGAAGTATTCCTATAGCTACTAAAAACAGCTATTTTAAGGTATTAATACTAAGTTGAATTTCTCTACTATATAGGCTCTACTAGTTGTAATCTGCTCCCTTCTTTATAATAACCTTCTTTAGTTTCTATAGTATTATCTATATATATTATTTAGGCTTTAGCCAATAGGACTTTTATTATAAAGGTAAAAATATATTAGTTAGACTTTTGATCCGTGTAAGAAGCATGTCGCTGTAATTATGCTGTTGGCAGATAAATGGCCACCATCCACCATCCACGCAAGAAGTGCTCAAGAAACATCGACCGATTCAATCGAGCTCTCTCGGCAGGTTGATTCAACTTTATAATGCCTCACGATCCGCAGATTCAGTCCACCTTCGTCAACCGCCTGCCGCGCGCGATCCGCGATGCCGTCTACCTCTACCTGTGGCGCTCATGCGGCCTCCGCCAGCATATCGTGTGGCACGGCACCACCGCGGACAAGCACTTTTGTCGCTGGTCGTGCAAGACAGGATTCCAGGTCGAGGACGAATTGCAACAGGATATCGAGAAATTGAGCGCCCAGCTTGGGGTCGTGCTGGGCCAGGACATCGAGAGAGACCGGCACGACAGTGCATCTGCTTACTGCAGACGCCTACAGTCCCCGTGGATAAATCATTGGCTCTGCGGTGAGCGCGGCTTCGAGAAACACGGCCTTGAAGCCATCCGGGGATCCAGCACCTCGACTAGTGTGTGCTGGAAGAAGGAGAAGGGGAAGAATGCGCCCGATGGGCCCTCGTCAAGCGCGTATCTTCCCATGCTGCTATCGTGCAAGCTCATGTAGGTCGCGGACAATGTTCATTCAAGTTTTTTTAGAAGCTCCCGGGTACTGATTGCCTCCAGTTCCAATGAGTGTCTTCAATCCGTATACGAGTCGACGACTTTCATCTTCACCGATCTGCGGACAATCCAGATGTTCTTTCGACATTGCGCCCTTCACCGGGCCATGCAGACGATGAAAACAGGAGTGACGCCCTCGGCCTTCTTCGAGTACGCCCAGAGCCTGGAGCTGTCGCTCAGTCCGGACTTCCCGGCGCTGCTGATGTGCGCCAACTACAGCCTCCCCGGGATCCCGCGCCGCCACGACGTCTACGACTTCCACTGGTTGCGTTTGGAACGGTTTCGGAGCCTGCGGCAGGTCGACATCTGGATCGCGGCGCGGTCGCTTACTTGCGGGATCGAAGCCAACAGCAGCTTCCGCGGCATCAAGGAGTTCAGCGCTGGCGAGTTGAAAGACGTGCTGGCTCCGTTCAAGACCGTCGGATCAGTCACGCTGAGCACCCCGCTGGGTCAAAGCATAAACCCTCACAAGGGCTATGTGGATATCGGAGCAGAATCCGACGTGCAACTCTACAAACGGGGCACGGGAGACAGGTTTCATCCGTTCCTGACCTTCACTGAGCTGGATCGCGTGTTCGATGGACTTATTTACACCTGCTGTGACGAGTGAGCTTACCTGTTCGTTTTGTCATCGGTATGTGCTAATCGTGTTCATCATAGGGAGGTTCGGCTAGCCCGCTACGACGGTCATCATGTCGTGATGAAGAATGTGTGATTATTGGATAGGTGGCTGCGCGGCGGGCGAGACGCGCAGCGAACAGCAACTCAGCCAGCGAGAGAGATGCGTGGTTATGAGCTTATTCCCGAATGAGATACCACATCTAAATTATCAGATCCGGCGAGAATACCCTTTTTGCAGTTCCACAAGAACCTACAAGAGAACATAGCAATCAGTGCCCACCCATCATGCCAGGTTAAAACGGATTTTCTAGCACTTACAATTACTCTTGACAAGCTCGGCGTATGTGTTACTGCAAAGATCCTCCTTGGGAACGACACAGGCGCGGTCCTTGGGGGTGTACGACATGAAGAACCTGTGGTCCAGGTCATTGTCGGGACTTTCAGGAGGCGCTCTCGCGAGTAGGGAACGCTTCGGTTCCCCGGGCCCTCCCATGGCCTTGTTCATCCTGAGTCTCGGGATCTTGTTGCCGTTGATGCCGTAGGCCGTCCCGGCGGCGGACACCTCTTTGCCAAGGTCTTGCATACTGTAACTTCCTCACAGAAGGCGCTCGATGTTTTGTTCACAAGGAATTCGCTCGGGACGTTGGATGGACGGCCGGGGCACTCTATCCTAGAATGCTCGGGGCTTTTTGAGAGGTCATCCATAGCTTCCAAGATGGCCTGGTTGAAGTTGACGTCGAAGAGCGTGATGGCATCCCCAACCTTCGGATCGCAAGTGCAGTCCTTAGCCTTGCCCTTTTCTCATGGGTTAGCGAGAAGCCCGTCTCAGCTTTGTGCTTGAGGGTATGATTTACCTCGGAACAAACCCAGTTGACCACCGCCTGTAGCCTTGGCTTCCTTGACTTGAACACTGGTGGGTTTGCAGCCATTGCATGCGGGCTGAAACAAATCAGTCAATAATGAGCGCCAGTTACTCTACCACGGGGAAATGAGAATGAATTACTTACCGGAGTACCGGTAGGACAGCTGGCAGAGCTAGTCGTCGTCGTCGTCGTTGTAGTTGAGCTGGAAGTCTTTGTTTTCGTGACTCTGTGTGTTCCCATCCACTCGAATGAGGAAAGATAAAGTCGAACGAAACCACTGTGTCCTAGACCCCACGTCCTAGACCCCAAGTTGAATCGGGTTCCTGCTCATCCTCGACGCAAGGCTGTGTGTTCTCGACAAGAGTCCTGAGTTGATGGTAGTAATAATAGACCAACCAGCATAATAGTCACCTATACATCGGGCACGATCTCTGAGACTTTCTGATGACCTGCATGAGGGGTAAAAAGAAACAACCTAGTTGTATCTTGTAAGCCTTGACCTAGTGACGTGCTCACAATGCCTTACTACGCCGCGCAACATATAGCTATCCTTTTAAATATTAAAGTTATAATAACTTTAATTATAGAATTTTAACTTCCTTTATAAATTAATAGCTATTATAGATTATTAAAAAGTAACTCTATAATTAAAATATTATTATTAAAAATTAACAAAGCTTAGAACTTTTAAGTAATAATATAGTTAGTATTTATAGTATATAATAATATAGTAATATATATATAACTAGCTAAGAGGCTAAAATAGTATCTATATATATAAATAAGAAGTTAATATATAATTAATAAAAGATAATCTATATTTAAGTATAAATCTATAGCTTAAAATATATAATCTATATATACTTTACTTATTATAATATATAGGTTTAATACCTAGCAAGAGGAAATAATATCTAAGCCTGAGGTAACTGAGAATATTAAGGAAAGACCTCCAGCTATCTATACCTACCTTTCTAGAAAACCTCTGTTAGTGGAAGGAGCGCAGATACACCTTTGGTTTGTGCTGAGATGAGGCGCCGGGATGGCTGCAGCTGCTATATACCTTCCTGCTGCTGTCGCCTGTGGTCTTCCCAGTCTAGCTGCTTGGGAGACTGACAAACGCAGCGCCCAAGCAATGAGCTGTCAGATTGTAGGGTCTGGAACACGCAGTGCGAGTTGGGCGCAACGTTAGTCCGGCTCCGCGCATGGGCCTAAAGCAGCCCGGGCGCGCTAACTGTAACCAGGGTGTGTGCAGGAAAAAGGGGTTAGGATGCGCCTAAATAAGGGTAAATATATAGAATCATATATATATTATAGTATTATAAATATATATATAATTATACCTAATTTGATAATTAATAGTCTAATATATGCTATATTGCTATAAATACTACTCCTAAAAACCTTAATTATAAGATAATAACTACTATAACTGCTTTTTAGCTATATAGATATAGTAACTAGATTCTCTAGATTAACCTTCTATATATAAAGATATCTAGCCTTAAGCTATAGGATAGTATTAATCTATATATTACTATTCTAAATATAGATAGTATGCTTTAAAGCTGCTTTAGAGATAAGGTTATAAAGCTAACTATTCTAGATATCTCTAACTACTCTATAAGTAGTATAGTAAATAGTATAGCAGTTATACTACTAAGTAATAATATAACTACTATATATACTAATATAATTATAGACCTATTTAAGATAAATTATAAGCTATACTAGGCTTGCTAAGCAGACTATATATTTAGAGATAAGTACTATAAAGTATATAAGAAGTAATAATATATACTCTAAGATTAGATCTATAATAATATTCACCTAGATCTCCTATATCTATATTATATTATAGATAAGGGTATTAACTACTAGGTATATATACTCTATAAGAGTATTAGTATTAATGCTTATAAGTATAAGGCTATAGCTAGAAGTAGTTATATTATAATCCTAGACCTCTTAGTATATAAGAAGCTACTTATAAAGTATAATATAGAGGAATAGCTTATAAAGTGGGAGAAAGCTATTACTAAAGTGTAGGCTAGCAGCCTTATATAAGTAAAGAAGCCTAACTAGTAGTTTATAGATTTTATAATAGCTCTTAGTAATAGTAGTTTAGACACCTAGATCTATATATACTAAATAATAGTATAATTATATATAAATACTAGCTTCCTCACTATAGGAGATATACTAAAAGATATCTAAGTTACTCTTAATATATTTAAAATAGCTAACTTATATACTAAAATAGGCTAAGAAGCGTTTAGCCCTACTATATTAGTAGATAATAAGAATACTATATCTAAGAATAACTTAGAAGTATCTAAGAAGTAAAGACCTGCTATATGCTAAGTATATAGAGGAGGGTAACTTATAGCACTTAAAGGCTATAAAAGGGTATCTATAACTATATAAATAACTAATAAAAAGAGCCTCTATCTAGTTTATTATAGCTACTATCTCTTAGCTAAGTACTAGATTATATTTAAAGAACTATACCTAGAGTACTTTTAGAGAAGTAAATTCCTTTACTATTTAGTAGAGAAGTATATTAATAAGGATAAGGAGCTTATAAAGTATATTTATAAGCTTAAACTAAGTAGTAGATAGTATATAGAGGATAAATAACTATATAGCTGTTGCGTAGCCCAGACCTTCTCTAGAGCTCTTAGTGCTACTAGCGCTGCTCTTTAAGCGCTGTACCCACTGTGCAAGGCTCTATATATAGACCCTTGCCTATAGCTACTCCTTTTCTGCTATAATAGATAACTTCCTCCCACTTACTCTATGCCTATATATATAATAGTTATAAGCCTAGCTCTACTAACTGCCTGGTTTACCCCTAACTATTATCTATAGGTATAGGAGAGTTAATCTTATATACTTTTTTTATATCTATATATATTATACCTTAAAGACCTATATATTTATAATAACCTCTACCTCTTTTATTATTACTTAGAAGCTTACTTATTTATATAACTAGCCTTACTAGGAGCTTACTCTTTACTACTAAGCTATTTAGTGCTATATTTAGAAGTATATTAATCTGTTTCTTAATATATCTAATATATTATTACTAGAGTAGATCTAACCTTCTATACTTAAAAGTACTATAAAGCGTTAATAAGCTGCTTTATAAGTCTATTAGGAGGCTAAGTATTAGATATAGTATATATACTAAACTGCCTGCTATAATATATATATATTAACTAAGAAGTTACTTAAGTCTGCTCTGTTACTCCTAATACTTCTAGAGGATATTTAAAAAGAGCATACTATATATTACTATAACTAGGAGCTTGCTGCTACTAAATAAGAAGAGACTAGTATTAATTACTGCTATATATATAACTTTATTATTACTTTAGTTAATACTAATATACTTACTGCTATATAGCTTAAGATTATATATAATAAGAATACTAAGATATCTATTTAGAAGCTTATAAAAACTCTCTATTACTATCTCTGCTCTACTATTAGTTTTATAGAGGCTACTATATAAAAGAAGTACCTTTAGATACTCTATATATATATTATGCAGCCTATATACTAGTATAATAAGTAGTATATTATATTATAAACTGCTAAGATATATAATGCTCTAGAGGTTATTAGTACTCTTAGTATTAAGCTGTTCCTTAATGCTGCTATATACTACCTACTAGACTAGGTAAACTATATATAACTTATATTATTAGCTACTAAGTAGGCTAGAATATCTATTTAGCTGCTTACTAAGTATAGAAGGGTATTTATAGCTATTCTCTATAACTATAACTACTCTATTAATAACTACCTAAAAAATTATAGTATTTATGCCTTACTTATAGGCTGCTTTAATAATACTAAACTCTCTTCTATATACTTTGCTAAGGGCTAGAACCCTATTAATAGGGGTTTCTAGTTCTCTCTATACCTACCTAGATACTTAAAGTAGAAGTATCTCTATAACTTCTATTATAACTAGCCCCTACTTAAGTGCTGCTAGCTCTAAAAAGTGCTTACTAGTGAGAGAGATAACTATATTAACTTTAAGAATACTAGAGATATTAAAGAGTATATATAAATAGATAAGTAGTATATTCTTACTACTAATATCTAAGCTACTAGTTAGTACTATAACTAGTAGATATTATTAATAAATATAGAGTACTGAAAAGCCTCTTTAAATCTACCTTACTATATTTATTTTTTCTATTTTTTTTCCTTTTAATACTTTTAGTAATAATATTATAGATTGCTAAGTAGTAGCTTCTAGTACTTATACTACAAACTATACTTAAGGGCTAGTATTTAATGCTTTTAGTAATAATACTATAGACTGCTATATAGTAGCTTTTAGTAATAATATTATAGACTGCTAAGTAGTAGCTTTTAATACTATAGTGTTATAGACTATACTTATAGAATAGTATATTGCTTCTAGTACTTATACTATAGACTATACTTATAGATTAGTATTTCTCTTTAGTAATAACTAGAGGGGGCTCTATATTCTTCCCCCTTATATTACTAATATCTTGCTATATACTATAAGCGTTATATATACCCTATTATAGATAGCTTCTTTTCTGTTTAGAACTAGTTTTATAGAGACTGCTCTGCTAGCTTGCTCTGCTGTTTCTGGGGGGGTATGTTGTGTAGCCCAGACCTCCTCTGGAGCTCTTAGCGCTACTGGTGCCGCCCTCTGAGTGCTGCACCCACTGTGCAAGGCTCTATATATAGACCCTTGCCCGTAGCCACTCCTTTTCTGCTGCAATAGACAACTTCCTCCCACTTGCCCTGCGCCTATATATATGATAATAGCTATTATAGAGGGATCTTTAAGTCTGTGTTTTATATATAGCTAAATAACTACTAACTCTATAACTCTACTATCCTAGACTTTAGAGTAATAATATATATATTTAATAATATCTTATAGTTTATTATGCTTACTAGAGCAGCTTCTAGCAATTTCCTATAGGTAGGTATATATTAGGTTCCTATTAAGGAATATAGTATAGTTAATATTAAAGTAAAGGGATATAGTGAAAGTATAATATACTTATAACTATATAATATAGTACTTTACTATAGGTTTATAAGTAATCTTATATTACTTAAAAAGCTATATTAGTATAGTATCTAGTAGAATATAAGCTTATAAAATAACTATCTTTAAAGATTAGACTATACCTACCTCTATGCCTTAGATAAGAGATATTATTAGTAGATCCTTAAGTATAGAGAGACCTTAGAGAGTGCTCTACTATATAGTAAAATAGATAAGATAGGCGCTATATTCTTTATAAGTGCTTAGTAACTCCTAGCTAAGTGCTATATATATATATATAATATAATAATAAAGTAATAACCTATCTATAATAGTACTATAATATAGTACTAGTATTTTAGATATCTAGGCCTAGAAGCTATTTAATATCTCTTAAATAGTATAAGAGAAGTCTGCCTTATCTAAGAGGGTAAGCCTATTATAATAATTAACTATAATATCTATAATATAAGTAAAGTTTGCTACTAAGTATAATAAGCTCTATAAGAGTTTATTAAGTATATAGAGCTAGGTAAATATATTACTCTAGACTTCTATAATTATAATAAAAGCTATAAAGAGTATTACTTAGTACTACTTATAATAGATTAACCTATAGTATATATCTAGAACTTCTATCTTATATAATAAGATATAGATAAGCTCCTTATAGTAATTAAGGACTACTTAATAATACTCTTAATATAGTATAGAGTGTGTATAAAGGTAATTAAAATAAACCTTAAGCTTATAAAGTATCTATTAAAACAGGCTAAGAACCTCAAAACAAAAACAATAAAACCACACACTCCCACACACTTATATAGGAATACTATAATATTATAGCTTTATATCTAGAGGCCCTAGAATAAAGAAAAGGATCTCCCTAAACATAATAACCTTATTATAGATATAATCTATTAAGTAAAAGTGATAAAAGCTTCTAAATAATAAGATAAACTATAGTAATACTAACTAATAATATTCCTCTATTCTCCTCTCTGCTCTTAATAAGGTAAAAGTTCTACTATACTATACTAACTAATATACCTATCTAGGCACCCTCTAAACTAGGCTATCTATACTACTCTATCTTAATTATCCCCTATAGTCTTACCTTAATATTCTATAAGAAAAACTATATATTAAAGAAAAATTATATAAATAAAAACTACTATTTATAAAGAAAAAGGTAATCTCTATACTATCTAATTACTCCTTCTAGGTTATTATAGACCTAATCACTTCTTCCTATAATTATACTATTCTAGTCTTCTTTATCTAGGCCTATCCTCTATAAGCTTATAAGCCTTATTCTAATCTAAACCTCACTTATATTATCTCTATCTATATTAGCTAGGTAGCTGCAAAAAGTAATAACTATAGTTACTCTCAGAGATATTATCTTTAATCTATTACTAGCAGTTAACTTGCTCTATAATATAGTCCTTATAGCTATTATAGGTAGGCTAAAGAATATTAGATAAAGCTAGATATAGGGAATATTTCCTAGTAATAATAGTTTAGCATAGTACTAGAATAGAAGAATATAAAGGGGTTATATCTTATCTAGTATTAGGCAGTCTAGCTAGTAAAATAAAAGGGTTAGATAGAGTTAAACCTAGATCTATAAGGCTAGAGTTATTATTACTAGAAGATAGCAGAGTGCTATAGAAACTAAAAGCTAGTAAGTCTAGGTCTATAATAGTATAGAAGCTAGCTCTGCTAGGGTAATAAGGGGTAGGTTCCTTGCTATTAGGCTTACTAACCTAGCCTTCTATATAGTAGGAGGTAAAAGTTCTTATAGGAAGCCTTAATACTTTAAGAGGAAATAGAAAAGAGGGTATTTTAGATACTAGAAGCTATATCTTACTAGTATCACTATATAATTCTACTATAAAGAGGTCTACCTAGAATATCTATAAAGGTCTATTATTATAGAGTATAGAGTATTTTATAAACTTAGCAGTAATCTTTAAAATATACTAAGTAATAATTTAAAATTAATTCCTTCTTACTATCCCTTTTATAGCTACTACTAATACTATACTATTAATAATACCCTTGCAAATATAGGCTCTAATCTAATCTACTATTCTAAGACTATATATCTATAAATCCTACTATTAGAACTAGGATCTAACTATAGTATTCTTTTAAAAGAGAGTATAAATATTAATAGAGGCTCTAAGAAGCTTATAATACTAGGAGAGGTTTTCTATAGCCTCTATAAATAGTCTATTAGAATTTCCACTCCAAATTAGGTTAGTATAGTAAGCAGTTCCCCTTTCCTAGTTTACTACTATTATTACCTAGTAGTTACTGCTATACTAAATATAAAAGATAGTAATATCTAACTGGGTAAGTAAGTTATAATAGGTATCTATAACTAATAATATTAAGACCTAGTGCCCACTAAGAGAGGGTACTACTCTTATTTACTAGGTAACTTATTTTTCTAGGGTTTATATATATTTATCTAACCTATATATATTAAACTTAGTAAGATAATATATCTCTTTTACCTTAAAATAGGTTTCTGTTACTAGTTCTCCTTAAATATTATAGAGATAAGTGAGATAGTATTAGATAACTAATAGAGGCTACTTAGCCTATCTTCTAGTTATATTAAACCTATAGTAGAATTAGATCTATAAAGATAGTATAATATTCTAATTTAACTTAATATACTAGTCAGATACCTCTTTTTCCTCTATTTTATTCTTTAGTAGTTCCAGATTACTAGCTAGACCTATAACTAGGAGTTCTAAGATACTATAAGGATTATTAATATAGATAGGTTATCTAGAGTTATTAGTATAGTAAGAGCTATAACCTAGATAAAGAGAAGGCTTATTATTATAAAGGTTAAAAGCTCTCTTTTCTATCTATCTGTTTTCTTAGTATATAGTAGTAATAATCCTATTCTAGTAAGTATAGTTCTATATAGTATTAACTATAGGATAATTATTAATAATATCTCTTACCCTAGTATTATAGTTCTCAGATAAACTTAGATTTAGATCTATAAGAGGCTTAATAGATATATTAATAGGTATAAAAGCTCTTACTACTTAAATATTAGATATAAACACTTTAGAGTTAAGGTTAAGTATCTTAAAGTATCTAAGATAGAGCTATACTAGGGTTAATCTATCTATAAATATAGAGTTAGAGACTATAAAGTTCTAAGTATAAATTATCTTCTAAATCTTCTTATTATATAGTAAAGAGATAATCTTTTTAATATACTTAGCCCTATTAGCAGTCCTTAATAGGATTAGAAAGACTATACTATCTGCCTCTAAATCTCTATTATAAAACTTAGAAGTAATTTAATTTATCTATATATTAAAGATCCCTTTAAAGAAAGAACTAGTCTAGTACTTAGCTAACTCTAGTTATATATAGTAGCAAAGCTACTTAAAATAGAGTATATCTAATATCTATAACTATCCTTCTTAGAGTTAGGATATATAAATAACTTTAACTAAGCACTTAAAAATAGATATTATACTATTAAGAGGCTTATAAATAGCTATTATAAACCTAATTAGTATCTTAAAATATAATTCCACTTTCCTATTACACTAAAAGTTATTATAGAAATAGGAAAAGCCTAAAAGTTAGTTAATAAGTAAAGCAGAGTAAAAAACCACTTCTTTACTAGCACTCTTCTTAGCTAGTAATTAGAGAATAAGTATAGTAAGCTAGCTTTTCTATATAGTAGCTCTACTATCTTTAATCTTAGTATTAGTAGAAGTATAATATTATCTAATAAGGCTAATCCTATTAGAGAGGTTATAAGTAAGAAGTTAGAAACTAGTCTCTATATTAGAAGCTAAAGGGGAAGTTCTAGTTTAAATAGTCCCTTATAAATTAAACAAATTAACTATAGTAACTAACTCTCCTTTATTCCCTTTAATCTAGCCTAGTTATTAAGATCTAGCAGATTAAGGCTATTAGAAATAAATATAGAGTTAAGCTATAGAAATACTAGAGTAAAGCTACTAGAGCTCTTTATATTTAAGGTTCTTATTTAGCTTAAGAGGGAATTAGAAGCAGAAAGAAAGCACCTACCTAGCTAAGTGCTACTTATTAATCCTTATAGCTAGAGTATTTAAGGTCCTCTTAAAGAGAATTAAGTTAGTAAGTATAACTATAGTCTCTAAGAGCTTACTATTCTACTTATTCCTCTTCTAAGAAAACTTCTCTAAAATAGTAATAAGAAACACTTTCTTAATTTAGATATTAGTAATCTTAGTAGGAGAACTCTTAGATAAAGATATTATTAAGAATAGAATAAATAGAGGTAATTATAGACTTAATTAAAGCTTCTAGTAAGGAGAGAAGATTATATAAGTAGTATAGGAGAGTAAAGGTTTATAATTATTATAATAAGAGGGTTATATATAGGTAAGTATAGGTTAGAGCAGGAATTTATACTTAGATATCTATAAAGAGGGCTTAGAATATAAATTAAGTTAAGCTATAATACTAAATTAATTATTAATAGGTTAAATCTATTTATATTAAGAGAAATAAAGCAGTTATTTATATATAGGTTAAAGGGGCAGACTACTAGTTACTAATTATTAACTAACTAGAATAAAGAGATAAGATAAGAATAGGTAGTAGGAGGAGGTAGTTATAAAAGTTAACTCCTTTTCTTATCTAATTAATCTTAACTATAAAGAAGGCTTAACCCTTTAAGTAAATAATTTAGTAGGAGATAGAGTAACTAGATTATATAACTAGACCTCCTCTAGCTTTCTCTAGCTTTTTCTTCTTCCTCTATAATATAATAGAAATAGTAATCTCTCTTTTATATCTATAAAGTGTAACCTTAAGCCTTCTTTAATACTTATTAGTTATAGCTTCTATTAGAAACCCTAATAATCCTTATATACTAACTTAGCTAAGAAAGTATATCTTCTAGCTCCTTATAAATAAACCAGTTCCTAATAAGAGAGACTATAACTCCCCTCTATATATTAAGCCCTCTATTAACTCCTTTATAATAAGTAGACTTGCTCCTTTAGCTCTTACTTTATATATTTACTAACCTTCTTATATAGATTATAGTATCTCTTATATAGTACTTACTTAAGCTTCTAGAACCTTTTTAGCTATACTAGAAAGTAGACTTCTATATAAAAGTCTTACCTTTAAATAACTATAAGATTATTATTTATTAGTTCTAGGAGACTTATACTAGTTCTTGCTACTAGAGCATAATAGAAAAGAAACTACTATTCTATAAGTATATCTTTATTACTTTAGTAGTTATAGGCACCTTTAAACTTTAGCTAGTAAAGATAATTAATCCTAATAAATCTAAGATTAGCTATAGCTTCTATATTTAAGCTAATAGAGGTTATAATATAGTCCCTTATAGCAGTTATAAGCAGTATACTTATTCTCTCTATAATAAGGCTACTAAGACTTAGATCTATAAGCTATATTTTAAGTGTATAAGTATGTCTAGTAATATTTATACTAACTATCTTTACTATAAATAAGATTCTAAGTGTTTCTTTAACTCTAAGGGAAACTATAAGGCTTTTAGCTATAATATAGGTAATCTAGAATAACAGAGTAGTAAATTTAAGGGGGTAGTTACCTAGTTCTAGATTAACTAGCAGATTATAGAGAGGTTTAGAGTAACTTATCTAGAGTTTAGAACTATAGTAGAGTGCTATAAGACTTAGCTAAAAAAGTATAAGTCTAGGTTACTATTTATCCTTACTAGTTACCCTCTAGCTAATTTAAATATCTCTATTTCTAATAAGAGGGAGCAGGTTAAAATCCTAACTAGGGTTTAAAGGAAAAGAGTGGGAAAAAGGAAGAACTAATATAATATTCTATATATATAGTAGTCTTTATAGACCTAAAAATATAAATTAATAAATAAAATCCTCTTCATTTAACCTTAAAATACTTTAATATATATACTCTGTATAAATAATATCAGAAAGACTAGAAAAAAGTAGGAAAAATCATATAATATCTTAGTAAATCAGGTAAAATTAACTAGCTATAATAATGCTTTTCTAATATAGTAGAGCTATCTTAAAATATAGATAGGAGAGTTTCTTTATCCCTAGTTTCTTTAGTAATATAACTATTTACAGCTAGGGAAACTTACTAATCTAACTACCTATATAAAGCTATAGTTATATAAGAGGATAAGTAAAGAGTTAATTTAAAAGCAAGAATATTATTATAAATATAAAATAGATAAATAATTATTATAGGAGTGGAAACTAAAGAAGAGCAGACAGATAATATAAAATAATATACTATTATACAGAGATATACCCCCCTTAAAATACAGAGTATAGAAGTCTAATCTAGAGCAGTAGTATAAAAAAAATAACTAGCTAGGCACTATAGATATAGCTAAACTATTAAAGTTAAACTATAACTTAAAGACTTTCTAAGTAATAATAAGCTAGAACCTAGTGCTTAAAGTGGGAGGCTATCTAGTTAAAGCAGGAGGCTATAAAGAGAGATCTCTTAGAATAAGGTATAAAATATCTAAGCAGTAATAGAGAGAAATAGAGCACACTAATTACCAGAAAGGTTATAGTATGCTCCTAATAGGTTCTATATAGTGGGACTTACTATAAGCATAGCAGTAACCTCAGCAATATAATCCTTAATATAACTATAATACTTAGACTAAACACTATTATTACTAGTAAGATTAGAACTATAAAGGTATAAGAGCAGACTTAAATAGTAAGCAGAATAATATAGATATAAGTAAGCTAGCCTTAGTATTATCCCTATAGTCTATTTTAATATACTAAGCTAGGAAAATATAGTTAAGTAATTAAGGTAGAGAGTATAGTAAGACTCCCCTTAAAAGTATAAGCCTTACCTATTATAGATATAAAAAGGTATATTCCTCTATAGCAGCGCTAATCCTAGCAGGTTATACTATATTATCCCCTATCTTAGTATACTAACTATCCCTAACTAGATTAAATAGCTAAAGTTCTATATAAAGTTCCTATATTACTCTTATCTAGTTAAGGGCCTCCTTTAGAGCCTATAAATATGCTACTAAGTATATAATCTGCTATAAGATATTACTATCTAGATTACTTATTAATAGAGAGTTAGCATTATCAGAGTTAGTAAAAGGTTCCTCTACTTCTTCTTTATTACCTTTATCAGAGTAGGGGTAACTATAAGTAGAGTAAATCTTATTAAGTTAGTCTATAAGGTTAAGTCTATACTAGTTAATATCTTCTAGTTTCTAAAAACCTTCCAGAGCCTTAATAAACTTCTTTAAGTGGTTTCTAATATAAGTTAACCTATAAAGAGGTTTCCCTATAAGAGTCTTAAACTAATATAAAGCATTATTAGGGGCCTTTAAATAGATTCTAAAGGAGCCTTTTTAATAGTAGTTAAGCTTAGTATCTAAAAACTTATCTATATACTATTTAATATTAAATACTAAAATAAGATTACCTACTCCTAATTCCTAACTATATAAGATATAGTATTTCTAGTAATTAAACCTATCTATAATACGCTTATACTAGGCTATAATTATCTTTTATATAATAGCATAGTTCTTATTAAGCTATTTAAAAGCTCTTATCTATATAAGAAGCTCCTCCTCAAATATTATTACCTAGTCCTATACTAGCACTCTCTAGGTTAGCATAAATATCTTAATTAGAGTTACAGCTTTATACTTATAGAGTAGATAAAAGGAGCTATAGCTAGTTAAGACTCTAATAGAAGTCCTATTAGCAAACAGTATAGCTTAGAAGGATAGCTAGAAGTCCTTATCTATATTCTTTATCTAAGTAGTAAAAGTATATATAATAGTCTAGTAGCTAACTTTAATAGTACTATTAGTATATAGGTTATAGGTAGTAGTAACTTTTTACTTAAGCCTATATTTGCAGTTAAATTTAATAACTATACCCTTATTCTCAGAGCCTCTATTAATAATAAGCATACTATAGAGCCTATAGTAACAAATAATATCCTCTTATATAAATTTAGCAATAAGGTAAGAG
Source organism: Colletotrichum neosansevieriae (assembly GCA_036785495.1). NCBI lineage: Eukaryota > Fungi > Ascomycota > Sordariomycetes > Glomerellales > Glomerellaceae > Colletotrichum > Colletotrichum neosansevieriae. The sequence goes on from JAVHLV010000009.1 coordinate 462,978, forward strand.
TTAGCTTACTATATCTACTAAGCCTCTATCTATCTAGTTAGGAGGCACTAGGCTTTAACTATATTCTATTTACTAACCTTCTATATATCTAACACTATATAAGTAAATAGCAGCTCTAAGAGCACTAAGAAACAGTAAGGGTTATCTATATACCTAGATTTATACTTTTAATAATCTTTATAAGTTTAGACTTATTTGCTAACTTATTAATAGAGGCTATGCTAGTAGTACTGCTCTACTAACTATTTAATAACTATATCTTATTCCCTATACCTACTCTCTTAGTATGCTTTTATAATAAGCTTAGTTTAGGTCTACAAATTATCTATAACTTATTATAGAATAGGCTTATATATACTAGAACGCATAAATAATAACTTATTCTTTAAGAAGAATTTCCCAGCCTCCTCCTTAAACTTATAGTATAGACTAGGCTTAATTCTATCTAGCTGTTTTAAGGTACTAAAATAGTAGGCAATTTAGCACAAACAGCAATTCTAGTATAAAGAGCTATCTAGCATAGTATTAGAGATATCTATAAGCCTCAGAGACTCTTATAGGATATTATTAACTTTAATAGTAAAAATCTTAGCAGAGTAAACTCTATCTCTATCTATCTATACTTTATTAAAGAAAGAGATAGTAATTAGGTCTATAAAGAAGATTTACTTATTAATCTAGTTATTAATTTCTCCTTCTATATCTTAGTTAAGCTTATCTAATAGTCTACTAGGTTTATAAGATAATCTATTAGCTATAGTATTCTAGCTTCTAGATAGGTGCTTAACTTTAAAGTTAAATATATAAATCTATAAGATCTATCAGATAATAAGAGCTCTAGGTAGATTAGAAGCAGTACTATTAAGCTAAGTAATAAGAGTCTTAGTATCTATTTCTAGCATAAAGTAATAACTATAAAGATAAAAGCAAACTTATTTAAGGGCTTTAAGTATACCTCTTAACTCCTTCTTCCCAGTATTATAGTTTAGCTCTATGCTAGCCTATAAGCTACTCTTATATCTAGAAACTATATACTTACTATTAATATATTAACTAAGAATAGCACTCTAACTAAGGCTACTAGTATTAACTATAAGATAGATTTTACCTATATTAGCACTATAGTTAAGCCTAATAAGAATAGGGGTAGAGATAAGTCAGTTCTTAAAAGTATCTATAGCTAACTATTAAGGCTAGTTCTATTTAAATAGAGTATCCTTCTTTAAAAGCACTATAAGCAGCCTAGCTATAGCTAAAAACCCCTAAACCTAAATATAATAGAATATTATAACACTAAGAAAAGATCTAAGATTAGTAAGGTTATTATAGACCCTCTATTTCCTAATTTTAAGAATCTTTAATTCCTCTAGCTTTTAGCTGTTAGTACTATAAATATATCCTATAATAGTAACAGATTACTAGGCCTACTATAACTTCTTAATAGTAATAGTATAGCTAGCTAACTTAATATTAATAAGAACCTTATTAATATTCTAGATATACTCCAGAATATATCTATATAGTCCAGGGTAACCAGGAACTTCTTTATTATTATACTTTAAGATAAGGCTCTTAATAGCTATATTATTAAGAAAAGCTTTATAGCAGGTCAGGATTAGATTATATAGAATCTGTGTTATAACTCTTATAAACTAGGCTATAGAGTTAGTAGCTCTTTAAAACAGGGTATATATTTAAAAGAGGCTAATTAGTATTATAAAGGTTATAATATTATAGCTATATAGATCTAGTAGGACTTAGTTATATCTAGAAAAAAAATCTAATAGTAAGAGAAGCTAGTATATTATAAAGTCTTCTAAAAACTTATTACTAGACAGAGATAAAGCTATATTATATAGGATAATAGTATTAACTTTAGTTATAGAGTTAATAAGATATATCTTTCTATCCTTCTTTCTAACTAAAAAGAAGGGATTCTAGTAGGCTATATAGCTTTGCTTAAGGATACTTTTCTTTAACCTATTCTTTAAGATTATTATTATATTACCCTCTAAGACTTTTAGAATTAGTATGCTTCTCACTTACTAAGCCTTATAAGAAATAACTCTAATTACTTATAGAGGAGCTATAAATAGATAAATAGATCTATAATACTTAAAACTCTATATAAAAGCCTTCTCTCTATTACTTAAAACTTTAAAGAGAAGCTTCTTCTCCTTTAAGTTAAGGTGGTCTACTATTACTAGGATCTTATTAAGTTATTCTACTATAAGTTACTTCCTCTTAGAAATAGTTAAAAACTTTAGCTAGATAAGGTTTATAAAGGTACTTTCTAATACTAGTCTAAGGTTTTCTTTTACTTTTACCTAGGCCTTTAATTTCTATTCTAGATCTCTTTTAAATACTAAGCTATTAGAAGGTAAGTTATTAACTAGCTAGACTTTCTTATCTTTTATCTTATATATTATATTAACCTCTCTATATATAAAGGATAGAGTATTATTATAGATATAATTAGTTCTTAGTTTATCCTAGATTCTTATTAGAATCTTTTCTAGGAGGTTCTCTCTCTAATAGAACTAATAGCATATCTAGGTATTAGCTATATTAAATCTAATCCCCTATTCTAAGTTAAATAGATTTATAAAAAGCAAAAAACATATTCTAGTAGAAAAAAGAAGTTACTAAAGCTTTTTATTAGTTATAAACTTTAATAGGTTAGTCTTATATACTACTTACTTCTTATAATACTCCCAGATAATAGGGTTAAATCCCTTAACTATATAGCTAAGAGCTCTAGTATACTTAGATCCTCTTATATTAAAAATACTAATAGCAGTCTTCTAGTCTCTAAAAAGGGTAGCCTTATTATATATAAAGAGGTGCTTAGCTATCCTAAATAATATAAGCTCTATACTATTATATAGCTTAGTAGGAATTAGCTTCTCCTTCTACTAATAGGTTAGCTAGTTTCTATTTCTGCCTTATTTCTAGAAAAAGAGAAGCTTACTTAGAATATTAGTTAGAAGTACTAGAACCTCCTCTACCTTATAGCTAGGTATATAGTTAGGATTTATATAGTTAGCTTCTTTTCTCTTCCTCTAGCAGTAATATCTGCAAAACTCCTTTAGAAAGGGTTTATAATAGTTAAAGCACTACTTATCTTTATAGGATTAGCACCTAGAAGTATACCCTTATAATTCTAAAATAGCCTAGATAATTACTTCTATTCTTAGTATAATAGTCTGCTTAAAGGAGACTTTAAGTACTATATAGAAGATATTACTATCTTTATTAAATATTACTAGGATCTTCTTATCCTCTTCTAATTCTTCTTAGACTAGGAAGTTAAAACCTTCTAGCAAATTAGCTTTTATTACTAGTATTACCTCTTCTAGTATATATAAACTAGACTAGTCTTCTAGATTATAAAGCTATAGCTATAGACTTTTACTTAGTTATCTGTTAATTCCTATAATTACTAAGCTAGCTACTATATTAGAATTAGCAGCAGTAGCCTCTATTTTCCCTCCTCTATAGAAATCAAATAGGCTTACTAAGTATAAGAGAAGCTAGCAGAGTTAGAAAGTATAGTAGCAAAGCAACTAATAGAATCTAAAGTATAAAATATCAAAGAAGCATAGATTTTCTAATTACTAGCCTAAAAGACACTAATTATCTAAGTTAGTAAGTATTCTAGTATTATTCTAGTATATATAATAAATAGTACTCTAAGAATTATATTCTTAGATATCTTACTATATAAGCTAATAAAGAAGGATATATTAGATATATAATAGCTACTAATATAGATATCCTTAACTATAACACCCTTAAAAGTTACTATAGCTTAAATATCTATAAAGCCTTAAACTCTAAGATATATAAAAATAACACTCTCTTATATACTATTATAGCTAATATATTTCTCAGAGATAATATTAATAGCAGTACTAGTATTAATAATTCTATACTACTCTAAGTATATAAACTAGCTAATCCTCATAGTAACCTAGAAATATAGTATAATAAAGTCTTATATAGTGAGAACTCTATACTAGCAGGTAACTATAGTATAGTATAGGCACTCTGCTAAATTATTAAGAAAAGTAACTAGTATATTAAGGTCCTCTTTAAGTTAAGAGCTAGATAGAATAATATCTATTATATTAATACCTGCTATACTATAGAGAGGTAGTTAACTAAAAATAGAAAGCACTAAGCTACTTATAAAAGCCTAGAAACTACAGATTATATCTATAAAGAGAGGGAAAATACTAGATAAAGAGAAGGGGGTTAGGTAAGATACTAGGCAAAAGAGAACTATATCTAAACCCTGCTCCTAGTCTAGTATAGCAGCTTTATAAAGTATCTAAACTACTATAGCCTCTTCTTTATAAACTTAGACTTAAATATAAGCCTTAATAGTACTAACCTCTACCTATAAGAGTGCTTTATACTAGAATATAAGAGTTAGATCTACTTATATATTATTCTAATATCTGATTTCTTATATAAGCTAGCTACTTAATCTAGAAGCTTTTATAATATAGCTAAGTAGGTCTCTCCCTATAAGTATAAATATATCTAGCTATTAATTACTATTCTACTAGAGGTAGTCCTAGATAACTAGCTTTATATACTTATAAACTATATTATTATAGTTATACTAGACCTAGTAAAGGAAAAATTTAGAAATAGTAATCTTCCTATCTACTTGCTTAGCTTATAGGTCTTTAATAAGAATTCAGCCCTCTAATATTATAATAAAAGATTTAGATTAAGAGGTCTTAGCAGCTTCTAAGAGACTATTATTAACTAGAGTATCCTTATCCTTATCTATAACCTCCTTAATATAAGGCTCTAGGAGTAGAGTGGGAAAACAGGCTATATTTAGGTTTATAATATAAACCCTCTTCTCAGATCTAGTAGCAGGATAAGATATTATATAGTAATTCTAAGTTTATAATCTAGTTATAGTATTAATACTAATATCTATAAAGAGAATAATAGCTAGAATACTAGGAGCTAGTATATAGATATTAAGGATATTATAGGTAGCATTTAAGGTTACTATACTAGTAAGAGAAGCCTTTATAGCTAAAGCAGGGATTAGAGGCCTCAGAGTTTCCTATATAGTATACTAGATATGCTTATTAGACTGCTTATAGCTCTTAAGCTAGAACTTAACTCCCTAAAAACTTAGAAAGTATCTATAAAGGGTAAGAATACTAGCTTCTAGCTACTTAATCTTATCTATACTAGCTATAAGAATCAGAAAAGAAACAATTATCAGGTTATACTAGTCTTATTAGCAGCCTTTATTAATCTCTTTATTAGAAATCTAGATATAGAGGGAACCCTATAGAGCACTAATCTACTAGCAGCTTCTATAAAATAAGTATAGCTTTATATTAGAGAAAGCTCTAGCAGCTTTATAATCTCTAGTAAGATATCCTTTCTCACTATAGGTATAGCAGGTATTAGAGTTAATAGTCTCCATAAACCTTAGAAGTCTTAGCTAGTAATAAGATTTAAGGCCTATAAAGCCTGAGCAACTACCTCCCCTTAAATTAAAGAGCATATAGCTATATCCTCTATATATAGAGTTATAGTTATAAGAGTTACTACTATAATAGTTATACTATAAGAGCTCCTATATAAGCTAAGTATTAGATATATTAGTAGCATATATACTAACTTTATTAATAGTATAATTATATTAAGGGGTATTAGAGTAATACCTAGTTCTAATCTGCTTAATCTCTATATCTTTAAGGCAGACAGTAAGGTTATCCACTTAGGCCTTTTAGTTAGAGATACTAGTTATCTTATCCTTTAGCTTAGCCTTTATAGATAATACTCTTAATTGCTCACACTTAAGCATAGTAACTAGTATACTAGCTAGAATATCCTCTCTAATACCTTACAGTTATATATATATCTATTAAAACTAAACCTATCTAGTAATTATAACCTCTATCTAAATCTAAGAGACTAGAAGAAGACTCTAGTAGTTCTTATAGAGGATCTTTAAAATATACCTTATAGTTTACTTAGAGAAGTAATAGAAGATAATATAGTTAATCTCTATATTAGATAGTACAGAAAGTCTCCTTTTAGCTGCTCTATCTTAAAGATTACTAACCTTAGTAAGAAACTTAGAGATATACCTAGAATTACTAATCTCTAAACTAGAAATAAGACTTTAGAGCTCCTTATTAGAGTCCAGATAAGCATTTAGGTTTATAATACTATATATCTTATAGAGGTTATCTTTAAGAGAAAGCTAATTATTATATTAAGCAGAAACACTCTTAAAGGTTTACTAATAGGCCTTAATATAGTACTAGCTAACCAGAATAATTATCTTCTCCTTATTCTAGCTATAAAGCTTAGTATAGAATAGATAATCCTTAAGAAAGTTAGAAATATTATTACTAGTAAACTTAGAGGCCTCTAGACTATAAGGGATAATTAGAATAGCAGTATACTACTTCTATATAGCTTTAGCTAATTTCTTAATTACTTCTATAATACTAATAGCAAGCAGAAAAGCTAAGTCTTTTATAAAAAGCATAGTAGTAGCTTTTATAGATATAATCTTATCTAGCTACTAGCCTAGACCTGCTCTCTATAGTCTAAGAAAAGCTATACCTCTATAGTTCTTATACTTATTATAGATATCCTCACTAGTATAAACCTAGTAACTAATCTTAGTGCTTTAAAACTATAAAAGCAAAGACTTCTCAGATCTATTATTATCTATAGCAGTAAAGCAAAAAGCTTATTTCTAAATACTTTTAAATATAGCTCCTTTAAAGGGTTCTATACTTAAAGTATAGTCTTTAAAGCTAAAAGAGTTTAAAGCAGATATACTAACTTTAAAAGCTTTCCTAGATTTCTTAGAGTATTACTTAGATATAATATAGGAAGTAGTTAATATAATTTATTATAATTTAATATTAGTATTAATACTAAAGTTTATTAATATTTAAATTATCTAATAATAAAAGAGAAGAGTTATATAGTAATTTAATCTATAATAATTAAGTAGACAGAGAGAAAGAGAGCTTTAACCTCCTTCTCTTCCTAGATAATAGTTATAAATTATAGGCTAGGGGTAGTTATAGCCTCTATCCCTCCTATAAGTATATAGACTCTCCTTTTTAATATAGCTAGGGGTAGTTATAGCCTCTATCCTATCTATAAGTTTACAGACTCTTTTCTATTCTTTCTTATAAGTAATATAACACTATAATTTCCTTAATTCTATAAATATTAACTGCATAGTAACTAAGATAGGGCCTAAATCCCCTTAGTTAAGCTTATTAGCCTAACTAGTATTATTAATTTATTACTTTATTACTAATTATTAGGTTCTAGGTTATAGAAAGTAGATACTAGCTCTACTTTTATAAGGACTAAAGAGAAAAGAGAAAACTTTTTAATCTAGTAAAGTTTAAAGCTATTATAGCTAGATTTTCAGGGTCTTAAATATTCCCATTAAAAACTCTAACTATATAGCTATTATGCCTAGTATTTTCTTAGATTAGATCTGCAAAGAGACTTCTAAATATTATTTTATAAAGTCTGTTATTATTACTACTAAGTTTGCAAAGTTAATATTCTATTAAGTGGTTAAGATAATATATTATAGTTCTATATTAAATATAAGCCTGTTTATATAGTATAAAAGTATACCCCTTTTAAGCACTATAGAGGAAGTCTTAAAAGAGAAGAATCTGCCTCTAAGCACTATTAAAACAGGCTAAAAACCTCAAAATAAAAATAATAAAACTACACACTCCTACACACTTATATAGGAATACTATAATATTATAGCTTTATATCTAGAGGCCCTAGAACAAAGAAAAGGATCTCCCTGAGCATAATAACCTTATTATAGATATAATCTGTTAAGTAAAAGTGATAAAAGCTTCTAAATAATAAGATAAACTATAGTAATACTAACTAATAATGCTCCTCTATCCTCCTCTCTGCCCTTAATAAGGCAAAAGTCCTGCTATACTATACTAACTAATATACCTATCTAGGCACCCTCTAAACTAGGCTGTCTGCACTGCCCTGTCTTACTATATATTATTACTACTATTAAGGTGTGAGGTATCTGCTTTAAGCTATCTACTATTAATATTTAAGTATAGAATAGTAGAATAGAATAAGTTAGTACTATAATTAAGGAGTATATAAGGGCTATAGTAATAGGTATAAAGCTATTAGATATATTATAGCCTGAGATAATAAAGTTATCTACCTATTTATATAACTATATATCTATAATAGTAAGAGGCTAGTAAATATCTTATAAGCTATTCTATAAGCACTTCTAGGTAAGTAAGTTTACTAACTATATATACTCTAACCTCTTATATCTATATATCTATAGCTATAAGGTATTTACTATAATAAAGGAAGCTTAACTTAAGCAATAATACTATAAGAGGCTTATACTATATATATTTATTAGCTTTTTAGTAGGCTATATATCTAGTAACTCCTTTTATATATAAAACCTGCTATATATAGAAGTATTTACTATATATAATATAATATTTAATAAGAAAAAGTTTTTTAATAGTAACTTAAAGGGGCTTATTAAAGAGTTCTAGTATATAAACCTTACTATAATATAAAAGTAGATTAACTAGCTAATTAGTAAGAGCTATATATAAGCTGCTCTATAAGATATTAATAAGAAGATAGATAAAGTAGTTAAGTATAATAACCACGCTAATAAGTATATAGAAGATCTAGGAGCTATAGTACTAAAAAATATAAATATAGCTATATTATTACTACTATAGAGTCTAGCAGCCCTAGCTGCTACTATTATACTAGAAATAAATAATACTTCTATCTATATAAATACTTATTTTAAACTAATAACTCTTTTAGAGACTCTGCTAATAGCGTTTTTTATAGCTTTATAGAGTATACTTATAAGTATAAGGGGGTATAGAGAAAGGCATAACTACCCTTTAAAATATATAAATAAAAATAGATAATATAAATTATTACTACTCTAGTATTACTATATACTATAAACCTTATTTAAAGCTACCTTTCTAGTAGGTTATATATAGCTATACTAGAAGTATAAGACTATATAATTAGAAGATAGCCCTATAGCCTAGAGTACCTAGACTAATTACCTGCTAAGTATATATATAGAGTGGGATATCTCTAAAACTTTAATAGGAGTAGGTTATATCCTTAAAGCAGCTATAAATAAGATAAATCTATAATAGTAAGTATCTACTATAGCTAAAAAATAAAAACTAGAAAGTATAGAGTATTATAAAAGTACTATAGTATATAGCAGTCTAAGTAAATTAGATAAAATAGTTACTCTATTAAATTACTTTTAGTCTAAGTTACCTCTTCTATTTATATCTTATAATTAGTTAGTACTATATAATAAGCTTATAAGACTATATCTATTTATAAAGAAATTTCTAAAAGCTGAGAAATCTCACCTAAAAGGATATAAAGCATTATAGTTCTAGTATAAAATAATAAAGTAAGAGGCTTATAGTTACTAAGTGCTTAACTACTACTAGTAAAACAGGCTAAGAACCTTAAGATAAAAATAATAAAACCACACACTCCCACACACTTATATAGGAATATTATAATATTATAGCTTTATATCTAGAGGCCCCAGAATAAAGAAAAGGATCTCTCTAAGTATAATAACCTTATTATAGATATAATCTGTTAAGTAAAAAGTAATAAAAGCTTCTAAATAATAAGATAAACTGTTCTAATACTAACTAATAATACTTCTCTATCCTCTTTTCTGCTCTTAATAAGGTAAAAAGTTCTACTATACTATGCTAACTAATATACCTATTTAGGCACCCTCTAAACTAAGCTATCTATACTACTTTATCTTAATTATCCTCTATAGTCTTACCTTAATATTCTATAAGGAAGACTATATATTAAAGAAAAATTATATAAATAAAAACTACTATTTATAAAGAAAAAGGTAATCTCTATACTATTTAATTGCTCCTCTTAGATTATTATAGACCTAATTACTTCCTCTTATAGTTATACTATTCTAGTCTTCTTTATCTAGGCCTATCTTCTATAAGCTTATAAGCCTTATCCTAATCTAAATCTTACTTATATTATCCCTATCTATACTAGCTAGGTAGCTATAAAAAGTAGTAACTATAGTTACTCTTAGAGATATTATCTTTAATCTATTACTAGTAGTTAACTTACTCTATAATATAGTTCTTATAGCTATTATAAGTAGGCTAAAGAATATTAGATAAAGTTAGATATAGGGAATATTCCCTAGTAATAATAGTTTAGTATAGTACTAGAGTGGGAGGATATAAAGGGGTTATATCTTATCTAGTATTAGGCAGTCTAGCTAGTAAAATAAAAGAGTTAGATAGGGTTAAATCTAGGTTTATAAGGCTAGAGTTATTATTACTAGGAGGTAGTAGAGTGCTATAGAAACTAAAAGCTAGTAAGTCTAGGTTTATAATAGTATAGAAGCTAGCCCTACTAGAGTAATAAGAAGTAGGTTTCCTACTATTAGGCTTACTAACCTAGCCTTCTATATAGTATAAAGTAAAAGTTCTTATAGAAAGCTTTAGTACTTTAAGAGGTAGTAGAAAAGAGAGTATTCTAGATACTAGAAGCTATATCTTACTAGTATTACTATATAATTCTACTATAAAAAGGTCTATCTAGGGTATCTATAAAGGTCTATTACTATAGAGTATAGGGTATTTTATAAACTTAGTAGTAATCTTTAAGATATATTAGGTAATAATTTAGGATTAATTTCTCTTTGCTACTCCTTTTATAGCTACTACTAATACTATACTATTAATAATACTCTTATAAATATAAGCTCTAACCTAATCTACTGCTCTAAGGCTATATATCTATAAATCCTACTATTAGGGCTAGGATCTAACTATAGTGTTTTTCTAAAAGAGGGTGTAAATATTAATAGAGGCTCTAAGAAGCTTATAGTACTAGGAGAGGTTCTCTATAGCCTCTATAAACAGTTTATTAGAATTTCTACTCTAAATTAGATTAGTATAGTAAGCAGTCTCCCTTTTCTAGTTTACTACTATTATTATCTAGTAATTACCACTATACTAAATATAAAAAATAGTAATATCTAACTAGGTAAGTAGGTTATAATAGGTATTTATAATTAATAATATTAAGACTTAGTGCTTGCTAAGAGAGAGTGCTGTTCTTATTTGCTAGGTAACTTATCTTTTTAAGGTTTATATATATTTACCTAACCTATATATATTAAACTTAGTAAGGTAATATATCTCTTCTACTTTAAGATAGGTCTCTATTACTAGTTCCCCTTAAATATTATAGAGATAAATAAGGTAGTATTAAGTAACTAATAGAGGCTACTTAGCCTATTTTCTAGTTATATTAAATCTATAGTAGAATTAGGTCTATAAAGATAGTATAGTGTCTTAACTTAACTTAATATACTAGTTAGGTGCTTCCTTTTCCTCTATCTTATTCTTTAGCAGTTCTAGATTACTAGCTAGACCTATAACTAGGAGTTTTAAAGTGCTATAAGGGTTATTAATATAAATAGGTTATCTAGAGTTATTAGTGTGGTAAGGGCTATAACCTGGGTAAAGGAAAGGCTTATTATTATAAAAGTTAAAAGCTCTCTCTCCTATCTATCTATTTTCTTAGTATATAGTAGTGATAATTCTATTCTAGTAGGTGTGGTTCTATATAGTATTAACTATAGAGTAATTATTAATAATATCTCTCACTCTAGTATTATAGTTCTTAGATAGACTTAGATTTAGGTTTATAAATAGCTTAATAGGTATATTAATAGGTATAAAAGCTCCTACTACTTAAATATTAAGTATAGATATTTTAGAGTTAAGGTTAAGTATCTTAAAGTATCTAAGATAGAGCTATACTAGGGTTAATCCCTCTATAGATATAGAGTTAGAGATTATAGAGTTCTAAGTATAAATTATCTTTTAAATCTTCTTATTATATAGTAGAGAGATAATCTTTTTAATATACTTAGCCCTATTAGTGGTTCTTAATAGGGTTAGAAAGACTATACTATCTGCCTCTAGATCTCTATTATAAAACTTAAAAGTGATTTAATTTATCTATATATTAAAGATTTCTTTAAAGAAAGAACTAGTCTAGTATTTAGCTAACCCTAGTTATATATAGTAGCAAAGCTATTTAAGACAGAGTATATCTAATATCTATAGCTACCCTTCTTAAAGTTAGAGTATATAGATAACTTTAACTAAGTATTTAAAAATAGATATTATACTATTAAGAGGTTTATAGATAGCTATTATAGATCTAATTAGTATTTTAAGATATAATTCTGCTTTTCTATTATACTAGAAGTTATTATAGAAGTAGAAAAAGCCTAAAAGTTAGTTAATAAGTAAGGTAGAGTAGAAGACTACTTTTTTACTAGTACTCTTCTTAGCTAGTAATTAGAGAATAAGTATAGTAAGCTAGCTTTTCTATATAGTAGCTCTACTATCTTTAATCCTAGTATTAGTAAAGGCATAGTATTATTTAATAAGGCTAATCCTATTAGAGAGATTATAAGTGAGAAGTTAAAAACTAGTTTCTATATTAGAAGCTAAAGGGAAAGTCTTAGTCTAAATAGTCCCTTATAGATTAAATAAGTTAACTATAGTAACTAACCCTCCTTTATTCCCTTTAGCCTAGCTTAGTTATTAAGATCTAGTAGGTTAAAACTATTAGAGATAAATATAAAGTTAAGCTATAGAGATACTAGAGTAAAGCTACTAAAGCTTTTTATATTTAAGGTTCTTATTTAGCTTAAAAAGAAATTAGAAGTAGAAAGAAAGTGCTTACCTAGCTAAGTGCTACTTATTAATTCTTATAGCTAGGATATTTAAGGTTCTCTTAAAGAGAATAGAGTTAGTAAGTATAACTATAGTCTCTAAGAGCTTACTATTCTACTTATCTCTCTTCTAAGAAAACTTCTCTAAAATAGTAATAAGAAACACTTTTTTAACCTAGATATTAGTAATCTTAGTAGGAAAACTCTTAAATAAAGATATTATTAAGAATAGAGTAAATAGAGGTAATTATAGACTTAATTAAGGCTTCTAGTAAGGGGAGAAGGTTATATAAGTAGTATAGGAGAGTAAAGGTTTATAATATTATAAGGAGAGGGTTATATATAGGTAAGTATAGGTTAGGGCAGGAATTTATACTTAAATATCTATAAAGAGAGGCTTAGAATATAAATTAAGTTAAGCTATAATACTAAATTAATTATTAATAGGTTAAATCTATTTATATTAAGAGAGATAAAGCAGTTATTTATATATAGGTTAAAGGGAGCAGGCTACTAGTTACTAATTATTAGCTAACTAGGATAAAGAGATAGAATAAAAATAGGTAGTAGGAGGAGGCAGTTATAAGGGTTAACTCCTTTTCTTATCTAATTAATCTTAACTATAAAGAAGGCCTAACCCTTTAAGTAAATAATTTAGTAGGAAGCAGAGTAACTAGATTATATAACCAGACCCCTCTCTAGCTCTTCTCTAGCTTTTTCTTCTTCCTCTATAATATAATAGAAATAGTAATTTCTCTTTTATATCTATAAAGTATAACCTTAAGCCTTCTTTAATACTTATTAGTTATAGCTTCTATTAGAAATCCTAATAATCCTTATATACTAACTTAGCTAAGAAAGCATATCTTCTAGCTCCTTATAAATAAACTAGTCTCTAATAAGAGAGACTATAACTCCCCTCTATATATTAAGCTCTCTATTAACTCCTTTATAGTAAGTAGACTTGCTCTTTTAGCTCTTACTTTATATATTTGCTAACCTTCTTATATAGGTTATAGTATCTCTTATATAGTACTTGCTTAAGCTTCTAGAGCCTTTCTAGCTATACTAGAAAGTAGACTTCTATATAAAAGTCCTGCTTTTAGATAACTATAAGATTATTATTTATTAGTTCTAAGAGGCTTATACTAGTCCTCACTACTAGAGCATAATAGAGAAAGGACTACTATTTTATAGATATATCTTTATTACTTTAGCAGTTACAGGCACTTTTAGACTTTAGCTAGCAAAGATAATTAATTCTAATAAACCTAAAGTTAGCTATAGCTTCTATATTTAAGCTAATAGAGGTTATAATATAGTCTCTTATAGTAGTTATAAGTAGTATACTTACTCTCTCTATAATAAGGCTACTAGGGCTTAGATCTATAAGCTATATTTTAAGTATATAAGTATACCTAGTAATACTTATACTAACTATCTTTACTATAAATAAGATTCTAAGTATTTCTTTAACTCTAAGAAAAACTATAAGGCTTTTAGCTATAGTATAGGTAATCTAGAGTAATAGAGCAGTAAATTTAAGGGGGTAGTTATCTAGTTCCAGATTAACTAGTAAACTATAGAGAGGTTTAAAGTAACTTATCTAGAGTTTAAAACTATAATAGAGCACTATAAAACTTAGCTAAAGAAGTATAAGTCTAGGTTACTATTTATTCTTACTAGTTACTCTCTAGCTAATTTAGATATCTCTGTTTCTAATAAGAGGGAGTAGGTTAAAATCCTAACTAGAGTTTAAAGGAAAAGAGCAGGAAAAAGGAAAAACTAATATAATATTCTATATATATAGCAGTCTTTATAGACCTAAAAATATAAATTAATAAATAAAATCCTCTTTATTTAACCTTAAAATGCTTTAGTATATATACTCTATATAAAGTAATATAGGAGAAATTAGGAAAAACTAGAAAAAATTATATAAAGTCTCTATAAATTAGGTAAAATTAACTAGCTATAATAATACTTTTCTAATATAGTAGAGCACCTTAAAATATAGGTAGAAGGGTTTTTTTATCTCTAGTTTCTTTAGTAATATAACTGCCTATAGTTAGGGAAACTTACTAACCTAACTACCTATATAAGGCTATAGTTATATAAGAGGATAAGCAAAGAGTTAATTTAAAAGCAAAAATATTATTATAAATATAAAATAGATAAATAATTACTATAGAAGTAGAAACTAAAGAAGAGCAGATAGATAATATAAAATAATATAATATTATACAGGGATATATCCCCCTTAGAATACAGAGTATAAAAGTCTAATCTGGAGCAGTAGTATAAAAAATAACTAGCTAGGTGCTATAGATATAGCTAAACTATTAAAGTTAAACTATAACTTAAAGACTTTCTAAGTAATAATAAGCTAGAACCTAGTGCTTAAAGTAGGAGGCTATCTAGTTAAAGCAGGAGGCTATAAAGAGGGATCTCCTAGAATAAGGTGCAGAATATCTAAGCAGTAATAGAGAGAAATAGAGCAAACTAATTACTAAAAAGGTTATAGTATACTTCTAACAGGTCCTATATAGCAGGACTTACTATAAGCATAGTAGTAACCTTAGTAGTATAATCTCTAATATAACTATAGTACTTAGACTTAATACTACTATTACTAGTAAGATTAGAACTATAAAGATATAAGGGTAGATTTATATAGTAAGCAGGATAATATAGGTATAAGTAGGCTAGTCTTAGTATTATCCCTAAAGTCTGTTCTAATATACTAAGCTAGGGAATTATAGTTAAGTAATTAAGGCAGAGAGTATAGCAAATTCCCCTAAAAGTATAAGCCTTACCTATTATAGATATAAAAGGGTCTAATCTTCTATAGCAGAGCTAATTTTAGCAGGTTATATAGTGTTATTCCCTATCCTAGTATACTAACTGTTTCTAACTAGATTAAATAGCTAAAGCTCTATATAAAGTTTCTATATTACTCTTATCTAGTTAAGAGCCTCCTTTAGGGCCTGTAAATATGCTACTAAGTATATAATCTGCTATAGAATATTACTATCTAGATTACTTATTAATAGAGGGTTAGTGTTATTAGAGTTAGTAAAAGGTTTCTCTACTTCTTTTTTATCACCTTTATTAGGGTAGGGGTAACTATAGATAAAGTAAATCTTATTAAGTTAGTCTATAAGGTTAAGTCTATATTAGTTAATATCTTCTAGTTTCTAAAAACCTTCTAGGGCCTTAATAAACTTCTTTAAGCAGTTTCTAGTATAAGTTAACTTATAAAGGGGTTTTCCTATAAGAGTCTTAAGCTAATATAAAGTATTATTAGAAGCCTTTAAATAGATCCTAAAGGGGCCTTTTTAATAATAGTTAAGCTTAGTATCTAAAGACTTATCTATATACTATTTAATATTAAATACTAGAATAAGGTTACCTACTCCTAATTCCTAGCTATATAAGATATAGTATTTCTAGTAATTAAACCTATCTATAATATGCTTATGCTAGGCTATAATTATCTTCTATATAGCAGCGTGGTTCTTATTAAGCTATTTAAAAGCTCTTATCTATATAAGAAGCTTCTCTTTAAGTATTATCACCTGGTTCTATACTAGCACTCTCTAGGTTAGTATAAATATTTTAATTAGGGTTATAGCTTTATACTTATAGAGCAGGTAGAAGGAGCTATAGCTAGTTAAAGCTCTAATAGAAGTCCTATTAGTAAATAGCATAGCTTAGAAGGATAGCTAGAAGTCCTTACCTATATTCTTTATCTAAGTAGCAAGAGTATATATAATAGTCTAGTAACTAACTTTAATAGTACTATTAGTATATAGGTTATAGGTAGCAGTGACTTTTTACTTAAGCCTATACTTATAGTTAAATTTAATAACTATACCCATATTCTCAGAGCCTCTATTAATAATAAGTATATTATAGAGCTTATAGCAATAAATAATATCCTCCTATATAAACTTAGTAATAAGGTAAGAGTTAGCTTACTATATCTACTAAGCCTCTACCTATCTAGTTAGGAAGCACTAGGCTTTAACTATATCCTATTTACTAACCTTCTATATATCTAACACTATATAAGTAAATAGCAGCCCTGAGAGCGCTAAGAAATAGTAAGGATTATCTATATATCTAGGCCTATACTTCTAATAATCTTTATAAGTTTAGACTTATTTACTAACTTATTAGTAGAAGCTATACTAGTAATACTACTCTGCTAACTATTTAATAACTATATTATATTCTCTATACCTACTCTCTTAGTATGCTTTTATAATAAGCTTAGTTTAGGTCTATAAATTATCTATAACTTATTATAGAATAGGCTTATATATACTAGGATATATAAATAATAACTTATCCTTTAAGAAGAATTTCCTAGCTTCCTCCTTAAACTTATAGTATAAACTAAACTTAATTCTATCTAGCTATCTTAAGGTACTAAAGTAGTAGGCAATTTAGCATAAATAGTAATTCTAATATAAAGAGCTATCTAGTATAGTATTAGAGATATCTATAAACCTCAGAGACTCTTATAGGATATTATTAACTTTAATAGTAAGGATCTTAGCAGAGCAGATTTTATTTCTATCTACCTATACTTTATTAAAAAAAGAGATAGTAATTAGGTCTATAAAGAAGATTTACTTATTAATCTAGTTATTAATTTCTCTTTTAGTATCTTAGTTAAGCTTATCTAATAGTTTACTAGGTTTATAAGATAATCTATTAGCTATAGTGTTCTAGCTTCTAGGTAGGTGCTTAACTTTAAAGTTAAATATATAAATCTATAAGATCTATTAGATAATAAGGGCTCTAGGTAGATTAGAGGCAGTGCTATTAAGCTGAGTAATAAGGGTCTTAGTATCTATCTCTAGCATAAAGTAGTAACTATAAAGATAAAAGCAAACTTATTTAAGGGCCTTAAATATATCCCTTAACTCCTTCTTTCTAGTATTATAGTTTAGCTCTATACTAGCCTATAAGCCACTCTTATATCTAAAAACTATATACTTACTATTAATATATTAACTAAGAATAATACCCTAACTAAGACTGCTAGCATTAACTATAAGGTAGATTTTACCTATATTAGTGCTATAGTTAAGCCTAATAAGAATAGGAGTAGAGATAAGTTAATCCTTAAAAGTATCTATAGCTAACTATTAAGGCTAGTTTTATTTAAACAGAGTATTCTTCTTTAAGAGTGCTATAAGTAGCCTAGCTATAGCTAAAAAACCCTAAACCTAAATCTAATAGAATATTATAATACTAAGAAAGAATCTGAGATTAGTAAGGTTATTACAGACCCCCTATTTTCTAATTTTAATAATCTTTAATTCTTCTAGCCTTTAGCTATTAATACTATAAATATATCCTATAATAGTAATAGATTACTAGGCCCACTATAATTTCTTAATAGTAATAGTATAGCTAGCTAACTTAATATTAATAAGAACCTTATTAATATTCTAGATATACTCTAGGATATATCTATACAGTTTAGGGTAACTAGAAACTTCTTTATTATTATACTTTAAGATAGGGCTCTTAATAGCTATATTATTAAGAAAAGCTTTATAGCAGGTTAGAATTAGGTTATATAGGATTTATATTATAACCCTTATAAACTAAACTATAGAATTAGTAGCTTCTTAAAGCAAAGTATATATCTAAAAGAGACTAATTAGTATTATAAAGGTTATAATATTATAGCTATATAGATCTAATAGAACTTAGTTATACCTAGAAAAGAAATCTAATAGTAAGAGAAGCTAGTATATTATAAAGTTCTCTAAAAACTTATTACTAGATAGAGGTAAAGCTATATTATATAGGGTAATAGTATTAACCTTAGTCACAGAGTTAATAAGATATATCTTTCTATTCTTTTTCCTAACTAGAAAGAAGAGGTTCTAATAAGCTATATAGCTCTGCTTAAGGATACCCTTTTTTAGCCTATCCTTTAGAATTATTATTATATTACCCTCTAAGGCTTTTAGAATTAGTATACTTCTTACTTACTAGGCTTTATAAGAGATAACTCTAATTATTTATAGAGAAGCTATAGATAGATAAATAGATCTATAATACTTAAAACTCTATATAAGGGCCTTCTCTCTATTACTTAAAACTTTAAAGAGAAGCTTTTTCTCTTTTAGGTTAAAATAGTTTACTATTACTAGGATCTTATTAAGTTATTCCACTATAAGTTACTTCCTCTTAGAAATAGTTAAAAACTTTAGTTAGATAAGATCTATAAAGATGCTCTCTAATACTAGTCTGAGGTTCTCTTTTACTTTTATCTAAGCTTTTAACTTCTACTCTAGGTCTCCTTTAAATACTAAGCTATTAGAAGGTAAGTTATTAACTAGCTAAACTTTCTTATCTTTTATCTTATATATTATATTAACTTCCCTATATATAAAGAGTAGAGTATTATTATAGATATAATTAGTTCTTAGTTTATTCTAGATTCTTATTAAAACCTTTTCTAGGAGGTTCTCTTTCTAATAGGACTAATAGTATACCTAGATATTAGTTATATTAAATCTAATTTCCTATTCTAAGTTAAATAGATTTATAAAGAGCAAGGAGTATATTCTAGTAAAAAGAAGAAGTTACTAAAGCTTTTTATTAGTTATAAACTTTAATAAGTTAGTCTTATATACTACTTACTCCTTATAATACTTCTAAATACTAGAATTAAATCTCTTAACTATATAGCTAAGAGCTCTAGTATACTTAGGTTTTCTTATATTAAGAATACTAATAGTAGTTTTCTAGTCTCTAAAAAGGGTAGCCCTGCTATATATAAAGAGATACTTAGCTATTTTAAATAATATAAGCTTAGTACTATTATATAGCTTAATAGAAATTAGCTCTTTCTTTTACTAATAGGTTAGCTAGTTTCTATTTCTACCTTATTTCTAGAAGAAGAGAGGTTTACTTAGAATATTAGTTAGAAGTACTAGAATCTCCTCTACTTTATAACTAGGTATATAGTTAGGATCTATATAGTTAGCTTCTTTTCTCTTTCTCTAGCAGTAATATTTATAGGACTTCTTTAAAAAGGGTTTATAATAGTTAAGATACTACTTATTTTTATAGAATTAGCACCTAGAAGCTTATTCTTATAATTCTAAAATAGCCTAGATAATTACTTTTATCCTTAATATAATAGCCTGCTTAAGAAAGACTTTAAGTACTATATAAAAGATATTACTATCTTTATTAAATATTACTAGAACCTTCTTATCCTCTTCTAATTCCTCTTAGACTAGAAAGTTAAAACCTTTTAATAAATTAGCTTCTACTACTAGTATTACCTCCTCTAATATATATAGGCTAGACTAGCCTTCTAGGTTATAAGGCTATAGCTATAGACTTTTACTTAGTTATCTATTAATTTCTATAATTACTAAGCTAGCTACTATATTAGGATTAGTAATAGTAGCCTCTATTTTCTCTCCTCTATAGGAATTAAACAGGCTTACTAAGTATAAGAGAAGCTAGTAGAATTAGAGAGAATAGTAACAAAGTAATTAGTAAAATCTAAAGTATAGAATATTAAAGGAGCATAGATCTTCTAATTACTAGCCTAAAAGATACTAATTATCTAAGTTAGTAAGTATTCTAGTATTATCCTAATATATATAATAAATAGAGCTTTAAGGATTATATTCTTAGATATCTTACTATATAGGCTAATAAAGAAGAGTATATTAGATATATAATAGCTACTAATATAAATATCCTTAACTATAATACTCTTAAAAGTTACTATAGTTTAAGTATCTATAAAGTCTTAGACTCTAAGATATATAGAAATAACACTTTCCTATATACTATTATAGCTAATATATTTCTCAGAGATAATATTAATAGCAGCACTAGTATTAATAATCCTATATTACTCTAAGTATATAGACTAGCTAATCCTTATAGTAACCTAGAAATATAGTATAATAAAGTCTTATATAGTAAGAACTCTATGCTAGCAGGTAATTGCAGTATAGTATAGGTGCTCTACTAAATTATTAAGAGAAGTAACTAGTATATTAAGGTTCTCTTTAAGTTAAATACTAGGTAGAATAATATCTATTATATTAATACCTACTATACTATAAAGAGGTAGTTAACTAAAAACAGAAAGCACTAGGCTGCTTATAAAAGCTTAGAAATCACAGATTATATCTATAAAGGGAGAAAAGATACTAGTTAAAGGAAAGAGAGTTAGATAGAATACTAGGTAAAAGAGAATTATATCTAAACCTTACTCTTAGTCTAGTATAGTAGCTCTATAAAGCATTTAAACCACTATAGCCTCCTTTTTATAAACTTAGACTTAAATATAGGCCTTAATAGCACTAACCTCTACCTATAAGAGTACTTTATACTAGAATATAAGAGTTAGATCTGCTTATATATTATTCTAATATCTAATTTCTTATATAAGCTAGCTACTTAATTTAGAAGCTTTTATAATATAGCTAAGTAGATCTCTCTCTATAAGTATAAATATATCTAGCTATTAATTACTATTTTACTAGAAATAGTTCTAAATAACTAGCTTTATATATTTATAAACTATATTATTATAGTTATACTAAACCTAGTAAAGAAAGGATTTAGAGATAGTAACCTTCCTATCTGCTTACTTAGCTTACAGGTCTTTAACAAGGATTTAGCTCTCTAATATTATAATAAAAGATTTAGGTTAAGAGGTCTTAGCAGCTTCTAAGAAGCTATTATTAACTAGAATATCCTTATCCTTATCTATAACTTTCTTAATATAAGGCTCTGGAAGTAGAGTGGGAAAATAAGTTATATTTAGGTCTATAATATAGACCCTCTTTTTAGATCTAGTAACAGGGTAAGGTATTATATAGTAATTCTAAGTTTATAATCTAGTTATAGCATTAATACTAGTATCTATAGAGAGAATAATAGCTAGGATACTAGGAGCTAGCATATAGATATTAAGGATATTATAGGCAGTATCTAAGGTTACTATACTAGTAGGAGGAGCCTTTATAGCTAAAGCAGGAATTAGAGGCCTCAGAGTTTCCTATATAGTATACTAAGCATACTTATTAAACTATTTATAGCTCTTAAGCTAGAACTTAACTCCCTAAAAGCTTAGAAAGTATCTATAAAGAGTAAGAATACTAGCTTCTAGCTACTTAGTCTTATCTATATTAGCTATAAGAATTAGAAAAGAAATAATTATTAGATTATACTAGCCTTATTAGCAGCCTTTATTAATCTCTTTATTAGAAACCTAGATATAGAGGAAACTCTATAAAGTACTAATTTACTAATAGCCTCTATAAAATAAGTATAACTTTATATTAAAAAAGGCTCTAGTAGCTTTATAATCTCTAGTAAGATATCCTTTCTTACTATAGATATAGCAGATATTAGAGTTAACAGTCTCTATAAACCTTAGAGGTCTTAGCTAGTAATAAGATTTAAAGCCTATAGAGTCTAAGTAACTGCCTTCTCTTAGATTAAAGAGTATATAGCTATATCCTCTATATATAGAGCTACAGTTATAAGAGTTACTACTATAATAGTTATACTATAAGAGCTCCTATATAGACTAGATATCTAATATATTAGTAGTATATATACTAACTTTATTAATAGTATAATTATATTAAGGAGTATTAGTATAGTACCTAGTTCTAATCTACTTAATCTCTATATTCTTAAAACAAGTAGTAAAGTTATCCACTTAAACCTTCTAGTTAGAAATACTAGTTATCTTATCCTTTAACTTAGCCTTTACAGATAATACTCTTAATTACTTATACTTAAGTATAGTAACTAGTATACTAGCTAGAGTATTCTCTCTAACACCTTATAGTTATATATATACTTATTAAAACTAAACCTATCTAGTAATTATAACCTCTATCTAGACCTAAGAAACTAAAAAGAGACTTTAGTAGTTCTTATATAGAATCTTTAAGATATATTTTATAGTTTGCTTAGAAAAGTAGTAAAAGATAATATAGTTAATTTCTATATTAGGTAGTATAAAAAGTCTCTTTTTAGCTACTCTATTCTAAAAGTTACTAATCTTAGTAAGAAACTTAGAGATATACCTAGGATTACTAATCTCTAGGCTAGAAATAAGGCTTTAGAGCTCCTTATTAGGGTCTAGATAAGCATTTAGATCTATAATACTATATATTTTATAGAGGTTATTCTTAAGAGAGAGCTAATTATTATATTAAGCAGAAATACTCTTAAAGGTTTATTAATAGGCCTTAATATAGTGCTAGCTAACTAGAGTAATTATCTTCTCCTTATCCTATCTATAAAGCTTAGTATAAGATAGATAATCCTTAAAGAAGTTAGAAATATTATTACTAATAAACTTAGAGGCTTCTAGGCTATAAGGGATAATTAGAACAGTAGTATATTACTTCTAGATAGCTTTAGCTAATTTCTTAATTACTTCTATAATACTAATAGTAAGTAGAGAGACTAAGTTTCCTATAAAAGGTATAGCTATAGCCTTTATAGGTATAACCTTATCTAGCTACTAATCTAGGCCTGCTCTTTATAGTTTAAGAGAAGCTATACCTCTATAGTTCTTATACTTATTATAGATATTCTCACTAGTATAGACCTAGTAACTAATCTTAGTGCTTTAGAACTATAAAGGTAAAGACTTCTCAGATCTATTATTATTTATAATAGTAGAGTAAAGAGCTTGCTCCTAAATACTCTTAAATATAGCTCTCTTAAAGGGTTCTATACCTAGAGTATAGTTCTTAGAGCTAGAAGAGTTTAAAGTAGATATACTAACTTTAAGAGCTCTCTTAGATTCCTTAGAGTGTTACTTAGATATAGTATAGAAAGTGGTTAATATAATTTATTATAATTTAATATTAGTATTAATATTAAAGTTTATTAATATTTAAATTATCTAATAATAAAAGAGAAGAGTTATATAGTAACTTAATCTATAATAATTAAGTAGATAGAGAGAAAGAGGGCTTTAACCTCCTTCTCTTTCTAGGTAGTAGTTATAAATTATAGGCTAGGAGTAGTTATAGCCTCTATCCCTCCTATAAGTATATAGGCTCTCCTTTTTAATATAGCTTTAAAGTAGTCACAGCCTTTATCCTATCTATAAGTTTATAGACTCTTTTCTATTCTTTCTTATAAGCAATATAACGCTATAATTTCCTTAATTCTATAGATATTAACTATATAGTAACTAAGATAGGGCTTAAATCCCCTTAGTTAAGCTTATTAGCCTAACTAGTATTATTAATTTATTGCTTTATTACTAATTATTAGGTTCTGGGTTATAGAAAGCAGATACTAGCTCCACTTTTATAAAAACTAAGGAGAAAAGAGAAAACTTTTTAATCTAGTAAAGTCTAAAGCTATTATAGCTAGATTTTCAGGGTTTTAAGTATTTCTATTAAAAACTCTAACTATATAGCTATTATACCTAGTATTTTCTTAGATTAGATCTATAAAGAGATTTCTAAATATTATTTTATAAAGTCTATTATTATTACTACTAAGTTTATAAAGTTAATATTTTATTAAGTAGTTAGGATAATATATTATAGCTATATTAAATATAAGCCTGTTTATATAGCATAGAAGTATATCCCTTTTAAGCACTATAGAGGAAGTCTTAAGAGAGAAGAATCCACCTCTAGACACTATTAAAATAGGCTAAGAACCTTAAGACAAAAATAACAAAACTACACACTCCCACACACTTATATAGGAATATTATAATATTATAGCTTTATATCTAGAGGCCCTAGAATAAAGAAAAGGATCTCTCTAAGCATAATAACCTTATTATAGATATAATCTATTAAGTAAAAAGTGATAAAAGCTTCTAAATAATAAGATAAACTGTCCTAATACTAACTAATAATACTTCTCTATCCTCCTCTCTACCCTTAATAAGGTAAAAAGTCCTGCTATACTGTGCTAACTAATGCACCTGTCTGGGCACTCTCTAAACTGGGCTGTCTGCACTGCCCTGTCTTACTAGGTTTATATATATAAACTTAATAAATATAGGTAGCTAGTAAAGTTTAAAGTAAGACTTATAATCTAAGATAATTAATAAGTAAAAGATATATAGGATATATATATAGTAATACTTATAGGTATATCTTTCTAAGTGCTAATAGCTATAGCTACTTATTTTAATATAAAGCTATTATAATATAATACTATAAATATATTTATATATATATCTATTAATAAAATAGTGTTTATAAGTATACTACTAGGCTACTACTATAATAGTAAGGTTTTATATCTATAAAAGGTACTTTATAAACTATACTGCTTACTGCTATTTTAGTAAAAACACTTAGAAGCAGGCTTTACTATACTTAACTTTAAATAGATAGCTAGCAAAAACTACTACTAGTAGTATAGATAAGTAATATTCTTCTTTTATATAGATAATTATATATTAGTATTTCCTTATAAGTATACTAAAAGCATAAAGGAGGCTATAAATGCCCTCTAGAAGTACTACTACCTTAAAGGAGGTTAGAACCTATAATAGTTTCTTAAAATTAAAGTGCTCTATAATAGAGCTATATATAAGCTATAGCTATTATAGTTAGTATTTATAGATAAGATATAGAAGCTACTTAAGTAGTATACTATAAGCCTTAATATAGATAACTAAGTATATATACCTATAATAAAAGATAAATTAGAACTATATAAAGGGGAAGCAGCTTTATAAGAGATTAACTACTACTAATACTATATTAGAATAATTTTATATATAGTAGTAATAATATAGCTTAATATAGTATTTACTATAAGCTATTTTATAAGGTTTAATAATAATCTAGGTTCTATATAGTACTATATTACTAATTAAGTTCTCTAATATCTCTACTAAATATAATACTTCTACTTTAAGTATAGTACTAAGCTTAGTAGACTAGATAATATACTTAAAGTTACTTTAGATACTAGCTTTATAGATAATATAGTTAACTAGAAGAGCTTATAAATATTTATAATAAAGCTATTTAGAAGTATAATTATATAAAAGGCAAATAAGTAGATAATAGTTATAATATTAATAACTAAGACAGAGCTACTTATACTATTTTAAGTAGTATATAAAGCCCTCTTTATAAGTTAGTTAATAACTACTTTATAAGTTTAACTTCTAAATAATACTACTTTTAAAGCTGCTTTTACTATACCTAGTATAATATTAATAATAATCTAAATCTAGTATAATAATTAATAAACAGTTTAGTTAGTTAATATAAAGCTTATTTAGCTATAAATAAGGCTATAATATATTAATATCTATAACTACTAGCTATAATAGGAGATTATAAAAGGGTATATAGTAGTTAACTATACTCTATTAGTAGAGATAATAGTAGATAAACTTATAAAAGCACTTATACTACTTTAATTTAAAGCGTTTTATAGTTAGCTATAAATAAGTAACTAATATATATAACTAGAGATAAACTATATATAAAACCTAGAAAAAGAGAATAATATAAAGTATATAAAAGTAATAGAAACCTATATTTAGAATAAGATAGACCCTAATAGAGTTTAGAAATAGCCTCACTAAGCTAGTAATCTCTAAGGAGATATATTAGATTATAGGGTCTAGAACGTATAGTATAAGTTAGGTATAATATTAGTCTAGCTCTATATACAGGCCTAAAGCAGCCTGGGCACACTAACTATAACTAGGGTGCATATAGGAAAAAGGGGTTAGAATGCACCCAAATAAGGGTGAATACGTAGAATCACACACACACTACAGTATTACGAATATACGTACAATTACGCCCAATTTGACATAAGCCCACTTGGCGGCTCTTTCTCTTTTACCTTGCCTTAATGGAAGGTATATAGGTACCTAAGGCAAAACAAACCTCCAAGAACCAAACCGCAGGCAAGCGCGGTTCCATCTGGCGGTTCGGGAGGTGAGCCTGTCTCTACCCTGGCAGCGATGATGACTGTGGCTTACTCTCATGTCTGTTTTCCGACCTGATTCTTGATACCTACCTTAGGTATGTATTATAGGGGGTTTCTTACACGCACATGCAAAGTTAATGTGATATCGTCTTGATATCTGCTCCACTAGGTCAAGGCAACGAACGGCTTTCTTTTCATTATTCTTACTATATCACCACTTCTTCCCCAATTTCGGGCGTCTCTCATCTCCTTGCCCATGACACTCGTCTTGTAGTGTCGTCTTCGTCTCGTGCTTAAATCGGTTTCTATTTCACTTAACCCACTCATGATAGCCCCAACGGTGAGCCGCGAGCGAACCTGGTCAACGCTCCAGCTACCTAGCTCGGATCATCTGCAACTCTATGGGAACCTCGCATCGTCCAGCAGTGGATCCCCATGCAGATATAAACGACACGAAGCAATCTGTTTTCATCTTAGCACTGATGTCACAAACTCGTCCATCCATCATCACGGAGTGCGAATGCACACTGCCGCCCCCATGCCACCATCCCATGCCCAATCGTTGTAACTTGTATCCCAGCGACGCCCGTCAGTTCACTTGTCCATGATCTGAGTGAGCTTGATTCCCATGGAAAGGGCTGCAAAAGTCCATCAGGAATATTGAGCGAATAGAATAGTAGATAAGTCATACCTGAGCTCCTCTCATCGGCCCTGTTATCGTATTAATCCTTGTAAGACGCCCATGATTGCCAGATGCCAGGCAGAAGACGCACTTGGCCTTGCCTCCACTGTCTTGTATCTACCTAACTTAGATCTCTGAGGTCGTTTGTGTGGCTGCTAGTTCACTCACCATCTCATCTCATCTCACCTTGTCTCTCACCTCGCACTTGCTTCACTCTTTCACCATCAACACTCGCTTTGTCCAGGCCGTTCCTCCCCTCCCCTCCCCTCCCCTCTGCCTCCTTCCTTCCTCTCATCTCCGCCCAACCCGACGCCAACAGCCAAGTTGCCGGGTGGCTTGCGTCTGGAAAATCTTCCTCCTCCATTCACCACTCGCTAGCACCACAAGGCTGGTCATCACCACCACATCATCAGTCACTCGCTTTTGACGACATTCGCTGAATTTTTGCTTTCTTTTTGTGGCTACTGTCTCGCTTTGCCATCATCGTCCTCTCTAATTAGACGCCCTTACCCGCCCCAAGGCACATCACGGGAGGCCATCGACTCTTGGAGGCCGTTTTTCTTTGACTCGCTCTCCATCCGGCGCATTCTCGCCGCCGACGGAGATCTAGTTCTTCGATTTTCCTTACACAACCGGTCGCGGATCTCTCTTTCCCAACTTCCGGACCAACGCCAATGATACCATAATGTCGCGTTCTTTCACTCCGCGGGCGCAATCTCCCAACTCAAGCCTCACGCCCCCAAATAATCCATTTGGCTCAACCCCTTTCGACACAGATAATGACTCCAGCGCCGTCGCGTCGCTCGCCAGCGACTCAACATTCACCTTGGTACGTCGACGATGCCCTAATATCCTCGCTAGAGATATCACGTGCGAGGAGCAGAAGGCTGATTATCTCTAGAACGCCGTCAACGGTCCATCTCCCACAGACACCCCCGACAGATCGGCTCAAAAGTCCAGCTGGGCGGACACTTCTAACCCCCGTCTCAGCAGACCAGAGATTGTAAGTGCTCACGCCGCGTCGGTGGGCTCAATCCTGAGCTAACCATACCCAGGAACCTTCGCCATTAGCAAGAGAGGTCGACAGCGAGAAGGGCCACCAGCACTCGTCATCAGACACCGACATTGAAGCCAGCCATGTGCCGCCCGTCGTTTACGACCCCGAGAAGGTCAGGGAGAAGCACACGACGGCTCTTCCGCCTTCGTCGGGCGTTTCGTTCCCCAAGCGGCTGTACAACCGCTTCCGCGCTACCTATTGCCCAAAGGAGGAGCCGCCCTTGGTGCTACCAGTCTG
This sequence comes from Colletotrichum neosansevieriae, assembly GCA_036785495.1. Lineage (NCBI taxonomy): Eukaryota > Fungi > Ascomycota > Sordariomycetes > Glomerellales > Glomerellaceae > Colletotrichum > Colletotrichum neosansevieriae. Next base: position 491,772 of record JAVHLV010000009.1, read on the forward strand.
TCCAAACGACACCGAAAAGCTCACCTACATTCACACCAATCGCATCCTTCTCTACGTATTTGGGGTCTTTTCTTTCCTCTCTCTGGGTGCCGGTATGTGGCTATTCGCTCTTTCCGCGCCAGCTTTCTACTGGTACGGTGTTTTCGCCGGTGCAATGTGCATATACTTGATCATCTCGTATGCAGTCGGTATCATTGGAAGAGACTGGGACTACAAGGCTCACTTGGAGCTGGTTGAGCGCTTTCAAATCACAGAGGAGACCGCCCCAACCGTCGACATCTTCCTCCCCTGCTGCTCGGAACCCCTCGAGATTCTTGAAAACACCTACAAGCACATCCTCAACATCGATTGGCCCGCCTCCAAGCTCCAAGTTCACGTCATGGATGACAGCGCGTCGGATACTGTCCGCGCGCTCGCTGATAAGTACGGTTTTAACTACTCTGTTCGCGAAGACCGCCCTCGCCTCCGAAAAGCCGGTAACCTGCGATGGACATTTGCCCGAACGAACGGAGACTTCTTCGCCATCTTTGACGCTGACTTCTGTCCACGCCCTGACTTCGTGAAGGAACTGATTGTGGAGCACTTCGGCGACGAGAAGACGGCCCTGGTTCAGAGCCCCCAGTACTTCCGTGTCACTGATGATCAGACATGGGTTGAGCAAGGCGCCGGGGCAACGCAGGAATTGTTCTACCGCGTCGTTCAGGTCAACCGCAACAAGTGGGGAGCTTCTATCTGCGTTGGAAGCAATGCCCTATATCGCCGAGAAGCTCTCGCCGAGGTTGGCGGAACCGCTGAGATCGGCTTCTCTGAGGACGTTCATACCGGGTAAGTTCCTTTCGACCAAGGATAATGGGCATGAGTGCTAACACGGAACAGCTTTGGCGCCGTCGACAGGGGCTGGAAAGTCAAGTACATCCCTCTTTGCCTTGCTACTGGTGTCTGCCCCAACTCCCCTCGTGCCTTCTTTTCCCAGCAGATGCGTTGGGCCCGTGGTTCTACCACGCTGCTCACGAATGGTCACTTCTGGGTCTCAAAACTCACCTTTATGCAGAAGATCTGCTATCTTTCCGGTACGTAGCATCGCGCCTCGCCTTTAACATCGCCCTTCTTTTCATTGTGCCTATGAAATCGTTTGAAGCGTTTCTGACTAACTGGCGCCAGGCCTCCTCTACTACTCCGCCGTCTCTCTCAACATTTTCCTCGCTCCTATTGCCGGCACTCTGCTGCTTGCCATCCGTCCCGAGTGGTTCAAGTTCTGGAACCTGGCGTTCGCCATTCCTTCGATTTTATATGGCGTGGTAAGTTCAATTTGCTTTCAACGTGTTACCTAGCTAACTTTGTAGGTGCTCATGAGGGTCTGGTCAAAGGCCAAGTACGGCTTCAACGTTCAGCACATAGTGACAATCCAGAGCTACGCTTATCTCACTGCCATCAAAGACCGCCTCTTCAACATCGAGCTTCTTTGGGCAGCCTCGGGAGATTCGAAGGCTCACAAGAGCAACAAGTACCGCAACATGCGCATTCTCTGCATCACGTGGACTATTCTAGTTACCAGCGCAATGGTCGGCGTCGTCACATGGCGCATCATAAACGGCTTCACATGGTACCACCCTCTCCCGCTCATCATCATCAACGTCTACAATCTCTTCATCAACCACTACTTCATGTTCTGTAATTGGTAGGAATACCCCATAACGTGTTTATCAGAAGGGAAGGGGTTTGAAACGATGGTTTCTATGGACTAAACCTCGCATTATACATGGACAACGGCGTCAAGACATTTGACTTAGATGATGAAAGGTTGGCATCAAAGGTTTTGATCGGACGGAAGTGGCCTCTGCCATCTGACTTAGACTCGCATTGCAGAAGATGCCGTACGCACATTCACAGCTTCTACAGTATACAGACAGCCGGGATTCTTGTATATCGTGATGGATGATGCGAGCGCAGGACATAAGAAGAGAAGCGCCGCGGGATTATTAACAACGGTACATATTTCTGAGTCAACTTACAACAGGCGTGCCTGATGTTGGAGAAGTGAAGTACGCCCCTTATTTCATGAATGTGTCGACAGCGATGTCGTTGTCTTGGTTGAACTGTAAGCCAGTAACCAAGGTGCTGGTGGAACACACAAGATTTATTAGGTAATTATGTACAAGCGACTAAGTTGCGCTTAATACCCTACTATTTGTGAAGTTAGGATAAATCCCGTGAATTCATCTTTCGCCACGATGCTAGTAAGTGAGTGGGTTGAGACTGGTCTTGGGACAGCTATTCTAGGAAAATCGCAACGAACTTAGACATCCCATTCTTCTTTGAACGGCCCATGGACCCGGAAATTCTCTCGGGAACGTTCTTCTGCTGAATTTTATGTTGCCTTCCGGCCATTTCTCAGATCCGGAGACGACGTCCTGAAGCTTACTGTCTTATGGTTCTGCGAAGCCGGCCGGAGGGCGTGTGCGAACGCGTCGGATTCACTGACCATGACACCACCGCAGCAGACAAGTCGATGGTATTCTTCCAAGGTTATCGACAGGCAGTGAGGGTCGCAACAATTGTATAGACTCGCTATTTCGGAAGAAGATATTTGGCTTGCCTGCATTTCTTGTCAGAACCTGACGAGCCAATCCGTCCCAAAGCTTCCCTGAGTATTCTGTCTGCCGATGTTGCGAGAAGGCTTTTGAGTCGCCGACTCCAAATTCACAGGCAAGGAATAGAAATAGTCCGAGGCTGGGATTCAAAGACGTCTGTGTTCAACCCAGAATAACCACCATCGTTGTGTGTCGCTCCACAAACGGATTTGCGTTTGGACTAAAGACGGCCTTCAGACGTTCGAAAGCCGTAAACTAATTTCCACGGCATCCGGCCCCGGAACATCTGGTCTCCAAGGCAAAGGGACAACCCAACGAACTGTCCAGGTTCGACTTTGGTCGCTCTCCTCGGGAAAAGCGTACCATCTTCCATCGGCGATGTCGCTGTCTTGCAATTTGACCAAGTCAGTGCCGATTTTCTCGTCCCGGAAAACGACCCAGGGTTGATAATGCAACGTGCAGCCCAGGCCGGACGGCTTTAGTCTGGAAAGCCCCTGAAGCTCCCACGGTCCGATACCACTAGGTCCCATCACTCCCAGGAAATGTTGTTGAGTCGTGTCCCCGGTTTCTATGCGCAGAGCCGTCGCTCCATCATTCTCGGCTGGTCGTCGCACCAGGATGCGCTTTTCCTCGCCTCGAGAAGCCCTGATGTTCAGGGAGCCCCTGTGGGCGGCACCGGAGGCGAGGTACGAGTTGTTCAGGTCAGCGTTGTCGCTGTGTTTCGAGTCAGTGGATGGTTCTGGCTGGTCTTGTTGATAGTTCACAAACCTGATGATTTGTAGGTGATAATGATGGTTTGAATCCATGATTGCGTGACGGCCGAACGTCAGTGAGAGGGAGAAAGACTTGTATCAAAAGATGATTAGAAATGCCGAGAGGCTGCGTCGGGTTATATCTTCCTTTAGGTGCAAACACGAGTAATGAGCAGGAAAGCTGGCGTTGGTGGTGCCAAGTAGATTGCCCAGAATAGCGGCATCGCTGGGCTGAGTTGGTCGTTTAGCAGGTGTCTGCGCCTCTTTGGCGCTCGCTTATTCCGAGAACACAGCCAAATGTCCACCTGAAACTACTGCGCCGATGAATTGCGACCCCGTTTCAGGGGATACAAAGTGTTAGTGTGACATGCTGACCGGCGGGGTTTCTACACAAAGTTCACTAACAGTTGTCATCTTTCTTGTCAAGGGTGCTCAACTGATTCTTTATGCCCTGCTGCTACTTCATGTTAACTTATAGAATCTTTCCGCTCTCGCTCCAAAAGGCTCCGAATGTGACTAGAATGATGATCATGGAATGTCTATAGTGTTCAAAACTCCGCAAGCATTAAATCGAGTACCTGAATTGCCAATTTCAACCATCACTTGGCCTCCGTCTCGATCTTGACACCGGTTAGGTTCAGACTAAGCTGCCACAATTTGTCCTCGCCGTCGTCATTGAAAGCATGAGGACCGTACCCATGATCAGCCATGGGGGACACGCCCTCATCAGTCGCCGGCCCTCCAACGCCAACATCAAACAAGTACTTTCCTCCCTTGCCTTCCCAGACAGCCGCTGTAGCGGCCCATGTGGGCGTCGCAGCTCCTTGGGCGGGGGTCTTTACTCCCGCTGCGACGACGGGATCCGACTGCCAAGCGGCCGCCATCGCAGGGTCAACGTGCACATGCAGCGGGGTGGCGGTGACACCAGGCTGGACGCTGACCGCGTGAACCCCGCGCGGGCCGTAGATGCGATCGATGTAGTTTGCCATCCAGATGTTGGCCGTCTTGGACTGGCCGTAGGCGAGCCACGGGTTGTAGTCGGACTTGGCGAAGTTGTAGTCTTCGAAATTGACGGGCATGATTCTGTGGCCGGACGAGGTCAAAGACACCACTCGGGAGTTGAATTCCGGACTGCTGCTGTGAATGAGGGTGGGGAGGAGCAATGCCGTGAGAGTGAAGTGGGCCAGGTGGTTGACACCGAATTGCTGGTCGAAGCCGTCGACAGTCTTGATGGGTTCGGGAATGGCCATGATGCCTTCGGAGAGTGAGTGTTAGTTTCGATTGATGCATCCTGGAATACTCACCAGCGTTGTTGACGAGGATGTTCAGCTTGGGTGACTTCTCCAGGAAAACTTGCGCTGCCTTCTTGACCGACGAGAGAGAGTTCATGTCCATGTCGATGACGTCGAGCTTGCCGCGACCCTCCGAAGATGCCAGGATATCCTCCACGGCGGTCTTGGCTTTTGCAGAGTCCCGGGCCGAGATGTAGACATCGGCGCCGGTTGTGTGGAGCGCGCGAGCGGTCTCGAGTCCAATGCCGGAGGTGCCTCCGGTGACGAGAACGACTTTCCCGGCCCATTTGTTGCTCAGGCTGCTGTCGCTAATGATTTGGAGAGCGGTGGGACGAGCGTCGCCAGGGCCCTTGGGGTGGGCGAAAAGGTCGGCGTAAGGGTGGAAAGCGTCCATGATGGAGAATGTGTGAACTCGAGTGGTTTTGAGTTGACTGCGATTGACTTATTGTGAGAGTGTCGAGATGTGTTCTGATAGCCAAGTGTGAGGGCTGCTGATGACTGATTCTTCATCACTTCTAAAGCGAGAATCCAAACCCTTTTTATATCTGAGCATTAAACGAATTCTTATCCTCCCAAGGAATCCTCGTTCCATTCATCGTCGTCGACAAAAGTTCTCTGAGGGCTGGATATTTGCCCGCTCTCTGCTTCTCGATATCCCGCTGATGAAGACGCCAGGCGCTGGGCAGCCACACGCCGCTTACATTCTGGCTTATGTCCGATCCGGGGAAACACTGGCGGCGTTTTCTGGCACCAATGAACTCGGAAATAGCATCTGAAGCTGACGGCTTTTAGTTGCGCCGATGGAGATGCTGCTTGTGGTTAGCAGCGTCGAGACGGCATCATTGAACGCCGTTCCTGCATGTCAGACAGCAGCTCTCGCTCTCGTTTGTCCAGTCGGACCGGAGCTAAGCTCTCCTTCATCCGCTGCCAAATTAGGATTTCCATTCTAGTTTCAATGTGGCAGCGGACAATCTGAGGGGTTCTGCGTCTGTTTTCCACGTCTTTGAATCGCAACCGTTACCATGGCTTCCTCAGTCCCGGGCGTCTCCGATGGTGTCTCGGAGAAATCGACAGGGCGAGCACCACAGTCATGTCGCCAGTGCAGGTGTTTCCCGCCCCTGATATGTCGCGTTTGCAGCATTGCACCACTGACATAGACAAAGGCGCTTGAAACGGAAATGTCCTCGAGAATTACCCTGTTGTTTTTTTTTGGTTTGCTCTTACTCGGTCTCGCCCAACGAACTCATAGCTAACCTTACATATTTGAAGTGCATCCGACTGGAGTCATCGCTCTATCAAGCAACTCGCAGATATTCGAGTACCATGGAGGTCATTGCTCCCAGGTCTCTTCGACTGCTTCAATCCATCCTTCTTATTTCTATTTACGAGGTAGGCCATGGCATTTTCCCAACAGCGTACCTTACTGTTGGGCGCGCAGCCAAGCTTGGCATCCCGAGGGGAGTTCACGAGCGAAGTAATGCGACACAGCCTTTCCAGACTCCCCCAACTTGGACACATTGGGAGGAGGAGGAACGCCGAGCATGGTGGGCTACGATGACACTAGACCGGTGCGTCTTCGCTCCTGAGATACAGTACTATTAATCAAGCTAAGTCCTTTACAGGTACATGAACCTCGGTCCAACTGGTCTTCCTCTTGGAACCCCAGAACCCGTCCAAGACGAACTATTACCTGCATCAGACGCAGGTTGGTTTCTTGGGTCTATTGGGACCAACCAGCCCCTCTACACAACTGGCTTTTCATCCAGCTCAGAGATCGGCCCTTTTGCTCGGGTTTGCCAGGCATCACATGTTCTTGGGCGCGTTTTCAAAGACAGAAACTCGAGAAAAGATTCAGTGTTGCAGAGAGAAACGCTCATCGAGGCGCTCCAGCTTGAGGCAACTCATAGTGCCCATGATGCCCACCTTTCTTACTCAGTTCATGATGCGGCTCCAGGTTTGGATTTGGCTCTATGCACGGTCGCAAGGTTAACGCTCTACCACGGCTATGCGTGTATACAGCACGGCGCTCGAGGAGAACGACTGCCAGGAGAGAGCGAAATGCAGGCTGCCTCGATACGAGGTCTGAAACAGATTATATCAGTCATAGGGCCAATGATGGCAGGACTGGGACTGGTAGTCCGTCAAGCGGCTCTTGACGTGAACAGCTGCAGCCCACTCGTCGTCCAAGTTCTCTACGACATATCAACCGAGTGTCAGTGGTTCATCCGTGAAGGCGATGTTGTCGAAGGCGCAGACGCCACGCTAGAGTTGGCCACAGAGGCGTTGGGGCTGTTGTCGCAACGATGGGGTGTTGCAGGTAACTATTCCAGAGTTTGGGGGAAATACTACTGCAGAAAGCTGATACTTCAAAGCCAAATGTCTTCACCTACTGAGCAACACAAGCACCTGATAGCCTGGTAGCCTGACCAGTTCACTGCAAAGTCTCACTGCAAAGTCTCAACGCGGGCTAGTCGGTCATGGAAAACAGTCGGGGATAGCTGCAGAGATCCACTCAGCACATGCTTTCGCTCAACAATACAATTTCAACTGCGTGTGGATCATTTGAGTGAAGCTACCTCACGAGTCACGACCCTCGGTGGTCCGGGCTCGGGGGTCCGGAAATCTCGGCCGGATAGCGTCGTGAGCTTGCGGAGGCGGGCCGGAAAGATCGATCCGGATGACAGCCGATGACCTGCATCTGAAATGAATCGCGCGAGTCGAGCATTTCAAGTTCATGCGCACAATCTTCCGTGGTGAGCGTGCTGCCGTAAAACTCTGTTGTCATTTGCACTGCTCCCAAGGCGGCCTATGCTGGGCGAAGCGAATTTGCGACTGAGTCAGCTTCGCGATGATCGATTCACCGCTCCACTCGAAGTTGACTGACGCCCAACGTCGTCGTCTGCTATGAGAGAGGCTCTATTTCATGACGGGGAGATCACTCTCAAGTCTTGTATAAAATGGTGAATGGATACGCTTACGAAGCTTTTGGTCTAGGTTTGGTACCGAAAATTGTGGTTACCAAGTTTTGGCAACGTTTTGGCGGAGTCAGGGGCCCACTGATTGGACCCTTGAGAATCCGCGGTTTCGAGATGACCAGGGGAATCATACGGATGACGGTGGGCACACAACATCCCAAGAACGCTAGGCCTTCAGATGCTCCCGAGGTTGCTACAGGCTTTTCGATGGTTCTCAAGTGTCGACGAGAATTCAAACCGGCTGTGAGGCTGACGCAGGGCGGCGAACCTCGTGCGTAGCTAGCTTCATGTGTCTTGAGCTGTCACGTATCCGCGCGTCTGACTCGGTAGGCGAGGGTCTCCGAATAAAGCAGCTCTCAGACTTACCCCTTCAACTACTATTCACAGAAGCTACGAGTGAGGGTAGCGGGTCATTGATAGCCTCGTCCTGGCTCAAGGAGGAACTTCTGTTCCTGGTTTGCGGAGCGATATTGTTGGGGAACACTCGCCTCCCCCACGGAAGCTGGTGGATCACGGGGACACTTACCATTTAGTAAATCGGGGCCGCGATCTTACAGGGAGACTTGTCAATGAAATTCGAATGGACTAGGGAATTCAGGCGAGGGAGAAGATTCAGGTGAGCAAGGCGTCGAAATCGCATGATGTCGACTCGTGCACAACAATCTCGATTCGGTTTCTCGGCCGGAATGGGAGCCGGGAATGACGGGTTGCGACGTTACATCCGTATCGGTATCAATGAAGCTGGTGTTCCTTCAAGCCAGTTCGTGGGTCTAGCCACGGTGAGAGTCATGACAGCTTCATTGACTCAAGGTGCAAGTGAAAATTACGGCCCACCGGATGTCTGATCTACGAGACGGCTCCTGAATCATGCACAGCTTTGCGAATGATACAGTCACGAGACACTAATCCGCAACTGGAAGAACATTGCATTTGGAGTTAAGCTTCAATTGACCTCACTTCACTTGTGATGGAAAGACATTGAAGTTGTAAAAAGCATGTTGCTAGTCTATCCTGTTTCTATCCCCCAGAGTCTAAACACTAAGCAGAACACTATGAAGCATAAATCGCGTGACATTGAGGTGGCAGATGGTGGTATAAAAGGACCATGTATTGACATTAACTCGTGTGGCAGTGTCCCGGGTTGGTTCTAAGAGAAGACCTCCAAAACTCCTATCCGTTCCAGACGTCCCTGAGGGGTGATGGCCTTCTCGCAAAGTTGGCAGATGGTTCTCGCCAGGTCTCGTCTACGAGAGGCTCTCAATGGCGGTTTGTTGTTCGGTCGCAAACAGCGCTTAGTTGTGAGCACCCTCACCGTTGCAGAAGGGAACGGGGTAGGTGGTGCTGTTGCAAAGGCGGATGACGCCCTTGACCCAGTTGAGGTTGCCGTAGCTCTGGCTGGAGTAGCTGTCGGAGGTGAAGGCGGAGTAGGTAGGGGAGTCGGTGCAGCCGGAGATGATGTTGCCCTTGACGCGGCGGACGTTGGGCTGAGAGACGACAAGGCCGTACTGGCCGTCGGGAACGGTGAAGCCGATGGTCTGAGTCTCGGTGGTGGTCCAGGTCTCGGAGTAGGAGACGGAGAGAGACATACCAAGGGCAATCTCGGCGATGGTGGCGGAGATGGAAGCAGACACAGAGACACTGTTGGCAATGGAGTAACCGTTGGCAACGGAGACAGTGGCGCCACCGCCCATGGAGCTCAGCACGGGAGACATGGCAACGTCCCAGTTGAGGAAGGTGTCGTCAGAGAAGACCTGGACCTCGGTGGACTCGTCGCAGCCACGAGCCTCGAGGCCCTCAGAGCGAGGGGTGACGGCAGGGGCGACCATGCGCTCAGCACGGGCCTGAAGAGCATCGTACTCGGCGGACTTCATGACGGTGTGGGAGCCATCGTCGCCGACGACGATGACGTCGTCGAAGTTGAGGGCGACGGGGGCCAGGGCCGGAGCCGGAGCGGCGACGGCAACGCCGGCGAGGGCGGTAGCGGCGAGAACGGAGAAGCGCATCTTTGTTTGTAGGGTTTTTGAAAAAGAAAAAGAGTGTAAATGGGTCTTTTGCAAAGGAGTGGCTTTGAGAAGTAAAGACTGGAAGAGTGGTTTTGAGAAAAAAGAGTGTGCGGGACGAATGGTAATGGAGAATGGACTGGCCTTTCAATGTGGCTATTTCCGACTCTCTGGGTGGGAGGTGACTGTCTTTATACAACAGGGAGGGTGTTGCGTTTGAGCGCGCATGTGGCAGACGATGCCCAGTCTGAACAGACTTTAGACTATCGGATGTCTGTTCGGTCTCGCAAGCCGCAGCCTGGCCGTTGCGCCAGAACGTTTCCACCGGAATTCTCCCTCGTCACTCCCTGGACCGACGATGAAGCGCCCACGCGCGCGTCGACGGACGGATAGACGGACGAGATGCCAAGACCAGCACCGGGGTTCCCGGTATTGCAAGCCACCTTGTGATCCGCCCATCCGCCCAGGGAATGATGTTATCAACTGCCCTTTCAAGGAGAAGAATAATATCAAGTTGATAATATGACTGAAGCAGGTCCAACTACGCTACAACCGTGTACTGACTCGAGGGCCGCAAGCCGTAGATCGGTGCCGACGTGGGGGACGGTACGGATGGATCTCAATCAGATGGGATGTCAATGGGACGAACACGAACAAGGCAACACTGGGGTCTCCCGGTTTCACATTGAGGGCATTCCAACCGAATCCGGGCGCAGAATGTGAGCAGAGCGTGGCGTTGTGCGGCTCTGAAGCTGGTCAACTGCCCAATTGCCTTTCGGGAAGCCTACCGAGTCATGACAACCTCATAGTGGCCCCGGCTCACCGTTTCACGCGACCATCATCCATGCCCATGGGAAACCCTCAACAAGGCAAGAGATTATTAGCTCATGCGCGTCCACGCCCCTTGCAATTACCCCATCTTTCCCCTGGGCCAAGAATCCCACTGTCAGACGCAAATAGTCGTCCATCAGCCCAACTTACATGGAATCGACTGCACCGAAGCCCCAGAGGGCTGAAAGAAGCCCTGCTTCCGCTTCTCGCCTCTTCTTAGCTTCCCCTAGAGAGAATTAGCTTCTCTCTAGGGCGCATATAGAGTTTAATAACGGGATGGGGGAGATTTGGTCCCCGCTGGAGTTTGCACCGCCCAGAGGGGCGCCCAGAGGTGACATCCATCCACCGGCGATTCCGTAGTCAATGACGATCAAACTCCTTCTACGCACCACGGGGTCTACGGACTCGGTGCGAGTTGGCCGGGCATACTATCGGCTCACCTGGATACTGTGCACTCACAAGAAGTGGGATGACCTTTACCGCTGGTTGCCATGACCCGGTCGACCGTGTTTGTGGCCCAGCATCCGAAAGCGATAGATTGGGTTATCGGGAACTCTTCTTGACTCGTAATAAACGTGGAAGTGAGCCCGTGGATATAAACCACCAGAGGTTCCGCCCCAGGATCGTGATATTTACTTCCAGCTCCATCCACGCCCACCACATTCTTTTCTTCGGTCCCGATCTAGTCATCTGTACCAACTCCGTTCATTCCTTTCACAACCAACTCCGTTTCAGTCACTACCTTCACCAGAAACATCCCACACAAATCTTTATCAACACCGCCGCCAAAATGCAGTTCTCCATTGCCAAGGTCGCTTCCCTCTTCGCCCTCGTCTCCGTCGCGTAAGTATCGCAACTCTTTCGCACCACACACGAGACATCTTTACTAACAGCAACCCAGCTCGGCCAACCTTCACGACAACTGCGCCTGCCACAACGGCGACAGCTACAACTGGCGCATCACCGTCAAGGCCTGCGAGCTCTACAGCTCCAAGGGCTACCAGTGGGGTGTTGGTGTCTACGACGCGCCTTCCGGACGCGTAAGTAGCCGTGGAACCCTGTGCGTTTTTCTCCTACGTTATCACTAACAACATACCAGTGCGTCAAGAAGACCGACAACGACCAGATTGCCGGCAACGAGTGGGAGGCTGCCTGCCGTGAGGTCGCCACCAACGGCTTCGACTGCGCTGACGGCAAGGGCCTGTACTGCAAGGCCAACCCCGACGATGTTCGCGGCCGCTGCTAAAGCGTCTCGTGGAGATGCTGGGGGTTCCAGATCATAATGATTTTTCTCGCCTCTGGTTTTTCTTTTTCGCAAACAAAACGAACCGGCATAGGCCCGTCCGTAAGGCTAAGCTGGAACATTCATCATGGCTCCACCCACATCCTTAGCCGGTCCTCTGGATCGTGGTGCCTAGGAGTATGAAAGAGAGGCATCTTGACCAGGAAGTGGCTTTTGGCAAATCGTTAGCGGAATTGGTCCGTCTAGTTACGAATTCAGGCGTTGTTGGTGTTACTATCAAATACCTGTAGTGTGTGTGTGTGTGTGGTCTTGTCTATGTCTGCTCGCGTCGCTACGACTTATTAAACTATAGAGGATCAGACTTCAATTTCGTTCAGCATTTCGTTTCCCAACTTATCCTGTTCCTATTACAAAGTGATCACACGCAGAGAATGGCCATGGATTCCGTTAAAACCCCTATTTCGATGACAAATTCGACTGATGGATTTTTTTTTATGCTTTCAATCCGCGTTCATCCTCACCTCACCTCTACAAACCTTTTGTGTTCTGTTTGTTAAATCTTTGGCCATGAACAGCTCACCGGACCCTGATCTTGAGGAATCAAGGGCTAGCTTTTAGTCGCATAAGATATTTTGTTGGCCGTGTCATTCAGTCAGCTACGTAACCCAGTCCTCGTCATAAACGACGAAGACCAATCTGACAGGTATCCATTGAAACTTGCAGTGACAGAGGTTTTGCCACGGTAGATCTCCAAGTGATTCAATATGATGGCCCGTCATACATGTCCATCATGTATATCATCGCACAACATGCACATGCTTGGATGGAGAGAGCTTACGGATATCCCCTCATGGATCACCAGTGACGTCCCGCCGACAACCTTCCCCTCCCACCGCTCAAGTCCGAGTCCAACATGTCAGATAGGCGATAACCCGCCGAGCCCGTTCCCGCTCCACCAATCAACTCCCCATGCGAAGTGCACGATGGACAGCTTAGTGGCATTCCAGCCTTGTGGAACAAAAAGACACGATGGAGGAGCAGTTTGTCCGACCTAGGATTTCCTCGCCCTTTTTGGCGAAACTCTAATTAAGGGGATGTCCGGTTGCATCCGCGCCGGAGCCACGATGGGGATTGCGGGGACCGACCTGCCAACATCGACAAGGATTACCTTGGCACAGCTCGACTAGCTGCATATGGCGGTGTTCCAGGTTTATTTTTAACCTTGATGTCGAACCCCTAGAAAATCTGCGATAAGCGACGGGTTACCGCGGATTGCTCAGCTTGTCATGATGGGTCGACTTGTTGTCACCTGGAAGGCGCGGTAAGCCGATCATGGCACTTGACAGGTGCAGAATATCCTGTACGTGTCGAAGCCGTGAGTGAGGCTGTGATGGCTTGAAGTGCGGGCACCGGGCACTCCGCGATCACGAACATTAGTAGTCATGCTATGATTAAAAGTTATTTCCCGACACCAGCATAGCTTGTCTTCCCAGCACGTGCTGCGAAACGCGTTCATGTCTTGATCTTGCTTAGCCGTATTATTAGAGGTGGTCGCTGCTCTGAAATTGGACGAAAGGCGTTTATAGTGCGGGTGATAATGTGTCGCGATCTTTAATTTGTAGAAATTGTTTGACCCGACCTGAGCTCCGCGCCGTGGGTCGGGTCCGATAATCGGGTTGTCGGTCCGTTTGGCGGTTGCAAACTCATTCGACGTGACGCCGACTTCGCCGTGCCCATTACTTGTTGAAGAAACTGCAGAGTTCAGCAACTACTGCGAAGCTTTTCTTCGTCATTTTGCACGGAAAAGAACCTGATCTTCTCCAACGATTCTTTCGGGCATGAAGCTTCTGGGTGCCAGGCGTAAGAACTAATAGATCAACGAAGACTTGAAGCACTTTAGATGGTCTTGTGGGCTATGTTTTGTGCCATCATCGACATCATTTGATAGTGGTTCGGTGAGCATGCACTTTGGTCCATGGATGTTTCTCAGACTACATGGCTTTGACGGTGACGTGATTGAAGCACTCGTAGATGCAGCCCCATCTACTGCGTAGTATAATGCCGGGATTGAGTTGACTTGGAACTTGGCCGGGGTTCGCTGACGATGTTTAACGTCGGCGCTTGTATTCATCCAACAGTGTTAGTGTGCCTGCGTGTGCCTTGGAGCCGTGGCTTGAAAGCTTACCCCAAAGGCTTGTGTCATCTGTGGCTTTGCTAGGATCGTGAGATGTGGCGGACGAGGCGGTGCTCAGACGTGCATGTGGCTGTGACGAAGTGGAAGCTTGTAATGGCCAAGTCAAACAAGATCAATGCTTTCTGTCTTGGTAAGAGCAGTGTCTATCTAAGATTGGTTCTTTTCAAAAGAGCCATGTACTTTGTACACCTCCCTTCCTAGGTAGGTAAGGTAGAGATCCCCGCACGACGGCGCCACACAGCTTCAATCAGGCGGTTGACGTCATACTCAAGCTTATTGAGGCCTACTGTAGTAATCTCACGCTGAAGATCGCTCCTTCACTTCTTTACGACTTCTTTACTCAGCCGCGCGAGGCGCAGCCATTGAGATTCCAGCTAGACTCTGAGGCGCATGTCCTTGGCACTGCCGACTTATCACATGCTATTATCCTCTTAAACTTGCAATCTCCTCATCTCACCCGCCGCTTCAACGTCGAGAAAATCCTCTCTCTCAGTATCATTACCGTGTCCTACATATCACCTACTGCAGCCAGACCTTAGACGTCGTGGCTACCTTAACACCAACTTCACAATCAAGTTCATCAAATCCCGACCATGGCTACAGCGCAGCTCGCACCGGCGGTGAACGCCGTCGGCATCTTCCCTCAGCTGATAGCTCGACAGCCCGAGACTCTCGTGCTCAAAGAGAAAATGCTTTCCCTCACTGGCGACAACTTCGACATCAAGCTCGCGAATGGCACTCCCATATTTCGTGTCACAGGGAAGGTCATGTCCATTTCTGGCAGGAAGTCGGTGCACGATATGAGCGGCAATCATCTCTTCGACATTGTCAAGGAGCACATGCATATACATACCACATTCGCAGCCATCGATCCGCAAGACAGGAAAATCATGGAAGTCAAGAGCAGCTTCGCACGTGAGCAGCCCCTTCTTGTTGTTGTGACAATACTCAGACCCTGATTGCTCTTCCAGTAATTGGCTCCAAAGCAACCGCCACTTTCATTTCCCCCAGCACCGGAAAGAGCGAATCGCTCCAAATGAAAGGAAACTGGCTTTCGACGCAGGCAGACATCGTCGACACTAGCAACGGTCAGGTCGTAGCGCGTATTGATCGAAACCTGTTGAAAGCGAGAGACTGGATGGGAGGCAAACAGACGTATGCCCTGACAGTGGCCCCAGGCGTTGATATGGCCCTGATGGCTGCCATGTGCATTTGCTTGGACGAGAAGAAGAATGACAACAACGGCTAGGGGCCCGGAGAACACAAGACCACAAAGTTGCACCTCATCGCGGCATTGGGACACTGAGGAAGAGAGCATGAAGATTTATGTCCTGTTGATACCACTTTACCCAACTTGATTGCACTTCTTTTCCCTTCCCTCAATCCCCGCCAAACAGCATCTGCTTCGCTCTCAAACCCCTTCGTCGTTTTGTGTTATCGGGATTCCGTGTGAGTGCTTCAACATATTGTGCCGCTGTGAACTTGCAAATTTCAATCTTTGCTATCACGTTTCGTACATCAAACTTCCAAACGGTCAAAGCAGTCTTCATTCAACTGAAGTCCGGCTGAGAACTTGGTGAGTCTTGTATGTTTCGGCCTGGGTCGGCTCCGCCTTCGGTCCGGAACCATGTCGACAACTAGGTACTTCACCGACCTCCATTACCGGCCGAGCGATTCATGTGTTTGGGATGTGACCCAACGGTCTCCCCCGCTGCCTCCCCCGCAAACTGCTACCCTCGGCGTTATGTTCTGCGAAGACCTTACCCGGTTTTGGGATAGCAGCTTGCGGGGTCCAATTGGATTGTGGGGACTCCACGATACCTTAGGGTCGATCGAAAATATTCTCTGGTCACGCACAATGAATGAGACGCACATGGTCATTACACTTTTTCACACAATTTTAACCCATATCATGTGCTTTATTATCTGTAATTACCCCCCTGTGGCTGAGACGCACATGGTCATTGCTACTCGGTGTCTAATCAGCCGAAGTATCATGCTTTAAGAAACCGGATTCTTGGGTATGTTTGTTGATCCTCAAAGATCTCAACCTCTCAGAACTTGGGATCTTGCCGCCAATTGCCTTGCGACAAGCATTTCGATCTCTAGACGGATCGAATTCCGATCCAGTCTTTGCTGTTTCTCGCTCGATCATTGGTGCAACCACGGGCCAATAGAAACCAGAAAAACAAAAGTCGTCATGCGCCTTCTATTGCCGTTGGCTGCCGCTGCAGTTCACGCTGTAGCTGCAGCGGGAAGCAACTCATCTGATGCTCGGTAAGCCCCTCACCGAGGCCATTGTGATCGGTGAATCCTATCACCCCGCTAACTCTTCTTCCTCCATGAACAGCATCTTTCTGCCCGTTGGAATCGCTCTCGGAGCCGAAGCCCAGTTGCAAACTCAGTCATTCGCCCCCTTCACGCTCACCCCGGAAAACCCGGTAGCCACACTCGACTACGGAGCCGAGAGGGCGGGATATCCGATATTCAAAGTTTCCTCGGTGAACAGCCCCACACAAATCGAGGTGAAGTACACCGAGCACTTTGACGGGCTCAACCATGTCTTCGGAGATGGTCCGTACACCTTTTCGAACCAGCTCGGAAACAGCTTCCGTGTTGAGACGTTCAATATTACAAAAGAGGGAGAGCTCGCATCGTCGCTCATCCAAGGAGGCCAGAAGTGGCAGTCCGTCAGGCTATTGACGAATGGAACCGTCTCATTCTCGAATGTGGGGTTTGTGTCTACCATTCCTACCGTTGAGCCTGAAAACCTGCCGGGACAGTTTCACAGTGATGACGAGACCTTGAATGAGATCTGGAAGCTGGGAGCAAGAGCTGCAACAGCGGCTTGCGTTGACAAGGGCACCCAAAAGGCGATCTGGGAGGTGGACGAGGAGAATGGCGTGCTGGCACAGAGCGTACGTCCGTCTTTGACATGGAAAGCCACCGCCTGGACGAACTATACCATCGAATTCGATACCAAGATAAAAAGAGGCGGCAGCTGGTGGGTCACGGTAAGTGAAATAAGATGACGAAGACTGAATGACGGTGAGCTAAGACGTCCGTCCTATCTAGGGAGGTGCAATTGTAGGCAATGGCTACACCCTGCTTCTCACCGGCGAACTCCCCGAGAGCAACCGTTTCGCAAATGTCAACGAGACACTCACGCCTCCCAACACCATCTCTCTCGCTTATGGCCCGGACTTTGTCAACCAGACCACGCTCACATCCTACCTCCTGGATGTCTTCAAGGTCCCCTTTACGGTGAAGGAAGACGCCTGGTATCACATCTCAACTTCCATGTCCCCAAGTGGCCACCTGGCTGTCTCGATCAATGACACGCAGGTGCTGAACATCTCACGTTCCGACTACCCTTGGGCCCTCGCCTCTTCGGCCACATCCTACTCGGGAACTCCAGACTTCACCGGCTCCTTCGGCTTCGGCGCTTACCAAGACCACGCAGCCCACTTCAAGAACGCGCATGCTTACGACACCGTTAACAAATCTACACTTTACTCGAACAGCCTCACAACTCAAGATGTACTGGTCGAGTACGGAACCCGCGCCAACTACGAGAGCGTCTGCATGGACGGCCCAAAGCGCGACAGACTTGTATGGCTTGGCGATTTCTATCACACCGCTCGCATCTCTGCCGTGAGCACCTCGCGAACGGATCAGTCCAGGGGAACGCTCCAGGTGCTCCTCGACACGCAGCTGCCCAACGGACAGATGAGCATCTCGCCCAATCTCGGCTACGATCTCAAGTCCATCGCAACCGCACTCGCGCCCTCGGGCAGCTACGGGCTTCCTGACTACCAGCTGCTCGGTCTCATGGCCTTCAACGACCACGTCCGCCTCACCAATGACCTTGACTTTGCGCGAGCAACTTGGCCTCGGTGGCAAAAGGTGATCGATTGGCTTCTCCCGCAGATCAACTCGACGACAGGCCTTCTCACCTTTGATGGTGGTGGCTTCGCTTTCACCGGACCCGCGGATGGCGGCTCGGCCATCTCTTGCGAGGCGGTGCAGAGCTTGAATGGTGCCGCAGACGTAGCTATCGCGCTCAACGACACCGCCTCTGCCGACAAATACCGGGAGGCCGCGACCTCATTGGCGAATGCGGTCAACGAGAAGCTGTGGAACGACGACATTGGCGCGTACGGATACTCGCTGGCTTCCCTGGGAGACACCTCCGTGACGGGAACCGCGTTCTGCATCACCTCGGGCGTGGCATCACCCGACCGCACTGCACGATCTATCGCTGCCTTGTCCCAGCTGAAGCTCGGTCCCGGGTACAAGGACACCTCCCTGGTGTCTTCCAACGACAGCAGTGTCAACATCTCCCCCAATACCAACGGATTCCTTCTCACGGCGCTCTTCATGGGAAACGCCACCGAGACGGGCAAGGAGCTCATAAAGGGCTTGTGGGGCGCGATGCTGCCGGGCACCGAGGCACAGAACAAGAGCGCCGTCGGCACGAGCTGGGAGTACGTCAACGCCGCGACCGGCCAGCCGGGCCTGAGTCTTTTCACGAGCCTAAGTCACCCCTGGGGAGGCGCCGCCACGTACGTCTTGACGGAATGGGCCGCGGGTATTCGGCCTGCTTCAGGTACCGACGGTTTTGGATACAAGAACTGGGTCGTCGCGCCGGCGGCTGGTGTCGAGATGGGCCTCAAGACTGCGAGTGCCAAGGTCGTCACTGCGTTCGACGGCGACCTGAGCGCCGAGTGGAAGATTGAAGGATGCGACCTGTACGTCGTCATTCGAGCGCCTACGAAGACTCGGGGGAAGTTCGTCTATGGCCGGAAGAGCATCGAGCTGCATGGGCGGACGGTCTATGAGTTTCACGTCGATTCTTTGCTGGAGGCTGGCATAGTCTAGTAGCCATTATGACTTTGTTCGAAATATTTGTTCCATAGTGGATCGGCGAAAATGATTTGGCTAATAGAGATACTCCCTTCGCGGAATGACGCGTTGATTTGTTCGCGTTCTCGCTTCTGGACAAGCGCGTCGAGGCGTCCTCACCTATAAGGTGGATTCGTGGGTTAGAGGTATATCGCGTGCCTCCACTTGTGCACCCGTCGGTTGGTTGTGTAGTGTAGTGGTTATCACTCCGGATTTTGATCGCCCCTCGTTTCACTGACTTCTCGTCAGCTGCAGCGTGAGCATATCAACTCTTCCGGTAACCCCGGTTCGAACCCGGGCACGACCTTACCTTTTGGCTTCTATTTTGATTGGAGAGGATAATACGAAATGCTGTGAGATTCAAACCTAGATAGAATATTGCATGCACTCACTCATCTTGAGATAACCTGAGTAGCGTCCTCTTTTGCCAAGATTGCGAAAGAGAATCAATCCCCTCATGCTGAAGTATCTTTGATGGACAACGTCCGCTATTATCGTGTGCGCCCGGAGCTCCCGGGCTCAACGCACCGACCAGCCCCGGCTAGTTTCGGTTCTCGCGTCCGGTCTCGGAACATCGCGAAGCGTTGTCCCCCCCCTCCGCGCATCACATGACGCGCTCATACAACGGAACCAACCGTCAAGGACTCGGCGCAGCAACCTCCGCAAAACCCCAGCCTCGCTCAAACCCACCATGTCTATCTCCACACGCGTCTTGTGGAATTGGAAGTCTGCCACCCCCGCATCACGATCCGTAACCAGGAACCCGTTTGTGTCTCGATCCTCACCATTCAACAACTTTTGTCGTCGCACAATGGCTACCGCTACTAAGAAGGAATTCCTCTGCATCCTGCCGGATAAGCCCGATGCGCTTGCCAAGCGCCTGGAGGTTCGACCGTGAGTAAACCCCTTCGACTGGTTGATATGATACCGCGATGGTGTAACGCTTTGATTGGCACTCAACAGCCCCCACAGCTGACTTCTGCTTAGGACGCATTTGGCCGAGGCCAAGTCGGCTGCTTCAGCAGGCAACGTAGTTGTTGGCGGTATGTGTATTATCAAGTGTCCTCGTGTGGGGTTGGTTGTCCCTGGTCTTACAGAATCGCTGTAGGAGCCATGTTCGAATCGGAGCACCCCTCCGAAGGAAAGCCGCCGGCGTTTATGGGAAGCATGATTATCTACACCGTAAACAGCGCCGACGAGGCATGGGAGCTGATCAAGAACGACGTCTACGCCAAGAACGGCGTTTGGGACCTCGAGAAGGCCCAGGTAATCCCCGTGAGTCATCATCCCAACGCGCGCCGCCCCCGCTCGATTCCCATCGTCTTGTGTGTCCGGAGCGGCGACTAATTCCGTTTAGTTCATGTCTGCTGTGCGTGAGGGACTGCAGAAACTGTGAATGAGTGAGTGATGGGTAAATTTTCTACAGGACCGTCTCCTTGGGACCATGACCCTCGTAGATAGATAAGGTATTCGTAAACATTGACATGACGCTCGTAAACGACTCGACGGAAACGTATGTATGGCCCGTCACATTACCCATTGACCGTTTTACATGACCGTCGTAAATCTCATGATACTTGATGGTCCACGGACTGCATCAAATCTTCCACATCTAACCTTTCTGCCAGATCCAGTAAGGCCTGGGGTGAGAGACCACCCATTCCGCTCGTGTCGAAAATGTCCCACCCCGGCTCTTCGTGTTCCATCTCGTCCAGAAATGAACCGTGCTCGTGATGTTGGGGGTGAGCCGTGCTTGGTGACGGGGTCGGAGGCTGCTCGGGCGCAGGTGTGAAGGCGGTCATGATGTTTTCGAGCTGGCTCAGTTCCAGCTTTCGCAGCGGGGCTACCAGACTCCCCTTGTGGATCATCTTGTCCAGGACGCATTTGATGTTTTCGGACCAGGTATCGTCGTGGAGAAGAGAGGGGTCGATGACGCGGACGAGATAGAGGAGGAACGCGGACGAAAAGGCGTCTTCAAGCTGAAAAGGTAGAAACGCCTCTGAAAGGAGGTCAGCATCGACGTCGATGCGAGAGATGGAAGTCCGGTTCAAGCTCACCTAGCAAATCTTCGTCCCCCAATACGCGGAGGGTCCTCAGAACCGTCTGAGCCGAGTCGACGCACGATTGCAATAGCGAAGCCACCGGTGGCGTCAAGGAAACTGTTTGTGTGTTCCGCGAATCCGAGTGCTCGATATGGATATGTAGCGCACACATGACGAGGGGCCGAGTCGTGAGGACGACGCACTACGAAGCGTTAGCCGCTAAAGTCTCCAGGGTTCGGGGGTTCATGTACATGATGATAAGACAGGATGAGCCTCAGTGCCATCCTCGACGCTCTGCTGACCGACCCCTGGAAGTGAGTGTCCAGGAGCGCGGTCAAATCTCGGGATAGGCGGGCCAAGTCCCTCAGAATGGACTGGGTATTTGGTACCAGCGAGCCATCAAAAGACTTGCCGACACCGTACACCGCTTGAGTTTTCCGAGTCAGTATGCTTCGTGCAATAAGGATCGACAGTGTATCTCACTGGTCAAGATTCGCGCCATGAGACGAGAGAGCCGCACGTGAAGAGTCATGTTGAGCGCGTCGAGAGAGTTGTCTACCTGCGAAGGAAGCTTCACCGTGATATCCTCGTCTCGGATAGAACTTGGCGCCCCCATAAGGGCAGCAAACTCCCTGTCGAGAGTGTACACGACCCAGAAGACGACGTTGCAGCGTCGTGAGTGTTCGACGCCGACAACCTCTTCTGGCATATGTCTGTAGATGCCTTCGACGATGCTGATCCGCAGTGCTTGCCCAATCTAGGTTCAACATGATGTGTTAGCCATGCTATCCAAAGGTTGATAGCTGCGAGCGATGACCTCACGTGTTGGAAGGCTGCGAGCCTCATGTCTAAGCATTGAAAGTATACGGCAGCAAGCGCGAGTGCTTGAATGGAGGATATCGTGTCCGGGTTGAGTCCTGAAAGATCGGGAAGCAACGACATGGCCCTAGTAGCATATTGGACGCCCGGGGGACCGGAATGAGGGCTGCTGTGAGATACCACGAACGCCTTGCCAAAGGCTAGTATCAGAAGGTACTGCGCGTACCAAAGTCGTGATGAGCTGGCCTTGGCTGCAGGGTCTTGGTAGAACTCGTGGAGGTTTCTCATGAAGGAAGCCTCGTCGATGAGATAGAATACCGCACCGAGATAATACTTGGCCGTGTTGAAGAGAAACATGGCGTAGTCCAGGGGAGGTAGGTTAGATACGTCGGGGTCTTCGTTGATGGCGAGCGGTTTCCACTGCATCCGGAATGCGCCTTCGTGAGGAAGATGCCATGGATCCGGTGCCGCTTCCGGGATTCTCTTCCCGAGCAGGGCTAAGACGCGGCGACAGAAGGACCACGACGATGTCGGTCCCATGTACCCTGGCGCAGATGATCAGTCCCCCCGACACGTCCTTGTGCTAGCGAGGGGAAAACTTACAGTACTTGCCGCCGGCTTTGGCAAACGTATAATCATTATCAACCAACGGGTTCTGTCGAAACCCGGGCCCGAAGTCTCCGTGATGTGGAGGGGCTTCATCATGATCCTCTTCCGGCTCAGACTCCGGCTCAGATGGCGGGTCTCGACCAAGTTGAGGACTGTCTGTCGAACCTACTCAGTCGTGTCTCGTCGAAGGGTGGTGGATCGCATTACACGACCTACCCGGAGAGTCAACTCAAACTCACCGTGACTTGGGGTTTCCAACTGTCCCGGGGCTTCCTCCTGCCGAGGCAACGGATTGCGATGCGGTGTCCCAAACGGCTCGCTATACCGAGACGGAACATCGTCAGCATCACCTCCTCTGCTCGCGCCCCTCACAGACCGGTCCGAGCCCTGTTCGCTGTTCCGGTTCTGAAGCTCACGGAGATAACTTGAGTGGGTCAGCATGCCCGGAGGCTGCGCAACGCGTGTCTTCTCACCGACAACTCACCTCTCCGGAACCGATATCCTCTTATCCTCAACGGCGAATACGCAACGGTGCTTCTTCCGATCGCATCGTGTACACGGCTGGGAGCCCGAACACTTGACCTTCATCACCCGACATCTTTCGCAACTGGAGAAGGGGAAAAAGAAGAAAAGATTAGTCATGGGACTCCATTCCGTTCTCGGGGCCACCCCGCACGCACGCTTTTTGACATTTTTTCGTCACTTTGTATTGTCCGTGGCTTAATTGCGGCATCTTGAATTGTTTCCGGGGCTCTTGTCAGAAGATTCCATGTCGGTTTCGTTGAGAGGCTGTTGCGAGAGCGAGCGTTCGTCGGTCGCGTTGAAGATGTCGGACCCAGCTTCCGACAACGCTCACGATTGCGGCAGCGCTCTGTCTTTATTTACGCTGCTGTCCTTACTGGCAAACTCGGGGGGAAGGCCAAGCAGGTTTAGCGCATGGCTTATCAGCGTTTGGCTGGGGTAGCTGACGCCGCCCGTAGATAGCCGAGGGGGACCTTTGCTCCGGGGTGTTATCAATAAGATGGATGCCTGTTAATTACCCCACATTCTCTTTCTCCTTGCATCGGACATAGAGTCATGTGGGATAGACATCTGTGTCATGTCAACGCAAGAGGCGGCGTCTTTGGAAACAAGTACCCGGAACCTGGGGTTATATGGGGTGACAGCTGGTCATTGGCCGTGAGATGAAAGATCGTCGCCTCCCACAAGAA
Organism: Colletotrichum neosansevieriae; assembly: GCA_036785495.1. Classification (NCBI taxonomy): domain Eukaryota; kingdom Fungi; phylum Ascomycota; class Sordariomycetes; order Glomerellales; family Glomerellaceae; genus Colletotrichum; species Colletotrichum neosansevieriae. The sequence continues at coordinate 515,236 of JAVHLV010000009.1, forward strand.
CGGCCGCGGGGAAGACAGGGCGTAATGGAGAGAGTATGACCAAGATTGGCAAAGGTCGATCCTGGTAGGGAAAACTCAAATTGATTCCGATGGATTTGTTTCGATAGGTCTTGATGTCAGTAATGGAGCTAGCAAAACATGAATGATTGAGGATACGATGACTTGGGGTGGTCCTTCACGACGGAATTCACCAGACATGGAGGCGTTTTCCAGTCGGAAACACTGAAGCGATAAGGAAAAGCCGAGAACACGCCGCGGGTTTAATTGAAGTTATCTACGATTTCCAACGGAATACTCGGAGGACGACATTCGATTACTCGGCAACCGCTCGATATGGGCTAGTTAGTAGTCGATTGACAAAATGTCGGACGCAGCACCCGACATTCCAAACATCCGAGCGCCGCTGGGAAGTGAGCGTCGGAAGAGAGTCCCGACACACCCTTGAGCCAATCATGACTATTCTTGTTATCAACACCACGGCCACACCGGGCGACATGGTGGCGCTCTCAAGCTCAGTGCAACAAAGCCACCTACCTGACTAGATCAATCCTCACAGCATCCTTGGGAGCATCGACCGCGCCAAATGCTGTGCAGCCACTGCAGTGAGATTCTAGAGAGCGGCCAGTCGGATGCCCCAATTATAGTAACGCATCCGCTTGACTTATACCTGAAGATTTCACAGGCGACAGTAAGAAGCAGACCCCTGCACGTACGCTCCCCGCCGACCAATAGCGAATTACCATCAGATTCTCGTTTCGGCACTATCACTTCGACTTGTTGGTTTGTTGAGTTCTATGTCAAGTAACAGTGATTAGAGCCCGTCGCGTTTTCCTTTTATCGTTCTTTTTTTCTTGTTAGCTATGATTGGATCTTCGCGTCAATATGTACTCATTGTCGGCTTGTCGGCGAGACCGTAACTAGGTGTGTTGAAAACTGAAAGAACAAGGAATGTACGAACAATTAGATAATGTGACTTATGCTGTCTTCCAATAAAATAGTTCTCCGACTCAGGAGACGTCAATCATTCGGTCTGATTCTTCGGGGACAGAAACCAATATTTAACTGGAAAAACCAAAGCAAAACAGTGATATGAGTGAAGTAGAGTAGAGCGCAGTCAAATTCCATGTTTATCCAGAGGGGAAAAATTGAAAAAGGTATCAATCGCTTGTCATTATCTACGGATATAATCTAATCATGATGCGTCGCTTGAAGCACTCTCTTAGCCAAACACTCTGCGGCGGAGCTCATTCTTCAGAATAACGGCTTCGTGCCGTGTTCTCTCGACGGCTCCCTTGTTCTCGATAGCCCGACGGTGCAAATATCCCATACACTCCGCGACGGATCCCCACGGGATGTACTTGAAAGGCTTAGGAATATCGTCTCTCCTCATGCCGGAGTCCGTCACGCAAGTTTCGTAATTGTCCAGCAGTTCGCAGCTCAGCTCATCCGCCAATCCCATCAGCTGACCACACTCCAGGGTCGTCGTCGACTGTCCCTCAAGTAGTCTACGACGATGGGAAGAAATGGCCTTGTTCGAGCTGTTGGCATTGTGTGTGGCGAGGAAGAGAGCACTGGCAGGGAACTGAAGACCCTCGGCTTCTTTTGGGAGTCTTTGGCTGATGAACATGTCGGCGATGTCGTCGAAGCAGTTGTGCGTGTCTTCAATGGTGTCGTGGATCAGGGAGCGGACTTCGTGCTCGATGTAAGCACCGCGTACCAGCTTGATGCCGAGGCTCCAGCCCTCCTTGGCGGCCAAGGCAATGTGCCGTTCGGTGTTGGCGGTAGAGCCCTTGAGGTAGGCCTGGATCGTGTTGAAAACCAAAGGACGTGCTTCGCGGTTATGCCTTCTCATGAGATCAATGGTCCACTCATCCAAGGTCGGTTGAAGCGCTTGCTGCTCCGCGTCGATCCAAACGCGAGCTCCCTTTTGCTTTCCGGCGTCGCAGATCTCGTCGAGAGCTTCACGAAGAACATCAGGCATGGGCCCGCAGGCTCTCATGGCGTCCACGGCGATAGGGCCGGCACCAGTAACCCTGAGAAACTAAGTTAGTTATCGATCCTGGACCGTCTGCCGCTGGGCGGCTGCGCTTGTATGGGATGCTTACTTCACGGCGATGAAGTCACCTGGCTCCATCATCTGGAGCGTGTCGAGGTTGCCTTTCTTCCATTCCTGAACCATGTGGTAAAATGCCGGTGCGTAGTCCCCATCCTTTGATCCAGCCTGCGCCTTCTTCGCATCAAGAACGATTTCCCTAGCGTAGTTGAGGATGACACCCTGGTATCCCATCTTCTTAACATTGGCGACTGCCTTTCGGACTTCTGGAACATTCGTGCCTGCGCAAAAGTGGTCGTATATCGTCCATCGCAGGAGTTTGTTGAGTATAGGGTTCTTATCGGGGTTGAATAGCGGTGATTTGGTTTTCGTGATGAAGCCGAGGATGGGCAGCGACAGCCTCATCAATAGCGGTGAGGATGTGAATTGTGTTAGGAAGAGTGATCTGAGAAGTGTTGGTGTTGGTAGTCTTGATAAAGCCGACTTGCTCGTCGTCGTCTGTGATATAATGTTCTGGGACTTCGGTACGGCGGTGCTTACACGGTTCGCCGCCGTGGTGTGTACACGCCTCGCTGGTCCTTGCAGGAGGATGGACCTGCAAAGAGGCCCGGGCACCTGGCCGCAAACCACGAGTTTGGCAGGCATCGTGAAGTTGAAGAGTTTGGGATGAAGAGAAACGCCAATGACGATGTGGAGGGGACAAAGAAAGGGTTAGATATAGTTGCGGACGGCTAAGGGCGGCATAAACCTTGATGTGTCAATGTGGCGGCATGACCTGGGATCGTCGAGCACCTTCGCCGAGCCACCCCACCACCGACCGGAATCCCGATCTGTGCCAGACCCCAGAGATCGCAAATGCCAGTGTCCTTGAGGCTCTGCTCCATTGCGTCCATCCACATGTCAAGCTCCATAAGTGGATACAGTAGAGGTGACTTCGAGATGAAAACCAAAGGCTTCAGGTGCAGTGATTGGATCCCGCGCGACCCAAAATCTGGAGAAGAGGCCTTCTGCAACTAGGTTTCATGAGATAAGAATGATCACTACTGCGGGTTCGGAGGCAAGGACTGGGGGGGTAGCCCTAAGCTGGCTTTAGTCGGGGCACGGTTCCGACATGTCGGATCGGAGGTGTCTTATCAAGTCGGGTGACCATTCCGACAACACTAACACCATCGAGTTAAACTCAATACAGACTTTCAAGACACCGACATCGGCACGTTACAAATGCTTGCATAATAACAAATATAGAATTGGGTCTGCTGACAGAATTGATAATGATATGCAGCAACCAAAGTTGGCCCACTCGTATGAAGAGAGCCTTCCCTTGTGAATGACTAGTAACTATCCCATCGAGTGCTGCTGGACTACAGTACAAAGACGTGAGGGGTACTGTCAATAAGAGAAGATATGTTTTTTTTCCTAGCTAGTAGTGTATTTTATGGTTGAGGTAAGTTAGAGAAAACGCGGGGAATGCTGGAGCTGCTTTGTAGCTGTAGCCCAGCAGCACTCGATGGGATAGGCGCGCCATTGTTGACTTGGTTCTGGGATCGGCTTCGCAATAGATACAGGGGAACAGACATTGATTCGGGGTTGACAACACTTCCCTAGAAATAACTCTCCATAAAACAACGTGTTTAAAGTAGTAATTAATTAACATCAAGGGTATAAAAAGCTAGGCTGGACAGTCTGTTTTTCGTTCTGAAGCAAAGATGGGAATCTCCATCAGTAATCCCAATTCATACAAACTCATGTTCCCGTTATGCGCCTGTATACACCCGAAAAATAATGGCCGCCTATTCGTGTACCTCAAAAACAGCTCCGCATTCAAGCCGCTAGATCTTGCCGAGAACCCTCTTGACGAGAGACATTTTCCTTCTTTGTGGTGCAGGCTGGTTGATCTGTCGAACCCGTCGTAGAAGACCCAACAGGGTAGCAACAGCTAGGGCCTCTGCTTCGCCATTCAGGTCTTCCGAGAGGAGAAGTACGCCCTCGCTGTAGTCGTGAGGAAGGCCAAAGGCAATGCCGGCGTGGTGATAGATGGCGTGAATCACTGGCGCCTCCGCTGTGGAATTTGCTCTATAATCCACGAGTGTGTATCGGAGAGCTCCATGTTCTATCGGATGAGTCTGCCATTCAAGCCACGATGGCCGAGGCCGGGCATCGTTCGGGCTTTGGTGGGAGATTGCGAACCAAGGATGCCGCACGGATTGCTCAACAATCTTCGTATCGGCAATCGGGAATGAAGTCGAGAGAGACAAACGAGACGTCGAGCCAGTGTTCAGCGGTGTGACTTGAAAACTGCCGTCTCCTTCAGTGGGTAGAGTCCTAAGTCAAAGTTAATACCGATGACCTGACAGAATGTTCACGTGCGCCCTCGCGTCACTTACAGGCCAACCATTTCTCCGTTGTGACCAGGGACTCTTCTCTCAATCGTTGCACTCGTTTTTCCGAATGCCTCCTGAAAGTCAACAAGATAGCGAACCTCGGCATCCGTTCCGTCTCCGTTGGGTCTTTTCATCATGGCCAAGTTGAGCTTGTACTTGCTGCCACCGATCGGTTCTTTCTTGACGGCATCAAAGTAAGTTCGAGAAATGTCATAAATAGGTAGGTGTACTGTATTGTCTCGATGTCTCGGGACATATACCACACGCGTCAAGTGCGCAGGTTTGTTTGCGAGGTCGCGACCTAATTTGGCATCAAGTGAAGAGTCGAGCAAGTCACTTAGCTGGACAAGAGATGCGGATGATCCAAAGACCGGAAGGATGGCCAGATTCGTAATAGCAGCCATTGACGACAACGGTAATGTGGGGGGAAAAAGGACCAGAAAGACGGGTTTGCAAGCCGCTTCTGTCACAAGCACTAAGCTGAATCGGAGAAGTCGTCTCGATACGAGATGGAAATCAAAACTTAATCTGGATACGGAGGCGGCGATGGAGCGATGCTATTTTGATTGGATATGGGAGTCAAAAGTCAGAACGGGAAGCGATTGACAAGAGGCGAGATTTAAATGGTTTTCTAGGTGGCTGCTTTCTTGAGCGTAAGTGGTATGTCTCTTGCTTGCTTCAAGCTTGGGCTCAAGGCCAACAGCGAGTGACACATCACGAACTTACAGGACAAGAAAGTTGACAGGAGGGGGAAATTAGGCTTCTTCCCCCGCAGGAAACGATTTATTTAGCATCAGAGACGGAACGCCGAGGCATGTGATCTAGGGCTAACAATGACAGTGGGAATAGCGCCGGCTGGTTCATCTGCGACCCATGTCGAATGACATGATCGCCTTTCGGCTGCAGTGCAACCAGCCAACGGCCGCACAGGATTTTGAATCGCTGACGTCTATGACGATGGCTTGACAATGGCATGTCGCCCGAAGATTACCCCAATGCTTCTTCTTTTCCGACTCGTTGTCGCATTACCTAAAGGGATATCTCCGGATCAACTCCGCCAAACTCCGCGTCTTATCTCACAAGTTGACAACTAATAACAACTATACGCACATGTCTCCATGGAAAGTTACGACTGGATAATTGTAATCCCTTTCTGACGGAATACGTGTTCCGCCTTTAGCGAAGCCGTTGTGAGTCAAACAGCTTGTCATCGTAATTAACCGCGAAACTTCGCTTATTACGTGAGAGCTCATGGGAACAGACCAAGATCAGCGCTGTCGCGTGTTCTCTGAATCATCGAGACGATTCCACGACTTCAGACTGTGCTTTCATGGCCAAAGTCAATTTTCGCAGCAGCTCGGGAAAACTACGGTCCAGGGATATCGAGCTAGTGCATGCATCAGACCGGAACCTTCCCTGTTCGCGTGCGATCCTTGCATGTTCATGGAATCGACTTTCTCTGGGGCTGAATATGATTTCCGTTTCACGCCAGAGTGCCCTAGAAACTGTTTGCTTAGAGCCCAGACACTTCTGGTAGCTGGGAGAAATCGCGCCAGTCTTCTTTGCTTGCCCGGCTCATGCTATGTTCGTACATAGCATCGGGTTCTTCGTAGCAACTTTGATGAATGTGGCGGCGCGCTCTCCTGGAGTTACTGAGTCAATGATACCAGTCAATACAACTGATCAATACAACTGATCAACGAGTTCCTTTCTATCCCGACTAACAGGCGGAGACGTCAATGCTTGTCTCAGAATTCAGTGAGTCTCCTTGGTGAAGACGAAGCCGTCGCTTTTGCTCACTCCTTGATCAAAGACTACGAAGCGATTTCGTGTTCCTCAGGGGACCTCCGGACGAAGCGGTGGAACAGCCGCTGAATGGCGTCATCAGTCTGCGCTTGCCTACTGGTCAACATGCAAATGGCCTCCGCTTGAAGTTGGTCGGCCTTCTCAGATGCAGGCAAGTACTACAAGACCTTTTGAGTTTCCTGGAGGAGTATTGTGAGAGTACATCTAACGAGGTTGCATTTCAAAATGCCACGTCGGCACGATATGCGCTCGAGCACGCCCGAGAGTTTCCGCACAATTCGGGTTTTCGAACACGAGTGGCCGCCTTTTATTATCGAGTATCCCGATATTGAGATTCACGAATGGCCATTCCATTTGATAATTCCGGGTGATACACGAGAGACATTCAAGGGATGCAGTTGTGGCAAGATCTTGTATCAGCCAACGGGGACCACGATCCGAGCAAAGTCGTCAACAGGAACTCCCCAGGTTTATCAACCGGTCAGAATCAACAGAACGTTGCAGAATTCCGCGTTCGAGCTGATGGATCCAGCAACCATGGAGGGAACTTCAACTTCAACTTGAATGAATGTAACGATCCAGCCTCCCAAGGAAACCTCGAGACCGACGTAGCCAAGTGCGAAGGTAGCGCACAACCATGTGACTTTAGCTGAAGGTGATTTGAAATCATGTACGTCTCCGGGTACGGCAGATGCTGCTTCTCCTCTGGTGTATATCCTGGATAGACGAGCGTCGGATGGCGGCACAGGTAGCTCCTGCAACTCGAAAACTTGCGTACTGTCGCTGGGGCCCATAATCCATCTCTGACCTCCAGGTAAGAAAATTGTTGTAAAACCCGATGGACAGAATTTCATGCGAGACCAGCGCACCTACCGGGGCCCTGGGGAGATGGGCCTGTGAAAACGGCCGAATGTCGGGTAATGTGGCAAAGGGTCATCTAGAACAAGACAAGCATGTTCTCTAAGGTGGGCAAACCGGAACGACGTCCGTAGCCGACTTGATTTTTAATTGCTGGAATGTTTGGTGTCGGACTTCCAATCACGGTAATAGCTACAGCTTCCAACAGGGGCGCCACGTTATAAACTGACTACTGTGATTTAACGTCTCTTGAAGAAGCAACTAAAGTCACTATTGCACCCCACTGGGCATCGCTTCCTATTGACGACGATGTGGGAAGGCCCTGCCTCACTTTACCAGGTATTCTGGCGGCTTTTGAAGTTCGCGGCAATTCCAAAGCCGGGTTCGATCAGCTGGGCTCGGACTTAAAGTCCGTAACTCCCATAGCCCGGAAAGGTGTTATGTCCAAATGGGTTTCCATCGGCAAGTGACTCATATGGATTCTTCTAATCGTGGTCTTGGCGATTCCTATGGCCTGGTGCGAATATTGGTTGTCGTTGGCCCCTTTCCAACGGCTGTCAACTGCACGCGGAACAGAGAGCGGCGTGGATATTGACAACAACCTGTCCTTCGGCGAGTATCTAATGGCTCGGAAAACTGATTACGGTTGGGAAATGACAACCTGGGTACATGCGCCATCAGCGGCCACGGCTCTGGGCTAGTAGAATTCCCTACGGAATACAGATTCCGACGTCGGCCAAGTACCCAGGACCCGGCCTTTGCATTTGCGCACAGTTTGAAAAGCTCATGTGTACGGACAGGACAGGCCAGAAGGCACCACATAAACCACATAACAATAAGTCGATTGCCGGTTAATGGTGAGTGCTGCATGCATGAGGTTGCGGTGGCTTGAGCCACTTGAAAGCCGAAAGCCATGACGACCTCAGCCCCGATCTAATTGGGACACATTCAGTTCATTTCGTGGCAAGAACTAGTTGCAATTACTCATAGTGCGGCATTTCAAGACATCGTGTTCGACAGTGGCTTCTCCAGGCTTGATCTACTTTATCAATGCAAAAATGTCATTGGGCAAAGGTTGCAACACTGTCAACAAACGAGCTTTCACACCAACATTATGGACCTTCACAATACGAAAAGTATAATGCCACTTCGTATCATCACGTTGAACGTAAGTACGCGATCCAAAAGGGACTTCTTCCCGACGAGCAACCTTGCGAAATTCGTCGTCCAAAGTTGGCAAGCCAACTTAGAATTTATGCACATTGCAGCCGGCCAACCGAACATCTTGATCTGTATTCAGGAAGCTCAGCATCAGCAGCTTCTTGATCTACAGTCTCAATTCGGTTCTCGATGGGCTTACATTGCTCGGGGTCGAGCTGGCAGAGAGTTGGATGGAGAGTTCTTTCTCGGGAAGTTGTAACACGAATATTGGCTTAGCCCGACACCAAGCATCCCCTCCAGCGCCTGGTGGGTGACCATCAACCGAATCATCACCTTCGGGCGATTCCGACACAGAGCTTCAAACACCGGAGCGATTGTCCTGAGCACGCATCTTGGCCGCCATAGTTTCGAGGTACGTTCCGAGGACCGAGAGCGCGAGGCTGCTTTTGAAGTTGGCACAACAATAGTGGTTAGAAGTGTCGCAGAACGGTACAGACATCGTGCCGGTTTTTCTAGGCGGAGATTTTAACAGCGCCGCAAGCGAAGAGCCACATAGGATCTTGACTTCTCAGCCTAGCGGGATGACGGATATCAAGACTCTGGTACCAAAGTCACGATATTACGGAATCGGAATCGCCTACACTACATTTGAAGAGGCAGAGTCGTCGGCTATTGATCCGTATGTATACTTACTCCGACAGGCATTGAATTTCCCAACTTTGCAGCCTTGCAGAATCGGTTCGATGATGGAGTTTACTATTGCAATCACCGGCCAGTTCTTGCAGATATAAAGATACCAATATCTAAGAATGGGCGGCAGAACCACAATTTCTCTCTCGTCATGTTAAGCTGATGAATTACAGATTCCTCCCGAGTTCATTCGTATACCGCGTGCTTGAACAAAACGAGTGACAATGAAGTTTCAAGAGTAAGAAAACGGCGCCTGTTGCTATTTCAGCATCGACTTGAGCCAGCCTCGGGATGTTTGGTCATGGCCTAGTGCTTCTGCAACCTTTGATGAACCCTCGATGACCTCCGTATCCAACGTGACCACACCCATCTTCCTAGCCTCATCATCTGTAAATGTCCCATAGTAGTCCACTTCATCGGTGCTACCTGCCTGTGGAGGAGGCCAGACAGTGTTGATGGCCAAATGTAACAGGAAAGATATAGTGAAACCGAGAGGAAAGGCCAGATAGTAAAGATTGGTCCACGCCATGGCGACGTTTACGCTGTTGGGCGTGACGCTTGCAGCGAAACCTGGCAATTGCGTAGCAAAGCCACAAACCCAAGCGATGAAAGTTCGCGGATTGATGCCCTTCCAGTAGTAGAAGGAGCCTTCCGGCCGGGGGTGATAGAGATCCGATAGCTTGATCTTGCGTCGGCGGATGATGAAGTAGTCGCAAATCTGGATGCCAATGATGGGTCCAAGGAAGACACTGTAAGCCGACAGAACACTGATGAAAACCGCAGCCGAGGACAAAAGCTCCCAGGGACATAGGGCAATGCTCAACACAAGCGCAATATACGCGCCACGACGAATGTTGATGTAGCGACTGAACAAGCCAGCAAGATCCATGCCAGCCGAAAAGGCATTGTCGACAGAGTTGATGCTCAACTGGATGCAAAGAAGACCGAGACCGGCGAAAAAAGCACCAGCTCGGCTCTTGGCGTTGTAGTTGTTGTCAAGCCAAGCCTGAACAATCAGTGGCGGATTCCAAATAGGCTCGCCGTAGATTACACCAGTTGCAGAGGCTGCCAGGCACCCAAAGGTTGGGAATATGGCACCAAAGAAGATGATGCTGAACCACTGTCCGAAGATTTGATCGCCAGGTCGACGTGCAAAACGGCAGTAGTCTGGCTGATTAGTCAGGCCAACGGCAATGCTCCCGATAACCGTTGTGATACCATGGACCACCTGCCAACCGAGCTCGTTGGATGTCATTGACTTTGATCCTTGTGTGACAAGAGGGCCTGGTTCGCCCGCCGTTGCCAGTGCCCAAATGACGATCGAGACCAAAGTAATTGAAGATATGATGTTGAACGTGAGGAGTACCTTCTGAATTCTCTCGGGTCTGATGTATAACATGGGGATGAGCAGGACGTTGAAGATGATCCAGCCAATGAAGTCCTTCGTTGTGAGATGTGAAGACTCGGGGAACACATTTCCGAGGGACTCGAAGGAAGGGAAGATTGCCGACAAGCTGTTCACCAAAAATAAGCCACTTGACAGGGCAAGATGATCATGTTTAGTGCTTCACTTACCAATTCACCACAGTGAGGCCTCCGGTCCATGATTGGACGGCAAACCACACAAGGCTTAGGATAATCCTTTGGAGCAGGATGACATATTGCCCGTAGACGCCCCAAATGTAGCGCGACACGACCGGGAACCCGATGTGCCACTCCGCACCGACACATCCGTTGGCGATAGCAACGGCAGCGATGATGATTTTGCCCACTACAATGGCGATAACACTCTGCCAGACGGAGAGACCAGCTGCGACGAGTGATGCGCCCAATTGCCAGTTCGAAACTACTGACTGTTAGTAGGTTCTCGACAACATATTGCAAGACAACAACGGGGGGGGGGACTGAGGGCCACTGACTGGCTACTTGATTGGTTAACCAGAAGGAAATAAATGTAGATGTAGTCCATCGTCGGCGGTCCGGAGGCATAGGACGGATATCTTCGTTGATCCAGATATTGGATTCGGCCACGTCCGTGTCGGGCAGCCGAAGCCACCTCATAATACTTTCCAGAGCCATCTTGTCAACTGTTGACCCGGCAGTCTGGATGCCATGGGGAAGACTTGCAGGAAATGCCCGCAGTTTAATGGAATTGGCTGCTCACAGAAAGATCACACGCACACATACCCTCTCTCAAACACTTTGGGTGAAATCTCCCAGCGTGCTTAACTCCTTCACAGATAAAGCACGCGCATATTATTGGTAACAAACGAATGCTGTCTTATCATTGGAGACATGACTCCAGTTCCCGTCGCTTCAGACCAGATGACTCGCGTGATTGACTGCCGTCGTTATCAAAGTTTCCCGCGGTTTGTGGAGTCACCGGTGATAGGAGCAACTTCAGGCAAACGCTGAACTCCAATAACCCGGGGTAACCCAGTTTACCCCGCATAACTCCAGCTCGCCATCTGATAGCCGTCGTCGTTGCGGGCACAGTCTAGCAGTCTAGGACGCTTGTACTTTCCTCATTATCCTGCCGTATCTCTTCCCTCTTTTCTTATTCCTATTATGTCTCGCTTCCTGTCAGATTGCGATTGCGCATCTTCCGCCGACATCCTAGCAGAACTAAAGCTTTTTAACCGCTTAACCGCCTTAGAGGATAGGTCTGACTCGCCTGAGGAGATGCCATCTCCAACGACCCATCATTTCGTAAAGAATTCGCGTAATTGTTGTTTCGGTGCATTGGCTCGCGAGACACATGCACTGATAATAAAAGACATATACGAGCAGCTCACGCTTAGATAGCTCCTTGGATGAGCAGCTTGACGAGTCAGCGAGTGTCCCTTCATCATCCAAACATTCTCAAGTGACAACATGGGAGAAATGCCTCCATCAAACAGGACTGTGCGCGTCGGCGTTGACGTAGGAGGTAAATCAATTTCCCAAAGAAACGTCTACACCCAACTGACTGGATTTCAGGCACGAACACAGATGCAGTCGCCATTGATTTAAGTCTGCAAAACACCGCAAATCGCGGCGTCCTGGCTCATTTCAAGACCCCAACGACTCCTGACGCGACCTCCGGCATAGAGACTGCAGTCCGTACAGTCCTCGCTGCGGCAGGCTTAACAAACTCGCCAGAACGCATCGCGAGCGTTACAATTGGCACTACGCATTTCATCAACGCTGTCATCGAGCGTGATGTTCGGCGGCTGCAACGCGTCGGTGTGCTTCGGCTGAGCAAATCATTCCTGCGGGAAGTCCCCGCCTTCGCCGAGTTTCCGCCAGACCTGGCATCCGTTCTGAAATCGTACTTCGGCATAGTCGATGGCGGCCTCCACGTCGACGGTTCTCAGGAGGCGCCGGTGGTAGAAGCTCAAGTTGTGGCCGAATGCGCCAAGATCCGTGCAAGCGGCGTCGGTGCTGTGGTTGTTTCTGGCGTCTACTCGCCCATTGACGAAGTCTTCGGCCAGGAGGAAAAGGTCCGAGACATCATCTTGCGCGAAGTGCCCGGCATCGATGTTGTCTGCAGTAAAGAGGCTAGCGCCAGTATTGGCTTCATCGAGCGAGAGAACGCCGCCATCTTGAACGGCGCAATTCTGCGTTACGCCCGAAAGACGGTCAGCAGGTTCAGCTTGGCGATGAAGAGGCTCAATCTCGCGTGCCCTCTATTCCTCACACAGAATGACGGTACAATTCTGGACGCCGCATCGGCGGCCAAGATTCCCATCCGGACGTTCTCGAGCGGTCCTACCAATTCCATGCGAGGTGCGGCGTACCTTGCCGGCCTAGATTCGGGCGGCGATAGTTCTGCGATCGTGATTGATATTGGCGGCACAACATCCGACGTCGGTGTGTTGCTTCCTTCGGGAATGCCGAGACAGGCGTCTGCATATGTCACAGTTGCCGGAGTTCGTGTCAACTACTCGATGCCACACCTTCACTCGATTGGCCTCGGCGGAGGTTCAGTCGTAAGAACCGCGGATGGAAGAGTCAAGGTTGGCCCGGAGTCTGTGGGACTGGAGCTGGTCACCCGCGGGCTTGTGTTCGGAGGAGACGTTTGCACCACAACCGATATTGCCGTGGCTGCCGGGAAAGCCGTCATTGGCGCGACGGAGAAATCCAAAGCCTTAGAACCCAGGTTCGTCGAAGAGGCAATTGCTCGAATTCAGGTACTGCTGGAAGGAGCTGTCGACGTCATCAAGACTTCTCCTGACCCGGTTCCAGTCTTGCTTGTTGGAGGGGGCGCGATTCTCTCTCCTGACAGCCTCAAGGGCGCATCAAAACTGCTTCGCCCGCCGTTCCACGATGTCGCAAATGCCGTCGGTGCTGCTATTGCTAGGGTCTGCGGCGCGGTTGACATTGTGCAAGGGACAACACATCAAACAGAAAGTCAAGCTATCGAGAACGCCAAGAGGACGGCTGTTGAACGCGCTATTGCCGCTGGTGCTATCCCGGAAAGCGTAAAGATTGCCGAAGTCGAGACCATGCCGTTGCAATACGTCGCCAACCGAGTTCGAACCCTAGTCAAGGCTGTTGGCGACATCGATCTTCATGCAAAGCTCGATGATGCCGGTGCCGTCAATGACGAAGACGAGGGCGAGGAGCAAGCTGAGGAATCCAAGGACTTCACTCGCGCCGTGAAGGAAGAGGACACAGTAGACCCTGCTTCGTACAAGCCTGAGATCAGAGTCAACAAAGAGGGCATCCGAGAGTGGAATATTAGCGAAACTGATCTGGACTTCCTCGCTGACGGTTGCTACGTTCTCGGATGCGCGGGCGGTGGAAGTCCAGCTGCCTCCAAGATTCAACTTCGAAACATGCTCAAGGCTGGCCACACGATGCGTGTAATTGAGCCTTCGTCTCTCAAGAAGCACGATGTCATATACTGGGGCGGTAAGTTGATCAAGCAGCGAGAGGTATTTGCAGTCCAGCTAACTCGATTTGCGAATTAGGTCATATGGGCTCCCCGGCTGTGTCAATCGAGAGACTACAGTCCCTCGAGACGGTAGATGCTTTCCATGCTTTGATGGAATACTTGCGGCATGACAGTTTTGATGCCGTCATGGGGCTGGAGATTGGTGGCGCCAATGGCCTTGAACCGTTCTTGGTCGGCTCATCCCGTTTTTTCGACAGTCCTATCATTGATGGAGACTGGATGGGAAGAGCTTACCCGACCTACTGGCAAACCACTCTCGCCGTCCACGTCCCGTTGGACCTTGTCCCGTGTGCGATCGACTCCGGGGATGGCAAGACAATCATAATGACAAGGGCTCCTAATGATGAGATCGTCGACCGTGCTTTGCGCGCTTCGTGCTCTGAGATGGGTTCACGAGTAGGCATGGCAGCGAGGCCTACGACTGCTGAGAAGGTTCAGAAATTCGGCGTGCTGAACACAGTCTCGCTGGCGTGGCGAATTGGACGTTGCATCGCTCTGTGCCAGGCAACAAACGCGATGAGCACCGTCGCAGAGTCTATCATCAAGGAAGCCGGAGGCTCGGAATCCGCCAAAGTCCTATTCAGGGGCAAGATCATGCGTGTTGAGCGACGTCTATTCAAAGGTCATTCCTACGGAGAGGTGCACATTGCCGCGTTTGAAAGCGGGGACGAAGACGAGGCATCCACTGTGAAGGAAAGGGCTGCTGCAGTGGCTCAAGGAGGGACACTCAAGATTCCCTTCAAGAATGAGAACATCCTGGCGGAGCATACAGCTGAAGACGGTACGACTAGCATCTTGGCAGCCGTTCCCGACTTGATCTCTATTCTGGACAATGAATCAGGCAGAGCCCTCGGGGTCCCTGAGTTCAAATACGGCTACAGAGTGACGGTCATTGGAATCACCTGCTCTCCTAGATGGACGGAAACCCAGGCTGGACTGGACATAGGGGGACCGAAGGCGTTTGGTTATGATCTAGAGTATAAGCCGTTAGGCACGTACGTGGAGCCTCGCAGTGTCATACAAGAGTATTCTCGATAGATATCATAATGCATTTGGTCTTCTGGAAGACGAGTAGAAGCTGAGCTATGATGACGCAAACATTGTACCGCCAA
Source organism: Colletotrichum neosansevieriae (assembly GCA_036785495.1). Lineage (NCBI taxonomy): Eukaryota > Fungi > Ascomycota > Sordariomycetes > Glomerellales > Glomerellaceae > Colletotrichum > Colletotrichum neosansevieriae. Next base: position 530,236 of record JAVHLV010000009.1, read on the forward strand.
TGACTCCGACAATTGTTGCGAAGCCTCCCTCAGTTGTCGGAATGGCTTCGAGAACACCTTCTCTGCCACTCCAGCGCCCGATGTGTGAAGTTTGCCTAGTGCTCTCATTTACATTGATTTTCACTCAATTCCCCGTACCGGAACATAACCGTGTTTTTGCGGGAGGCTTTTCAGTTTTCCTTCGACTTCCGAATTTGACTTTAAACCCAAGATTGTTCAATATGATCAAGCCATCTGGCCTAGTGAGAGCTACTGATCGTTGCGAGATAGTAGACTTCAGCGTATGGTATGAAGATCCGCCAGAGTCGATGTCCCTGTCTGGAGCTGAGAAATCTTTTGGTCATATTGAGTCGGGTTATGAACTTACCGTGCACCTAGAGAGACGGATGTAATCCTTATATCATCAAAAGTCAGAGTGATATCAAAATCTCCGTCTTGCACGCCTGTTTTCAGCGATTCCGCCGTCCCATTCACGTGGAAGGAAATTCAAGGCGAGAACTCAAAGTTGAACTCATCCTCCGGTTGCCTCTTGACCAAAACTCCCTTCATCGGCTACTTCGCCTTCGGCGTATCGCACATAGAATTCATCGCGACGTCGATTGCTGCTGTCTGTATCAATCCAGCTTTTTACTATTTCTTCGTATTGTGTGCAATAGTACGCCGGGAGGCAGATCGCACTTTTAGATGGACGGGAGGCACCTTTCTCTCCAAGTGCAGTGCGTTCAGGAGTACTCGAGTTTTCACAGCAGAAGTATGTTCGGTCCCCATAGTAATTCTGAACCACGCCAGTCTTCGACTTCCGCATGCTGCAACAACGGCTCGCGAACAGTAAACACACCCTGGTACAATCTGCTCAAATGTAAGCGCTTGGATGATTTTTCGGGGGTCTTGATTCCACTTCTGAACTCCCGGCCCTATCAAAACACGACCGGCAGTTAGTAATGTCGCCGAAGCAGCCTCCAAATTTGCAATCGTGATGCAAAATGCCGGAGCGTTCGTTTGGTGCCTTTGAGCGGAGGTCAGGTTACCCGTGTTTCCAACACCTGATTGTTTCTTGAACGTCTTCAAAGCCCTCTTCCTTGACTTTTCATAAGCTTCTAGACTGACATAGAAGTCGTGGAAGCCAGCTTCGATTACGTCGGCAATCTGGCCTCTGGCGCCCTGGTTGAGGTAGGTTTTAGGTTGTTATGCCCCTGGCTCAAGATATTTACTCACTCTATCGACAGACGCGAGAAAGCCGTGAACACCCAAGAAGTCAAAAACCTTGGGCGCTTTGTGTTCCATGGATGTCGGACTCACCTTAACACAGACTTCGCATATGAAGCCCGGCATTCAGGATCATAGAAAAGGTCGCCTTGCCATAGTCTGTTGTCACACAAACTCCATAGATTTCAGGTAGCAATCGATGTGCTGACGAGACAGGTTTCTCAGTCTTTGAATCAATCAATGTCATCTACGGGCAGGTTTAGTGTCCAGCCACGCCCCGCCGGGATAGTCAAAGACGACTTAGTGTATATCCCAAGCAATTAGTTAGAAAGTTGGAGGCCAATTTTCAACGTCTCGGTTTGGACAACGTCACTACTTTTGATGCGAAGAGTTAAGCAGGTCATATTGGATACGGCGCCCACGGAGTTAGATTCCGTAACAGTTTCGCGTAGTCCCCAATATGTGCGAACCAGTTCTCATTCCAGGGGAAACTCTGTGTGATGTGGGTAAAGTAAGAACACTGAACTTTTGACAGCAGGGAAATATGCGTTGTACGGGTGCCAGCTTACAGGGAGTTCTTGCTCGCCAAAGGATCTCTGGAGCCGTCGGTGGATAGCCTTGTGGCAGTCCCTCATCCATGACCTCAGTTGCGGAGGATATGTGAGAAATAATGAGCTTGGCATGGGCACTTGACAAATTGTACTATATACTTCAACATTGGCAACACTGGCCTCCTACATCCATCGCAGATATCCACCTGGTGGTGAACGGATACCGCGGCCTCTCAGAACCAATAAATCTGATCGCCATGTAAACTCAGTCTGGTTCCATCTTAAGCCGAAGAAAACATTCTCCCAGCAGGACCGTTTGTATCCCGTACCAGAATTGTTCATATAGCTACCCATCCACCGAAGAGGAAGAGATTATTAGGACAAAACGAACGAGATCGTCAGCTAAACCGCAGAATCTCATTTACCAGGGCAGATACACAAATAGAATACAAGTGTTTCATTTTCCGGCGTTCCGCTTGCTCTCTGAGGTGTGTGTGAGTTGATCCTCGATGTGTTCGTTTGTGCTTTTGAACGTGTTTTCGGCGGTGACAATACCGACATTTGCATCTTGGCCATCGAAAATCCATGCAATGCTCTCGAGTGTGCGACCTCGAGTTTCGGGATAGGTGAACCATACCGAGACTAACATGGCTACCAGGATGGCGACGAAAACGAAGTAGTATTTCCACTGTATGGCGTCCAGAGCGATCGGGTTGATGAAAGTGTTGAAAAATATCGCGCCGAGAGAAACCATTTGAGATGTGGCAAGTCCACGAGCTCTCATCTGATAGGTCCAGATCTCAACGGGATAGGACACCACTAATGGGGTGAGGGCGATGTCGTAACCAAGGAAGTATCTGGGAGTTTACCAATGAGTCGTTGGAATTTCGAAGGCATGGAGGGCACTCACATGAACAGGAAGGGCACCACCGCCAGTCCTGTTGGGCTATGGCCCGTAGTAGCAAAGCTTCCGGAGAGACCGGTGACGATGATGTATGACACCAGCATGATAATGCCGCTAGTCATAAAAAGAGCCTTTCGACCAACTCTATCGACGCAAACCGCAGCGGCCAAAGACCAGATCAGGTTCCAGATTTGGAGGCAACCGGAGATCAGCGTCTGGTCAGTCACCGAAGTGATGCCAACAGAGTCTAAGATGATCGCGAGGTAGTAACTGACAACGCCGTTGCCTAATAAACAGTTTCGTCAGCCGCGGAGCAGATTATGAATCTTTATCGAATATTTACCTGACCACTGCGCAAAGATACCGAGGGAAACCGAGATCCAAAGACGACGACGGTTTCCCGGGGTCGACCACAAATCAGACCAGGACGTGCTGTCGTTGGCTTCTTTCTCAGCTCGAAGAGCATCTTCGATCTCGGCCATCTCAAATGCAACAAGGGGGGCATCAAGATCTCCGCCACAGTGGGACCTTGCAAGATTGATGCGTGCTTCATCTGCTCTGTCCATGGACACGAGCCAACGGGGAGATTCGTCCATCAGAAAGAGCGCCGGGACAGTCATAAGAGGAAGAAGAGCCATCAGTCCCGAGGGAATGCGCCACGAGGCATCTCCTTCCATGTTTCTGGTACCAAAAGTCTACAAGAAGTAGGTTAGTCTCGGCAAAAACAACGTCAGGGACGGGAGCCAATCTTACTGCCCAAGCCGCCACAATCGCACCAACATACCAACCAGAGTTATACTTTGCTCTTTGTAAGCCTTCATAAGTCCATTCAAGTTTTGCATTGGATGCCACAGCGACTGACCATACTGGATGCGATGCCTCGGTGGGTGGGATACGCGTTCTCGGCAATCAGCAGTGGAGCACCAACAGAAAGACCTTGAGAGACGCCCATCAGAAATCGAGCGACAATAAAAGAGGCCGTATTCGGAGCTGCTGTCTGTAGAGCAGTGCCCGCCAAAGAAACGAGAACGCTCAGCCAAAGGCCGATCTTTCGACCCCATCGGTTGCACAACATGGCGGTCAGAGGGAACCCGATGACAGCGCCTAGTGAGTACATTGCGTTGATGAAGCCGAGCCATGCGCCTGTCGGGTTGTCCATGAAGTTCTTCCACTGCGGCAACGCTAAGAAGCCGTTCATAACGGAGCCGTCAAACCCGTTGGAGCTGGTGAAAAGCGTGAAGGACAGAATGCAGAAATTGAGCTTCATGAGGTGGCGCTTCTTCCACCAAGGTAGCCCATCATCCGGCAGAACGCTCGCTAGCTCATGGCCAGCGGCTTTAGCTTCCCCAGCGGAAGGTTGCTTCGCCTCGGCCTTCATGACCACGTTGCTCTAGTAGTGTCGAATTCGATAGGTTCTGTTCGAAAGAAGGAGAAGGGTTGCCAATGGATTCTGAAACGACAAAGATAAAAGAGCGCAAGGGGGCTTCAAATAATAAATTTTAAAAAAAAGAATAAGCCAAGGTCGAGGAAACCGTACCACCGTCGCTTTTCATGTTGTCCGAGTTGAACCAGGGAGCGGGTTCCCCAAATGGGGACAGCCCAGCCCCCAGAGGACCCAACAAACCCCAGACATTCCACAATCATCGCAACATGTTCTGGAGAATTGAATCATCTGATACAATGACCGAGGGACTCGCACAGCGACAGTGGTGTCTCTCACCTTGGGTGTGGATTTTGGGTGGTGGGGTCTCCATGCTGCAGACCGGGGGCCGCGGCCTCTTTTACCTTGGCGAAACAACAAGAGGCAGCTGGAAGCGCAATATGTAGACGAGTTGTCGCCTTGGAAGACATCAGACATTAGTCCGAGCCATACGAGAGTTCCGCCAGGGTGAAGAAAAAGCAGCTCTTGTCTATGAGTGTTGACGGCGCTTTGCTTGATATGATTTACATATTTGGGATTCTTTCATTCGTCTTTAAAGTGATAAAAGTAACTCACGGAGATATATTCAAACGTAAATAAATAAGAGGTCTTCTGTCGACACAGCTATGAGGTTGTTGACGCGACGTAAAAGCTCGCCAAAGGGCGACGGCATCTGTCAGTGACGAGGCTCCTGAGAACCCCTGCTTGCGACTGTTCCACTTATGCAGGTTTTAAACTGGATGAGGAACATCAAGCCACTCGGCGCCAAGGACGTAAGCCCAAGCCATGACATGGCCCCCATGGCGCTAATCGAGCTTGCCAGCCGCCGAGCGGTCAATAACTCCAGTCTCCAGGAAGCTTTTTGGTGGTTATGAGGGTCATGGAACTCGTCGAAAATTTGATGGCCATAGTATATAACTGTTGATGAGGCTACAGGTAAAGGTGGCTTTCGATCGAGAAAGCCTTCGTTGTTAAATGCTTGTTGAAATCTATCGCTGCAGGACAACCAGATCGTGCACGACAGCTGCACTTCTTAACCCACTGAGACCTTTTGTTGGTTGGGCGAACCTGAGCAGCCAAGATTCGCGGGTGAAGTCCGGATGTGGTGCCAATGAAAAGAAGCTCGGGAAGAACCCCGGGCTCCTCTTGATCCACTTTACGCGGAACGCAGGGCCGACAGACGAAGTCATGGACCACCTTGGGAGCAGTCGTCGAAGTCTTTAACCATGGCTCCTGAAGTGACATGATCAGAAGAGAGTTTGGTCTCATGTCGGCGAGTCTAGGCGACTGATAAAAACTGCAAGCCATATGCCCAGCAGAAACAAAACTCTCTCCTGGCCTTCTCAGCTAGCTCGGCAACCAGAACGGCCCCGAAAATGACGCCTCACGCGTCGAAACACGAGGTGCCTGCCCAGAACCGCTCTCATCATGGATATGCCGTCAGACTTTCCCTGTGCTCGAGGGAAGAAAAGCACACGGATAAGCATCTGGCTTGGCAACGAGTGTGAGCAGTCTCGCTATTGGAACAAGAACAACAATTCTTTAGACTTGCCATAGGACGGCACTTCAATATCGCATCGCCACAAAGAGGTCGAGATATACCGACTGAAAATCCCGCGCCTATATTTGAAGAGTGCTGAACGTCTTTCTAACGTCAAGCGTTCTCCGAAGAGTTGTCCCAAGCACTCCAGTCCACATGCACCGCAGATTTGGGCCGTTGACAGAAGTTCCACGTAAGGTATCATGGTTTATGAGACAGGTTCATCGTTGCATGAAATGCGGTGTCGAAATAACGACGTTAGGCGATCTTCCCTTCGACGCCGGTTGTACAGGTTCAAAAGATCTCTGAGATTGCAAATATTTTCATGAAGTCGGCGTACTAGCTATATCGGCCACAGGCATTATAGACATAATCTGATCCGCGGGAACGAAGACTTAGATCAATGTGTCTCGCCAACTCAACTCATTGTATCATATCGCGTTTCGCTTTTCTGAGATTTAGCATACACTCAAACTTGACTGGAAAGAATGCGTATGCACGCGAGGACTTGGTACGCTAACGAAGGTCAGGAGCTTTTTCTTAGCCTGACTATAGCATAACTTCGGAGACTTTGTATTCTTCATTCCATCAAGTGAGTGGGATCGTATTTGTTACATAGAAGAACCTCTGGTCTAATCTCCAATCTTAGATGATTCAATGGCGGCCTCCGCCTTCCGATTGAAAAGCCCGGCTAGTGGTGAGGGCTTGGGTGCTAATTTAACCAATACTGTGCCGGAATAGCAGAGCATCTGGAGTTAAAGGTAGATAATCATTTTGCTGAGGCTACACATCATACGTCTAGGCAGAGAAAAACTTAGGCTCATAAGGGAGTGTACGTCTGATCATTGTTCTGACTAGAAGCTGGAACTCAAAAATCAGCAATGCTGCATGATAATAACGATGTTTGGTTTATGGGTTTCACTTAGATAGACTTAGACGGCCGCTGATAGTGACTTCAAGCCTCTCGAATTTGCTAATATAATATCCAAAGTATATTGAGTATTTTCGTACTATAGTTGAGCAGGAGTATGATTTGTTCGTTGTCATCTGCGAATTCCTTTTGACTGATGTGGCGGGATTGACGTTGAAATGTTTTCGCACCATAATTAATCAAACACCATGCTGTCCCATCAGTTTCCAACCTACGCCAGAAGCCCATGAACAAGGAGCTAGCGAATAAAAGACATTTTACTCAAGTTTTGAGCTTATCACAAGACTTAAAAAGGCCATTTCCAAGTCACGATGGAGAAGAGCTTTCTGGCGTAGGTTGACGGCCGATGGGATAGCATCAAAAGGTTATATCAGAAGGAATAATTCTGCCGACGTTGTAATACTTGAAACCACATGTCTTTGCTGGGACCTACCGAAGCAGGAATATATCAATAATAAACTATTCAAGACTCGGCAAGCCGTTATAGATAGTCCTTCACGTATAGAAGCCTGGTGGGATTTGGGAGAAGAACGACCTAAGGCACGAGGTGGAGAAGAGTATTAAAATAGGCAAGACATGAAGAACACAGACCTCAGCGGTTTTGGATGCTCATTATAGCTGCTTCGAAGCTAATCAAACGGGCTTGCCAGGGAGCATAATCTCCAGTCGTTAATTGACGGCTACGGTGAACCTCATTAGATGGTTCACTAACAACGGTTGGCAGCCTTGAAGTGTGTCGTAGTAGTGGCAATGATAGCATAGACGGTCTCACAGAAGCATCGCGTTCAGAACACCCAAGTCCTAGGGAGTTGTGACAATCAAATACCGCCAGTACGTGGATTGTATTCGAAATTTCTTTTGGCCAGACTTGTAAGGTTAAGCTAGCGTTATCGCGATGGTCAAGTCCGCGCCGGTGGCATTTCCTGAGGAGAACCCGTGCCATCACTCTCGGAACGGCGGCGAGCCTTCTTCGGTCGAACGGGAATAAGATGGAAGAAGCCAGCATTTTCGGTCCGACGTGCTTGGCACTGCGTGCCCGGTTCAGCGATCAGCGCAGATATGGGTCCTTAATAAGGGACTCCTTATAGCATTGCTGACAATGGATACACTGTGGTACAAGCGACTAAGGCAGTACAGCTGAAAGGTGAAAGTAAGATCACTTGGGTGCTTGAGATCGCTAGCATATACTCGAGTCTCCCCCTTCACTATAGGCTTTATGGAGCATTGCCGCGAAGCTATTTCCCAGTCCTCTTTCCGATAACACAGCTATTGGGTACAGCTCATGCGAGTCATTACGCGTTTTCGTCTTACAGTAAAGTGTTTCTCTAACGCAAATTGAACAGTTTATCTCATTATCATTCATTAAAAGGAATATTGGTCTAAAGCCATGATCTCGTCCAACTTTCTGCGTAAACCTACTTGCTATGATCAAGCCTTGTCGCCTCGCTCGAAAGTTACCTCCTGCGTTACGACCGTCGTGGTCATGATTTGCCCTGTAGCCTGCCCGCCATCTGATTCTCTCTGACTCGTCAGCCGTTGAAGCTTGTTCTCGGGGCTTTTGGATCTCGCAGCGCTGCAAGTCACGGTGTACTCCTTCGAAGGACTCATCCTATGCCCGGTCATTTCTATGTCGTCGAAATGCTTTGTTCCTTCCGAGCTGCTCGTTGGTAGCGAAGGTGATGGTAATGGGCTTTTGTACAAGGGACCGGTAGCTCTGTCGTTGTGGCTTGCTTGGATGTAAGGGTTCGCGTATCTCGAGGGATACCTCGATCCGCGTTTACCACTGCTCCTCATGTTCAACGAGGAGCCGTTGAAGAGGCGGGGGAGAAGCGTGACAAAGATCGGTCGCAGGGTCGGGAGGCAAGCTGCCAAAATTCCGATGACGACTTCGAGGAACGACCAGGTGGCTGCGTCGACGTTGTCCCAGTAAGGGTCCTTGGTTTGGGCTGCGACGCGGAGGGTTCGGATTCGAAGTGCGGAGATGATACAAGTGCTGTGGGGGTCTGATGTTAGTGTCATGCTCTCGAGAACAATCTCAAGCTTTGAGGCTCTCTTACAAGAATCCGAGTCCAAAGACAAGAAGAAGCATGCGCTTCTGTCGGCGTGGTAGTTGGAGAGAGTTGATGACGGGGATTGGCATGCTGAAGATGACGAAGTCGGAAACGAGATTGACTCCTGCCATACCGTACCATATGGCCAGATAGTCCAAGCAACGTCCATCAATGCTATCATCCCAAAACTTTGCAACCGGATAACAAACGAGTGGGAGAAGAATAGAAAGCGTGAGTGTCCAGGTTGTCATGAACACGAGACCATACATTGTCAACTTTTGCATGATTTCGTTGGCGAAAATACGGCGGTACTGGAAGAGGATCGAGACTTTGACGAGGCACATTGCGATGTTGTAGACGACAATCGAGCTGTAGAACGACTGAATAACCATTAGAACCAAGACTTGGAACAGGAAGCTGAGGACAGTTACCTTCATGTACGGGACGTAATCCTCTGGAGGTGGCACCCAAGAATGAGAGCCGAGGCCCCATTTTCCTTCTGTCGATGACGGTAAGCAAACATGGAAATCCAGAAGTCCTCGAATGACAATGTACCCAGTCCAATTGCCACAGCTGATCCTAGTGCTAGCATCTAGTTAGTGGGAGCACTGGTTAGCATGCTTCTTCGTAGTATCTCATCAGATGATGTTGGACTCACCTGCGCTGCTACCATGACGCCGTCATCGATTCCGAATGTTCGAAGCATTTTGAGTCTCGTAAAGGCCCTCAATCCAACGGCTGTAGTTGACAAGATCGACCCGACCACTAAAATGGCAACTATTTCCCCGGATCGTGACTCTCCATCCAAAGAGTGGTCGATGTTGTCCACCGCAGCTGATTGCCGGGCTTCCTGTAACGCCCTGGGGTACTCGGTGGGCATTGTTGCCGCCGTGTTGATGCAGACGGTTTTAATGAGAGAATTCGAAACGGCCAAGAAAGACGGCAGGAGTCAGTTCCCTAGGAGAGACGAACATGCTTTTTTTATGACCAGACTCAGTGATTCCCCCCAGCTTTTTTCTTGTGGCCCTCTGCAGCGAGGCTGAGTGCGCTAGTTGAGGCACTTCGATCTCTCGCGGGTGGCATTGGTGCCCTGAGAAAGGCCGCTCTGCAGGGATCACGGCGATAATTGCCAATCCGGGGAAAGGGGATGAGCATCCGGCCAAGCAGACCAAACGAGTGAGAATCGACCAAACCATGACCGTAGCGTGGTAACCCGAGGCCAGGGGGCCCTCCCAACAGATGATTCCCCGGTGCGAGATGACATGACTTCCTCGCGAGCCAATTGAAGGGGCGTGTTTTGACCGGGTTTACCAATCGAAATGCCTGCGTTGGAAGGGATTCTTCAGCGCTGCACAGCATTTGGCCAAACCTGCCCCTGAATGAAGCATCTGCAGCGGATTGCGTATAGCAGCCCCCCCAACTGACGTGATAAAAGGTCGCAGATCGATGAACATGGCCGGCAGTGCGAACTCGGCGAGCCCTGGTGGAGGTTGCCATTGATCTGTGTCGCAGAATCTGCGCGGATTCTGATCCCTACTCGAAGGGGAGAGGGGGCGGCTCGGTGATGCCCGTTCTGGAAATCTTTTCGTTCTTAGTGCGCCATCGCTGCGACGAGGCTTTCTTTTTCCTGTCAGGTATTGCTGAAGATTGCATTTGCGGCTCAGCGGCTGTGACTATTAGTACCAACGGTTAACGGAAGACGCGTGCCGAGGAAGCCAAATGATGACTTCTGGAACGACTCTCTCGGCGGTGAGCCAGGCCGTGCAGAAAAGCCGTTCGTGGCGTCGTCAGTGCGAGAGAGAGAGAGAGATTCTGTAATAACGGTCGGCCTCTTGTCAACTGACCGTGAAGATCAGCCCACTCTGGAGACTCTGTGACGTTGACTCTATAATACGCGCCAGAGAAGACCGGACCACGGGCGCAGCTGGAATGAAGAACCAAAGCTAGTTCCTTAAAGCTTCAATAGTTCAAAGTATCCACCTAGTGATCAGCATTGCCTGATAAATCTTCTGCCCGCGAAGTGGAGGGCGAAATCGACCGGTTGATGCCGATGGGATTTAATTGTTCACACGTGAAGACCATGTAGGCTGGGCAAAAAAAAGGAAAATCCCCACTGAGGTTAAAAACCTTCAGGCCGCCGATATATCCGGGGACTAAAAGAAAAAGGGCGACTTGGAGGGCAGCGTGCCGGCGATCGGAATGTGTGCAGGTGAGACTGCCGGGTTACATCGGCCAGGGGCCAGATCAATAGATGAACGAACATAAGGCTGCGAGTTAAGCTTTGGCTTTGTTCGACGAGACTCGAGAGAGGGGGTTTTTTTTTGTGAGAGTTATGCAATTTCGTTTTATCGTCACTTTGCCGAAACGGTCAAACGAACGCTGATCAATTTCCTGATGCTGAAGTTAGGTCCCCTGCCATGTCCACCGAATGAGGTGACTTGAAATCACGAAATGCACTGTAGCGTGGCCTTTATGGCCGGTTGACATCAACACTCCGCAGAAAGCGGACTCTCAATTGATGATCTTCAATTGCTGGCGGCCGCTTTTCCGAGCCAGAGCTCCCTGAGTTTGGGGAATTGAGTTTAGCTTCAAGTTTGTCAACTGAGAGACCAATGACACCTTTCTTGGCTGATTGCGATTGAAAGCGTGTCATTAATAAGAATTTATACCTACCCAGGGATTCTAAACGTCCCATACTCACGGGTTTAGGTATGATATTCAGAGGTCTTCTCAAGCGACCTATTAGGGAGGAAGTTACTTGAGAAGAACTCTAGCTTCATGAGGCAAGATCCTTATGCTAAGAATATATTCTCCTTACCTACTTTTCTATAAGGAATACACCCTCTATATACTCAAACTAATAGTATTTGATCCCGAAAGCTGTGGGTCAGAAGTTGCACACTAACGTTTAGAATCCCTGGGTAGGTATACACCTCAGAGCCCAAGTCTTGCCTGAAAAGAAGCCACGAGATCTTGCTTCAACTCCATGCCGTGTAAATGATCTATAGCCTTGGCGCGGGGCTCGACGGCTCGGACTGGTCAATCCCCTCTTCCACCGCCTTGATCTGCATCGCAAGAATCTTGGAGAAGTATCTGCAGATGGCGAGGTTGCCGCCCATGAACCAGAATCCGGGGTGGCCGCTCCGCCGCCACATGGTTCTGAACTCGCCCTCCTCATCAAAGCCCCAGACATCACCGACCCTGTCCGCGACCTCATCGCCAAAGATGTTCCGCGCCTCGGTCCTCATGTTCTGGTATCCCGTCGCGAAGATGATCTCGTCCGCTTCGAGCTCCGAGCCGTCGGCGAACCGGAGGCCGTGGGGAAGCACCTCGGCGATCTCCTGGCCCTGCTTGATCTTGATCTCCCCATCGATGATGAGCTGGCTGCAGCCGACGTCGATGTAGTAGCCGCCGCCCCGCTGGAAGTATTTGACGAAGAAGCCCCCGCCGCCGGGGCCCATGTCGAGCTGGAAGCCGACCTTTCGTAGGCCGTGGAGGAGCTCGGCGTCGTTGGCGTTTTGCAGCTCTGTCGCGCCAATCTGGTGGGACTTGAAAAGCTCGGCCGGTAAACTCCACAGCCAGAGGTCTGCGTCGTCGACCGGCGGCGAGTCTTCGTCGTACAGGCCCTTGAGTCCGATGTCCGTGATGGACGACGACGAGACGACACACGTGGAACTGCGTTGGACCATGGTCACGTCGTACCCGTTCTCGTAGAAGTCCTGCGCGATGTCGTGGCCCGAGTTACACGACCCAACGACGATCGCCTTTTTGCCCTTGGCGTTCGGCTTCGCTCCCGAGAACTCTGAGCTGTGACACAGCCTGTCGCCCTTGAAGCCGCTCATGCCCTGGATGTTGGGGAAGAACATCTTGCCTGAGTGACCGGTCGCCTGAATGACGTGGCGGGGGTGCAGAACTCGTGTCTCCCGGGAGCCGTCCGGCTTTTGGCGGTCTAGGGTGAGTGTCCATTCCCTCTTGGAATCGTCCCAGGACGACTTGGTCATCGTCGTCGACGTCCAAACATTAAGCTCGAGAAGGTTTGCGTATGACTCGAAGAAGTCCGCAATCTTGTCTTTGGGCGTGAAGATGGGCCAGTTCGCGGGGAAACTGATGTATGGTAGGTGGTCGTACCAGACCGGGTCGTGCAGCACAAGCTGGTGGTATCTAAAGTTTGTTCGTGGTTAGCAGTTGCTAGAAGCCATGCCAGCGGCGCGAATATGAGTCCCGTACCTCTTGCGCCAACTGTCGCCGACACGACCGTGCTTGTCTACAATCAAGGCGTCCACATTCAGCATCTTCAGACGTGCCGCCACCGTAAGACCAGCTTGACCACCACCTAAGTATACGTAAGTATCTTCATCATTGCGAGCCCAGACGCGATGCTTACCTATGATCACAACCGTCGGCTGGCTTTCCGTGTAGTTGAGTGCATCTTCCCTCTTTTCTTTCCAATTCTTTCCGTCTCGAATGCCGACATGCTCGACACCCTTCTCACGGCGGTGTCTCAATGGTTCCTCATGTCCCTTCAGTTCCCTCAGGACAGTGAAGAAGCTCAGGATCTCCCATTTGCTGCCTGACTCGACCATTCGCACGACCCCCTGGCCAGGTCCAACCTCGGTGTTTACGTTGATGAAGAACTGGAGGCATTGGACCTTGCCGTGGGCATCTAACGCGGCCAGGTGAGGAGCTCGGTAATCGGTGGACGTGTCGACGAGGACCTCGGCCAGTCGGCAACGGTCGGCGAGGAAATTTTCAATCTTTTCTCTGCCTTTGAGAGTTCGGAGGTCCCATGATAAGCATAAGTGGTCGCGCCAGTAGCCGTCGGCGACGAAGAGGCCGGCGAGGCTTTTGTAATTCTTGGATCTCAGGGCCGCGTTGAATTCGTTGATGGCGTCTGCTGCCACTTTCCCCGCATCGACCGATGTCGAGCGAATTGACGGGGGCAGCGGGCGGGCAGGAAGGTTCACTGAGCCAGGCTCAGTCCTCTCGCTGTTTGGGAACGTTGCTGCTGCCATGGTGCGTGATGTGAATCGGACAGTGTCTGCCGTGAAGGAGGAGCAATGGTAGACTTGGGCGATCAGAAAGACATATCGTGAACTTCAGGGTGGCATTGGGGATTTATGGCCAGAACTACCTTACCCCTCTTGAGGAGGAAGACCCTTCCGTTCCTCCGCTCCGGAGGCTGAGTCGTGACATCACCTGACAGGAGGTTGAACGCGACAGCTGTTGTACGTCCGTAGACGAGGGCTTCTGTTGCACAAACGTACCAACATACGGGGCGCCCTTCATGCGGACTCGACAAGTTTCGCCTATCCGTGGAGATCGTTGGACCTTGTCGGACCAAAGCTCCAGTTTCCGCAGGGTCTGTCTCAGACCTGCCTCTCAGCTGCAGTCGATAGTGCGCAAACAGCTGCCTCCGGATGCGCGACGCGGGGGGGTTGACGACCACAACCCGGCTCCCCCGGGCAAATCATAGAGCTCCGCGTTGGAGATGCCCAGAAACAAGGGATGCGTCTGGCTCGAACGGCTTGAACTTTGCCTTGATACGGGCAGTTGGAGGGGACCCGCTTGCGGGCGGGTGCGACTTCCCCACCCTGGGAACAAGGGCCTGAGGCCATAAATCCCTATACTTAGCTTAGAGGGGTATAACCTATTAGATTTTAGCTAGAATAACACCTTTATATATTACTTTAAGATCCCTACTTTTTAGGTGTAACTAAACTGCACTAATTTTCTAGTCTCCCCTTCTAGAAACTAAGGAAAATTAACTATATCCTTTTTCCTCTATTAGAGCAAATTACTCTATTCTAAATTACTACTATTAACAGGTTACTAATATTATATATACTGCTTTAATTAAAGGGAGCAAAATCTAACTATACTCTATTAATCTAGAGTCTAAGAATATTAGTTCTAACTTAAAAGTATTAAATACTAATATTTCTTATTAAAGGGTATTATTCTAGAACTATACTATATAATTAGAATAACTCTACTTACTAAAAACTAAGATATTATTACTAGAATAACCACTAAGCAGTAATATATATCTATATCTAGTTTAGTATATATTTAACTATACTAAATATTAAGATTAAGTAAAACCTACTTAGATAACTCTAACTATAATATCTTAAGAATTAAGCTTATTAACTTTTCCTAAATACTAACCCCTATTACTAGAATATATCTCTTAGAGCTAAGACTCTAAAGCTAATATTTACTTTTACTACTAAGTAACTAAAACTAAAACTATAAACTCTATACTGCTTATTGCTACTATACTAAAAAACCTTTAACTCTTAGAATAAATAGCCTAATATAGATCTAATTATAAAATAGCTCTAATTAGTGAGAAAACCTCTATAAATACTAACTAATTAAATATATTATAATCTATTAATAGTATTAAAGACTTAGCTTTAATATTATATAGTTAATTACCTTTTAGTAGTAACCTAGAAGGATTTTATTACTTTCTCTTTAAAGAGAGTACTTATTTATATTTATACTTCTTTCCTTTTAGTTTATACTATATTTCTAAATAACCTAGTTAGAATAGATAACTATTTAGTATTCCTATTAATATAATATCCTATTCTATAATAGTAAGTTAGTAACTATTTAAAACTACCTATTAGGCTTAGAGCTAAGATAGTTTTTAAGGAGATATTTATAGTAATAGATATAACTATTAAAATTAAAAGCCTTAGAGCTAAATACCTAGCTACCTTAATTTAGATTAAAATTATTAAACTTACTAAAATTACTACTACTCTATACTATATAATTAAAACTAAATACCCTTAATACCTAACTTTATAGATTTTCTCTCTTTTAGTAATAGATTAATAGCTAGATAGCTAACTTATTTACTTTTTAAATTTAAAAAAGTAGATCTAGATCCTAACTAAGTTCTAGTCTAAGTTATTAAGGCTATTAATATATTTTATAATAGCCCTACTACTATATTCTTAGATAACTTACTATAGCTAGTAGATATTATTATATATACTAAGATAGGAGGAGAGGTATCTCTTTTAGATAGAGCTAAGCTAGAATAAGCTTTATATAAGTAATTCCCTCTCTAATTAAATAATAGTTCTAAGAAAATTGCTAATATTACTATCTTTAAGCAGAATAATAGGAAATCTCTATAAGCCTATTATAGTAAAGCTAGAGTAATACTATATTAGTCTAAAAGCTTAGACCCTATTATAGACTCTTAAGCACTTAGTAAGGCTAAGGAAATAGTTCTAAAGTAACTAATCTAATAATTTATTAATAGACTAGTTAATAAGAAGCTTTATAAGGCTACTATAAATAGAGCTACTATAAAGGCTCTAAGTCTAGTAGCTATTTATAATATAGTAATAAATATCTAATAAGTTCTAAGAGACTAGCATAAAGCTAATTAAATCTACTATAAATAGAAACAATTTTACCTAGTTAAATAGATACTTATAGATTAGAATAATAGAATCCCTATTAATACCCTCCTAACCTAGTATTTTAGCTATATATTCTTAGAACTAAATATATTAAGTAGCTTTACTCCTTAACTATTTATTCCTTAATAGTAGTTTCTAGCACTTCTAGTACCTCTCTCCTATATATTATATTAGGTAAATATCTTAAATTACCTAGTCTAGAATAATTAGCCTTTAAGTAGTTATAACTAGTAGAATTTCTAGTAACCTCTCTATTAGTCTCAGACCTATATAATAGCTTAGTACTAATAACTCTAGATCTAGTAGTAACAGAGCTTAGCTCTATAAAATTAGAATTATTAAAATAGATTATATTCTTAATACCCTCCTTAAAATTAGTAGAGCTATAATAACACTAACTAGAGAGATAGATTAGGTTAGAGTAACTAAGTAATAATATAATAACTACTATAATCTGCTTAGTATTAGTTCTAGAATTAAAGAGATACCTTATAACTAAGAAATTAAAATATTTTATTTAATACTTAGTATAACTAAGTGTTAAATAGATAGAATTATAGTAATAATAATATCTAAATAGTATAGAACTTTAACTATATAAACCTAAACTTACTTAGTATTCCCTCTATCTACTTAGAAATAAGCTATACTAAAGGCTCTAATTCTTATATTACTATAAAGCTAGAATTAAGGCTTTATATCTCTAGCTAAGAAGATTAATATCTATTTAGTTTAGCTCTATTTAGCTAAACACCTAGCTTAAAAGCTTATATATAACTATAATAAACTTTTAAATACTTAGAATATATCTAAGCCAGGCTTTATTATAGAAACTTAAGCTTATAGAATATTCTAACCTAAATCACCTAGTATAGTAAACTGCATAAACCTATAGAATAAGATAGATCTAAAGACTATTATTAATATATAATCTACTAAAGTAGCTAATAGCCTTAAGGGGTATATTAGTAATATAATAATAGATCTATCTTTACAACTAAATAAATAAGTCTAATTATTATTAAACTTTATCTCTACTACCCTAGAAACTAATACTAGCTAGGTAAGCTAGAAGAATATAGTTCTTAAGCTTTTAAATTAAAGAGGTATTTAGAAGAAACTATACTAGATAGGTGAGTAATATTTAAGTATATCTCTGAGAGACTAGAGTATAAGAGAGAGAGAGCTAAAGACTTATAAAGCTAAGAGGAATTAGGAGAAACTCTAATAACTAATATAAAACTAATCTCCTAAATCAGATTATTACTAATAAGAGCTAATATAAACTTCTAATTAATATTAGGTAATTAATATAGAGGATTTAAGAGGAAATACTTAATTAGAATAGCACTAAGTATTAATAAAACCCTTAAATAATACTGCCTATAGTAAGAGAGGTTTTATATTAGACTTATTACTAAACCCTCCCTACTAAATAGTATTAATATAGAAGAAATCTATAGCTAAATAGTACTAAGAACTTAGTTCTATTATTAAAAGGAAGGAAGCTAGGCCTTTTAATTAGATAGCTCTAGTAGAGAAGATTATAATCTCTATAAACCTACTTAACTTCTAGTAGATTAGCCTCTAAGAGAGCAAAGAGTTCTAATACTTATTAATCTAAGTATATAGAGCTAAAAAGTATAGTAGAAAGATATTAGAATTAGTTAAAGTAAATATTATTAAACCTTCTAGTTAGTTAGATTTAGATATAGCTATTATTACTATAAATACTTCTATAATAGGTACTAAGAGGTTAATATAGTAATATACTTAAACCTAACTATTTAGAGTTAACTATATAATTTAGATTAGGAAAAATAGTACTCTAAGTTCTCCTCTAGATAAAAATTCTATTTAAGCTAACTAAGGATTAGAGCTAAACCTTATATCCTCTTTATTTATAAAGAGGTATAACCTCTCTATCTAATAACTTAGAGAAATTAGCTTTAATAATCTCTAAATATTTACTGCTAATAACTATACTATTTAAATTAATTATTTTATTGCTCTAAATATTATTATCTAAGAGATTAGTTATAAAATCTAGGCCTATATAACCCCTTAAAGGTAGAACTTACTAATTAACTTACTACTTAGCCTATCTTAGCTCTAGTTAGTTAATACCTAAATTAATATATAATATACTATTTTAAGAATTAGAGATATCTCTATAGGCAAAGATATAATAAAGATATAAGGATTAGTAATAATACCTAATTTAGTATAGTGCCTTATCCTTATACTAGAGATTATTAAAACTTTTACTAAGATACTAAAAGTATTTAATAAATATTTAGACTAAGCTGAGAGATTAAAACTAGACTTTAATAATAAATAGAGTAATAAGATATCTATAGATATATCTTCTTTATCTTTAAACTAACTAACTAGTATCTACCTAAATATATTAGAACTTATACTAAAAGAGACCTAGAAAGAATTAGTAACTAGAATAGAGCTAATATTATTAAGCAGAAATATAACTATAGAATTGCTTTTTCACACCTTTATGCTATTTCTTTAGTATACTTAATAATCTATACTCTATATATTACTATAAGTAAGGAAATAAAAGACTAGTATAATTACTATAGTTCTCTTAGTATATTAGTCTAAAATAGAAAGATAGAAATACTATAAGGTAATTATAATATATCTATAACTAGACTAGTTAGTAAACTTAGCACTAAACCTCTATACTATAATCTAGCTAATTTCTCTACTAAAAGATATATTAAATATAGAGAAACTAATTTTTCCATACTATTAGCTTAGATAGAAGAATAGATAAAGTTAGTGAGAGTTAAATTAGAACTATTAATTCCCACCTATATATTTAAGATTATTATAAGAACCCTATATACTTATTAAGACCTTAAAGCTAACTTTATTATTAAAATAATACTAATTAATATCTATATCTATACTCTATAACTATAAATAGGGTATATTTCTTAGAGCTAATCACTATATAAGTATCTAACTCTAACTAAGAAGTTCTAGCTTTAAAGACTTATTACTAAAAGATAAAAAGCAGGTATATATAAATTAACTATTATAGTAAATAGCTAACTCTTAGATTAGTATAGTAAACCTATAATAGTATTAAAGGACCTACACTAATTAGATAGGGAATACTATCTTATATTTAACTACTCTTATATTAATAAAGAGATTTCTAGAACTCTAATTCCTCTTCTTAGAGATACCTATAATAACTTATTAAACCTAAGGATCTAGAGCTACTTAAAATAGGACCTAAAGAATATATATTAGTCTATACTAATATACCCTAACTAGAGGTATATCTATGCTTTTTAGATCTTCTACTACTCTTAACTTTAACTAACTTATATACCTTAAGGTATAAAAACAGCTTACTATTTAATAATAGAATTAGAATAGATTATACTAGGCTCTATCTCTATACTAAATCTGGAGCTGTTCTTTCTATATCTAATAGAATATAGAAGCCTTAGATTAATAGTTAACTACTTTAATAATATATTTATACTTAATAAGAGCTTTAAGGATAAGTAGGAATTTATTTCTTACTACCTTCTTCTATAGATCCTCTAGTTAAAACTTAGACTGTTATAGAAAAAGGTAGCAATTAGAGTTAATAAAGTGGAAGCTCTTAGCTAGGTTTATAAAGTTAGAGAAATTAGAGCTATATAACTAGACTAAGTTATCTAACTATATAAATAGCTAGAGCTAAAAGACTAGATCTAAGTCTAAATATTCCTAAAAATACTAAATTCTTACTAATAGTAGATAAAGAACTTAGTAGAAGTTTTATAACTCCTATATTAATTAACTAGAAAGGTTCTATAAAATTAGAGCCTATCTAAGACTATATTATTTATAGTATTAAAGAAACTAGTTACTAAGGCTATAGATATATATAGGTATATTCTTAGGCTACTTATTAACCTCTATTTAGATACCTCTAGTTATAGTAGAGGATATTATATCTAGTAACTTTAGAACAGAAAGAAGATACCACTCCTCTATAACTTATTCTTATTTATAAAGATAGAACAGAACTATAGTATCTATAAGAGGGAACTTAGAGCTATTATTAAATTTTATAGATAATATAAATATATATTCCAGACTTTATAGCTATTAACTATCTAGATAGATTATAAACCTCTAACCTGGTTTTTAATATCCTTATACTATACTAGTATTTATATTAGGTGGGTTATAGAGCTAAGACTTCTAAATGTGAAAATTAACTATATTAAAGGATCCTAAAATAGAGCAGCTAATAGCCTCTCCTATATAATTTTTCTATCTTATAACTATATAGATAAGGAAGTACTAAAGCCTTAGAGAGAACTTATTAACACTACTTAGATCTAGAAAGATAGTACTAGAGGCTATAAAGAACTAATTAGATAGTTAAATAATAAGTATTAGACCTTAATATAACTCCTTAATACTACTATTAGGATAATACCTACTATAAATAGATTTAAATTCTTTGCTCTATTAGGAGGCTACTAATTATTAATAATAGATTAGGTAACTAAACTAAACTATCTACTCCTAAAATAGTAAAACTTAGAATAGTATAGAAATATCTATTTTTATATTACTACTAGACTTATCCTAAATTCTAACTAGAATTATTATAAGTTAAACTAGACTATTTTAGAAGTATAACTATATAAGGTATAGAATAGAGCATTATAGTATTTATAGTAAGGGAAATACTAACTCTGCCTTATACTAAAAGAAGTAGCTAGGGCTCTAGTAAAGGCTTATAATAAATTAAAGCATTTTAGACTAGAATTAATATAATACTATCTTATAGAAATAGTATATTAGCTAGATATAGTTAAAGATATTATTAAATATATTAAAGAATACTAAAAGTATATATAATTTATATTATCTAAACTATATACTCTTAGTTAGCTAACCTAGATTAAGGCACCTATATAGGTTATTAGAATTAACTATTTAGGACCTTTCCCTATATTATTAAGAGGATTTAAGTATTTACTTATATAGATTAACTATCTTAGCTGATTTACTTAGATAAAGCTAACTATTACTACTAGATATAAGAAAACAGTCTCTATACTATTAGATTAGATAGAAGAGATATAGTTAGAACCTATCTTAATATATCTAGATACTAGATCTATATTTATATTAATAGGATTTTAAATAGTAATAAATTATAAGAGGGTCTCTATTATCCTTATACTAGCCTAATCTTATAAATCAGTTAGAATAGTTAAAGTTTATAACTAATTAATTTAGGCTATTCTGGGAAAGATATCTATTAGTATAGATAATTAGGTATAATTAGAATTTATTCTAAAGATACTATATAGTCTAAACTTAAGAATATTAATAAAACTTAATATCTAGCTATATAAAGTCCTCTATAGATTTATACTAAAAGACCCTATTATAGTATACTTCTAAATAAGCCTAAACCTATTACTAGTTAGAGCTATTAAAGAGGGAATATAGATACCACTAAACCTAGACTAACTTAATAACCTTATTATATCCTATATTACCCATACTAAAATATTCTAAGTAAAGGCTAGAGAAGTGAATAGGAAGGAAGATATAGCTTAGAGAGCTTAGCATAAATTAAGATAGTACTAACTATTTAAACCTAGAAATCTAGTTATAGTTATTTAGAAAGGGAAACCTCTAAAATTAAAGCTAAGATAGTAAGGCTCTTTCTATATTAATAAGAAAGTTAGATAAATAATATACTACTTAATAAAACTAGATAGATAAAAGATCCTAAATAATTAGTATTAGGACTAACTAAAGAAATTCACCTCCTAGACTAGATATCTTAGAACTAGCACTAACTTATTATTACTATTCTCTTAAGCTCTTTATTAACCTTAACTAAGATAACTAGATAAATAGAGCAGGTTAGATAGGTAAAACTAACTAGGCTAATAATAGAGACTATATAAATATAGTAGATAAATTACCTATAATAATTTTTCTATATAGCTGACTTCTATATAGCTAACTCTGTGTTAAATTAACTAGAAAGGGGTGGGATTAAACTTTATTCCTGCTATTTTAGCCTAAACTAACCACACTAACCTTAACACTATCTAGATTTTTTAATAATACTATACCTACTAAATCTACTAACTTTCTATTATTACTTACTACTATAGAAGCCTAAATACCTATCTATCTACCTAGAATTCTTATAACTAAGAGGTTATAGATAATCTATTTCTAGCTTAGAAGTGATATATTATCCTTATAAATCCCTACTACTAAGTATCCTCTTAAGCTAAACTTACCTACTTACCTACTATACTTACTACCTTATATTAATTTTATACTAATTATTCTATACCTACTATATACTTTCTCTTAACTCTTAATTTACTCTATTTCTAATTTTCTTATTGCTTAAAAGCTATTTATTTACTAACACTTATTATTACTCTAACTATTACTTAGAAATTGCTGCACCTTTCTTCTTTATTATTATTATAGATATAAACAATAACCTAAATAATACCCTAATCTAGCAAAACTAATCTAAATAACCTATTAATCTACCTACTAAGGAGCTAGACCCTAATCACCTAGATTAGCAAACACTAAGCTACCTAGTA
Organism: Colletotrichum neosansevieriae; assembly: GCA_036785495.1. NCBI lineage: Eukaryota > Fungi > Ascomycota > Sordariomycetes > Glomerellales > Glomerellaceae > Colletotrichum > Colletotrichum neosansevieriae. The sequence continues at coordinate 552,916 of JAVHLV010000009.1, forward strand.
TAGAGAATAAATAGCTAAACCTATAAGTACCTTCTAGATAGAATTAATACTAATTAGATAGAGCAGATTATAGTTTTTAACTAACTAATAGTTCTAATTCTAGTTCTCTTATATACTATAAATATATATAGCTTTAAGACTAGTAATTAGAAATCTAGGTTTATTAAGATAGTAGCAAATATCTAAGGCAGCAATTTATTCTTCTATAGATATACTACCTAAACTATAGTTCTAGTCTTTATATCTAGAGTATCTAAGGCCTAATATAACTAGTTCTAGTAAATTACCTTAGAATACTATAAGGTAAACTTTATTAATAGATTAACTAAAGCAGTAGCTAGATTTTATATCCTAGCTACTAGCCTTCTTAAGGGATAATACTAAATATAGTATATTAAGTAGCTTACTCTTAGCCCTAAACTCTAGCTTCTAGATATCACCTAAGCACTAAGATTTAACCTAATTAACCCTATAACCCTTGGAATATACTAAACTAAGTAGGACTAATACTAGTTATATAGAATACCTTTAGAGATATTAGTATAGAGCCTAAATATACTACCTAATTATAACCACCTTAAAGCAATAAAGCAGGACTCTTAGTCTAGTTTATAACTATTTATCTCAGTTCTGGATAACTAAGGAGTTCCCTATTATATCTAGAGGGAGATTAAGCAGTTTATTTAGCACTTTCTAAAAGACCTTCTTAGTATTAATAATCTAGTTAGATACTGTTTTATCTATTAGTATATTAAGTAAGATCCTGCCTATTTACTTTATATAGAAAGATATATTAAACTGAGAGCTAGTTAGATTATATCTAGAGGAACTATATTAAATATAGACTTAGAAAAGTTCCTTATATATATAGATTATCTAATCTAATAGTATAAATGCTTTAATATAGTAATATATATATACTTTTTTAGAGCTATATTATTAATAGTAGTAAGTAATATTAAGATATTTAGCTTAGAGTATAAGGTTTCCCTTAGACTAATTAATAAGACTATAATCCTAAATACTATTAATAAGATAGGCCTGAGAATATATAACTTTATAGAAATTTAGCTATTTACTCAGCTTAGATTATAAATCTAAGCTATTTAAGGGAACCCTAACTATAACCTAATAGATTAAGAACTTCTATACTAAACAGCCCTTCTAAATATTATTACTATTAAAAGCCCTAAGTACTAAATTAATATATAGAGAGACTAAAAGTAATAGGAATAACTAATCCTTATTCTCTAAGCTTAGTTACTACCCTATTTAGAGAGAAGTATCTAGTAAAGGGATATCACTAAATATTCTGCTATATACCTCTAGCCCTACTAAACTAAGCTAACCTAATAGTATAGAGGAAAACAGGAGGTTACTATTCTCTTAACTATACCTAAACTAGTAGTTTGCTAACTATATTAATAACTTATAGTAGTATCTAAAATAAGAGGTATTAATAGGTTTATAACTAATAATCCTAAATAGATCTTTACTGCCTTTAAGTATTAATAATTCCCCTAGAAAATAATTCTATATAATATTAATATTTAGTACTTATATTATATTTAGGATAAATACCTATAGTAAGTATAGCACTAAGAGATTAGAACTCCTAACCTTAAAGCTAGACCTAAAGGCTTTATTATCTAGAATAAAGCTATAATAATTAATACTATATAGTTACTTATCTAAGTATCTAAGTTTCTTATTAATAAGTATTATAACTATATCTAGAGCTATTTAGATAGAGCTATTATAGAAAGGGTAGCTATTAAGTTACTAGTTATTAATATTAATTTACTTTTCTTATAGAATAAATTACTTTAGTATCTAATTTTATACTAAGAGTAACTTAAAATACTAAATAAACCTATAGGAGCTAATTAATAAAAGCTAGTTATAGAGGTAGATAGAGCTAAAGCACTTAATAGGTACTAAGGCTTTATACCTCACCTAAACTTCCCTACTCTACTCTTTATATTACCTCCTAAACCTGCTTATTAACCTTAGCAGAACTAACCCTTTTAGCCTAAACTAATTTAATAAGCTATTTATATCTAACCTAAACTAATTTAATAAGCTATTTATATCTAACCTAAACTAATTTAATATACTATTTAATAGATATAATCTTATTATTAAAACTAAATAGCTAGACTAGAGTAATATAAGATTATCTAGCTATAATAACCTACTTAGTAGCCTAAGCAGTTTTAATAGAACTAACCTAACTAACTTAGTTATTATTAAAACTAAATTTCTAACTTAAAACCACTACTATAACTTAAATAGTATAAGTATAAACCTAGTACTACCTTAGAATATATTATTATACTAAATAATAATAATAATAATAGAGCTAAAGCTTTATAACTAATTAAACCTAAAAAAGAATTAGCAGCTAGTATTATTATACCTAAAGCCTAACCTAATAGAGTAAATATATTCTTCTATACTATTAGTAAATAACTAGTATAAAACTAATTCTTTGCTAGAGATTATAACTAAATTAATACTAAAAGATTAACCCTAAATATAGATAAATAGATAAAAGTTAAAGAGTTATCTAGCTTTTTATTAAGTATATATATTATTCTATTAGCACTAAGACCTTATACTAGATAAGGATCTTTTAATATCTACTTAGCTTTACCTCCTGCTATTTAGCACTAAACTAATATATAAGAGTTAGTAGATATATAATTAGAAGAGTAACCTCACTAAAAGTATAAGTAATTAAATAACTTCTATAGTACTAAATATATTTAATAGGGTGTTACTACTGGGATAGGATGAGTGGGACTTGGCGGTGTAATTGCTAAGAGATCCCTCTTAGCATATAAGTCTATTATAGAAGGACTATAAGGAAGGGGGGAGGACTTATCTTCAGTATTATTAAAATACCTTAATACTTAATCCTTAAGTTTTTTAGATTTTCTTAGCAAATTTATGCTCTTTTTTAATAATCTCTTTTAATTAGATCTGCAAATTACTTTATATATCTTTTAAGCCTATTTTTATTATTCTAGCCTGTTTATAGGTAGAGTTGTGTTATTTGCTGTCCTTTCTGGCCCTTATGGTCCTAGCCTTTATTAATAGTGCCTAGAGGTGGATTCTTTTGCTCTTTTTAATAGCCTTTAAAGGCTTCTTAGAGAGTGGGATACCTTTATTATATCTATACGTCCCTGCTATTAATATATATATATATAACTAATCCACTTTAAATATAATAATATACCCAAAAAACCTATAAATAACAAAGAATAATAATATAATTAATAGCTAATACAGAAAGATAGAAGAAGATATTTACAGGCCTATCTTAGTTTATAAGAATAGTAATAGCTATATATTCTCTTAGAATTAAGGTGGAAATAATAAAGATCCTGATATACTCCCTTCTATATACTATTAGCAGGTTCTAGTAAATATACTCCCTTTTCCCTTTTCTTATATATTTTTAATACTACTATTATTTAACTAGCAAGTTATAGCTAGAGTAGCTAAGATAGCTATATTTAAGACTAATATAGTAATTAGCAGTCTTGCTAAGCTAATAAGTATAGTAAGATTAACCAGATTAGTGAATAAATACTAATAAACCTCTTACTAGTATAGCCTTAAATACTAAGAGCAAAGAATACTAATATTTAAGATATTCTAATATAGTGAAGCTATAAAGTTTTCTAAGATAGAAGCATTATCAGGGAGACCCTTCTATATTAAGTAATAAGACTTAAAGTAGATCTATAAAAACCTAGAGTAGTAAGATTAAGGTTAAGAGACCTTTCTATATTTATTTAGTTTATATTATTTTTTCTTTTTTATTATTTAAAGAAGTTATAATTATCTACTTTATCTTTCTATTTAGAAGATATTATAATAATAAATTTACTTTTCTGCTTAGAAAGCTTTATTACTTTAACTATATAATAATAAACCTGATATTTGCAACTCTATAAGTATTATATCTTCTTCTTATTTAAATAACTTAGATACTAGATCTTCTTCTAATAAGGGAAAGCAGCCTGAGAAAAGGTTTACGGAAACTTTATTTAGTAAGATATAACTATAAGCTATAAGATAGCTAGCTTCTAAAGATAGTATAAATAGGTCTGCAAATCTCTCTCTGGGAATAGGGGTGATATCTCCTAGCTCTTATTATTTATCTAAGGGGATATATACTAATTAAGATATTATAGTTCTAGTTAACCTTCTAATAAGATATCCTACTATAGCTATAATAACTCCCTACTTAACTAGGGTATCTAAGTTTATTAGAACTAATATCTTAAACTTTATTATAAACTATAAGAGCCTTTCTAAGCTTTGCTATAAGACTAATAAGAATATAAAGAATAAGGTCTATATATATAGTTCTAGCAACTATTAAGATATAGTGCAATCCTATATTAATAAGGCTAAGACCTAGAAGGAAGCTAAGGAGAAACTTCTTCACTAATTTAAATTTACAGACCTAAAGTGTTAATAGGACCCTAATAAGAATCTTTAGAACCTAGTTATAGGCTCTTATATTAAAGATAATAACCCTTTATAGGTTATAGTGTTAATTGCTACTATTTGCTAGCTTTAATAGAGAGCTATTCTATGTGGAGATCTAGAACTTATAGATACTAAACTTATTTATATTACCTATTACTATTTTTTAGAGAGAGTAATAAGAGCTATAGCTTAAAGTCTTAACTACTAACCTACTAAAGTTATTTTAAAGTAATAGGTTATAGTTAAAGATACTCTGATTAAATAGTCCACTACTTAGCAGAAACTTTAGTAACTATTAGGCTTTATTAAGCCTAAACTAATAACTATGCTTTAAGTTCCTGTAAAGATAATTCTAATAAGATAGAGGGCTAAGGCTAAGAAACCTTCTATAGTACAGACTGTAAGCTTAATTATTAACTCTCTTATAGAGAACTTTGAAACTCTTAACGTTAATAGAGCTAACTGTGAGATAAATATTCTAAGCCTTATTAAGAGAGTTACTAGCTAAGAAGATAACACTTTTAACTTAAATACTATAGAAGCTACTAAACCTTATAAATAATAATCTTAGAATAATATATAAACTTAATATTAGTAATAGTAGTACTACTACCTATAAGCTAGTTATAGTAACTATTAAAGTAGCTACTAATAATATTAAGAGTTTAGAAGAGGTAGAGGAAGAAGAGGCTATAGAGGCTTTTAGTAAGAGGGACTGCAGTGATATATACCTTTTTAGGCTTTTAGATACTACTAGTTTTATAGAGTAGTAGCCTATATTATTATTAGCTATATTAAATACTTTAAAGCTAGCTAGAGGGAAGTCTGCTACTATATAATATCTTTCTACTTTATTAGTATCCTTAATTCTAATATCTAAGTTAAAGCAGGTATTATTAATAAAGGCTGTACAGCTAGGAGGATAGATAGCTAGATAATTTTAAGATATATTCTTATTAATAAAGACAGCTTTATAAACTATATAGTAGCTACTAGCAGAATAGTAGAGAAGTAGTGGCTGAAACTAATAGAAGAGATAATATAAGTTATTAGTTATAATAGGCTGCACTCTAAGTAATCTGTTAGCTTTGCAGATTAAGGAAAGGATATAATACAGTTATATAACTTTATTAATATAATATTCTTTAGCTTTAAGCCCAGGAACTAGTATATTAATCTAGTTAAAGATATTACTGCTATAGAACAGGTAAAGGTGATAAGCTATTACTTAGAACCTTATAACACTTATATTTAACAGGCCTCCTAAATAGCAGACCTATCTATAGTCTAAGATCCTCTAATTTGAATTACCTAGTAAGTTACTAAACTTCCTAATAATAAAGAAGATGCTAATAATATTATATTATAGAATGCTCTAGAAGAGCTAGTTAAATAATAGGGATAAGAAGAGCAAGATAAGCTTCAGATTTAATATAGCAATTTATAGACTAGCTATGCACTTATACTAGAGCTATATAGTAAGAGAGTAAATAGAAAGGTAGCTATTTCTAAAGCCTTTCTTTATTAGAACTAGCTAAACTAGAATAGAACAGTTTATAATACTGCTAAAGCAATAATTAATAAGTATAAAAATAGATATAATTTAAAGGTATAGGAGGTTTTTATTTCTGCTAATATCACACTTCTAGATTAATTTAATAAGATAGAAGCTAGTAATAAGAAGCTATAAGAGCAGATAGACTAATAGAATAATAATAAAAACTATTTTAAAGGCTAAATAACTTTATCTGCTATTTCTATAATCTTATCTAAGAATTTGCAGACTAAGTAAGTATAGTTTAACTGCTATATAATTAATTCTATCTTTAAAATAGGTGCTATAACTAAGAAATAGAATTTTATACTTCTTTTATTACTAAGGTATATTACTATCCTAGACTTTATTATAACCTACTAGTAGATTATAATTGCTCTTTATAGTTCTATAAATATGCTAATTAAGGGAATTATTAATAGTAGCTTAGTAATTAATCTTATTAGTAAAGGATATATTAGATATCTAGGCTTATAGAGTGATATAGTTAGGACTAATATAGGAATCTATAAAATTACTAATAAGAAGTAGAGGATCTAATTTGCAGGTATAATTATAGATAATATCTATATTAGAGGTAATATAATTTAAGATATTAGCTTCTTTATCTTCCTAGAAAATATCTATAATAAGAACTTAGTGCTAGGAGCCCCTTTTATTTTAAAGACTAGAATAACCTTAGATTATATATAAAACTAGATTATTAGAGTTCTTTAGTCTAGAAATATTAAGATTAATATTCTATTATTATTCTATATAGGAGACTTAACTGCTTACTTCCTGGAAATTATTACTAAGATAGACTGCTTTATCTCTTTATAATATTAATATACTCTTATATCTCCTATAGAGGAGGGGAAATAGAGGCTATTACTAATAGATCTAATATAGTAATAGGCTTAGAGTTTATAGGAGATAATTAGTAAGTTAATAAAGTTAAAGATAAGAAAGAGTTAGATATAATACTAAATAGTATAAAGGTATATTAGAATATTAAAGTGATTTAATAAGTATTTAAGGGCTTATATAACTTACTAGAGAAAGTTAAGCAATAAATAGAGCTAGATAAGGAAGTTATTACTATTTTTAAAGAATTTAGATTGATTTTTAATAAAATCCTAGAAACTATAATCTGAGAAGAAGTTACTTCTAAGCTTAATAATATCTATAAAGTAATTATAAGTACTAGATATACTAAAGGATATAATAGCTATAGTATTAACTATTAGTATTATATTTGCAGATCTAAGAAGAAAGTAGTAAAAAAGAGAGTGTCTAGGAGGAAGTGTAAAATAGCATATCAGAAAGAAATTAAAGTTATTATAGCTATAAATACTATTTTTTCTTATTATTACTATATACCTATATAGATAATACCTATATTACTAATAGAAGATATTAATATACTATATAAGATAAAAGATAAGAAGATTTAACCTATTAATAATACTATATTAGATAGTTTAATCCCAGATAGTGACCTAGAGTAGAAGCTAAAGGTATAAGTAAGAGCAGAAAAGAATATAAAGATAGATCTTAATGCCCTATTTGCTAGCCTAATTATATTAAAGTTTTTAAGTATTAAGCTAGAAATAAGACTTATAAAGACCTAGCTAGAGGCTATCCTAAAAACTATTAATTACCTATAACCTAAAAAAAAGAAGCTTCTTATAGCTATTCTAATAGTAAGGGAGGAAGCTTTAGCCTAGAAATTTGCTTATTATAGCTCTGTTTACCCTTCTATTACTCCTCTATAGATAATATAGATAATCCTATATAAAGCGTGGTAAGTAAAAGGAATCCTAATATTAAGAGGGTTAGAACAGAATATTATTATAATTTTAAAGGATAGACTAGAGAAGGAAATCCTAGAGCAGAGTTATATAGTATATTATAATCTATTCTTCCTTATATATAAGAAAGACAGTAAGATAAGACTTATTAACTCTATAATAAAGATAAATATAGTTATAATTTAAGATATAGTACTGCCCCCCTCTATAGATAACTTTTTAGAGGATTTTGCTATATACTAGTTATTATCCCTTTTAGACTTCTTCTTAGAATATAACTAAGTCCCCTTAGACCCTATAAGCAGAGACTTAACTATATTTGCCTTACCTATTAAACTACTATATATATATACCTTGCCTTAAGGAGCAATAAATTCAGTTATATAATTTATAAGGGTTATAATTAGAATTCTATATAACCTTATATCTAGTTATTATAAGGCCTTCCTTAATAATATTACTATTAAAGGACTAACTTTATACTATAATAAAGAGGAGATTAAATCTTATCTAGAAATTTACAGATTTATTTTAGAATATTTATAGAATATTAATAAGGTCCTAGTTAATTTAGAGCTAGCAGAGTATATAATAGTAGTAGTTAAATCTTAATAGGCCTAGAAAGCAGTGATAATTGTTAGCTATATTTGCAGCACTAATAGATATTATCTAGAGGAAGCAAAGATAGTTAAGATCTATAAATAGGTTACTTATACTAACTTAATAGAGTTAAGAGCTTTTCTGGAAATTATAATATTTTATAGATTCTAGGTAAAGGACTATTTAACTATTACAAAGTTGCTTACTAATTTACTTAAGAAGGATACCTCTTTTTATTAGAAAGAGAAGTATAAGATAGTAATAGATACTTTAAAGTTAATACTTACTAAAGCTCTGATCCTTATTATCTTAGATTATAGCCCTAGAAGAGGAGATATATACCTTGCAGTTAATACTAGTAATATGGGATAGGGCAGAGTCCTGGGCTAATTTATTAATAACTAATACACAGTCTCTTGCTTTAAGAGTAACACTTAGTTAGAACTGGAACTATCCTATAATACTAAAAAGAAGGAACTATATAGTGTTCTAAAAGCCTTAAAAAGGGTGTGCAATTACCTCTATAAAAGATACTTTATTTTAGAGATAGATACCTAGACTTTAGTTATATAACTAAATAGAGCAGTAATAGACCTCCTAGAAGCTCTTATTATTTAATAGATTATATAGATTTAAATATTTAACTTTAAGGTATAATATATCTATAGTATATAGAATATAGTAGCAGATAGCTTCTTATAAAAACTCTGAGGCTTTTTAGATATAATTAATAAAGAAGTAGAAGGAGAAATCAATTTTTAGATTAATTTACAGATCTTCTTTATTAATATAGAGGCTAGTTTCTTCTTTAATTAAGTATAATAATATAGTGATATATAATAAATAGAGGAGGTTTTTACAGGAAATATATAGGAAATTATTAGCAGCATAATAACTATTCTAGATACCTTTCTTAATAATTTGCAGGCCTATTTAGTGTATTCTTAATAGATTACCTACTATTTAATAATATAAAGGCACCTTCTAGGGATTTAACCTGTTAGGTATTATAATTTCAAAGTTAGAGCCCTAAACTACTATATTTAAAACTGCTTGCTTTTTACTAGACTAATAAATTAGAAGCTAATACTAAGATAAATTATAAATAACCCTGAATAGAGAAAAAAGCTAATTACTAAAGCCTATAAGAAAAGCAGTTATAGAGGCAAGTAAGCTATAGTAAGGAGATTATCTAACTATTATATATAGGGTAATATATATTTAAAAGTTAAAGAGTTTCTGAAGAGTTATTCTAATTGCTAGAAGAGGAGAGCTTAATATATAGATAATATAAGAACCTATAGTTTATTAAAGGGATTACCCTTTATAAGGATTTTATTAGATATATAGAGAGTGGGTAAGTAGTACCTTATAGAAACTTAGAACCTGCTTACTAGATAGCTTAAAGTATGCTAGCTTAGATAAGTAACTATATCTAAGATTGCAAAGTTTATTTAGAAGGAGGTTATCTATTAATATAGGCTATATAGTGAAATTATTATTAATAGAGGTCTGGAAAATAAGGGTATTATTATTAAGTTTAATAAAAGGTATAATATAAGGAGAAAAGTAATATTAGCCTATAACCTGAGAGCTAATAGGGTAATTAAGACTAGTTATCAGCCTATTACTTATTCTTTATTAATATAGACTAGAGGAAGAAAGGATATTAACTCTTAACTATATTTACCTGCTATCCTATTTGCAGACTAATTAAGCATTCACACTTTAACTAGCTTTAGCTCTTTCTACCTTTTATATAGATTTAAACCTATTATGCTTATTAAGACCCTAATACTAACCTAGAGGGTTCTTAATTAGAATTTAGTAACTATATAGGAGAAGGAAGTTTAAATATATCTATAAGCCTTTCTATAACTTAATAAAGATAGAAAGCAAGCTAAAAAGATAATTAAGAGTTAATATAAGAAGACTGCAGAGTATAGTAATAATTAATATAAGCAAATAATAAGAAAAGAGAGGCTAGAAGTAGGCAATTTAGTTCTAGTATTTAATATTAAAGGATCTATTAATAAATCTTCTATTAAAAAGCTTAACTACTAGTAGTAAGGCCCCTTTTATATCTTATTATATACCCCTAATACCCTATTATATTAACTAGTAATATTAGTAGGAAAAGAGATTATAGATAGGATATTTAGTGGAAATTGATTTTAGAAATTTATTTAAGTACTTAAAGAATATTAGAAACTAAGTAATATAGATATTTACAGATCTAATTTAGAGAGAAACCTAGTAAAAGTCTTTTTAGTGCTAGGAAATAAAAAGTATAATAACTATATACTAAAAGAAGAAGATAAAGAGCTAATAGTATCTAGAGAAATAATTAGGAATAAAGAGGAGGATATATTATAATCTATAGTAAGATTAAGATAGTATCTAAAAGACTTAGAAATAGTGATTAAAGTATTAAAGGCTAAATAGTAACTAATAGTAGAAATCCTATAGATATTAAAAGAGAAAGAGAGGAAGTATATTAAAATAGAGGATTTAAAGGACTTATAATCTTTCTTTTATTCTTAGATACTTAGTTTAATAATTTGCAGACCTATTTATACTTATTTATAGGGTCTTCTTTCCTTTATCTCTTATATTTTAAAAGTTTAAGATTCTGGGAATAATATTTCTAAACTTTAGAGATAAGGATAAGAGATAATATTAACTTATTAAAATATACCACTTTACTACTAACTATCTTTTAATATAATAGTAATCTATCTACTAATAACTTTAATATCTATACTAAGTATAAAATATTAGAGATCTATAGCTTCTTAATAATAACACTAAAACCCCCCCCTAGATATAGCTATTACTAAACTAAATAAATAAGAGAGCTAATAGTTTAAGGATAGATAGAAGAGAAGAAAAGAGAAGAGGATATTAAAGTATAGTTACCAGCCTATAAAAAAAAGGATACTAATATCTAGATAACTAAGAGTATGGTAATAAAGCTATTAACACTAAAAGTAGCTATATAATACTATTACTAGTAAGAAAAAGAAGGATATTTATAAAGGAGATCTTATTAATTTTATACTTAGATAGGGTTTAAAATCAGTTTTACAGACCTATTTAGAGGATATTTCCTTTATATTCTTATTACTATTAGATAATATTTCTATTATTTCTTTTCTTTTCCTCTATTCTATAAAGATATATTTAGTTATTCTATCTTTCTTTTTTTAACTTATAATATAAAGCTCTAAGTAGTTAGTAATCTCTATAAGGTTAAAGTCTAGAAGTAGCTCTAGTATAAAAGGGTGCTAAGAGTAGGTAAACCTAGCTTCTAAGTAATACTCTTAAGCTTATTAAGGATAAAGAGTGTTTTAGAGGATTAAAAAGTTAAATTTAGATATAGCTAATATAGCAGTATTAGCTAGAATTTAGAACTATAAAATTATTATAATACTATTAAATTCTCTACTCTTTCTTGCTTTATTATTATGCTTAATTCTATATCTATAGTGCTTATAAATACTAAAGTTATTATAAGAGCAATTCTCTTAGATTTTATAGAAGAAGTAGTTAGTATAAGGAGTATCTAGCATAGAAACATATTTAAAGTATAGTTTACAGATAAAAATACCAGTTATAAGGTTTCTTATAGTATAGATATACTCCTCATAACAGATATAGGGTACTATATTATAACCACCTTAGAATTAGATAAATAAGCTATAAGTAGCTACTATATACTAAAAGACCTTTATCTACTATAAGCTAGAAAAAAAGGTAGTAGAGGTATAAATAAAGACTTAACAGTAAAAGTTACTAGTTTCCTTAGTTACCTTAAATATTTAATTAAAGTTCTGCTTACTAAGATAAACTTTCTAGAAGGCTAGTCTTATTATATTAGTAGTTTTATTAGAAAACACTTATAGGATAAAGGCTACTTTTAAATATTTATTACTAGAAATATTAAGATAGAGCTAAGTAAGGCTTATAGTAGCCTAAAAAGATAATAGATATTAGTTAAGTAATAAGGAGTATAAGGAAAAGAGGATTACTTAAAGCTAGTTATTAGAGTACTAGATAAAAAGAGATATATTATTCTGCTTTATCTGAGATATAGGGATATTAGAACTAAGTATCTAGAAAGTAGCTTTTAGAGAAAGATAATAAGGATAAGGCTGATTAGTGTTCTTAACACCTAATATAAGGAAGTTATAGTTAGCTATAGTAAGAGAAAGTGGTTTATAGATATAAGAAGAAGAATTTAGAGGAGTTAAGTTAAGATTAAGAGATAGAGAGGAAGCTAACTATTAGAAGAAGAGAAGTTAATATTAGAGAATAGAGGAGGGTATTTGCTTGGTTTTATAACCAGATCTCTTACTTTAATAGCTACTAATAGCTGCTATTTTTTTTATTCTTTTTCTATAAATAACTGCTCTGATTTACTATTAGGTATATTATTAGATTTTTTATCTTAAGTTTACTTTACCTTTATTAGGGCTAAGAGAGCTAAGAGAGAAAGAAGTTAATTGTTTCTTTTATAGGATATTAATAAATTACTAGCACTTTAAGGCAATTAGTAGGTATAAGAGAGTATTATTAACTCTTCTAGTTTCTAAGATCTTCTCTTTTTTATCTATATTTATATATACTATCTAACCTATTCTCTTAGATAGGAGACGTTTAATATTAACTACTATACTATAATATCTTTAGATTTTATAACTACCCTTATTTAATCTATCCTTTTAGTCTATAAATCACTTACTCTTTTCTCTTACTAACTTTCTTTCTAAAAATATTATAATAGGAAAGATTATTTTTAATAATAGTAATGCTCTGGATAACTATATTTAGGAGCTAAGATCCTTAAAGCTTTCTGTTTCTAATATTAGATAACTAATAGATCCTATATCTAATAGACTAAGTAAGAGCTAATTTTAGGTATAAGACTAGATTATTAGGGATATATTAGGCTTTAGACCTATAGGGAAACTGAGATATTAGCTGCTAATAATTAAATATAAGACTTTACCTCTATAATACTAAGATATAACTAGCTAGATATATCTCTCTGATTTACTGATAAAATATATACTTATTAAATACTAGAGCAAAACTCTGGATATAGTGCAGGAGTTATTCCCTCCTTCTAAACTATAATATATTATTACTAGCCTATATAATACTATTAGGATATTAGAGACTAAGACCCTGATATGCTTTATAGATATTATAGTAATTATATGTTACCTTATAAGACCTATTAAAGCTGGATAACCCCTTTAATACTATATAATTAGAGGTATAGAAGATAACTTTAATAATAGAAGCCTAAGAGAGAGTATAACTGCTTAGCTTAAGAAGGAAGCTCTAGATATGCTATTTATCTACCTATAAGCGCCTAAATTAAATAGAGTGGTCTTTTTAGGGCTGCTAATTAACTTATATAATAGATAAAATTAGTTTTATAATAATTAGTAGTTAGAAAAGAGAGTAGAGGAAAAACTATAAACTCTAATATATATTATAACTAGAGTTTTACCTAGAGCCCTAGCTATTATAACTAAAGTTTTATTAAGATAACTATACCTAATTAATCTTTGCTATGCTAAACCTCTATTATAGGCTTCTAGCCTATACCTAGTTAACTAGTTTAGATCTTTTATATAATCTGGAAGCCTAGTACTACTAAAATAGCCTCTATAAGCAAGAAAAAGGACCTGGATTAACTAACTATTAGTAACTTTTATAAATAAAGAGCTAGTTAAAAGGTATTAGATCTCTTTAAAGCTAGATAGGACTATTTAAGACTAGGTCTTTAAAGATAGGAAGAGAATACTAGAGCAGATAGTACTAGAAGTAATAAAAGACTAGAAGGATAAGTATATCCTGTAATTTATAGACCTAAAGCCCTTCTTGCCTAATAGGATAAGTCTTAACCCACCTATATCTAAGGATATTTATTTGCAGACCTAACCTGCTAGTATATCTAATATTAAGGCTTTAAGAAGTAATAAAGGATTATCAGAGTATCTAACTATTTAGAATATAGTAATAAGAGATAAGATTAAGAAGTATAAAAGAGTGAATAATTAGTGGTAACTAATTAATTTATTAAAGTATTATAATTATTCTAGGTCTGTAAAACTATTAATATTACTATACCTTATACCCTTTTTAGCAGAATAAGTTATCTTTAAATTCTATAATAACTTAGTGGTTTTTAACTATATAAAGCCTGCTAATCCTATACTAAATAATAATTAACCTATTCTAGCAGTTTCTTAGTATATATAAAATAACTAGCAGTTAGTAAATCACTTAATAACTAGGTATAGGTGAGGATTAGTTATTAATAGTATAGAGAAGGTGGAATATCTTTCTAACCTCTATAATATATAAGAGATACTAATAAGACGAGAAAACTTAGATAACTTTGAAGTTATAAGCTTTTTTAGGCTTATAATTAGAGGGTTTCTGCTTTCTATCTATATCTCACTTTAAGAGCTACCTTAGATATCTGGGATAAAGATTATAGCAGATATAGTTAGTATAATAAGAGGAGGTGTAAGTAACCTTTAGGATATTATAGCTGCCTTCTTATTACTTAATTATAGTAATAGTTATTAGGTAATAATTATTATAGACTAAGTGAATAGTAATTACTTTTACTAGGACTCTATATAGGATTTAGAAAGTAACTAATAATTTATAGATACTATAAATAATCTTAATAGATAGTATTATAAGATAGGGGCCCTAGTATATCTTAGAATAATCCTATTAACTAGTTATTATATGGTTAATTTAACCTAATAAAGAGACAGATTTATATATAGACTTAGATATATTAAATAGGTCTAAGTATTTCTTTAAGAGGGTATCTTATTACTGCAATTTAGCTATATAGCTAGGAGAGATAGAGAGCTCTTTGCTAATATAGAAATCCCTTTAGTTAACTAATATATTTCTGCTATTATTATAGAATTCTATAATATACCTATTAATATTAGCTTTGCTCTATAAGATACCCTATACAGCTAATAAAACTTTAAGAAAAATCCTTTCTTTCCTATATAACCCTCTATACCTAAATCTAGCTAGCTCTTACCCCCAGATAATAATATAGGGGACTTTAGGGATAATAATAAGCTAGTAATTCCCCCTCTAAGAGATTTGCCAGGGTTAGCTTTATCTAATATATTAGATAGTAAACTTAATTATCTGGAATGCTAACTTTAAATATAAGTTCTCTAGATACTAGGTTAAAGTGTAAGTGCTAAACCTTAATTATAAGTTATAATTACAGATATACTATCTTATCCTAAACGTTTTAATATTTTAGATAAATATAACTATAATAGAGAAGACTATATCTAATAGAGAGTTAATTAATAGGAATAAATAGAGCAGAACACTTTTAAAGGGTTATATTACTATAATTTCTTATACCCACCTTAGTGGGGGGGATAGTTTTAGCTATATTAGGGTTTAGAATAGGATAAGAAATATAATAAGAAAGAGGAAGTTATAAGGCTATTATTAAGGTATAGTTTATAATAGAAGATAATAGCACTTAAAGGACCTTCTTAATAGTAAAATTGCCTACTAAGAAGAAACTATTAAATAAAAGGGTCTGTAAATAGGATTTTATATATTTTTATATAAGTAAATTTATTTATCTGTTAAGACTCTCTTTTATAATATTATAAAGAGTCTTAAGGGGATAATTGGAATAGGATAAGTGGGACTTAGCAGTATAATTGCTAAGAGATCCCTCTTAGCATATAAGTCTATTATAGAAGGACTATAGGGAAGAGGGGAGGACTTATCTTTAGTATTATTAAAATACCTTAATACTTAATCCTTAAGTTTTTCAGATTTTCTCAGCAAATTTATGCTCTTTTTTAATAATCTCTTTTAATTAGATCTGCAAATTACTTTATATATCTTTTAAGCCTATTTTTATTATTCTAGCCTATTTATGGGTGGAGTTATGTTATTTGCTGTCCTTTCTAGCCCTTATAGTTCCAGCCTTACTACTCTACTAGATTTATAGAGGATTAAATAGTTCTAAAATGCTTTCTAATAAAGCTAAACTATTATAACTAAATTAGTATAGAACTATATATATCCTACTTATCTAGTATTATATTCTTAATACTTATACTAACTTAATATAGATAAAATAGAGCATTCTATTATAGTATAAGTTAATTTATATAGAAGCAATTAGGAGAAATAGGATAATATAGAATAGGATATTTAGTTAATTTACTTATAGAATTACTATTAGAATAGAGTTATTAAAACTAGGGAGTTTATATTTAAAGTTACTGATTTTATGCTAGAAGTATATAGCTATAGATAGCTAAATATATATCTAACTTACAGATAGGTGCAACTTCCCTATTCTGGGAATAAGGGCCTGAGGCTATAAATCTCTATACTTAGCTTAGAGGGGTATAACCTATTAGATTTTAGCTAGAATAACACCTTTATATATCACTTTAAGATCCCTACTTTTTGGGTGCGACCGAACTGCACTGATTTTCTGCTGCTGGCGGCTCGAATTACCCCAGATTGAGGGGGGTAGGCGGTAGCATTCACGCAGGGCGGGCAGCGGCAGGCACACTGACGGATCCTTCTCCGCACTTGAATCCGCGGGGTTGAGGCAAGGTAAGGTACCTAGCTTTTGCCAATGTTGCTTAGAGCTTTTCATAGGTTCAGGGGGCGGCTCAAGCCTTTGTCAATCGAATTTGACATGTCTCCAATTCCAGATATACAGATCTTGCAGTCTGATATCCGACAAGCCTTTTGTCTATGTCCGGAGTTGAAAAACCTGAACGCATCGAAGTTGTTGAGCAGGTCTTTACGAAGTCGGCCGGAGGAGAGGGTCTGGTCTGATGCCATCGGTGGGGGGGGGGGGGTCATGTGCGGGGAAATTGCGGCGACGTGCATGACAAGGGAGGAATTCTAACGAATCTTGTTTCTAATGATGAGGTGCCTTATCTCTGTCGTATCCAAGGTTAAAGGAACTTTCATTGCTTGTTGAATGTTTTTGACTGTTTAGTTGGAGTACCTTTCCAAAACACGCTGGTTAGGCATCGTACCGGGCAGTCTGGAAAAACCGATCCTGGATACAGTTAAAGACTAAGCACATACGATTGCTGCCGATCTCTGTCAGAACATCAAATGTTGAGAAACTTCGCGCATGTTAGTATTGGAGTTGGTCAATTGAAACACTCTGAGCGGTGCTATTGTGCGGAGAGAATTGGCGAGGCAGGAACACGTACCTGGCAGGCAACGCGCGTGTTGGGTTCTACACTACGAGCAGCTATTAGTGAAGAATCCTATCCGTACTCCTCAGCAAGCAGACACTCGCTATCCGCTTGAGAAAAAGAAACAGCCTGAGCTAAGTTTCTGGGAGCCGAATATGGCAATCGATATGAAAATCCTGTCCGCCAAGTGGGGGATGAACCAACAGTAGCAGAACTCTTCAATAGATTCCAAACCCTCAACTGGGTGACTCGTTTCAAGTCGACATGACCCACCGAAGGGGAAGAGGCAACAGATAGTCAACAGTCATCTCACACAAGGGGAAAAGCAAGTTTTTTTCTTAAATGATCTCATATATGGCCTCGGCACAAAGGATCGTCTGATATCTAATCGCATTTACATCCAGTGTCTTAAGTCATACGTATGTACAAGAAAAGGGGGTGATCGACAATGCCCAAAGAGGCACCGTCAACGCTAGTGTTACAACTCGATCAACTTTTGTCCATCCACATCCTCCGCAGTCCCGAAGGGAAACGCTTAGTAGGCAGCGCGGGCAAGGCGGCGGCGCATGGAGCGAGCGCGGCGACGAGCGGCGGAGTTCTCGCAGTCGTCAGCAGCACCGGTGGGCTGGGCGCCGGACTCGGCGGCAGCGGTGGGGGTGGGGGTGGTGGTGCTGTTGCCGCCGTTGTAGTCGGGGATGCCGGCGGACGGGACGGGGGTGGAAGGGGTGGAAGGAGAGGGGGTGGTGGCGCCGTCAGAGCCAGTGCAGTCACCGTCGGAGGTCTGGCCGAGGAGGTTGGCGGTGTGGTCCTCGCAGGCGTTGGGCCAGGTGACGGGTCCGGGGGCAGTGTAGTTCCTGTTTGGCTTGGTTAGTAACTGGTTGTTACGAGGCTTTTCATCGAAGAAGACCAAACTTACTTGGGGGCAGGGTAGTAGATGTTGATCAGCAGGCCGGGCTCCTCACCGGTGTAGGCACCGGGGAACTTGACGGTGGGCTCGGGGGTACCGGAGGAGGCACCGGTGACGGAGACCTGAGCGCAAGCGATGTAGAACTGAGCACCACCCTTGGTGCCAGCGGAATGGAGACCGACGTGCTCGGCACGGAGCAGGTACTCGCCGGTAGGGACCTCCTTGGGGATGCTGAAGGTGAAGTTGTGGATACCGGCGTTGTTCATGTAGGTAGCCCACTGGAGACCGGCGTCGGTGATGTCCGAGGTGGAGAGCTCGTAGATCTTGAACCAGTCACCGTCACCCTTGTACTCGGAGACGGACGAGGGGGCCTTGGACATGTAGACGGCGAGGGGTCCGGGGTGGCCCATGTCGTTCTCGACGATGAAGCCGACCTCGTCACCGGCGTTGACGGCCTTGGTCTTGGTCTTGGCCAGGACGTCGTCATCGTTGCCGCCCTTGTTGCAGACGATGGCCTCCGAGGTGACGTCCTCGACGGGGGAGTTGGAGTTCTTGGCCTCACGGACGAACTCGTAGCGCTCCGTCTGCTCGCCGTTGACGATTAGGGTGGGGAAGACGTAGTGGGCGGTGGCCTGGGACACGAGGGCCGCGGCAGCGAGGAAACCGAAGGTACGCATTTTTGGTGATGAATGTGTGTCGGAGAGAATGTGGTTTGTGGTTGGCTGAGAAAGATTGGACGGGAGAAAATGAAGGTTGCTTTTCCACCAGGGAAAGAATGAATGAATGTTTTCAAAAAGAAAGAAAGTGGTTCGTACAATGACAAAAGACACAGTGATGGTTGAGGACGAAGAGAAGAGAGAAGCTGTCAAGACGTCGAGAAGAAAGGGATGTCTTATATCTCGAGCCATCTCAGAAACCCCTGGCAGTTGTTGACCGTTAACCGCCCAAGGTATACCATGTCCCCGTACCTGACGAGAATTCTCCAACCCCACTCCCTGTCATTGTCTTCGTTTTTTTTTTTTTCTGGACATCGTGGGCTGCAGGCTGCAAAAAAAAGGGGGGGATGTGCGCTCATGTTGATTGAGCCAGGGGGGCCCGAAAGAAGCTGACTTCGACGAGCAGGCCGAGAGGACGATTCTGGGCGAGGCTCGTTTGAAACATTGGAGCAACCCAGGCGCAGGATCCAATTCCCACCAAACACGGACCTCGCCGCCGGGGATGGGTCCCTGATCGGGTCACAACTAAAGTATGGTTGACCGTTGACGACATCAACCCCTGGGCGACTATCCACGTTTGGCCCTTGGGTGCCTCGCGCCGATTCCCATATGATCCTGTTCATCTAAAGTCACACTCAGGACTTAGGAGAGAGGTTCGCGTATTGCGTGCCCCTGTACGCCAGTGACCAGTGACCACGGCTCCTCGACCGCATGAGCCTGGCCTCTCTGCCCCAACTTGGTCGCTCATAGATTGCCCGATATCCACCTCGATGCCTCAATTCGACATAAGCGCTGGCGGCTGCTTCTGCCTGCTTGCCCGCCTCGGCTCGTCGTGTTTTGAGTGTGGGCAATCGTCAATTGTCAATTTCGGGCGACATGCCGAGTTTGCTCGTCAATCCCCGGCGCCGGTTATCGGTCTCCAGCTGCTAAAGGCTAAAGCCAATCTTGTTTTTGAGGCCTGTCGGTATTGATTCCGCTCACTCGGAGCTGATTTCACGTGGTTGCCGCAAGAGTTGCAAACACTTTTGTTGTCGAAACGACTGTTTCCCCAGACTCAATAAGACACACTTTCGTCTGGAGAACATCGAGCCGAGAAGATCATGCTGCGCTGAACTCTGTGCTGCTCCCCTGATCGACGCGCCCGTGGTGGTATTCACCTGAAACATGGGTCAGGGGCACAGCGAAAAGAAAAAAAAAAAGGTGTGGGCGACGATTCCCTGTCGTAGATCACTTTACACGGGACGAAATTCCCACAGAGTCCACTTCTGTGCCGTGCCCACTGCCCACACTCACAGCCATCGCCACGCCATCACGGCGCTTGGGAAGAGTCGTTACGCCCATCTTCGGACGGAATCCTCCAGAATGTGTCAGTCGGTCGCTGGGCGTAATATCTCGGCTGATGCAGCCTAGACTTTGTGAACATGGATCAGTGACCTTTTCGCGCCCTGGATGCGCTGTGATGGCCACGAGTTGACCAGCATCGGCCTTGTGGTCGTCATCATCATCGCAGCCCTCCCAAGCCTACCGAGCGCTTCACTTTCAAAAGTGAAAATAGAGTGCAGTTGTCAAGTTCCGCCCTACCGAACTATCATAAGAGCCTGTCTGTAAGAGCTGGGTCAGCCAACCGGGCGGTGCTCCTCTCCCACGTCGAGCAGCCATATGCTTGTCACATCGGACTCAGTCTCCGCCAAGGGGCCTTAGTCAGACCTGGGTCAAGCTGCGCCGTCTCCTTTTTACCCTGTCAAAGGGGAAGTCGGTCTGAGAAAAACAACAACGGTTCCATCCGCAATCATCGCTAATATCGGACTCCAGGTGAGCCGGCGGGATGGTTGAGCCGCGCGGACTCGACTTTTCGGGCATCGACTTCGTCGCCAGATGTCCGTCATAGGCTTAAAGGATTTATCGGAGCCCACCGTGCCTTGCCATTTATCTGTTCCTGACCCATCACATAGTTGGACCCCAAAGTTGACAATGATGTGCTTTTCTCGAGGTATGCGACTTATTTCACCGCTGAACATCGCTCGGGCGGTTTCAGGCACCTTAGACATGATGAACCCATTCGAGAACACCGGAGAGACGGACAATGTAGGTCAAATGCAGTCGGCCATTTGTCAACGAAGTCCATATTCTCTGCGAAAATGCACCAGGCAGGGGGGGGGGACTGGGTCGAGCGAAATCAGCAGCCAGGGCCGAGGAACATTATTGCCAATATTACTCTATTCTCATATTATCGTCACCTAAATGCTCCCGAAGTAGTGCAACAGGAACGCAGTATTCCAGACTAATCCGGAGCCGACGATTTTCGGGCGGGACGCGGGGGCCGGGCGGAATTGACAAGTGCGAGGTGCAAGTTTGATCACGCAGTGAAAGGCATATCACATTGGGTAAACCTACATCGCGTCCGTGTGATGTTCGAGCAGGACATGGTCATTGCAAATTCAGATTGCTGCGAGAAAAATAAGACCGCTACATGTTTCCTTATGCTGCCCCTATCTCAGCCTTTTGGTGTGTAAATGCTTGCTTGCATCAGGGGAAATTGGCCGGGGAAATCAGCAACACAGATGCCCGCTCCAAGTCGTAAGTCGTATCGTTACCCATGTGTACAGCTTCATCCTCCATGATGCCGTTGATAATTGAATCCTCCCTTGCCGTATACCGTGTTCATCGAGAGACTAGACAATTTCACTCTGCGCTGTTGTCCTTGAGGGTATCTTTTTGACCCTCCTCTACCGTCTCCTCTTTCTTCCCTGCGTCCAGAGTGTACCAAGGACCATGGATCGCACCGACGCCGACGCCAACCAGGCCTCCCACCAAAGTTGTCGGGATAGACGCAACGCCGCCGACTACGCCGGTGACGACCGTGCCCAGGCCGACCCCTAGGCCGGCCCCGACGCCGGCCCCGATACCTGCGCCACCTATCCCACCCTGCCAGATGCCGTTTTGCAGACGCTGGGAGTCCCTGGCGAGGGACTTGGCCTTGTTCTCATGTTCTGACGCTTCCGCTAGTACTTTGTTCTTTTCGTCCGGGTCCTCGATCTCGTCGCCTCGTTGTCGAGCTTGCTTCGCAGCCTCGGCTTCTTGTTGTGCCTGCTCGAACTTCTCGGTGGCTTGGGCAAGGATCTTATCCTTACGGCTTTGCTTCTCTTCGGGTGGTGGCGAAGGCATCGGACGGAGGTAGCAACTTGGCTGATATAGTCGGGTGAATAATACAAGGTCAACTTTTTGAGATTGCAACCGTCTTTAGGAGGTTATTTGACTATGTGAAATTTCGTGTTTGGTATAAGAAGGTTAACTGTTGACATCACTCGCGTGTTGTCTTAGCCCGCACTTTATTTTAATGTGGCGGGCGGTGATCCGCCACTTGGTGACGTCTGTTCCGGTATGCGCATAAGGCATGCTATATTGAATAAAGAGGCACGTACTATGTACTAGCATAGACCAAGGACACACATATTATGAACTTCTTCGCCCTAAAAGAGGCACGCTCGATCAGTGACAAGGCCTATAGTAGCGATGATGGGTACTATCCATGTAACGAATACCTCCAATTCATGTGTCAACATGAAATTGAATTCGTCTTTGTTTCCTTGGGACTAACAAGAAGACGGCCGCCTCCCACCCACACTGCATCGTTGGAGATAGAATACGAGCTTCACGCAGCAAGTCCACGATGGGCAATTACTTTTCTTTTCTTTTCTTTTTTTTAATCTTTTATCCGTTTCGTCTATCGTCTCATTATGCATGGTCATGACCCTCATGGTCCTCTTCGTCATCCGCCCAGTCCGGGAATCCATCGTCGAACATGTCCTGAAGCTTATCCAGCTTCTTTTCAAGACCCCACCTCTTATTCCTCATAACCTTCTGCCACTTCTTCCACTCCTCGTCGTTGAGCAAGCACTCGTCCAGCGCTGCTTCGAGGCCTTTGATGTCGAGATTCTCCCCAATAAAGACGAGCTCTTGGCGACGATCACCCCATTCGCCGCCCTTCTCGACGTCGTGCTTGACGAGCGCATCGACCTCTGCATCACCGGTCATGTAGTCCTCGGGATCCAACATGCAGAACCACGGGCGACCGCCCGTCATGGTAAGCATCGCACCGGCCTGCGACCAGTCGCCAGCTCTGTGAGGCCTGGTAGCGAGGAAAAACTCGCCTTTTGAGCGGAAAAGCCGGTTGAAGAGCGGGTGGGCAGTCTTGTTGGCGAGAATCACCTCGTTCGATGGGGGTTCGAGGGGATCTTCCATGTCAGCATCTTGATCGCCCTCCTCTTCTTCTTCTTCCTCCTCATCGTCTTCCCACTCCTCATCGTGCTTCGAAGCGTCGCCCATGTCTGCATCTTCGTCGTCTTCATCCATCTCATCGTCGTCTTCCTCGGGTGCCTCCATTTGAAGGATGAATTTGTCGTACAGGAGGGACCATAGCCTTCGAGGCTGGAAGGGTCGTGTCCTTGTGTAGATGAAGTTGCGGACGTTGTACTCTTCGGTCTCGGGTTTGGGGGTAATTCTCTGACGGCCGTTAACCTGTGGTTCTGTCAGCATGGCCGCATCTTGGTAAGGCAAGGGAGCTTCATACCTCGCGCACCGTCATGGCGTGCAAATCTTGCAGCCAACCGACACCTGACTGGGCGACCTTGAGATCGAAAGTGTTGGTGTTGACAATCTCGTTAACGTCAATCCTGCCGTAGTTCGACTCGAGGATCTTAGCCCTGGGGTTGAGCTTCTTGACCAGGTCAAGGACACGGGCAAGGTCAGTCTTGGTGACCTACGGTGAAATCATTAGCATCAAAGACCATCGGTGGGATGCATCGGACCCGACCGACCATATCGACCTTGTTCAGGACAATGACATCGGCGAACTCAATCTGGTCCACCATGAGGTCCGAAACAGTACGCTCGTCTTCGGGAACGACGTCGTCTCGCCTTGAGGACAGCAAGTCACTGGTGTGGAAGTCGTTGAAAATCGTGAAGGCGTCGATGACGGTGACGGTGGTGTCGAGACGAGCGAACTTGTCGACGCCGCCGGCATCGGCTCTGGAAGACGACGGTCAGCTTGATCCGTTTTGGATGGTTCCAATCAAGTACACACAGCCTCTTGAGGAGCTTCAGCGTGTCGGCATCGAGCCCTTCTGGTCCTTCGCCCATAGCTTGCATCTGCTCTGCGAGACGAGCATCAAAGGTCTCAGCAACCTGCTCTGGCTCACTGATACCACTGCTCTCGATGACGACGTAGTCAAACTCGTGCAACTCGGACAGGTTGACCAGCTCTTCCAGCAGATCACCGCGAAGCGTGCAGCAGATACAGCCATTCTGTAGCGCGATGACCTTCTCTTCTGTTTTTGTAACCTTGTGGCTCTTCTTGATTAGGGATGCATCGACGTTGACACTGTGATTTCGTAGAGACATCAGTACTTGCGCCAAAGTATGACAGTTTCAAGTTGTCCGAACTCACGCTCCAATGTCATTCACAATAACAGCGACGCGGAGACCATGGTCGCTCTTGAGGATGTGTTGAAGAAGGGTCGTCTTTCCACTTCCCTGCGCCTAATATTAGCTCTCGAATCCAAATCCCAAGAAACAGCTCCCATCTTCTCACCAAGAAGCCGGAAAGCAAAGTCACTGGCAGCGGCTTTCCTTGGCCAGTCTTCGAAACGTCGACACCGGAATCGGCACGTGTAAGTTTCGGGGCGTCGCCGTTAGGCTTCGGGTTAGTCGACGCCGGCACTACGACGCCGCCCGACTTTGGCTTTGTTGATGACGCAGAAAGCCTCTTGCCCATTTTGACCGCAGTGATCTGTTTCCCTTCTCTTCTAATTCGAAGACTTTGACTGATGAAACGAAACCAAAACCCGATTCTCTCGAGCACATGGTATTTATATCGTGCTCTTTAAACAATTTCTGAAAATTGATATCTGATCATTTTCCAACAAAAACAGTGCCATCAAGGTGCAAAGAACATGTGTCGTGCAAGACGGGCCATCCGGGTGCTGATAACGACGACAGTCCGGGGATGCGACCCGGGATTGGCTGGCTCGACTCCGGGGCAGTCATCAGGAATCGGCCGAGTCGTGATTGGGCAGAAACGCCTCCACCGGCGTTGTTTTCCCAGGAACACCTCCCCGAATCGGGAAATTCTGCCAGGGAGGCAGGGACTAAACATGGTTTGGACCCTTGAACACCTTGAGGGCTATTCAGAGTCAATGGCTGGAAACCTGATTGCAAAGATGCCGAAGATGCGAACGATGAGAGAGGGTTTTGAGCCCTTCGGCTGGCTGCATCGGCACAGGTCCCCGAAGGAGGCTCGAGATTCGCCGAAAAGCTATACATATCAGCTAGGTAGTCTGGCCTGTCAGGACTCATCCCACAAGGGGATTGACCCTGTGCCATGGTGGGGGCGTTCAGATGCACCAAGTTTCCTGACTGGTCTGGAAGCACCCTCACCCGCTCCTCAAGTTGTTGATAGTGCTATGTTGGCGATAGTCTATTACCCAGCAAAGTATACAAACCGACGACGGATGCTAATCAGGACAGCATAATTGTCAAGGCCTTTGTAAAACATGTAATTCATTAGGGTGACGCGGCTATGTTAGTAGTTCGTTGAAAGGGTCAGTGTTCTACTGTGATACCAGTCCTGTGAGTAGTATCAGGTGATTTGTACATGCGACGCCAGGCTATGACTTTTTGGCTCAGATAAATGAGATAATTGGTCATCAGAACAGTGGGAAAGTCCCTGTCGATGATTTGCACGAGGCCATTCGTCTTTCCGGTGGGATGGAGACACCAGGATGAGTCAAGAAATTGCTGTTTTTCACTGCCACTCGGGCGGACTTCTGGGTGCTGGCCAAGATAGAGCAGATAGTGCCAGTGAAGAATACTTAAAAGTGCAATAATAAAAATGATAAATAAATAGAAAATGAGTCGGGAAAGAATATGTACATGGGGGGGCCATTAAAGTTGTTTCTATTGGTGTTGGCGAGAATTAGCCCGGCTTCAGCAATGAAACCAGAGCTCAAGTCTTGTGTACTACGCCATGTAGATAACTTGAGAGTCTTAGACCCTTCCACGAGATGAGACCGCAAAACGAGAAAGCTCTGGAAGAGATTGTTCTTTTGTGAAGAGTCGAAAATCAGGAAATCATGAGCACTGACTTCCCCCGGAAGAAGGCGCTCAATGACATCAAATGCCAAGACATCTTCCCGTTCGTCAGTCGGAACATAACCAGCGGGACGAACCCGTGCAGCCGAAATAACCTGGCTTCTTGCGTCTCCCCAGCGGGCAGAGCCTCAGGGCAGAAAGAAAGGTCACTCAGTGGTCAAGTGAAGTTGACCCTATGAGACGACTACGAGACGACGGCGACCTTGGCTTCCAGCCCTGATCAGGCGTGGTGGCTTCTGAGTGAGCGTGCATCGCAGTCCCCTGCTTCATGGCGCCGCCCGCTTATCATTCGAGTCCTTTCAAATCGCAAGTATTAGCCAGCAACTATCCTACAGCTGCATTGGTAAAATTTGTATTGATCGCTTCAATTGTGCAATTCGACGAGCGAGATGACGTTCACGCGCATGGCATCCGCTGCCTTGCCGACCGTGGATCGATCAGTGGGCATGAGCATGCTTCACGGAGGACATCGCAGCCGAAAGGTTAGTCGTAACGAGTCAACTCTTGGAAATCAAGCGCGCGGTCTTCAGGAAGAGGATGAGAAACGCCACCAGCAATATTAATAGAAATACCAAGACTCGTATTCTGCGCCAGAGAGTGGGCAAAGTGAACGTCATTGTCAGAAGAAGAGTCGCAAAAGATGCGCGCAAGGTGCCCATGCATTTTCAGTTTCATCGACGGCCCCCCGTGTGTTGGGCAGCCCACAGCTTCAGTGAGCCACGAACTGACAGAGATTCGGAGCGCTCTTACCCCAGATACTGAGGAGAACAACCACACGCTGCCACGGGAGAAGGTGACGGGACATGCGGATTGGCTGGTTCGTCGTGGCCTTCAAACCCGACGCGTCGGGGTTTGCGCGGTCTGCTGCCGCCTCGACTCGGCACGAGTTGACCTGAATGACAAAAGTTGTACTTTGGCCGTCAGCGACTCTATCCTGGTGTTGAACGCGACTCGTCTCCGGCCGGGCCGTCTTGATGGCGACGAAGCTGAAAGTGTCACCTCTCGGCACGACTTGCTGACTGTTGGGACATGCCATGCATTTAATCCTACCTGCCCGACGGAAGGCAGAGTGTGGTCACGGTTGATTTCGCGACCCCGATCATGAGGGGTAATGCGATTGTGAGAGGGCCAAATTAAATCCCCAAAAAGAAGATTATTGTTTCTTGTGACCCCTACAAGCTCCCCCTAACACAAGTCTTCCCACGCGAGCTCATCTGCCTTGCTAACCCCATCATCACCCGTACTCGCGGCGCCCAGGTGGAGTTGTCTTTCTCAGAAAGCCCCGACGCAGCGGGCACTGATTCCCAAAGATAGCTATGAAGGTGAGCAAACGGCGACTGCAGTCGTATTCCCATGGTTTCAGGCGCCCTCAGGCCAAGCGCCAAGCCGAGGGGCTTCTGGTGCGGCAATGGGGGTTGATCTTTTCTGTCCCATCGGCGGGTGACAGCGGCCGGGTGCTAGAGGCCGCAGTGGAGTGGGCTCAATGACGGCGAAGTGGTGTACTATGATTGGGCCCGGCATCTCCCCCCCCCCTGTCGTGGCCGGGAGTTTTGCTCGCGGGTATCCGTAATTGTCGCACCAAGGAGGAAGACTCCATCTCGAATACGCAGGAGATGTTCATCGTCTGCCCCCCCCTTGTTCCGTTTTCTTGGACGATGTTTGATGTGAGGCCGCGATAAGACATGACAGTGGGATATCATCCGTGTGGCGGAAGAAGGTGCGGGAGAAGGCCTTCGCGCGGGATACGGGATTGATAACACGAGGCATCCCAGGCCGGTTCTCCCGCGAGTTGTTGGTCCCTTCTTGATCTCTCCTGGTTCTCGATCCGTTTCTTGTCAAGAACTCGGCGTGGCTCACCATTCTGTTCTCCATGAAGCGCTTGCGCTTATTATTTCCTGTTGCTTCTTTTTAGACTTCCACAGCTGTGCTGTTCCTTTCATTTCCATTCTTGATAGCCGCTGGCCGATTTCGTCTTAGTTTGTCCGTTTCCATCAAAGTTGACAACTTTGAGGAAGACGTCGAGAGGGTTTCATGATGGAGGGCACCACGACTTGGTCGACATTTAGGTAAGGCCCTAAGTCTATCGATATGAATAAAAAAACTAATGGTGATGTCAGACAACGAAGGAGGAGGAGAGCGGAGCCAAAGTTCCCTGGTAGGCCGCGCCATAACTTGGTCCGTCGCCAGGGACCTGCGATATCTGCTCGCCAGGACGAGGGCGACGAGGCAGACGAGGAGAGAGAACCCGAGGGTGAGAAAAAAGAGGAAGAAGAGGAGGAGGAGGAGGAGGAGGCTGCGCCAAACAACCCGGCCGGAAACAATCGAAAGGCGGAAGAGGAGGAAGCAGAGTCAGGTGCAGAGAACGGTGAAGGTGGTCAACAGGAAGCCGAATCAGCGAGCGAATCTAATGCGCCAAAAGCACCGGGAGCCCCAGAGTCCGCATCCAGCGATTCCGAACCGGAACCAGCAACTCCCTCTGTACCGCCGCCTCCGGGTGCAGCTCCCCCGGCCACCAACCCGACGATCCTGCCGACAGCGCCGCCGGCCGCTTTGGACCCGGCACAACCGGCCGCAAGTCTTCCACCGGCTCGCGGATTCGTCACTTTGGTCCCGGGCGCGCCGCCCCCATCGTCTCCCCCGCAAGCGCCGCCTCAAATGGCACCGCAACAGCCATCGGATCCTCCCGCCGGGACACCTTCGGTCCCTCCCGTTACGTTACCTTCGCGACCTCCGGCATCCAGTTCGGCTCCGGCCGCATCGCCCCCGTCGCCATCCCCTCCACCGCCGCCGTCCAACGTCGGAAACGCCGCCTCGGGGACTTCTCCGCCACAGCTTCTCCCGTCCAATGCGCAGATGCAAGAAACCAACGGTGCGATATCAGCAACACCCGCTCCTTCCGGAGACTCCGACCGCGGACTCGCGATCGGGATTGCATTCAGTCTTGCAGGTAGGCGGCTTTGCACGGTCAATAGTCATCTGTCTGTCTGCTAAGAATTCTCGCAGCCGGTATTGGTCTACTCATAGGAGCCTTCGTCTTCTTCAAGAAGCGTTACCGCAAGAAAAAGGTAGATGCCGTAGCCGCAAACATGCAAAACGCCCCTCCCGATCCCGGCCCCCGAGCCGCTCCAACCAAGAAGAGCCTGCTCCCTCGCGAGTCTGCGATTCTCCGGCAACCAAAGCGCAGCACCAGGGACATGGAAAAGGCCATGGTCGCCACCCACCGCCAGACGAAAATTGCGAATCGCACGACTCGAGAAATGGAGGAGCAGATGGTCGCCCAGTTCATGGTCGCCAACGCCGCGATCCCGAATCCCCAACCGCTTGCCCCTCCGCCCCCTGCCAAGAACAACGCCGCGGGTAACCTGTCGACGACAAGCTTCTATTACGAAAAGTCGCTCAACGAGCCCAATAACGAACCGCCCTTTGTCCCCGCGCCTCTGAGGGTCAGCGCCGTCAAGCAGCCACCGGCGCGTGCGCCGTACCCAGACTCCACGTACGACATGTACCAGGGTATTGGGCAAGGACCGTATCGCGAATCGATAAATATTGGATTCCGGCCTTATAACCCGGACAGTTATCAACAATCACAGCCCCAACCCCAGCCTCGACCCTCAGCATCAGTCCCAACACAACCACAATCTCAGTCTCAGTCACAACCCCAGCCTCAGTATCCTGGACAAGCCGTTTCCCGATACTCGCCGCAATACGTTCCACAGCCTGGAGGTTTACCACGAGCTGAAAGGGGTCCGGATGGAAGGTACATCGGATGAGGATTTCTTTCACTTACAATAATACCACTGTCATTACCGCAGACACGGCCACATTTGATCGGGTCCGGGATTCCCCATCCACACGTTCGGGTGATGGCCCGCTCGAACCATGCGTCAAGCATATATATTTGGACGACATCCTGCTATCCCGTCAAATCCACCACAAATCTTTCCTAGCTATCAATACTCAAGTATGAGGCGGAGGCCGTCAGATACCATTGTACAATACTGAATTATCACGTCTAACGAGGCACGTTCAAGTTGCATAATAGCCTGGAGACTTTCTATAAAACGACGCCTACGTAATCCAGCGTTGTGAGAAACGCATCTACCCCCACAGAGTGAAACTTTTGTTTCCGTCCGACTGTGACAGGCGAGAGAGCATTCCGGACGGATAGGACCCAATGTGTGGGTGAGGATTTGAGCGTGCTGAAACGGGGTTTGTGTCTGACCCCTGACCTAGGCCAAAAATAGCCATCGTCAAAAGATTCCCAAAGGTTCAGCGGTTAGGTCATTCACCAGTAAAAGTGTGGTAAGGGGAGGCGAGTCTGGTCTGGACGGGAACCTTTCGCGATGACGCTGAAGTTGCAGGCGAACTTTGCATTGTTGTCGCGGGACTGTTATCAGTGGCGTCCTCCCAATACAGGGTTGAGTTCAATGTAATCAACAACCTCAATTCAATTGTACGTTGAAATCTGTGGGCGTAGATAAGTTCCAGTATGGAAGCATCAATGATTATTCCAAGGGCGGGTGATGATGCCTCGAAATGAGGTGCCGCAATATCGCTTCGTTTGGATTTTGTGCAATTCTAGACCCGGTAGAATTCGACCGATTTGATCAAAGACTATTGATCTTCACTACCAGGAAACCCTGTGGAAATAGTAGCACTTTTTTAAATTGATGTATAGTCGAATTGTTATTACTCATAGCGCTGCGCAATTGATGTTCACCGTGATGACTAAACTAGATTATTGCCTCGCGGTTATCACATCATCACAACCAATCCGCTGCAACAGCAACGCAGAAACTCATTTGCGAAACACACCCCATTAAAGATTTAAGCAACTCATTCTCTGTTAGCTAAGGTAACAGAGCACAATCTTAATGTTCGAGTTTGGCCGATCCAAAATACCCTAGGCTACGGAGGCAGCAGCCTAACGGAAAAGCTTTGCGCCACCAGATAAGTTGGCCAGCACCCAAACGTGTTTCTCTTTAATTCTCAACCATCAAATAGTCTACCATATCGACGTAAGCTGGAGAGTCCAGTCCCATCACAATCTACCGATGATGAACGGGAAATCCGATATCGTTCAGTTCACCACCATCGGCTCCCTCAACCAACTGCAGAAAATTGGCGCAGGCAACTGATAGCTCGCCATCGAGAACAGTCGTGATCAAGTGAGAGGATTGTGACATAGGCCGATCAGTCGTTCGCGAATATTACATGCATCGCCATGTGGTCGGAAGTCTCCAAATACCTCACCTTGCCCCCACTCCCAGATGCGCCCGCGTCAATATTCCACAGTTCGAAGGGTTTCTCGACAGCAACGCGACCGTCGGAACGATGAAAACCAAGATGCAAGCAAGCCAAGAGGGACCAGATTCTAAGAGCTCAGAAACATGCCACCTCCCGTAAATGTAATGCAAGAGCTCAATCTGGATCTCGAAAGTTATGTTATGGCAATGGCAGACACTCTTGCCTTCTTGCACTGGCGTATCCTCTGAGATTTCAATTGAAACAGTATTAATTGTTTTTGACATCCACGAAACCTACAGCACTGCAACTCTAATGTAAATCACCCAACGCAATTGCGAAGGCCATTGACTAGTTTCTAGGTAGAGTTTTGATGCACTCTACGTCCAGAATCTCTAGAACCCCCACTTCTATCCATCCTGGTTTTGGATGACGGAGGTTTTCCTGAACCGAGGCAAAAGAAAATCAGCTACTCGGTGTGAGATGATGATACACCTTGCCCCGGGTGGAGTAATTCGTCCGGTGTCAGTGATTGGATCCACGACTTGTTGCTCGGATGCTCCGCATCGGCCGAAAACACGGAGCACACATCGGTGCAGTCCTTGCGAGTTCGCCATTATTAAGCACCCAGACCAACGGACTCGGACAGTTTACGGCGGTAAAGGGTCGAAAAGTTCCGAAACACATCGCGTTTACCCTGGATTTGGTTTGTCCGCAATGTCCGAGTGAACCTCTGCGACGGACCATTGCGATTCCGAACAATGCTGAAAAATCAGTCGTGGCATGGTCGCGTGTACCATAAACATAAATATCAACTGCGAGTCCCAGCTTGTCCCGAGCCTAGAGCCATATCGTTGTGCTGCTTACTACCCAATCCCATTTGGACGACTAGTATACTCAAACTTCATCATTCTGACTGGAGACAATCCCACTCGAACATACCATCATGACTGAGACTGTCATAGTTTTCGGAGCCTCTGGCAATGTCGGCGTCGCTGCCATCTTGGGCGCGATCCAGAGCAACCGTCAAGTCATTGCCGTGGTGCGGAACCAAGCCAGCGCCGAGAAGATGTTTAAATACACTGGCCGCAGTGGCATTACGGTGGTAGAAGCGGATGTAACTTCAGAGCAGTCCATCCAGGGAGTAGTCGATCAAGTGCGTGCAGGAAAACTGCCGTCGTTCCAACATGTTTGGGCTTCACGTGAGTCCAAAACCTTGCTACTCAAGCCCGCCCGAATTGAGACTGATCACTGCTCAGCTGGCGGTCTTTACTGGGACACGCCAATCCTGGATCTCGATCTTGCTACCCTTCGCGAAGCTATGAATATCAATTTTGAGACTTACATCAGTGAGCAGCAGCAGCGCCATCATCATTCCTCGAAAGTTCTGCCGTCTTGCTAATAGCTTTCATAGTTGCTTACCGCGCTACTGTTCCTTATCTTCTGGAGCAAGGTCTTCCGAACAGCACTTGGACCATGTGCACCGGCGCGCAGGGAGTCGTGGGATTACGCGCAGCGCCTGCCATCACGCAAGGTGCACTCTACAGCTTTGCTCTCGCGGCTTCTCGCGAGAATGAGAAAACCAACATCCGCTTCAACGAGCTGTACCTCGCTTATCGGGTTCAATTCGAAGTGGAAAAGGGTGTAGTGGAGTTTGGAGGTTTCCCCATAACCACGGCTGCTGAGTTCGCTCCCTTGTATTCAAAGTTGCTCGAAAGAACGGACGTCAGAGAATTTCGAGTGAACGCCTTTACTCCACAGGATGTCATTGACCTCAAGTATGAAAAGAGGTACTGATTTTCCTCTGAAGTCGTTGTATCGGATCGGCAACAGACCGAGCATGTATCGCACAAAATTCAAATTCTTTTATCCCTTGTACCTAGCGAAGTATTTGATGAACTATGTTTAAGCTATTCATATTGCCATTTTGTGCTTAAGCTTTCGGTTGCGATCTTCGCGGGATGGACTTCGGATGGTGCCCGAACGGGCCGTTGTCTGACGCCGTAAGCTGAAAGGCTTTCCCCAACGGACAAAAACTGCTGTATTAATAACCAGTGTTTCACCTGTATAGACTTTCTTTCACCGAAACCTGTCCTACGCCAGTCGCTTCGCCATGGCTATGTCTAAGGAAACAATTCCCCAGACGGTTCTCATTTTTGGGGCGTCGGGCCACATCGGCCGTCCGTTGGCCGAGTTCCTGATACGAGAAGCGCCTACGACCAGATTACGTCTTGCGACGAGCAGTTTGTCGAAGAAGGAAGAACTTGAAAATGCGTTCGCTAATCGAGCCGAGGTCGTTCACGCCGACTATCATGATCCTGAATCCCTCGCGCGGGCCGTGGATGGCATGGAGGGCATTTTCGTTATTACTCCGCCAGGACTTGTCGAAGAGAAACCGATGACGGATCTGGTATCTGCATTCAGAAGATCGGGCAACGCAACGCACATCATACGCCTGATGGGCTTGTTCCCGGAATTCCCAGCTTCTCGCATACCTCCTGAGCTTGGACAGGGCTCTCTCCCAGTCGAGCACCGCGTTGCCCAAAGAATATTCGACGAGAGTGGCCTTCCTGTCACATATGTAAACTGCGGCGCCACTTTCATGGACAATCTTTCGATTCTGATGCGTTCAGTGACGGTGAAGAAGACTCTGATCTGGCCGGAACATCGAGTTCCTTTCTTGGACCCGAGAGACATTGCGGAAGTTGTCGGGCGACTTTTCCTGTCAAATAATGCAAAGCACATTGGTGCCTTCCACACGATGAACAACGGTCATGACTTGCTCAGTTTCCAAGAGGTGGCTGGGATCATTTCCGAGGTTTTGGGCGAACCAATCGGCTACGATGGGAGCTTCGAAGGCTTTTCAAAGTTTTACGGCCCCATCATGGGCCCTCCTTTAACGAGCATGTTATGGAACTTTTTCAAATTTGAGGAGGAAAATGAGGAAATTTGGGCGCTGAACAACTTCGTCCAACGAGTCATTGGAAAGAAGCCTATTACAGTCAAAGCATGGCTATTGGAACACAAAGATGAACTCAAGTTGGGCGGAGGAGATCTCGGATGGGCTGCCGGTGGATCGAATTGAAGGCCATAACAAACAGAAATTAGTGTACGAAAACGAACTATGGTTAATAATATGGCTCATGAGAGATCGTATGAATCCTACCAAGGCAGCTGTCGCAAAGCCCGGAGTCCTTCCAAGTTCCGGCGCCGCTCTCCGTTCTGTAATTGCCAACTTCCGGGTCCGACTTTGCCGGCGCATGTCCCCGAATTCAGGACCCGCTTGCCAATTGCACCGCCCTCAAGTTCCGGGGCGGTGTCTCGGCCACCGGGCTTCCCGCCACTGTGGCCAGCCTCCCTTTCCAAGATCGAGACAT
This sequence comes from Colletotrichum neosansevieriae, assembly GCA_036785495.1. Taxonomy (NCBI): domain Eukaryota; kingdom Fungi; phylum Ascomycota; class Sordariomycetes; order Glomerellales; family Glomerellaceae; genus Colletotrichum; species Colletotrichum neosansevieriae. The sequence continues at coordinate 588,023 of JAVHLV010000009.1, forward strand.
TTCCATTCCCACGAGGTGAGACAGAGAATGAGGGAATGTCTCACCCGCCATGTATCGTCAGTCTCCAGTCTTGGCAGGGCATTCTCCTAACGGTCAAAACAACTCGTGTTTCTCACGCGAGATTCAAAAGGTAGCCTCGTGCTTGTCATTGTCATTCCCCAGGGGAGTCAAGTGCAAAACCACAGTCTCGTGGCAAGGCTGCGGCCGAAAGGCCTGTGAGTTTTCAGGCAACCCTTTGAAGATGCATTGCCGAAAAGCCAGGGTTGGGTTTTCTGCTGTTTTCGGCATGTTGACGAACGCAGCCGCCGGTCCCAGGTCCCAACCTGGCGAGGCTGAGAGACATTATTATCATTCAAACGGCTAGACCTCTGGCTTGGAATTTGACGAGAACCTATGGCTTTTGGCTGCTAAGGTTAGAGCTATTGACCACTCCGTTATGACGTGAGGGTCTTCCCCGCGGGGCACGGAATGAACTGCCGCTGACCGCAAGCATCCTAACGTGCAGCCACATCTTTTGACCTGCCAGGCCAGCCTCGCAACCCTGGGGAAGCCCGATCTAGCTGAACCACAGCTGGAAACCAAATCTACTACAAGGTATTGGCTCGACGAAGCCTGCAGGGACGTTGGGCGAGGACCCGAGGTGTTGGTGTGGCCGCTTTCGGTAATAGCCTAGCTCTGAGTTCCTAACCATACTAGCTTCGATTGTCAATTAGGGCAACTCGCAGGTTTTGCTTACAACATCTTAACCTCTTCCGGCGCACAAGGTCTACCGTATTCTCGGCCGAGACGTTAACCAGAGCCTTGGGACTGCGTGTCAGCCCAAGATGGGAAAGCGCCCCGAGAGTCCGGTGTCGCTCGGGTTATGCTTAGCAGTTAGATCCTGAGCTACAAGCCTCTAGCCACTGCCGCGTGGGCTTGGTGCAATTCTGCGGGTTCCGCAGGCCGCAGGCGTGGATTTTGAAGCCATCCTCGTGTCTCCCAAGTTGATAACATGCAAGTTCTGAGTACTATAAGTGGCAACATGCATTCCCACACTGAAGAGAATAACTCAAACAGCAGCGATCTTCATCAGTCATCATACTCTCAAGATCACACAGTCTCGGTCTTCGTCAGTGAAAATGCACTTCTCAGTCTTCGCAACTGCCCTCTTCGCTGCCGGCGCAGCATTCGCTCAGCGCTCTACAAAGCCTTCGTTGGCCGGAGGAGTTTACAGCATCAACGGCGCAAACTACAAGAACAGGGCTTACTTCGACTTTAGTATCCTGAAAGATGGAGCTTCTGTCCCCAAGGGCTTGACGGCCAGCGGCTACAAGGTTGCAAACACTCACAAGTACGACGCGACCAACACGTTCATCCAAGGAGGCTATCTCAACCTGCGAGTCAACGGTGGCCAGACAGCCAAGCCTTACAAGTGTGCTGAGGTGGTCACATCAGTCACGAACATTAAGTACGCTTCTGTTAGGACTGTGGCCGTCTTCGCCGAGCCGCCTGGTGTTTGCAATGGTTTGTCTCCTCAGACTCTCGAACTGAGAAAAAGAAAATGGTTAACATGATGACTAGGAATGTTCTTCTACAAGAACGACAACCAGGAGAGTGACATCGAGTGGCTCTCCGATTCAGCCACCCAGAGCAACAATGGTCGCGGTGCCACCCGCAAAGTCTGGTTCGCAAACCAAGACGCGGACCGCGATGGCCAGAAGACTTGGACGGCGGTTGCAGCTCCCGCAAACCCAACTAAAACCGAGCACGAGTACCGCATTGACTGGGTCGCCCCAGCTGGTGGATCGCCAGCCATGGTCAAGTTCTTCGTGGACGGCCAGGAATCATGGAGAACCACCAAAGACGTCCCGACGGTGGCAGGACCCTGGGTTTTCAACAACTGGGCCAACGGTGACAAGGGTTGGAGCTGCGGTCCTCCCGCAATGGATGCCATTTTCAAGATCAAGGAGATCGACATCTACTACAACACCGCCTAAACCCGTGATGGCCGAGAATATTTACAACCAAACTTACGACTAAATGAAGATAACCGATAGCGAGTCTAACGAAACACTTAATATTAATGCGGAGGAAACGGAATCTTGGAAATATAGCCGATAGTTGAGTGGCGTTGGCAGATCGCCCACACCAGCACCCCGGCCACCTCTCTCGCCAAAGGCGGCATAATAGAGGAAACCCGAAAATACCTAATATCGTACCATAAGCCCTCAGGCATGGCACGTAATCCTGAAGTAAGAAAAATATGAGTATATTCAAGTTCCCTCAGATTATGATGGATTTTGGAGACATGCGCCCTGAATCCAGTCTGCTGTGACTTCTATCCCGCTTTCGGGCCGGTATCCCCACCTCAGGTCCAAGTGTCACGCTACTCTTTTGCAATGATCTCATAAAGAAGTCGCATGATGCCTAGCAGCGGCATAAACGTAATGTCATGTGTAAAGGCATAGTTATTATATCCATTCTGATTCAAGGAATAGCCTTACTAGTCAAACAGGTAAGAGAGAACAATGAACGAAATGAATACAGCCATGCAACCAATCCTTCAGTGCAAGCTGCATCTCAACCCCAAACAGACCGTGTAATCCTCAAGCGTTGTGTTTTCGTAAATTGTTTCTTAGACCATGGTCACATCAAGGACAGTCTGGATTGATTCGGAGTTATTGCCCGCAAACGCCAATGTTTGGGTCCGAGCTATTTTGCATGATAAATCGTAAGTGTTTGTTTCCCAACTCTGAGGTCTTATCACTCACGTAAATCGCCACCCGTCGCTTTGCTTGGAACCTCCTCGATCACATGTGATTTCGTCGTAAAGCCCGCGCTCGCATTCCTCATAAGCAAGAGTCTCATCGGTTAGACCCAGCCACTCGACTCCAAAATCGACCTTCTTTCTACGTTGAGTCAATATTTTCTACATCAAGCCATGTTGTAGAAATTCCTACCCAATCATTCCTTCGTTAACTAAGAGGTTACTACATCGACTTCTTTTGTCTCCAGGCTCGCTGCTGACTGTTTAGACAAGCGATTTTCTGCAAATGTTGGAATGGCTTACTAATGGCCGACGGTGAGTCCATCTGCTGTCGTTCTGTTGCACCAGTACCTGACGGCACCCTTCGCAGACTCCCGCGACTCGTCCCAGCTGGCGCCGAAGACGTAGCAATCGGCAATCGCTTGCTTCATAAGAGATGCGGCAACGAAGAAGAACCCCTCAAGATGCATGGCGTATGGAATTTGTCCTAGAGTGAGCTCTGAATCGACCCAAAGCGACGAGATGCACCATCTATTTATGTTCCAAATATCTGATGACATCTCATTCAAAGCAGGAACTCTTGCCGCTTCTGTGCTTAGCTGCCCGGGTGAGTGTTGTGTAGCTGCCAGGGACCAGAATTCGAATCACGAAACGGCATTAGCGAGACAGTGTATTACGGTAGTCTGAGATGTCTGAGACCGGGCACAACCGAACTCCGTATCTGACAAGAGACGCGGCGCACCGCATAGACTTGCCATACAAAAGTTGGATTTCAAGTATTGCTCATCTACCCAATTACGACCAGAAACATTTCAAGAGTGACAGTACCGTATGTACCAGATCACGGGTGGCAAACATGTCTTGCCAGACTTCTCGAAATCCGTGCGATGAAAGTAGCATCGGAAGTGTTGGGTTCATTTGATCAATCTCATTCCTGATTTGCCCCCATGGGGTTGTTCCACGAGTCATTACCAGAATACTGATTTGCTGGCTCAAAGATGTGCAGCGCATATTTTACCATCTCTACTGCCGTATAGCTACTGCCGTAAAGCGTACCAGCCACCCACCTTGCTTTCGGTTGCCGTCATGGCAATGCATACTTTTGATGCTAGGAGAAAAGCGCAATGACACCTTGGTAGAGTTGGAAATCTCATGAGCGGGTCTTTGATGTTATTGGAGGTACCAACGTAAGCAGAGCAACCATGCCTCGGACAGTGGATTGTGTATACTTAGTATTTGGACACATGCCTAACGTTGCTCATGTGGTGTCGTCGTACTTCCGGTATTATGGACGCGTCTCATGACATTCTTTTACGACAAAAGCGTTCCGTTAGAACACACAGCCATCAGACATCGTTACAGTGGAATAGACTAGTTTTATCACAATGTATCCTGCTACAAGGCTCTCCCAACGCTGAGCTTTTTAGCAGACAAGAATAACACCCTCAACACTCTCAGGCACACAGCTAGCGACCACCAGTGGTGACGACGGCTGCATATATAACCTAGCTAAAGACAAACGTTCTCCCTTTCAACCGAAATAGGTCAGTTAAGCTCTAGAATGGATGAATAATATATGTCTTTCTTCCATACGTCTTTCTTCCATACGGTGTGGGCGATGCCATCCATACTATCTGTAGACAGGCAAAGTAACAGGCGTGACCATCGCAACGCTCAGTGCTGTGACTTCTCCAGTCACAGAAATGGGGGAAGGACCTCTTGTTCGGAACAAACATGGAATGAACGATGGGTAGGTGTTTACGTCTTTGGTGCGCGTTGAGTGAGACGTTCAAGGTCCGACGAACAATCGAGACAGAAGTTTGCTCTTTAAATACTTTCGCTGGCGCGAATAATCTACTCACCATTTTAAAGTATGTCTTGAGTGCCATAGTGAATCCCCCACATAAAACAAAGTTTGACACCAGGGTTCAAGTTCGTGGGCTTGAAAAATAGGCATCTCCATCTTGGGTGCAGTGCAGCTGTCATCCGTTTGGTGTCTTTTCGCCGGTGGGCATGGAGTGATGCAAATCCATGAATGCCTTTTACCTGTAACCTCCTTCAGAATACTCTCCTACCTCCCCCACCCCTCAAGGTAGCCAAACTTTTCCCCTGCGACGTAGTCTTCTATATTGCACTGAGTTTGACTATTGAAGGAGATCCCAAGTCCTCCAAACATTCTTTCACTTCCCACTCAATAGAATTCATTCTCAAGCTTGGCGTGATGGCAATGAAAGTAGCGCAGCGCAACATCTCCCGAATTTGAGGATCGACTGGAAGATGAGGCGTCCAAAGGAGACTCTCAATTGGTGTCATCTCCAGGTTCCATTTTGGGGAGACTGTCTCGCCCTTTATTGAAGGAGTTTACACTGCGTCGATAGACTGATATAAGGGCGATGACAAAGTAAGAGCACATGAAGGCCCAAGCGGCACCGGCTATTGTGATGGCCATCAAGGCACAAAGCGCCAGTGTAGTCCAGACTATGATGGTTTTCGCGAGATCCGTTATGCTGAGCATTGTTACGTTGGGAGAACACCGCCAGGCTTGATGGTCTGTCGTTCGGCGCTGCTCCTCGCTCGGTCGGTCGTTGCTGACTTGATTATGGGGTAGAGGCTGACTTACAGCAAAGGGCCAGGACTTCAGACCGAGGGCTCAGTCCGGTGTGGGATTTGGTCAGGGACAGACAGGTTGATATTGGTTTGGGGTTTCAATCGCACCAGCTGTATCTATATTTGCTGTAGTAGCCGTATGATGGCTGACAAAATTCACCTTCAAATTTCGGCAAGCTATTTGCATTCTAGTCTTTGGTCGAAAAAATTGCTTCTCCTGGTCCACGGAACTTATATATTTAGGGCTGGCGGCATGATATGGTTTTCTACCGTGTTGGGGGTTCCACTCGGTCATTTTGGTGGCGGGTCAGACCTTGTGTAGTAGCTCCCAACGTGGGAAATACAATGAGTGTACTAATCAAACCTCTGCCCAGTTTTCCCACATTGCCTCACAAGGTGTCGGAACACCACTGCTGAGATGTAGCATAAGCACCCACAAGGAAATGTTAGGGATATCTGTCAGATTAGAGGGTCCGTAACGTGCGGTTGGAGTCAGGCCCAGGCGCATTAACTGCAACTAGGGTACATACAGCAAAAAGGGACTGGGACACGCCCAATAAGGGCAAATACATAGAAGTTAGATATGTATATATACATCATGAATATATAGCTGTTCTACAGCTGGAACCCCGTGCTGGGCGCCGCGGGCGAGAATTGCGGCACCATGATCTGGCCGACGTATTACTATTGTATTGCAGTCAGTTGATAACTGCACTGCACGGATTAAAGTGTGGATTCGCCGGAATATAAAGATCTGTTCGCTTCTTTATAACCCGAATTCTACCTTCGTCGTAGCGAAAATATACTAGTGCGCATTCCGTTTGTGCAGAGAACCTCGTTTACGCGTCTGACCAGTCGTACTCGTCGTCCAAGATGGCCGCGCGAGCTGGCACGGCAGCCCCGAGAAACTCATCTTTTCTGAAGGCGTCCGGCCAGCCGTACTCACGGTACAACCGCTTCATTCCCTGCAAATTATCAGTACCCGATGACTTTGGATGTCACACGCAGCAGGATTAGAGCTGTGTATTCGCGATCGGGACTCACCTTGGCATCCGGGTCATTCACCGCTCGAATAGCAGCCCCAAAGTTTCCCGCCGCAGGTGCCGGGACCAGCTTCAGAGTTGATATTTCCTTGTGCATCTTGCCGAAGAAGGTCTGAAATGAAACCGCCTTTGCGCTGAGCCATGGCGCGTCTCCTTCGGCCTCGGCAGGGGCGTCATCGTACAGGTAGTAATCGTCGCCCTGAGGATAGACACATCCTACACTTCTGTTAGCATACTCTACAGTAAAAACAAGATGTTAAAAAGAGATTCTCAAAAATTAAAAAGTCAAACCTCTTTCCGTATCGATGAGCCAAATCACTCCGATCGCTGCTTCGTCATACGTCAAGGATACCATATGCGGTGGCAAGGGCTTCTCAAAAGGCGCCAACCCAAGCATGGCAAACGGCCGTTTATGCCAGTTTGGGTCTGGGCCCTTTTCGGGCTGCCACTTGTTTCTGAGGTAGGACAGAACCTTCGTCTCATAGTAGACCACCGCGTCGTCGCCCGCTTCGTCAGTACCGGGGGGTCCCGCTCTCGGATACGGAAGATGTCGTGAAAGGTCAATGACCTTCTCGGAGCGGCCCAGGGTCCGCAGCGCGTTGACGTTGAGCTTCTCATCGGCCCATCCCGCTTCGTCTGGCGCCTGAAGGGCTTCCGGGTGCAGATGGCCCATGTCCACGAGCAGCCGGTAGTGGCGCTTCACGAGTGAGACGACGGCATCGCGGTCGTAGCTGAAAACTTGGGGAGGCTCTCGGGCAGGCGTCTTCTTGCGACGAAACATTGTCGCGCAGGCTGAAAGGAGGACGAGTGGGTAAATTTGCTGTTCTTGAAGTCCTAAGGGGAGGAGGCAGTTCTTGAGATAAGCCTACTCCTAGGGGGCAAGAAGGATGTTGAGCGAAAGGGCGCTTTGAGGGTGCCCAGCCACCTGGATTATCGCGTATATAGAGAGCAGGATCCCCCCCATCCCTCATGGATGGGTCAAGCAGATCAACCATATATCTACGTTCAACAGAAGGAAGCGGGGTTCATACTTGGCTGCTAATAGTTCAAGCACCCCCTCCCTGCATGCTTGAACAATAAGGGTGATCGGACTTACAAGGCCTAACTGACTACAAGTACTCCCATTTGCCACAACGGGAACCATCAATCTTCTGAGTACCGAGCTTCCTTGATCTGCCTTATCCAGGCTTCAAAGTTCAGGATCCCAAAGCCACCAACAAGATCATCAGTCCGCATACTGCAGCTTCACATGAACCCCATCTCTGGGCGCCATAGTAAAGTGGATATCCTTCCTGGGCTTCCCCTGCGGTCCAACCCACTCCATAGTCTTGAACCTCTGCAGTAACCTGACGATCAAGAACCCAGCTTCGGTGAGAGCGAATTGTTCTGCAAAAGGAATGTCAGCAGTGTCTACTAATTCTGATGAATGGTGAGTGAAGAACTCACGTCCAAGACAAATCCTCGGCCCGCCGCTGAAAGGAATGTAATTCCAATCCAGCCTCGTGCCCTCCCACCTCTCCGGCTTGAACTCCAACGCATCTCCACCCCAAACATCCTCTCGTCGATGAAGTACGTATGGCGCGAAGTTCACGCACTGTCTCTTCGTCACGACCACAGGGCCCATCCCATCCGGACCCCCGCCCCTGGGCAACACCGTGTCCCTCGCCGCGATTCGCAGGTTCAGAGGGACGACGTTGTAGACTCTCAGCGTCTCCCGCAGCACAAACTGCAAGTACTGTGACGACTTGAGCGTCCCGAAGTCGATGCCCTCAACGTCGTCATCATACTCCCCAAAGTCCTTGAGAATCTCTCCCCTCAACCTCTCGAACACGGCCGGATGCTGCGCCAGGAGCAGCAAAACCCACGAAAGAAGCGTCGCGGTCGTGTCCCGTCCCGCCAGCAAGATTCCCAAGATCTGGTCCCGCAGCTCGTCCTTGTCCCTCGTCTGCTCCACAAGCGTGTCCAGCAGACTGTACTTCTCCGTCGAGGGCTTCGCGGATCGCAACGCAAGCTGCACGTAGTGGTCGACGTACTTCCTCATGTAATCCGCAGCCCTCTTTCCAGTCTTGGTCGGGGCGAGCCAGTACAGCCCTTGAAGCCGGACGCGCATGGTAATCCACATCTGCGCCTCGTGGAAGGCGTCGGAGAAGGACATGTCCGCGCCCGTCTGATCCGCCGCCATGGCCGTCGCCGCACTCGTACTGGAAACCTTGCCTGTGGCAGCAGCCGTCTGGCTCTCGACGCTCTCGCCAAAGAGGAACCCGGTCGCCGTGTCAAGGGTAAAGCGGAAGAGCATTGGCATGATGTCGACTGTCAACCCGCCCTGGCAAGGCTTTCCTACCAAGGGCAAAGCTTTGAAGAGGGCCTGGACTGCGGCTTCCGTCTTTTGCAAATCGTTGATGTGGTCCCTGGAAAACTGCGGTCTAAACAATGCGCGTGAGTGTTCCCAGAACAGACCGTCTGCCGTGAAGATGCTGTGCCCCAGCAGCGGTCGAAACTGTTGGATTCGTCGTTCTCCGAGATCAAAGTCCTGGAACTTGGTAGCTAGAATGGCTTGGATGTTCACGGGGTCGACGGTGTAGACCTCGGCTGGGCCAAAGAAGCCCGCCATGGAGAACGTGGTGCCGTTGGTTTGGTAGTTCTCTCCGATGATGTCGTCGAGTATGTCACCGCCCTTGCGGGCTGTCGTGATGATGCGCCAGACAAATTGGACGCCGAAGGGGAGTTTGGAGGGGATGTGTTTTGGGAATGTCGCATTGTTGTTCTTGGCGAAATTGAGGAGGCGGCAGGAGGAGAAGTACGAGGAGGCGACGAAGTAGATGACCGTGAAGGGGATGATGTACGCAAGCGCTGTCAATGAAAGCAACGCCATGATGGACAATGGTGTCTGTTGTCGCTTGCTTAGCTCCTCACCCAAGGCGTGAAGTTATGGTGTTGGATAACGCTGCGCAGGTTTGAGGTTTTTTATATTGCTTTTTGATGTCTTCGGAGAGTGGGTAGGCTTGAGTGTGCTGCGTACCTTAGGGAGGTAGGTATCGAGGAGTGGATCAGTCTCCGTTTCCCCTGTCTAGCGTGACGTGGTACAACAGCTATGAGCATCGACGATACTCCAGGTTGTTTCCACTTCTCCAGCGATATATGAGCAGGCGAATCGTCAGCAGTACAGATAATTCTGGCGGATGCTGTTCCGCCCTCATGATCAAGTATGGAATATGGACGTCTGTTGCCAACTCGTTCTCGCTCTCGGCATTGTAGGGAGGGCGCTCTAGGGCGATGCCAAGGGCGAGTAATGGGGAAAACGTAGAGACCTCGTTGCCATTAAGCTACAACACTAATCTGCTCAATAGTCCTCCCCCGTCTCTACCGGCCCGAGGACCCAATGGTGTTTTCAGGAGGTCACAGTTTGGCCGAAGCAACCTACCGGCGCTGGGGCTTAGCGCCCAATCACTCGGCCCCGGTGGCCATGTTACGTACGCGGAGAACGTTATTACTGCGGCACCTGCGTCCCGGCAGTCAGAGTTTGAGGAGAATCGGCGGCGGGCAACTTAGCTAATTAACTGGGACTTCATGGTTTGGCATGACTCGGATTGTATTCGCGTTAGAGACGAGACGGAGGGGGACAGTCTCGTCTTGTCTGATATTATCCGCCATCTTGAATGATTAAATCAGACAGCTGCATGCGGTACCCGAAGACTTGGTGAAGTGGATGTGAATTCAGCGCAGATTTCAACCACGGTTATCTGTCTACCTGGCTCAGGTGTCCGGCCCAATAGCTGTGGAGGGTCTTCAACTGCAATTGCATTGTCACGAGAGCCACAAAAGCTCCACATAACTGGAGCAGAGAGTGGCCGTCGCGCAGAGAATCTGCTGACACGCTTCCTAGTGGGCATCCACAACAAGAATCTCCAACATCTCATGGAAGGGTGGCCGAGTTGGTTATGGCGCCAGGTTAAGGTCAGCTTAACATCTGTTTCCTGGTGGGGCAACCCGCGCGAGTTCGAGTCTCGTCCCTTTCATTGCGAACCTTTTGCTGGCAGCGGCGTTGAGGATAGTGTCTTTTTGGCGCAAATGATGTTCTCCGAATTGTCCTTCCAGAAGATTGGGGCCAGCCTTCGTTCCGTACTAGCTCACCACAATGGAAAGGGGGTCTGAACGTGAGGAACTTTGGTCCGCGACCACTTCTACCATCCAAAGGATAAGCTCCCGTAGACTCACTCTGCCTCATCGGCCAAGATTGTTCACGACACTCCCAACCATGACGGCAACCTCTCTTTCCCAGTTCCCCTCTCCCCTTCCCTTGCCCTTCAGCGCACTCGGCATCTGACACCCTTGCACAACACACTCCCTAACAGCCTCCCCAACGCTGGCCTTGTTAGTCCTGAGAGTCCTCGCCGAAACTCCTCCCCGGTTTACAATCTCCTGTACCCTCGTCCCGAGGCCCCCAGCCATGGTCCTCCAGAAATAACTCGGCAAACTCCCAGTCTCAAGATACGCAAGCAGCGGTTGCAGCATGTTCGTCTGCTTATGCGACGCAGTCGGCATCAGAGGATGCGCGGGTATCTTGGTCGACTCGAGGACGAGCTCCAGCGCCACAATATTCTGACAACGCCCAGATATCTCGCCCAACGTCCGATCCAGGGACGGCAGCTGTCCCAACGCCCGGGACAGCGACGCGATCGAGGACTGCAGCGCAGATCGGAAGTACACTTCCAAGGCCTGCAACAGCAATGTCGGCGTCCATCTTTCCCCCTTCATAGCCGCCATCGGCGAAAGTAAGAACAGTGTAACCATAGCCGAGACGGTCCTGGCCTTGGTCTCCTCTCCCTGCACAAAGGTGGCCGAATTCGGAATCGCAAAGTCGCGAATGATCTTCTCCGCCGTCTCCCTCACAGAACGCTCGATTGGCGAGATGACAGCGTCCCGCAGCGTGCGGATTGCGTCCACCTTGCCGAGCCCGTAGCCCTCTTCCCCAGGCGACGCGTGGTCCAGTATCTCCCGCAAAGACAAGATCGTATGCGAACACCGCACCAGTGCCCGGTGATCCTCCTTTTTCCCAGCCGCAGCCGCAGCCGCACTCACGCTCCCACCCGCAATCTCGGCATGCTGCACCTCCAGTTGCCTCCCGAGCTGAAGACACCTTCCCACTGACCGCCCCAGCTTGAGGGTCTCCCACAAACGCGTCGCAACCTGTCTCACCTCCTCCGCTTCGGCATGTTTGTCAATGACCTCTTTCTCGAGCTGCCGGTAACTGTCGTTCAAGCTCTTGATCTGAGCATCGAGTTCGCCAATAATACGTTTCGAGGACGTCGTCTGCTCGTCGGTATACTGCAGCAACGGGGCGGCGGACTTGGTGGTGAGGACGTCTATGTGCGAGTCGATCTCTTGAGTGTCAAAGAGCACTCTGGACAGAGGGGTAGAGAGGTCGAGGGGCGCATCGTTGGGATTGTTCGTTGCGAGGACGAGGGTGTTTGCGAAGGAGGCGGGGTTGAAGTCTGGGTCAAGGAAGGTCTCATAGTCGATGTACGAGGGTTCTTCTTCGTCGCGAGCGGTCATGATAGGTTATCGTGGGGCATTGGCCGTTCTAACGATCGTGAGGCGGAATTGTTGTTGGAAGACGGCGGTCGTACGTGATGTTTCGCAGCTGGAGCTGGAGCTGGAGCTTGAGCTTTCTAGGTAGCTGCAAGACAAACACCAAGCTCCAAGTGTCCTGTGTCGGTGGGATGAGGTACGTATCTCTGTAGTTCCGCTTACATAAGGCCAGCAGTTAGGTAATACAGTATGTGTGGCTTGTGAAGGGATGATCCGGGCTCTATGTGGCTGGAATCCCCGCAATTTGCTTTTGCTTTCTCCGGGAAAGCCACATCCAAAAGCCAATGACGCTGCTTCATGCGCACGAACCAACACCTCACCCGGTAGAAACAAACAGTCAGCATTACCCCCATGTGGCTGAATGTGGGCTGACCACCTTCCGCCCATTCCGCATGGATCCCGCGCACAGGGTTGGGAAAAAGTCAGTTAGTATTTAGTTGACTAATTAGTCTGACTAAATTAGTCTGACTAAATTCAGCTATTTTTTTGACTAGACTAAACTAGGTTAGTATTAGTCACTAGCCTAATTAGTCTTAGTCTAGTCTAGTTAACTAATTAGTCGACTAGTTAGTTAATATAGTATTATAATAATTCTTTAATATATTTAGATTTAATAAAATTTAATATTAAATAGTTATATATATTATATATTAATAAAGTTAGAATTCTTTTAAAAAATAAAGAGTTTTTTTTATATTTA